>CM055092.1:38263799-39463799 GCA_029204225.1 Diphasiastrum complanatum | reverse complement strand
AGATCTATGTGGAACAACCTCAAGGATTCATCAAGGATGAGTCCAAAGTGTGCTTGCTCTTCAAAAGTCTTTATGGACTCAAGCAAGCACCAAGATCATGATATTCAAGACTTAATTCTTTTCTTATCTCACTAGGATTTACTCTTAGTGACTATGATCCTTCCATGTATCTAAAGTTTGTTGATAGCAATATTGTCATTCTTCTAATTTATGTTGATGAAATTATTCTTTGTGGAAATTGTATCAAGCTAGTTGATGAAACCAAGCTAGCACTTGGATGTGAGTTTAAAATGCAAGATCTAGGAGAGATGCATTACATCCTAGGCCTAGAAATTGATTTTTATGAAAATCATGTCTTTATATGCCAATCTAGATATGCTCACTCTATGTTGAAAAAATTCCATATGGAAGATTCTAAGAGCATAGATACTCCAATGGAGCAAATTGTAAAAGATCCTAATAAAGGTGATGAAAGATCCTTTGAGGATATCACACTTTTTAGGAGTCTTGTAGGCTCCTTGATTTGGCTTACCATTACTAGGCCCGATCTAAGTTTTTGTGTGCACAAATTGAGTCAATTTATGCAAGATCCTAAGATCCATCATTGGAAGATGGCCAAGAGGATTCTAAGATATGTATCTTCATCTTGTGATTATGGTCTACTCTATAAAATTGAAGATCTATCCATTATTGGCTACTCGGATTCGGACTTTGCAAGTGACAAGATGGATCGAAAGTCTATTAGTGCATACACTATCTTTCTTGGAAGCAATTTGATATCTTGGCTTTCCAAAAATCAAGATACTATATCTCTCTCTTCATGTGAGGCCGAGTACAAAGCACTCACTACAACTACCAAAGAAGTGATTTGAAGAGGTTATTAATGGAGCTAAAGTGCATCAAGGAGGATGATCTACCAATGATCAAGTGTGATAACATCTCGGCCCAAGCTCTTGCCAATAATCCCATATTTCATGCAAGAAGCAAGCACATAGAAGGGGCACACCATTTTGTGAGAGAAAAGCTTATTGGAGGAGAAATCTATTTGGAGCATGTCAACTCGTCCTCTTGTATTGCCGATCTACTCACCAAGCCTTTGAGCAAAAGTGCTTTCATCAAGCATAGACCTAATCTTGGAGCTATATCAAGATCAATGCTCAAATCTTCATAGATAATTTTTTAGGAGGAGTGTGAAGAATTGAAAAAGATTTTCTATGTTAGATATAGGGGTCTTATTTTTTTTACATCAAGCATCTAGGTGTAGGATGTTGATAGGAATAAATTTGGCATAGATGGCAAATTATGCATTTCCACTTGTAATGCCACTATTGAGCCAAAATAGAGTAAGAGGCTAAACACGTGCCAATTAGAGTGTAGACAAGTGTAAAGCTTTTGTTTGATGAATTCCAAGAGGTCCAATAGGATTTAGAGGTGGAACCTTGTGAGGTCCAATACGAAATTGAGGTGTGCTTGAATATAGTCCAATAGAATTAAGAGGTGCATGGATAAATGGTCCAATAGGATCAAGAGGTGACAAATTATGGTCCAAAGGTTACCATGTATTTTGATCCATTTGAATGAAAACTATTCATCAATCTTGAGCTAGAAATTGTCAAGGCCCATTTTCCTAGTTATCTTGTTCAATCTTGGATCAAAAGAGATCAAAAGGACATTGATTGGGTCTGACCTGGTACTGTATGGAATCAGATGCTCAAACACGTGTGAGGAACATCCAATTTCAGTTTGGAAGTTCTCTCTCATGCTTGATCCATTTATCTTGCTTGATAGCTTCTTTTGAAGCTATTTTTGTCTAGTTTATGATGCAATCAGTTTCATTCCATTTGGTTGTGCCAATCAAAAGTTATAAGATTTTGAAGAGGGCTAGGTAGGGCACCTAGACCTGGGTGGACACATTTGGTTTGGTCAAGAGATTGCTTGTTTGATCCAAAATCACAGTTGAATGCTTACCAATCTCATCTATATGTGATCTAGGCACTGTTTTGAGCCATTTTGTTTCATGCAATATCATTGTATTTGAGTCAAATTTGGTTTCTTAGTGTATTTCACACGTGCTAAGAGTGTTTGATCCTAACTTTGCCTATACTCCATCATTTGATGTGAAATAGATCTTGTTTTAGAGAGATTTGTGTAGCTAGTCCAATAGGAAAATGAGGTGTGCTTGAATATAGTCCAATAGAATTAAGAGGTGCATGGATCAATGGTCCAATAGGATCAAGAGGTGACAAAGTATGGTCCAATCATAGTTAAGCATAGTGGTAGCTCGTGGATCTACTAGTATCATTGTACTCCTCATTTTGGATCTAATTGATTTGGTGAGTTATTGGATTTCTAGATTTCTCTCTGTACCCGAGAGCTCATGATGTTTTTTCTCTCTCTACCCAAGGAGAGCAGCTTGTTTTTACTTAGATTATTTTCTTAATACTTCCCACACGTGTGAGTGAGAGTTGCAAGTGATTGAATGCATGTAGTAGTGTGTTTTTGCCATAGAATCAACGATAGATCTTGAATCTCAATCTAGTCTTGATCTTGGTGCATCTACACACCTTAGGAGATCACAAGTACATGTAGTGGACAATCCACACATGTGAAATTCAACATTGGATGAGAGATATGAGGTGAGGAGACTAGATAGTGGCAAATGATTTAAGAGAATTAAGTAGCAAACTATGTCGTTTGAATGCTACAATACAAGGGCATCACACACACACACACACACACAATACATATGTGCATGTATATGTTATATTTATATAACAAACTTTTTGTTGTTTTTATGCAAGTAGTGCCATTTTTAACATTTTGAGGTTAGCATCCACAAGTTTCGTTTCTCCTTGTTATTCCTTCTATTTCTTTCTTGTTTTGTATTCTCTTTTGGTTTTGTGTTGTATGTTGTATTCTTGCAACTCTGCTAAGCAATATAGTAGATTAGATTACTCACATGCCTCAATATATTACTCCAATAACGGTAAGCTCCTCTCCTCAAACTAGTTGGTGTTTAGAATCAATTTCCTCCCATTAGCCTTTAAGCCCCTGCTATTCTTGTCCGAGGGCACTTGACGCTTATGCGGGTGATCAATCCACTTGGCATACCAAGTTTACCCTTACTAATCCAAGAATACAATGTCTTAATGCTATGCCACCCCAATGCCCACGTACACATGTGGCTATGAAAACACACCATCATGTGCCAACTAACTTGACTAATTCCACGTACCATGTCTAAGGATTGAATCTATCTCGTCTTTCATAGCTTTTTGCCATTCCTTGAGATCCTTTGCCTCTCCATAGGTTGTCGGCTCTTGACAATTTACATGGTAACGATCGGGAGCTCTCCTCTCTCTCGTTGATCTTCTCACATGACCTTGAGAGCTCGATTCTGGTAGATTTCTCCTCACATCTTGCATGATGTTTTCATACCACTTAGGTACTTTCAACTCGGGAGATACACTTCTTGGTGAGTATGTATCCCAAGGACTCTCCAAGTATTGTCTCTTGCTTCCCACAAGTTTTTCTTCTGCAGCTCCAATCGGCAAATATCTTCCCTTTGGCTCGTAGATGGGTGGAATTCGATCATGTTCCTCTTCATGGATTTGATCCTCATGTGCAATTTCATGTGTTGCATCATCCTCATCTTCTTCTAAGATGGCAGGAAGCCTCTTAATGTCACTTTCAGCTTTTGTATGATCATCCTCATCAAAATCTATGCATTTCGTCAAAGATTACATCCTTACTAATGTGGATTTTATGCTTCTCTAGTTCAAAGCACCTGTAAGCCTTCCTCCTCTTGCCATACCCAACAAATATGTACTTAATGGACTTCGCATCAAGCTTGTTTCGCTCTTCCTTTGGCATGTGCACATACTCTTTGCACCCAAATTGTGATACTTCTCAATTTTTGGCTTCTTTTCCATAAACGCCTCTTCGGGAGTCACATTTGGAACCGTGGTATTGGGGCTTCTATTTTGCAAGAAGGTTGTCGCATTACACGCTTTTGATTAAAAATAATTTTACAAGCTCATTTGCTTCATCATTGAGCGTGCACTCTCCACAATGCTGCGATTTTTCTCTCAAATATCCCATTGCTATGCAGCATATGTGATTGAGTAGATTGCCTTTTGATTCCATGCTCCTTGCAAAATTCTACAAAACCAGCTCCTTTGTATTCGCCCCCTCTATCAAATCTTTGAATTGTTTGAAGTGAGCAAATGCATCAGATGTTTTCTTCAAGAAGTAGATCCATGTTCTCCTAGAGTAGTGTCAATGAATTTCATAAAGTAGTATACTCCTCCCAATGACATGGTCTTCATAGGGTCGCATAAATCATTGTGGATGAGTGCTATTCATCTTGTATTGCAGACAATCCACTTACCATCTTCAATTTGCCCATCAACTATAAACATTCATAATTCAAGTGATCCATTCTTCTGTGCCATAACTCATATTGTGAGGCTATTGATGAAGCTAAACCATATGCCTCATCGAACTTGTAGAGTCGACAATTATTGTCGCAATACCTTATTGCCACAACCTTGTAATCGTGATCCATATCAGATTGACAACAATGATTCAATTAAAAGTAGAAACAAGCTTTTTGGATGTCTTAATCATAATAGTGTGAAGTTGATGAAGAAATTTAATATGGTGATTGGCTTACCTAGTTTTTATGATAATTAACAAATGCCATTTTGTAAAGGATGCATTTATGAAGTAGCACAAAGAACCACTTAAGGTGGTTGTGATATGAGATTAAATTTTTTTTTAAGCCCATTCATTCAGATTTGTGTGGTAGTATGAGAATAAGATCCATTGGTGGGGCATACTATTTCATTACTTTCATTGATGATTTCTCAAGATAATGCTGGATCTGTTTTCTAAAGTATAAGTCAAAAGTATTTTTGACTTTTGAGAAATGGCTAGCTAATTAGATGGGTTGCAAGTTTAAGGTACTCAAGTCAAGTATTGGAGGAGAATATAGGTCAACTGAGTTTGAGGAATTTTGTAGGAAGCATGGCATAACTTGGAAAAATATTTACATAAGCTTATCTAACTCAATGTTATGTAATTTACAAAGTGAAGAATACAACCATTCTTGAGAGTGTTAGATCAATGCTAAAACTCACGAATATGCTCTGAACTGGGAAGAAGCATGTAATACCATAATGTTTCAACAAAACAGGTGTCCATGATAAGAATACCAAAAGTAACTCTAGAAGAGGCATTTACTAGAAGCAAGCCCAAGGTAAGCAATCTATAGGTGTTTGGTTGTAGGCTTATGTGCACATACTAGATGAAGATCACGGTAAGCTTGATGCAAGGTCAATTAAATGCATATTTATTATCCTAATCATTGTTGTTCTTTCCTCTCTCAGATCTTTGTTAGGATCCAATTCATGGATTGCAATATGCCATGTCCTTCACTCCTACATGAATGAAACCATGGATTTAGATACTTGCATTGGGACCAAAAACTTGGAAAATTGAATTTGCAAGTTTGATTTTTTTTCCCTCTATTTGTTGATGTTTACTCAAAGGCTTTTGGGGATTGGAATTTTCCCTAATGTAGAGCTATGTGGATGGATATTAATTTGCTTGTGGTGTGGGCAATGCTACAAGCCAATGAAGAAGTGATGTTGAGCTCATGGTGGAAGGAACTAGAGAAGAGAGAGTGGTTATAGTTGATTGCAAAAAACTAGCTTGGTTGATTGAATGAAAAAGAGAAAATCAACCATCTCTATCCCTAAAGGTTAACAATATCGGGGTCCAAAAAATCATCATGGAATGATCTGCCACACTTTCACTTCTATACATGGTGCCATTTGTAATTAGTTCAAAACTTCTCTATCACAATGCTAGCCTCACCTTCTAATCACTTCTATTTCTCATTTCTTCGAAAGGTACTTATTTCTAATGATTAAATAACTAAAAATATGTTGATCCTAAATACTCTAGAACTTTGTGGATAAATCATTCATGTTGTTCCAGAATTATGACCATTTTTTCACCAGCCAAGCTTACAATGTCTTATGAGTACAGTTCTAAGAATGGAACATTTGAAGAGAAACACTCTATATTCAGAAAGAAATTTTGAAAGTTAATGTACAATAATGAACTTAGAATTGAGAGAAACTAGATTGTTAAATTTAAAATAGACAAAATCAACATACATTATATGAAAGTGATATGTGGCATATATGTTGTGATAAGACAACTCTACATTCTCAATTTAAAAATCTTGTCATTTTGATGCCTTGATATTCTTGTATAGGCGAAGGCCTGATATTAATCAACAAAGTTTTCTAAAGTGCTTGTGTATTTTTGAAGAGAAAGAGGCTTTTATATAATAGTCAAGGATAAGAAACTTTTTATATGGGTGGCTACACCCCACCAAATTCATGATATCAAGATTGTAGAGGATATAAGGATCTTGACTAGACATAAAGGATCTTGAGAACTGAATCTTTGAGAAATTTGATTTGGAAAAAAAATTAACTCTAGATATTTGAAAACGACATTTTTTTTTAATGAAATTCAAATTTTCATTTGAAAATCAGTAACTTAATTTTATAAAGCATCAAAATAGTGTAGAAACTAAAAATCCGACGTTTTGAAAGTATACTTTATAGAATATTGGCAAGTAAAATTCTATTTAGAATACTAAGGGTGGATCTAGACCATTAACAATATGATTGCTTTGTCCATTTCTCTTACTAGTTCTTTTTGTGCCATAGCAAGAGCGATGGGGAGTTATCGCCCTTCTTTCACATTGGCCTTGTAAGTGTTAATGCAACGGTTGCAACTTGGTTGGCCTAGTTGAATTCTTTAATTCTTTTGACTCTAATGGTTCTTTTTCATCAAGCTGCCCCTATAACTTGATTTGATAAGCAATGTCACAAAAATCACCTTGAGTTGCTTGCATGTAGCAAAGGGCCCCCCATGGTGGCAAATTGAGCTCAGTTGAAAGGTAGGAGATCCACAATTTTCCAATTGACCATTATCATGCCTTTAGTTTGAAATACTGCACTTGGTGAACACCTCAGTTTTTTAGTACAACGACTTGGTGAGCACCTTGCCACCGTAAGATTAGATGGATTGGGGAGGTGTGTATTTCCTAGTCAAGACTCAAGGGTGGAGCCAAGTCCCTAACCTCATCCAATGTTGGGAAATGCATTGAATACGCTGTTGTGACCTTTCCACCATCATTTGTTGGCCATTGGGTGAGGGTGGGGTTGTGCCTGCACCCTCTGTCATGATTCCGTCACGAATTGGGAATACGATGCTTCGATTGGAAAACAATGAAACCTAGTTGGATGGTTGGCCAATCCTTTTTATTGCATGGTAGTGAAATTCCACAATTTGGTGCTAGAACTTGTACAAGTCAGGAGCCTATGATGTGCGCCCACGTGAAAATATATGACCTCTCTATTGGGTTTGTGACATTGTATCACATGGCTGATGGATCCTCGACATCGCTGTCGTTGTTGAGGACGTACCACGCCTTTGGCGTTTGTGCTACGCGGCCACCACTCGGAACACGTGGCACACGTTTCAAGCGGTCATGCTGACATCATGCCTTGCCTTGTCCAACACGGAGGAGCTGTGCATGGACACGTGTCTCGCATCCGGTCCCGCGCTTCGGCTTCGGAGGGCCGTGGTATCGACGGCTGACCCGGTGGAGCTGTCATCCCGTGGGGCTCCATGGGCACGTGTCGTGCAACGACCTGAATATGTTGGTCCTACGTCCATAGAGCCGTAACAGAGACTGAGATCTGTCGTTGTCGTAGTACGTCGGGACCCGACAGCTGTTTCCGTGACTGCTACAGACCAGAGAGCTGTTGCCGTGGGCAGCTAGGTCTCTTCACACGACCCACCCACCCACGAAGGAATGTAGGATCTCCTACCGTTAGATCTGCTCCACACGATCGATTTTTGCCACGTGCCTATGTCACGCTGCTGACTGTGTATTCGATGATACGTGTATACATGTGATTGGTGCAGCGTAAAATACGTCGTGTCACTAATATCTCACGATTCATCGCCGATCGCCCCTTCCTTCATTCCTGTACTTTTCCTGGCTAATAGTCGCTATGTCAAGAGCAGGATAAATGGTACGACGAGATTCTAGTCTCTCCACCGTTAGATATCTCAGGGAGCATGGAGATCTGGCCACGTGGTAAAATATAGTCCATCGATTGCTTACAGGTGGCGTTCATGACTGGTGGCTAGCATCCAAGTGGGCGGCGTGAAATACAGTGTATTCTCAGAGGCACTCAGATCTGGCCATGTGGATCGATGACAAATGTACACGTGTCACACTGACACGTGGCCTACATCTACGTGGTCAGACGTCGAATCTACCTTGCGATTTACGGCCCTGCTCCTTCCTTTTTTCTTCTGTCAGCTTTTTTCTTCATCTCTGCTTCTCTCTCTCTCTCTCTCTCTCTCTCTCTCTCTCTCCCTCTCTCCCTCTCTCTCGCGATATCTTTGGGAACGGTTTGATCGCTGGCTTGTAATCCTGGAGCTTGTGCGAGGCGAGGAGGTAGTAGCAGCATTATACATAGATCTTGGATGAAAGTAATTGGTGCTACGATGAGATGAAGCCTGAAGGGAAGGTGGGTGACATAGATCAGGGTGAGGGATGGTGATAGATTATGGGTTGTCTGTGGAAATTGTTGGAAACGTGGATGTGTGCCGTGAACTCACGTTGGAAATTTAGCAGCAGCCTTTCGGAATCGGCCGGATAAGAACTATTGATCTGCGTGTGGTTGTACGTGTTTCAGTAGTGATCAGTCTGCATTAGCTTGAATAAGCTGGAGAGATGTAGACCGTATTTTGCAGTAGGCTGTAGGCAGAGAACTCTGAGCCAGGGATCACTCAAGACTCGAGAGACTAGAAGTTGTAGCTGAGATGAGATAGAAAAATTATTGCACCTGTGTACAAAAGTACTACAAACTATTAGGACATATTTGCAAGTTGTGATTACGCAAGCAGAGATGGTGGAAATGCAGAGCGATGGGTTTGTCTTCTTCAGAAGCAAGGACGCGAGTGATAGCCGCCGCCACTGGCCGAAGCTCGATAGAAAGGAAACGATCGAGAAATCAGAACCAATTTCTAAGGAAAGAAACACGGCAGATGATCAGAACGAGGGGAGAGACAAAGATACAGGTGCATGGAGCGCACACGCAACATCAGAGCTCATCAGAGCTTTCCAGGAGAAAAGAATGGCAAAGAAACGCGTGGACATCGACTGGAGGATCTTCCGATCAGAAGACTGGGATGCAGTAGCTGATCGGATCAACGATCGCTGCGGGATGGTATGTCCGAAGGATCGCAAAATAGGAAAACAATGCCAGTACAAGATCGGCAATCTGAAGAGAAGGTTCAAGAGCGAGAGCGTGAAGGGAGAAGATTCCGACTGGCGATGGTTTTCGCCTATGGAGGAGATCTTTGCTGGAGAACTGGTGGTAGGAGGCAAACCGCCCACTCATGACGGAGATGAATTAGAGGGTAGACAACCACCCACAACAGATTGCCACCCGTCTCTGGTACAAACTTGCGATCCAAATCGAGCTGGGGAGGATGGTCTCGATGAGCCCACCTCATGCAGCATGCCTACAAGCAAGTCGGCCTCCACAACGGATGTGGATCGTTGTTCGCCGGGCATGAATCAGTATATTGGCATGGCAGCAGTTTCAGACAGCGGCCCATCATCGCCACACGGCAAGCTGCTTACTAGCATGGTGAGCAGCGATATTCACAATCGCAAAAGGAGCAGCAGCTCGGAGGCTAGTCCCTCTGACGCCTTCGCAGGTAGCATCAGCAAGTCCATGAAGATGATGGCCATGCAGCAGGGGGAGATGATCCAGCTCATGAGAAAGATGGTTGAGAGTCAAACAAGTCGATCTCATGCAAGTATCTATTCCGTTATAGCTTGGCCGCGCCCTACCGCACACTTTTATAATTGCTCAAAGCCTTAATGCTTATCATATTTTGATTTGTGGGCAGCACAAGGGATCGTCATTTCATTCGTACTCATGTTTGTTAATGGAACCTTTCTGCTTTTGCACTGCAGACGAAAGTGAAAGCTGCTGAGGATTCCATGCTCAAGAAAGATGTTTTACATGTACGAAAGAAGATGGAGGCTGTGGAAAGAGATTTGGTGAAACTGAAGGAGATTTGTGAGCAGAAGGTAAAATTTGACATGCTAATTGCAAGTTACAGCAAAGTTCTTTCTGTATACCCAAATTTGTCGTAAGCCAGGAGGCATCTAGAACTTGTGTCTAACTTCTACACTTCAACTCAGATTGACAACGAGAAAAATAACGGATAACTATGAGTCGACAGGCAACAATACACACCGATGAACCACAAATTTAGCATATGTTGTGGATTTATGCAGGAAGAGGAGTTAAGGGATGTTTTGCAGCTGTACAATGAGAAACAAGACCTGAGGAACGCTCTTTACAACCAGTTAATGGAGGTAATGGTGGGCTTAACATTGAACCCAATAGAGGTGCAGCCTGTTGTTCTCATATGATCATTTGTCTCTTTCGTGACGATTGCATGCTTGTTGTTGATCGCAATAACAAATTTGCTGTTAGATTTGCTTGTGACGTGAATTTGCAGTTGCTGATGCATTTCTTATAATGTACAAGCATGCCCGACTCTTCTGTTTCCATTGGCAAAGGTGTACTAATGCTGAGTTTAGAAAGTGTAATTCTGAGCATACTTCATACAACATTGCAATAGATACAAATTCTGGAGTAGGGGTTATTATGCACCTACTCTTCATGGGGAGATTTCTGTATGACATTATGGAGCATTTGACTCTTGGCAAATTTGCTAGTCTATATCCTTTCTTTACATGCCTTGTTCTTGTGTCAAGTGTCGGGTGAATCAAGCTCAGACCATTAGTACACGCCACTCAGATACTATGCGTGAGGGCAGTTCATTACCCCCGTCTCATTAATGCCTTTCTCTAACAATCTTGGAGCATCCTTTTCATGAACCTGCCAGTGGGCACATAGACTGGGGAGAGTCATTTACGAATAAAACCACAGCTGATCTAGAGCTAAGCTATGAAAGCATCACATAAGCAAGACTTAAGCTATGAAAGCAGCACATAAGCAAGACTTAACTCTAGAAAGCAGGAAAGTGAGAGATTAAGGATGCTAAAGAGAGAGATCAATATCAAATGACACAGTTTCCTACTTATAGCCAAGAGGAAGCCCTAAAAGGAAGCTTTTGGTGGCTAGGGCCTAACTGGGAGGAAAAATAGTGCGCCCTCCAAAAAGGCCCCCACTCTGTAATATGTCCAAATGGCCTAATAATGAATAATAAGGCCAAAGGCCAACCATATAGTCTAAATGTCACTAATGAATTAAAAAGGGCCCAAGGCCTTATGTATAAAGTAAAGTAAATGTAAATGGACGCGGCGACTGTAATGAGCCGAGTGCATAACTCTCTTCGGCACAAAAAAAAAAAGACCCAACTACTGAAAAGAAACTGGATCAAACAGCAGCAAGCCCTGGTGCATCAACAACTAGAGCAACATCTGATGTAGACGAATCAACAGTGCAGGAGGAGCATGATTCTGATCCGCAAGTGATGGTGTATGATAAAAGACATCAATAGGCTCCCATGTGGCCTCCTCAACATGACAGCCATCGAACTGGACCAAAAACTGAATCTGTCGGCAGCATCGACTATGGTGAAGGCGAACCTAGTGAATGGCAGCTAGTAAGAAAGGGAACGGCTCAGGATCAACATCATGGCGACGAAGGGAACATCTCGGCCGCGTCATCTGAAACCAAACACTATGGAACAACCAGGAATGCCAAGAAACTAGAAGAAGATCAAGCAGCAACCATGAATGCCAAGGTATCCGTAATGCCGAAGATAGTAGAGGATCAGCCCAAAAGATAGGGACATCATACCAAGGTATCCAAAAAGCCCAAGAAGGTAGAACTGCATCAGCAACGGGAAGCCAATAAGGAAACTGGAAAAGAGATGGACACTCATCGCGAATAGTCGCATCATACATGTAACCATCAATGTGCAAACTCAGTGATATAGGTGCCCCAAGAAAAGATAGCAGCATCGGAAGACCAGCACCAAGAATAGGAACATAAGCAGGATGATAGACACGTTGTAGTAGCATGGAAAAGCAAACGATATGCCAAGAAACGTGGATCATAAAGAGATCATCCTAACAAAGGATAGCTAAAATGGAGAAATGTGCACCAGCATGGTCAAAAGCGCAAGGTATCCCATAAGGCCCATGAGTGAGAAGTAGCAATGGCACAGGGTACCTTCAAGGCCCATATCACGAGAAGAGCAGCATGCCAAAAGCTCCAGAAGGTCCAAGAAATCAATGCATCATCTAAAAAGACATGATGCATGAAAATAGTAGCAACAAATCTAGAAAGAGTAGAGGCCCCAACTGAAAAACTGTAGCCGAAAAACTCATCCAGAAAGACCTCATATGGACATACCAATCCATCATAGGATACACCAAAAACGGATGGAGAATCGGATGACCCATCGGAACTGGCCGCAAGTGTAATCCCAAAGTACACACCAGGCGCACAAGTGAAGAATAGAAGAAATGCACTGGAACGAGGAACAGGATCCGCAACATCAGTAGCAAGCATCAGATCAATATCCACGTGTATCTAGGAATGAGTATCAAAGCACATATGAGCAACACTGAAGTATATGACGACAATAATCCCAAAAACTATCCAAGAGAGGAGAATGAACTCTCTCAAAGTACCCTGATGGTCTCTGAACACCAGAACAAAGTGGCAATTCAGCATCAGAGACCAAGCGATATGGAGCAACCCGAAATGACGGGGAACCTGAAGATCACCCAGACAAACAGTAGCTGGAACGGAGGCAATAACCCAAGCCATCAGGATATGCCAAGCCTGACAATGAGCAACAATCCAAGGAACACAAAGAGAGCCACATGCATAATCATAGAGATATCGGCACCATAGGCGATCAGTAATATGAAAAAACCAGCACCAATCAACAGGTCCAAATGAAAACCAAGCTATATGTAATAACCAGGAATGCCATATAGCCATAGCATCGGCATAGACTGCAGGAAATCTATATGTAGAAACACAAGGAGACTGAAGGATGTTCGTATACTCATCTAGAAAGATCCCAGCATATAAATACCCTAGATAAGTAATAGTGACCATCTCACAAATATCCTCGGATAGAAAATGTGTAATGATAAGGGCGAAAGGCTCATGAATCATGTCAGGAACCGTAGAAATATCGTGAAGCAGCTCACAAACCTCAAGCAGAGATCCATGAAATAAAGCGAAAGAAGATACAACTTGATCACCAATAGCGAGAGATCCATCAAACATGGACCCGTGAAGAACCCCATAGAAATCGGCAGGAACATTGGTCATAATAGACTCAAGAGATGGAGATATAGAGACCAATGGAGAAGATACTGCACCAACCACTGAACCAGGAGGGCTATCTGAGGTATGCGCAAAAGCAATAGTAGAAATACCACCAAGGTATACAGCCTGAATATCAATGAAACCAAGAATGACCACTAAATACAATATCTGTGAATCAAGGCATATAGGCACAAGGCACACATCAACAACCTGTAAATCCGAAGGAACATCAACCTGAGAAAGAGGACCCACGAATGGTGCAAGTGAAGTAGCAACTGATGTACTCTGACTGAAAAGAAGAGCTGCATCATGAGCCTTTGGCAGGCTACGCATAAATTGCTTCCCGGTAACCAACTGATAGTCACCCTGGAAATCGGACCAGCATGAGTAAAGGAAAGTGTTTTCTGAGAGAGATCCACAGCAACAGTAGCAAGTGGAGAGAACCAGGCTGCACCAAAAATAATGTCATAGTGCTTCACAGAAATGATATAGAAGTCTGCCTGACTAGAAAAATCACCAATGCGATAATCCAAGCCCTGAATCATCTGAGAATTGAGAAAAGAATGGGAACGAGCAGCCTCAACACTGAGAGGTTGGGAAACAAGAACATGTGTAGCACGATTCCTGGTGGAAATGTAACTGCTAATAAATGAATGTGTACTGTCTGTATCCACTAAACCAATATACTCTTGCCCCGCATCTGGAATAATATGATCCACAAATGGAACAACATACGTAGGCATAATAACAGAAGCATCAACTGATAAGTTCTGGCCTAAATATGCATCTAGAAGAACCGCATACTCATCTAGACGGGTACTAACAAAATCAGCCAGTGAGTATACAATAGGACCATTATGAAATATATAACTGTATGCCATATGGAGATCTACTAGAGTAGCCAAAGTATCTGAAACCATAGACCCATGAATAATATCGAAATAAGGAGCATAGGCGACAACATCTATAGCATGGCTCTCAGTAACATGAGTAGCATCAAATTACTCAACAACAATATCAAAGCATGCAACAACATTGACAATAGTAGCAAAGCATACTATACCAGTATCAAGGACCATATCAGTCGCAACCTGTATATGTGACTCTGACTCACTATGGGATACAATGACAAGCTCAAGTAGATCAATAACTATCTCAAGTAAATCAGGCAACTCGCTCAAACTGTGTGATATAGGATCCTGAAGGTCAGCGAACTCTGCAGACGTGTAACGTTGGACAATAGTAGGTCGAGGGTCCACAATGCAAGGAACTAGAACTGAAGGGGCAGGTGTAGGGGAGGACATAGCGGAAAAAAATGAAGCAGAAGGATGGGGTTGGGAGAAGCGGGAAGGAAGGGTGTCAAAGTACTTGTGTTGTAAATTACTGGCAAGAGACATCGCCTCAACAAGTGTGGGAGGACGGAAGGAAGAAACATCGTAACGTATGGCACCACAAAGCCCAGCAATGTAACGAGTATTAAGCTCAGTGGGCGGTAGATCTATGAAAAGATAAGAAAGCTCCATAAACTTATTTGTATAAAAAGCAAGGTCACTACTTTGAGTGAAACTACGGAATGTATCACCTTGGCGATCGAGCCACTGAGGATCAATCATATCATGACGGAGGTCACGGCGAAAGGTATGCCATATATGGAGCCCTTCTCGATCAGGATCAGCTCGATAAACTTGCCACCACGTGGCGGCGCATCCATCTAACTGTAAAGCATCCAACTAGATCTTCTGAGGATCAGTCTTAGGGTAGATCTGAAAATATGTGTCAAGCTTAGCAAACCAATTCTCTAATAAGTTCTCGTCAAAGGAACCGGAATAGGTAGCAAGTTGTACCCTATCACAAAAGTCTCGAGCAAAGTGTGGCTCAGGAACTGGGGGACGTGGAAAGAAACCAGGAGGTGGGTTAGGTGGAATGAACGGTCCACCACTAGGCTGACTAGCAGAAGAAGATGGAAATCCAAATGGAGGGGGAGTCCCAAATGAAGAAAAGACAGGAGCTTTTCCAAGACCATGAGGCTGTAAAGAATCAATATGTGACTGCATAGTAGGAAAGACGGTCATAACTGTATCGAAGCGAAGAACGAAGCCAGAAAGGGTCTCATTTATGCGACGAAACTGATCGGATAAGGTTTCCTGAGTAGTCTCACTCGGGGTAGGTGAATGTGCCATAATGATAGTGGAAGGAATAGACGAAAACTTGAGAGAGCGGACTCTTGTCGTCACCCCAAATTAGTCTATTAAAACCATTATTATCACAACTAAGAAAGGACATCAATCAACAATTGAAGAAAGTGATAATGAAGGCTGTAAAAATGTGCTGGACAGCCAAGAGGCAAGTGACAAATTGGAATATCAAACGGAGTCGGAATTTTGTGAAATTTGGTTGAGGATGGGCGATGGATAGCCTGCAAACAAGGTGTGAAAAATGGCTGCAAACAGAGACAAAATGGATGAAAGTGACAAGTATGAAGCGGCTGGACAGCCTGCAAACAAAATTGAAGAGAGGGCTGAAAATGGAAGGAGGAATGGACGAAAGAAATGAGGGAATTGGGTGCTGGAGAGCCTGCAAACAAGCTGGAAATGGGTGATGGAGGGTTGAAACTTAGGCGCCGAAAATAATTTGCCCAAAAGAAAAAAAAAATTCGGCCGCCAAATTTAGCGGAAGTACTTTCGCTAACTCTCTGCTAAAGCTCCGCCAAGGAAAATGCTCTGATGGGAGCTGGTCCTCTTCCAAACTGTGCTGAATGTTGCTGAAGCAAAGAGACGAAAGCCCTCAGCAAAGAGAGAAAAATCAGCAAGGAAAATGGGCACCCAATCAGAAAATCAAATCTGAAATTCAACAATCAGGAAAGTACTCTGATACCAAGTTATGAATAGAGCCACAACTGATCTAGAGCTAAGCTATGAAAGCATCACATAAGCAAGACTTAAGCTATGAAAGCAACACATAAGCAAGACTTAACTCTAGAAAGCAGGAAAGAGAGAGATTAAGGAGGCTAAAGAGAGAGATCAATATCATCCGTTGAATAACAAATGACACAGTTTCCCTACTTATAGCCAAGAGGAAGCCCTAAAAGGAAGCTTCCAATGGCTAGGGTCCAATTGGGAGGGAAAATAATGCGCCCTCCAAGAAGGCCCCCACTCTCCAGTAATATGTCCAAATGGCCTAATAATGAATAATAAGGCCAAAGGCCAACCATATAGTCTAAGTGTCACTAATGAATAAAAAAGGGCCCAAGGCCTGCTTATGCATAAAGTAAAGTAAATGTAAATGGACGTGGCAAATGTAATGAGCCGAGTCATAACTTAGTCAATGGTTCACCCTTCAATTTGATGTTGCCCATTGAGCAGACCCAAAAATAATACAACACACCTTGTCCTACAAAAGTGATCCAAAATGATACAGAGATGAATTCGAATTTCCATAGAGGTGTGTGTTAGACTTTCACATTTTGTGCACATATATGTGGGAGGATTTTAACACATGAGAAGCATCTTATTTCCTTGGTTAAATAACATGAGGCTCATAGACTTATTTATAGTTCAATGGACTACATGCATTTCAATTACATTCAAATAATGAGTATATTGAATGAGCCATCGTGTGGCATGCAGTCATTTAATTTTTGTTTTTTGTAAATTTTATAGTCTACTTAGTATAGAAGTCCTTATTACAAATTTGTACTAGTAGGTAAACTGTTAAAGTGGGACTTTATTGTCAAATTTCAAAAGTGTTGATGTTCCTATCGGTGTGAAGATCGTATCTCTATCACTTGACCTTGATCAAGCATCCATAATCATTAAAAGGCATTTTGATCAAAGGTCCTTGCAAAGGACAATTAGCATCACATATGCCTACATCGCTGATTGATCAAACTACAAAGTCTATGAGAATGCAAGAAATATTTTCCCCCATCTTCAAGGTGGTCAATTTCTAGCTAGTCATGAGATTGGAGAATCATCATCACGTGCACCCTATAGAAGAATATTCGCATAATGTGCACACACAAGGGCTTTAAAGGACGATTTTCTTTATCCAAGGGGCATATAGCCTCTTTTTGGTCATTCTTATTCTATAATTTCCCGGCCTCCATATTAGTCTTTCGATTATCTAATGAATTTCTTAAGAAGTGACCATTACAATTCCAAAGCATTTATGAGACTTGGTGGACTCATGATTCCTAGATTACAAAGTACGAGAGAGGCTCTTTAAGTATGTAGGCCCACCTCATAGGCAATAGGAGTAGCACATTGTCAAATCAAGAAGGTCTTATCTTAAGGTAAGTGGTTAAGGCAATTAGTTTTGTTAAAAATATCTAATTGATGGCCAATCAAGAGGCGACACCTCCTTGAAATGTGCCATTAGTGTGTGTCTATGTACATGTGCATGAGCGCGCGCATGCACACACACACACACACACATGCATGCATGCATGCATGTATATGTTATATTTATATAACAAACTTTTTGATGTTTTCATGCAAGTAGTGCCATTTTTTACATTTTGAGCTTAACATCCTTCTCTTTCTTTCTTGCTTTGTATTCTCTTTTGGTTTTGTGTTGTATGTTGTATCCTTACAACTCCGCTAAGCAATATAGTAGATTAAATTACTCACATGCCTCAATATGTTACTCCAATAATGCTAAGCTCCTGTTCCCAAACTAGTTGGTGTTTAGAATCAATTTCCTCTCATGCATAGGCAAGCAAGCCCATTGTCTGCTATTCTCATCCAAGGGCACTTGGTGCTCATGCGGGTGATCAATCCACTTGGCATACCCAGTCTACCCTAACTAATCCAAGAATACAATGTCTTAATGCTATGCCACCCCCATGCCCACATGTACACATGTGGCTATGAAAACACACCATCATGTGCCAACTAACTTGACTAAGTCCGACATATCATGTCTATGGATTGACACTATCTCGTCTTCCATAGCTTTTCACCATTTCTTAAGATCCTTTGCCTCTCCATAGGTTGTCGGCTCTTGACACTTCATAATATCACTCATGAAGACATAATTTAAATGGTAACTATCAGGAGCTCTCCTCTCTCTCGTTGATCTTCTCATGTCACCTTGAAAGCTCGATCTTAGTAGATTAATCCTCACATTTTTCATGATGTTTTAATAACACTTAGGTACTTTCAACATGGGAGATACACTTCTTGGTGAGTAGGTATCCCAAGGAGTGTCCAAATATTGTCTCTTGCTTCCCACAAGTTTTTCTTCTGCAGATCCAATCGGCAAATATCTCCCCTTTGGCTTGTAGATGGGTGGAATTCTATCATGTTCCTCATCATGGATTTGATCCTCATGTGCAATGTCATGTGTAGCATCATCCTCATCTTCTTCTAAGATGGCAAGAAGTCTCAATGTTAGTTTTAGCTTTTGTATGATCATCCTCATCAAATCTATGCATTTTGTCGAAGATTACATCCTTACTAATGTGGATTTTTCGCTTCTCTGGTTCAAAGCACCTGTAACTCTACGTCCTCTTGCCATATCCAACAAAGATGCACTTAATGGACTTCTCATCAAGCTTGTTTTGCTCTTCCTTGGGCATGTGCACATACGCTTTGCACCAAAAAATGTGATACCTTTTGGCTTTTTTTTTTCGTAAACACCTCTTCGGTAGTCACATTCGGAACCGTGGTAGTGGGGCTTCTATTTTGATAAGGTTGCTGCAATACACGCTTTTGACTGAAAACAATTTTACAAGCTCGTTTGCTTCATCACTGAACGTGCACTCTCCAGAATGGGTGTGATTTTTCTCTCAACTATCCCATTGCTATGCAACGTATGCGATTGAGTGAATTGTCTTTTGATTCCATGCTCCTTGCAAAATTCTTCAAAATCGTCTCTTTTGTATTCACCCCCTCTATCAAATCTTAGAACCATAATGCGTGCACCCTCTACCAAAGCTTGCATCTACCACTTGATTTGATGATCCTTTAATATATTTCAAATCAAAATTGAATTCTTGCATCAACTCAGCCCAAGCCTTTTGACCCCTAAGGTCTTTTTGATTACAGAAATGCTTTAGTGGTTGGTGATCTGAGGACACTATAAATTGACTACCATATAAATAGTGTCTCTAGTTAAGTTTGTTAAAACTTGCATCCAATGTCCGATTCCACACAAGTGGTGGACTAGGCCTACCTTTACGAGTAATAACTCCCTTGAACGCACTGTTGAGAGGTGCATTCATTGAATAATCTAGAATAGAGCTGCTCCAAGACTCTCAATCCGGATACAACTCCAAGAACACAATGGGGCACTCACACTATCGAAGGTGAAGGCACTGTAAGATTGAAATTCCAACATGACCAATACAAACTACTATCAAATATTTTGTATGTACCTAAACTCTCTACGAATCTATTATCAGTAAATAGGATCACTGATTTAGGTCATCGGGTAGAGTTCAAGTTTGATCAATGCCGAATTATTGATAGGACAAGTAAGGTCCTTGTACTCGGCAAGAGGCATGGACACTTATATAGACTACACATTGTTATTCTGATACTAGTCAGGCCTTGAAAACCTCTATTCTTGTCAATAAACATTACCATGACATCATCATTTTGGACACTTGAATCATACATCTGTTTAAAACGTGTTTAAGAAATCCCTAGCACTTGATCTCGACTATCCATTCGACAAAGTCGACCTCTATGTCTGTCATAGCTGCATCCTTGGAAAGCAGACTAGGATTCCCTTTAGATCAAGTCATAGTCATGCATCAAAAGATTTGTTAGATGACGTTCATTCTAATACATGTGGTCCAATGCAAACATTGTCATTTTTTGATGCAAAGTATTTTATTACCTTCATTGATGGATATTTGAAAAGAATAGCTATTTATTTCATTAAGCAAAAATCGGAGGCTTTCAACAAGTTTCGACAATTTAAAGAGCATCAAACTAGTAAAAGAATCAAAGCACTGAGGTTTGACAGTGGGGGAGAATATATCTCTACTGAATTCAAGGAGTATTGCCTTAGCAACGACATTGAACAACAATATATTACCTCTTATTCGCTTCAGTCGAATGGTCTTGCTGAGAGAAAGAATAGAATCTTAGTCGAATTGGCAAAGTGCATGCTAGCATATGCAACACTTCCGAAGTCCTTCTGGGTTGAAGTTGTTTTAACTGAAGCTTATATTCAGAACAGATGTCCTACTAAAGGTCTCTCAGAAAAAATACCATATGAAGTTTAGACAGGCTCCAAACCTTCTTTAATGAACTTACAAGTTTTTGGATGTATCGCTTATGCGCAAATTTTGCATGATCTCAGGAAGAAACTCAACTTCTAGAGAAAGTCTATCTTCATCAGCTACACTACTTCAGATAAAGCTTATAAGTTTTATGATCCTGTCGAGTCAAAGATATTCACTAGCCGAGATGTCATCTTCATCAAAGATTAGTTTATCGACCTTAAGGATAAGGGCAAAGCTGTTCAGCGGTATTTGCTGGATTGATAGTGGGGTGAGCTCTCACATCATAAGGCAAAGGGAGTAATTCTCTTTATTTTGTTGAGGAAAAAACCATCTCTGGTTAGTAGTGGTGCCAAAGAGACTCTATTCTATATGGATTGGTAAAAGAAGCTTGGAACTTTAGTTTTTTTTTTTGCAAAGGAGGTATTGGCATTCTTGATCCTGAATCAAAAACTTTTACTTTGTTGTTAAATATATCACAAACCTTGCTTTTAGAAACCATACGCCTCCTAGATATGCACTCTATCTTGCTTTCATTCGTCTAATCTCTCTAATATCTAAACATATGGCTGTCCTTTTGACTTCATTTTAAGCTAAGGGTGAAATTTTTTTTCGTTTAGAAATCCAATTTGCATTGAATGGCATTACTTGCTTCTTATCTTGGAAATTATATGTTGTAGTGCCCCTAAAAGGTTGGACCTTTAAAATCTTTACTCCTAGCCTATGTCAAATTTTCTATTTTCAAGCCTCAAATATTTCATTGTTTGGCTGAAAACATCCTTCTCATGTCAACAATCCTATATACACCACTCTCTTAAGTACCAAAAAATCTCTCCTCTACCACTTTGAATAGAAAACTTTTACATAATGGCCTTATTTGAATAGGCAATAACCAACTCACTTGTTGGTATTCTTAGTTAAACAACTAGTTAAATTTCAACAATTGTTCAAATGTCCAATACAACACTAACTGCTTTGTGATTAGTAAATTAGAAGGGGGATTGATGAGAAAGGGGACAAGTACGGCTTGGAGAAAAAGATATTATGTTATTCCCATGGGATTCCCATACTCCCACAAGAAACTTCTAGATGTCTTGGACATCATATTATCACTCTCCTTGTCCCTCAAAGCAAAATAGTCATCTATTGTTGATCTACTTTCCCTATGCATTAGCTAGAAGCAAAAATTGTTGCCCATGTCTTTTTTAGTCGTTGTTAATTGAACCGGATTTCTTGGCAGAGCTCAAGAGTATACTACACCGTAGCAAATGATTGGCAATCTCTAATTTCTCACTACATACAATGGTTTTGGTTGATTCTAGCATTGTTGATGACATTGAACTACTTGGTCACAGATTGCTTGATAGGTTGTCTAACCATGATGATGTCAAACACTTTATTGTCCATGATTATCTTCATCCTAATTAAAAAAGGATCCTTCCTCGGTAGTGTTGTTTTTTAATTTATTATTAGAGGGGGAAAGGCCCCCAACCAATGTTATGGCCACCTAGGCCCATATATGAATCTCTATGATACTTTGTTATGCTTATTGCATGAGGAAACATGCTTTGAAAGTGGTTGTCTCCTTTAAAAAAATCATAATATTCATTTAAAAGCTTTTTATTTAAACACTTCATTCGATATATCTATTACCTCCAATTCTTCACTTGAATCAAAACATTTGTTTGAAGTAAAATTGGGTTAAATACCTCTAAATCCCACTTTTCTTTGTCAAGTTCTTGACAATTGAGTGCTTTTAGCATACTTGTAAACTAGACTATAAGTAGTTTTATGTGAGAAAATTTGGTGGATGATGGGCTGAATATACTTGTTATCTCTTTTTGTTCACAGATTGTGAGTGCATCGGACAACATTCCAAGGCACAACGACATGTGATCTAAGATCACTCAAGTGTGCTGTAGGAAAGAACAACATCACCATGATTAAGAAAGGCCTTGTAAAATCAAATATTTCATCTTAAAAGATAAGGTAGCAATATCATGTTCTTCTTACTATTTACATACTTTTTTCCTTCCAAATAGATAATACACCGATCTATGACACGTCTCAAGTTCTTGTAGTCTGGAGAAAGTATTACTTTGTATAATTATGTACTCCAAACATTTGATTGATGTCTTGGAACTACATTAATATTGCAAAATTGGATTGAAAAAGAAAATCATGTACATAGGTCTTCGACTTTCAATCCAGCTCAAATGAAAGTAGTGTTTGCTACTATGTTTCATGGGCATTTGGAGATAGCCACAAGGTCTATTGTATAGGATTCATTAACTTAGTAGCATATATTATATCCTAGAATTGAGAGCCCTTTCTTTTCTAATTGATCAATTCAAAAAAGACGCTTAGCTATTTTGTTTCAATACACTTTGTATAAAATCTTTGTGAATCTATAACAAATTAGATCATGAAAAGACCTAAAGTTATCTTGGTTTCTAGGATGAAAAAGAGGTTTCAAATTTCACTTCATCCATAAAATGGGTGTTATTCCTTATAAAGGAACATCGATTTAGGATATTCATTACATCTTTATTACCAAAAAAAGTTTGTATCTTTTTGTCAATGCTATAAGAGTACTTTATGTTCATGTTTAGAAAGATGAAATTACCCACTGGTAATACAAAACATTACACACACCAATTTTTTAGTATTTTGGAGTTGAAAACTATAAAATGATTTCAAAACAAGGATGTTTATTTAAAATCGAGAGCTTTAATGTATCATTCCTCAAAAAACTCTTTTGTTTTCCATGTAACTTACAGTTATTCTCAAATGTAAGCAGCACATATATTAAGATAAGATTGCATGTAGATGATGATACTAAAGACACCTTAATGTCATAATTACGTATAATTCTATTTGAAGCTAGTTTTTTCACTTCTCCTAGGTCTTGCAATGATCATTTATGTTTCATGACTAAATTTGCAAGTAAGCAATGTTAAAATTCTCATATTAGATTGTAATTTTTTAAAATAGTTTTTTTTTTTTTTGTTTCTAGGAAGGGAGACATCCAAGAAACTTTATATTTTCTATTACTTCTTCCTCTATGGTGCATCTTTTGATATATTGCAACCATTATGATTCATATATTTGTGTCTAGTTATTAATAAAGTCATGCCAACAATGAATATAGTGTGATCAACATTATTCTAGTCATATTGGGAGAATTCTTTGATTTTTGGACGAATTAAGTTTTTTCAGTATCGTCTCTAGTACATATTTGTGTGCTCGAACTTAAGTTCGAGCAAAGGAGCATGTGCTTGAACTTGAGTTTGAGCGCATGTCCTACATCATTTGGCAAATTCCTCCAAATCAATATTTTTCTAATCTGAGAGTTTCATTGACTGAAAAAAGTTGGCGGTTAGTACTACTATGATGTTAGTTGCTTTGTGTAGTACTTGAGGTTGGAGGCTGTGAAAAATACAGATCCTAAGTGGATCTAAACTCCAAGATCATTGGCTTGAATGCTTGCACTCCAAACTACATAAGCTAGGAATTGGCAACACATTCTATGCTACCTAGAATGCAAAGAACTTGATCAAAAAGCATTTATCACAAATGGAAACTTCCATAAACATCAAGTGCGGCCCAAAATAGCATTATACAGTCCATAATACATCAGCCTATCACTTTTGGAAAGCACCTAAGATCATACACAATAGCTTGAAGACAATACACACAACAATGCTCTCAATGGAGGAAGAAACAATGACAATGATCTATTGATCTCAATGAAGCATACAAAAGGTTTCTCCAACCTGTTCTCCACGACTTCCCTACTATTTATGGATGAGGAAGATGACTCTCTCTCCTCTCTCTAGAAGGTACTTGACCCTAGATATTCCCTATATAGGAAAAATAGCTAAAAATGGCTTATATGACCAAAATACATCAAAATGGTCTCATTTTGAAGGGTATGAAGTTTGACACTTCATCATACTGAAAAAATACAGTAAATAAAAACATTGTGGCCTGGTTCACACATGTGAAACTCCAGAACCAAAACTATTTACAATTTTAGCCAATTTAGGCCTCAAACTAGCTAGGAAATGTTGACAATTTTCACACTCCCTCTTCAACATTGGATGCTAGTTTCAACATAGTCTTTGAGCACATTCCAAGATTAGATCTATGCATTAAATATAGGTCCTTTCCCAATGGTTTGGTGAAGATATCAGCCACACACTCCTTTGAAGAGACATGTTGAAGCTCCACCTCTTTGGCAATGACTTGATCTCTCACAAAATGGTGAGCAATCTCAATGTGCTTGCTCCTTGCATGAAAAACAGGATTGCTTGCCAAGCTTTGGGCTGAAAGGTTATCACAAAGTATGATTGGAGTCTTCTCTGGTTCCAGCAAGTGAAGATCCAATAACATCCTCTTGATCCAAAGAATCTCCTTGGTGCATGTTGTTAATGCCTTGTACTCGGCTTCGGTGGAAGATAGAGAGATAGTTGGTTGCTTCTTTGATAGCCATGAGACCACTCCATCTCCAAGATAGATTGCAAAGGCACTTGTTGACTTCCTATCCATTTGATCACCTGCAAAATCTGAATTCATAACAAAGTTTTGAGAAAGTAAGAAGGAATTGAGCTTAGCATACCAACTCCTTGGTGCTTGCTTTAGCCCATACAAACTCTTTTGGAGATAGCACACATGATTAGGCTCATCATGTGAAACATAGCCCTCGGGTTGCTCCATGTAAATATCTTCTTCAAGATCACCATTCAAGAAGGCATTAGTAACATCCATTTGCCACATATCCCAATCATAAAGAGTTGCAAGAGAGATTAGGATTCGAATAGTTACCATCTTTGCCACGGGTGCAAAGTTCTCATCATAGTCAATACCATATTCTTGAGCATACCCCTTTGCCACCAACCTTGCCTTGTACTTGTTGATTGATCCATCTTGATTTGTCTTGATCTTGAAGATCCACTTACAACCAATTGCCTTCTTGTCCTTTGGAAGCTTTACCAACCTCCATGTGTTGCTTTTGATGAGTGCTTGATGCTCATGATCCATGGCTTGGATCCATTCCTTCTTTTGAATTGCTTCACCTACACAAGTTGGTTCATCAAAAGAGGTAAGAAAAGCAAAGTTAGAGTTGTCCACCACTTGCTTTCCTTTTTCATCATAGGTTAGCCTTGATGGCTTAGCCCTTTGCCTTTGAGTCTTCCTTGAAGTTTGCTTTGGAGTGGCATCTCCATCTTCATCCAAGACATCTTGCACATCATGATGATTAGTAGGCACATCAACATCAACATCAACAACATTGGAAAAATTCTCTTCATGAAAGATGACATCCCTACTTATGACAACTTTCTTTGTAGAAGGAATGTACACTTTGTAAGCCTTGCTTACTTCACTATAGCCAACAAACACACCCTTCTTTGATGAAGGATCTTCTTTAGTTCTATCATCAAGTGTGATATTGACAAAACATGTACATCCAAAGATCCTACAATGCTTGACACTCGGCCTTCTACCATAAAGAACCTCATGAGGAGTTTTACCATCCAAGGAAGCACTTGTCCATCTATTACATAGATAGTTAGCACATGCTAAAGCTTCCCCCCAAAAAGACTTAGCAAGATTAGCATGTAGTCTCATTGCCTTGGCACATTCACAAAGGGTTCTATTCTTCCTCTCGGCCACTCCATTCTGTTGTGGAGTCCTAGGACTAGACATCTCCCTCTTAATCCCATGTGCTATACAAAAGTCTTTGAACCTATTTGAGGTGTATTCCCCTCCATTATCAGATCTTAAGCATTTGATCTTTGTATTGAATTGGTTTTCCATTTCATTCTTGAACTTGACAAATGCAGCAAACACTTCATCCTTACTTTTAAGAAGATAGATCCAAGTATACCTACTAAAGTCATCAATGAAAGTTGCATACATCTTTGCCCCACCATTGCTAGTTGTACTAGAAGAATGAATATCAGAATGCACAAGTTGAAAAGCTTCTTTAGATCTAGAAGTAGATCTAGAATAAGCAAGTCTATGAGATTTGGACAAGGCACAATGTTCACAAACACTATTGTTTGCAACAAGACTTTTAGGGAGACCAAGAACAAGCTCTTTCTTTGCCATTACCTCCAAAGATTTGAAGTTGGGATGGCCCAACCTCTTGTGCCAAACTTCTTGGTTTGTCAATTGCTCCCTAGCCATACATCCTTCATGATTAGAGATCACACATGCATCAAGCTTGAAAAGTTTACCATGCCTCCTACCTTGAGCAATCAAGGATCCACATTTACTTATCAAACATGCATCTCCAATGAACTCCACATCAAGTCCTTTGTCAATCATTTGACTTACACTAAGCAAATTCTTAGTGATTGAAGGAATGTACAAGACATTTTCAAGATTTGCTTTCCTATTTGTTGAAAGGGAAATAGGAATAGTGCCTATGCCTTTGATGTCACATTGACCATCATTTGCAGTGTAGATGATGTTACCTTCTCCCTCATAAGACAATAAGGATGTAAAGTATTCCTTATGTCTTGTCATGTGAGATGAGGCTCCACTATCAATCCACCAAGGATCATTATCATCTATGTTGGCTAACAAACTTGAAGTCATAACAAGTGATTCACATGTGTTATGTTCTTCCTCATCTATTGTAAGATTTCCTTGCCTCTCTCCTTGCTCTCTTTTCTTCTTATAACATTCATTTGCAAAATGACCTTTTATCCCACAATAAAAGCACTTGAACTTTGACTTATTGTTCTTAGTAGAAGAGGAAGAGGAAGAGTGATCATCATGATCAAAGTTACCACCTTTGGACCATTTCCCTTTGCCTTTACCTTTGCCCTTGAATTTGCCTTTTGTGAAGAAAGCCTCTTCACCTCCACCTTGCAAGGATGCACCATCAAGCTTTGATTGCAACCTATGTTCTTCAGCCAATAAGATTTCTTGCAAGTCAACCACACTTGGCAAGACTCTTTGAATGGCAAAACTTTGCACAAGGTTAGCATGTTCATTTAGCAAACCATTCAACATAACTTGGACTATTTCACCATCTTTTATGTTCTCATCAATGCATGCTAAATCATCACTTAGGGACTTAACTCTCAAGATAAATGCATGAGCACTTTCACCCTCTCTTTGCCTACTAGAAAATATTTGTCTCCTTAGGGTCAATACCCTAGATGTGGACTTTGATTCAAAGAGCTTCTTTAAGGCATTCCATGCCTCACTTGCACTTTGACACTTTCCAACTTCCTTGAGAAGTTCATTTGTAACATTCATTTTAATGATATGAAGAGCCCTTTTGGCCTTCTTATCAAACCTTTGTTGCTCTTGAAGTGTGAGAGGTCTCTCTTCAATTTCTGCAACTATGTCCATGAGTTCATTCAACTCAAGTAAGGACTCCATCCTCACTTTCCAAGTAGAGTAGTTTGATGAACTCAACCTTTCACTAGACTCTAGCATGATCCCACCATTGGAAGCCATGATTCTAATGTTTCTTCAACTTTTAGGTTTTGTCCTAAAGCACTTAGCACTCACTTTTCTCTCAACAAATGATAGATAAAGAGATCTATGAAGATTTAGGACCCTAAAACACTTCTATCTTGAACCTAGATGGTTTCCAAGCATAGAAAGGAAGATTGAAACACATGCAACACTTTGCACACACTAAGAATGGATTACAAAATCAAACCATCCTGAACACACTCTTGCTTAAGCTCTCAAACTTTCCAGCAAGTGACCAAATCAAGTTATGGTGTGAAGAGTTACTTGCATTCTTAGAAAATACCCAAAACTAGGATGCCAAGATTACCTAGTAATGAACAAACTTGATCAACATATGATCAACACACTAAGATATTGATTCAACCTGTAAAACCACATGTAAACCACACTTCTAAAAGTTTATAAACTCTAGCAAGTGATAAATACAAGATTTAGAGGTGAATGAATGAGCACACTTAGTGAATCACAAGACTAGCTTCACTATCTTGTCAAATCTTGGTGTTTAGATGTAGATCTAAGATCACTTCACATGAGAATGTTCCTCAACCTGTTAAGAACCTGAAAACACACTTGCATAATGGTTAACACCTTCCAGCAAATGCTCCAATCAAATTACATAAGGAGAGTTACTTACATGCTCAACAAAGTACACCAAAATTTATGCCAAAATTGATGACAATCTTTACAATATGCTCTTCACAATGGAGCTTACAATATGTTCACCCAAAAAAGGGGATCTTTCATCCAAATGGGAGCTTTGCTCAGCCTTTAGGAGAATTACAACTCACTCAAAAGAGCATTTGTCATCCACTTAAGGAGAAGTTTCATCCACTTAAGGAGAGTGTTCATCCAAGAATGGAGATTGTCAACAATAGGATTGAAAAGAACATTGTTAGTATTGAATATGCACAAGCCTCACAATCACAAATGATTAGGTGTTATGATCTGATCCAAAATAGTTTCTTTTCAGCCTCTGATCTTCAATAGACCTGAAATATGCTTTTGATCCACAAGTTCAACTCACAAAACAAAGGTTAGTAAGATTTGATCAACAAAGCAATGCAAAATCATGCTAGAACTTGATCAAACATCCAAATATCACCAAAAATGGAATACTTACTGTAAATAGAAGCCAACCAGCTCTGATACCATGTGAAAAAATACAGATCCTAAGTGGATCTAAACTCCAAGATCATTGGCTTGAATGCTTGCACTCCAAACTACATAAGCTAGGAATTGGCAACACATTCTATGCTACCTAGAATGCAAAGAACTTGATCAAAAAGCATTTATCACAAATGGAAACTTCCATAAACATCAAGTGCGGCCCAAAATAGCATTATACAGTCCATAATACATCAGCCTATCACTTTTGGAAAGCACCTAAGATCATACACAATAGCTTGAAGACAATACACACAACAATGCTCTCAATGGAGGAAGAAACAATGACAATGATCTATTGATCTCAATGAAGCATACAAAAGGTTTCTCCAACCTGTTCTCCACGACTTCCCTACTATTTATGGATGAGGAAGATGACTCTCTCTCCTCTCTCTAGAAGGTACTTGACCCTAGATATTCCCTATATAGGAAAAATAGCTAAAAATGGCTTATATGACCAAAATACATCAAAATGGTCTCATTTTGAAGGGTATGAAGTTTGACACTTCATCATACTGAAAAAATACAGTAAATAAAAACATTGTGGCCTGGTTCACACGTGTGAAACTCCAGAACCAAAACTATTTACAATTTTAGCCAATTTAGGCCTCAAACTAGCTAGGAAATGTTGACAATTTTCACAGAGGCTTACAATGTGTATTAGTGAGTTTGGAAGTGATGCTAATTTTGAGAGAGAGAGAGGGGACGTTCCAATGGTAGAGTACATTGTTGAGTTCCATTGGTAGAGAGCGGTGTGCTTCTTACCATATGCTTATTGAAAGTTGGTGGACTGGTGGTTGACAATACTTACATTGCTGGCTTGTATAGTGTAGGGGTGTGAGTGTGTAGTGGAGCATGTTTTGTATGAGCCTATGTACTTGAGGGTTGAGAGAAATACATATGTTGAGTAAGTGGGGAGGTTACAACTCAATAAAAAAAACTTCAATGACTATTGCGTGATTACTTTTGAGGTTAGAGTATGTTCTTGAGTCTCATTGATGTGAAGTTGAGAGTGAGGTTGATTGCCCAAAAGAGAGGGGTCGTGATCTGGTCGAGAGTTTTTGTTATGTGTAAAATAGTTGTTGTGTGTGGTTTGTGACGAAGTTAGTTTTGAGAGTGTTTGTTTGTGTCGTTATTGGAAAGATTGTGTGACGGATGATCCTTTGTGAAAAGATTAGACATGAAAGATTCAACTGCAAGAGTTTCCAACGATGAATATAGCCCCATTGTCTACACAGTTGCTATAGTGAGTTGTCTCCACGATTTCACCCTTCGAATTTTGCACAACCTATGGCTATATCAGCCAGCTGAGGCCATGCTTGTGGCAATGTGGAGCTCCCTAGTGTTGCTATCAGTTATGGACTCGGCTCATTACATTCGCCGCGTCCATTTACATTTACAGTTACTTTACTTTATGCATAAGCAGGCCTTGGGCCCTTTTTTATTCATTAGTGACATTCAGACTATATGGTTGGCCTTTGGCCTTATTATTCATTATTAGGCCATTTGGACATATTACTGGAGAGTGGGGGCCTTCTTGGAGGGCGCACTATTATCCCTCCCAGTTGGGCCCTAGCCATTGGAAGCTTTCTTTTAGGGCTTCCTCTTGGCTATAAGTAGGGAAACTGTGTCATTTGTCATTCAGCTGATGATATTGATCTCTCTCTTTAGCCTCCTTAATCTCTCTCTTTCCTGCTTTCTAGGTTTAAGTCTTGCTTATGTGATGCTTTCATAGCTTGATTCTAGATCAGCTGTGGCTCTATTCGTAACTTGGTATCAGAGCACTTTTCTGAGCACAATCTGGAATTTTTTCTTTGCTACCTTGTCTTGCTCCTCCATCGTTGTTCCTATAGCTCCATTACCATTTTGACAACCCTGTTCCATCGCTGCTCCTTCCACTCCTTCCTGCCCAGCGTTCCCCCTGTTTTGTCTTCTCTTTTCTTTGCTGCTCAGCGATCCTCCTCTTCCTTTCCATCGTTGTCCCTGCCTTCCGACCTATCACTTTCGTCTGATATTTTTCCAGTTTGCAACCATCTTCCACAGTTAGTTCCTTGACTGTCCAGCGCCCATCTCATCCAAAAACTACCCAATTCCGACATCATTTGCTATTCCAAACAGCTAAAATTCTTCAACCTGTAAATCGCTGCCTCAACACTCCCAACTTGTCACTTTTGCCTTTTTTTTTCTCCAATTCCAGCCATCTTTTACAGCTTATCAAAAGGCTGTCGCGCGCTCATTCTCCACCACATTTTTAGGAATTCTGACTCCGCTTACTCTTTCAAATTCTCATTGTATCCCTGGCTGTCCAGCGCATTTTTACAACTTCTCCATTGTTCATTGCTGTCTGTTTTTTTTCAGTTGTGATAATATTGGTTGTAATAGGCTAATTTGGGGTGACGACAAGAGTCCGCTCCCTCAAGTTTTCGTCTATTCCTTCCACTATCATTATGGCACATTCACTTACCCCGAGTGAGACTACTCAGGAAACCTTATCCGATCAGTTTCGTCGCATGGATGAGACCCTTTCTGGCCTTGTTCTTCGCTTCGATTCAGTTATGACTGGCTTTGCTACTATGCAGTCACAGATTGATTCTTTACAGCCTCATGGTCCTGGTAAAGCTCCTGTTTTTCCTACATTTGGGACTTCCCCTCCATTTGGATTTCCATCTTCTTCTGCTAGTCAGCCTGGTGGTGTACCGTTCATTCCATCTAACCCACCTCCTGGTTTCTTTCCTCATCCCCCCCTTCCTGAGCCACACTTTGCTCGAGACTTTCGTGATAGGGTATAGCTTGCTGCCTATTCCGGTTCCTCCGACGGGAACTTATTAGAGAATTGGTTTGTTAAGCTTGAGACATATATTCAGATTTATCCCAAGACTGATCCTCAGAAGATCCAGTTGGCTACTTTACATTTAGATGGACGTGCAGCCTGATCGGGAAGGGTTCCATGTATGGCATAGTTTTCGTCGTGACCTCCGCCATGCTATGATTGATCCTCAGTGGCTTGACCGCCAACGTGATACATTCCGTAGTCTCACTCAGACCAGTGATCTTGCTTCTTATACCGATCAATTTATGGAGCTTTCTTATCTTTTCCCAGATCTACAGCACACTGAGCTTATTTCTCGTTACATTGTTGGGCTTCGCGGTGCTTTACATTATGATGTTTCTTCCTTCCGTCCTACCACACTTGTTGAGACGATGTCTCTTGCCAGTACTTTACAGCATAAGTACTCTGACACCCTTCCTTCCCGCTTCTCCCGACCCCGTCCTTCTGCTTCATCTTTTCCCGCTACGTTCACCCTTACACCGGCCCCTTCTGTTCCAGCTCTCTCCATTGCCCCTTCGCCTCCTCGTCCTCCGACTCCTCAACCTGCTTTTTCCGATGTTACACGTCTGCAGAGTTCATTGATCTTCAGCAGAAGCGACTTTGCTTTCGTTGTAAGAGTCCTGACCATCTTGCTAGTGATTGCCGCCAGCCTCTCCCTACTACTACTGCTGTTTTTTACCATGAGGGCACTACTCCAGATGATTCCGATATCTACATTCATATTTTTGATGAGCCTGACTTATCCTCTGAGCCTTCCCCTGATTTACTTCCTGCTACTTGCCATGCTCAGCGTGCCTATGTTACTTGGACAGGGCGTCCTGGTCCTCGCTCCATTCGGTTACGTGTGCGTATTACAGGTCGAGAGTATATTGCTTTAGTTGATACTGGTAGCACTCATTCTTTTATTAGCAGTTATATCACTTGTCGGATCCATACTTCACCTGTTCCTGCTTCCCAGCCTCTCACAGTTGAGGTTGCCAGTTCTCATTCTTTTCCTAGTTCTCAGATGTTTCAGCGTTTACCATACCGCATTGGAGATTTCTCTGGACAGGTAGATCTTTACATTATCCCTATGGAACGTTATGATCTTATCCTTGGTGCTGATTGGTTTGCATCTCTTGGAGCCGTTACACTAGACTTGACACAGCAGACATTGACATTTGTACATGATACAGTTACACACTCACTTGTGGGCATTGATTCTCAGGGAGACTTCCAGTTGATTACTGGGAAGCAGTTTATTCGCAGCCTGCCGAAGGCTCATTGTGCTGTTTTATTATGTGTTCAGCGGGTAGTACCAGTTCCTCAAGTTTCTACACCAGCAGTTGTTCCTCAGGTGATTTCTGACTTATTACATCAGTATGCTTTTGTCTTTTCAGAAACTACGACGCTACCACCATTACGTGACGTGAACCATCATATTGATTTGCGCCCTGGTTCTGCTCCTCCCTCCCGTCCCCCTTATCGTATGTCTCGATCTGAGCGTGATGAGCTTGAGCTCCATATTACTGCCTTGTTAGATCAGGGTCTCATTGTTCCTAGTCACAGCCCTTTTGGTGCTCTTGTTCTCCTTATTAATAAGAAAGATGATACCAAACGTCTTTGTATTGATTACCGTGCTTTATTACCAAATCAGGATGCACCCTTTTGACGAACATAAGACTGCTTTCCGTACTCATCTTGGTTTATATGAATTTCGTGTGATTCCTTTTGGTGTTACTAATGGCCCTCCTACGTTCCAAAATGTGATGAATAACGTCTTACGTCTGCTTCTTGGTCATTGTGTCTTGGTTTATTTTGATGATATTCTTATTTTTAGTCAGTCTCTTGCTGAGCATGTTGCCCATCTTTCCTCAGTCTTTCAGTTACTTGTACACCACCAGTTATTTGCTAAGTTGTCTAAATGTTCTTTTGTTGTTTCTGAGATCGAGTTTCTTGGTTTTCTTATTTGTAATGGTCACATTCGTCTGGACCCTCATAAGGTTCAGGCCATCCAGGATTGGCCTATACCTACTGATATTCATCATGTTCGTATGTTTCTTGGGTTAGCCACTCACCTTCGTCATCCAGTTCCTCATTTTGCCAATATCGCAGCTCCTCTTCATGCACTTTTGAAGAAGTCTAGTACTTTTCTGTGGACTCCTGATTGTTAGACAACGTTTGATACTCTTCGTCGTGCTGTTGTTGATGCTGCCGTTATGTGTTTACCCAAGTTTGATCAGAGGTTTCTTGTTGAAACTGATGCTAGTAATGTTGGTTTGGGTGCTTTACTTCGCCAGTCACAATGTATTATTGCTTATGAGTCGCGTCGTCTTCACTCTTATGAGCAACAAGGACCGTCAAGGCCACCTCAATACATACAACGCGGACCCAGGATTAGCCAGGAGGATAAAGGGAAGGCGCGTGTAGAAGATGACCGGCCACCCGTGAACTTCATCGTCGTGGAGACACTAGAGGAACCCACAAGCAGGAAAGAGGTGTTAGTAGTGACCCAGAGTAATCTCTAGATGGAGCTACCTCCCAGGAAACCCTAGCCTATACTAAAACCACCACCGGAGGTAGATACCCCAGTGGTCATTGAGAAGCCAGTATTCAAACCTACACCCATCTACGAGGATCCACTACCTAAAGAGCAAGGTGAGGTTAGTGTCTTGGAAGGGCGTAGACATTCTAGATTCCTAGGACTGAGAAAAGAGAAAACCGGCCTAGAAACTAAGAGAACCATGACCCGAGTGCGCAAGTTTAGGAAGGATATAGACCTAAATCTGAAGAGAGAGAATATTGACCTAGGTCAAGCCCTAGAGAATCTAAAATTGGAAATAGGGCTTTGGCAACTAGTAGAGTTGTCACCCACTATTAAATGCACGGTCAAATGAGGATGAGACCACCCATGACCAGAACAATGGAGCCACCTACAATAGGGAAAGTAGATGCAGATTTGTTAGATCGCTACTACCCTAAGGTAGACGTACTCATAGATGGCCTAGTCATTTCAGGGACCATAGTTGATGCAGGGTTGGTAGTTAACATCATAAGTCTAGAACTTTCAGATCGCCTTGGTTTTACTCTAGAACCCGCTACCTTGACAGCCCTAAAGCTAGCCAACAACTCTGTGATCAAACTAGAGGGCGAGCTTAAGAATATACCCATTACCGTGGCTAACAAGACCATTCAAGTGGACTTTTACGTCATGAGGATGTACGCCGGGAACCGGGGATACTCTATACTGTTAGGCCGACCTGTGGGTCAACGTTCTATCTTGTGTTAAAATACCACTAGGAGAAATTATTTCAGTGTATAAATATGGGAGTTATTGTTACTGCATGTGAGATCCACACACACTGAAAACTGTGATCCACAGATATCACAGATGAGTTGACTTGACTCCATTCACTCACGCTGCACTGCATCATGTAGGCACAATGTGCTTTGGACATTTGATTGCAAGACCGTCTCATGCGTTCATACTCTTGCATTCTGCATATACTCTGAGGCTACATAGGGCACTACATATTTTCTCCCATGGGCATGAGTGTCTGATCAGAAGTTGAGGGGGGGTTGAGAAAGGAAAAAGTGAGAACAAAAACAGTGTAGTGGGGGTGGGGAGTGACTCCATTGCCCAATAGATAAGTCATGATTGACTGGATAGTTGGAGAAATCCAGGACGTGACGGATAAAAAAAAAACCGAGAGTCTCCACATGATGGTTACATGAAGTGAGATAACAAGCTTGAAACGTCACTACTTCTTTGAGTAGTAAACCATTTGAGATAGTTGTTGAAGGATATTTATGCTTTGTACATAAAGTCGGATCAGATGGGATGGATGATCTGCAACGAATGTATACATTTGAATCAGTACCACCTACTGATATCAGACAACTAAGAAGATTCTTCTCCATATCCACATACCGGGAACCACCTTTCATAAGGTCCCTACTAAAATAGAAAAATAAAGAGAAAGAAAAACTGAGAGAAAAGTAAAAGGAAAAAAAAAAAAAAAAGACTTCAACTGTATCTATCAGACCTTGAACCAATTTGAGAGGCAAGTGACGCCTCACACATCCATAGGAGGTAAGAACTTCCTAATTGATTCTCTAAAAACCAGTGCTTCCTATTATCTGAGATATTGGATCTTAGGACAGTAAGTTGTCCTATACGGACTACTGTCACAAATTTAGGGCTTGAGAGAAGATTCGGTATAGAGAGGCTAGATGATTATTTTCTATGGAATCGGTTCTTAGAGACTATAAGTTGAATGTCTAACAAAAAAAAGAGTTGGTGATCACCAGTCTGAACCGGATTCAGAGTTGGGGCACTTAAGCCTCATTGCGTATGCATTCACACACACATCAATGACACGGTGTTAGACACAATACTGATGACTTGCATCTATATCATCCCATCTCCAATCCTAAGATTTGCATTTGCATATCCCCCCATGCATGGGTCCAAAAGTGGGCATTGCCTTACGTCTGATGGGAATGGGAGCATTTGCCATTTAGGTCACATGTGGGTTTTGCAGGTATGAAGACACCAAATTGTTCAAAGATGTTGCGGTCAAATCCAATCCGGTTGCAGATAGATCCTAAGGGCTAAATCAATGGCCTTTGGAAAGGAAGCTGTTGAAGACATCCCAGAAACTCACTATGGTTAGCATCACCTAGCAAGGGTGCTGAGCCCACTATACTTGATTCACCGCCAGGAGCTGGTCTGCGAAAACCAAAAACTCTGGGTCCACCGTATGGGGACCATACTACCCAGTGGTAGTCGCCAATGTTAGCTGATATTTTCGCACGGAAAATTGGACTAATATTAAAGCTTAAATTCGCAAAACCTAAAAAAATCGGCATGTAAAACCCGGTTATCAGAGAAAAATCGGCACAAATTTGTCGTAGAAATGGGTCCCAACCCGTCCCTAAAGTAGTTAGACACAGTTTAAAAGAAAGAAACTGACTTTCAAAAAACCCATCAAAAATATTTTGTGGTCACTTTTGGTAAAGACCGAGCCAAAAATGCCGATCCACCTAGAATTGGGTCCCAGCGCACCCTAAATGAGGCTAGAGAAAATTTTGCGGCCTTAGAAATGGCCGGTAAATATTTTACGGCTTTTCAAAAAAATGGCCAGTTGTAAAAAAATAGCTGGTATGATCGTGCTAAACTCTCACCATGTACTGAGTCTATTTTTACTAATATATGATCACTCAGTGTACTTTTCAGGAAAACCGTGTTGTCGTGGGAGCCCTAGTCATGAATGCCGAAAAAATCAACCAATATGGATTCAGTGTCAAGGAATCACATAAACTCTAACGACAAAGTTTGGGCAATTTATGGGCAATTAACGAAATGTGCGGGTCAAGTGGTTACAGGCCAAAAACCCAAACAAATGAGCAGTAGGCGCACGACCCTTGAAAAATCGAAGAAAGGCCAAAAACACAGGTACCCAAAGGAAATCGAAGGCCGCCTACTAAAATTAGGGGTTGCATGGTACAACATTTGTAGCAAGCCAAGAAATCAATATGGATTGTTTTTCAATTTTAACACTAATCACTAGCCGAATCCAAGAGAAGTTTGGAAGTCAGCACGAAAACATTTTTACAGTTTATGCTTCAATAGTATGGAACTGCTAGTTGAACAACCATAAAGCGTCAAGTTCGGAAGCGTTTTTCCCGTTTTTGTCATTTATGGAGAGTGTGAATTGGACCCGACCTCTGCGAAACACCAGAGAGGGAAGTCCGCTAGATCCAGTTGAAATACACTGGCCTGGCTAAAGTTGCACTCAACATACCATTTTCGGTATTGTGTAGTGAAATAGCTAGACCCGGAACTTGGAAAATGCTACCGCTCAATCAACAGAGTGGCAGACATAACTCAACCATCACTGCACTATTAGGACCTAAGACCTAGTTTTTGGATCGACAACACCTAGAAGCTAGGATTTGGATTATTTATTACTAGTCACTCCAAAAGAAATTGTTTACAATACCGTTATGCATTATAGTGTGCCCGCACTAGTGACCATGCCGTTAGACCTAATGAGCCTAGTCTAACACTATGTCCAGCTATTTAGACACGATACGTTCAATACTACATGGAAGTTAGAACGACAATGAGCTTGTAGAAATTACAAGGGCGGTACGATGAACGGTACCTAGAGATCACCTGCCTTCACCCAAACCACTTTTAGAAAAAAGAGTTATGCAGTCATCTGAACCACGTTGATAGAGATGGAAACTATCCTCTTCTGACCATACTTCTAGAAGCCTGGAAAACTTCCATTGGCTGGAGGAGCACGGAGCGATCGAACGAGCCACCAGGGTTGGAAGCGGCTGTCCTCAGTCCCTACCATAAGGGCATTGTGGGCCCTTCCCCTTTTAGGGACTTCTGGCGAAACCAACCCCACGTCCGAAAAATCCCTAACACTACTCCTCTCAATTAGCATGTTAAATAGTGTACAATAGGTGCCTTTTTATCTTTGGGGTGGCCCTTGTTCCTTCAAACTTTTAGGATTTTCTGGGAACAAACCCTTGCAGACTGGTATGCATTTGTATCTCAGTCAGATTCAGCTGCTCACCAAGCTGCGAGAGTTACTTCCCAAGGAAACTTAAAAAATCTTGAAAAAAGTGCATTTTTTTTAGGCTTTTTTGCAAAATTTTAGGATTTTCTAAGAACAAACCTTTGCAGACTGGTATGCACTTGTATCTCAGTCAGATTTAGCTGCTCACCAAGCTGCGAGAGTTACTTCTCGAGGAAACTCAAAAAATCTTGAAAAAAGTGCATTTTTTTGGGGTTTTTTTTGTAAAATTTTAGGATTTTTTGGGAACAAACCCTCGCAGACTAGTATGCAATTGTATCTCAGTCAAATTCAGCTGCTCACCAAGCTGCGAGAGTTACTTCAAAAGGAAACTCAAAAAATCTTGAAAAAACTGCATTTTTTGGGGGTTTTTTGGCCAAATTTTGAGATTTTCTAGGAACTAATCTTTGCAGGTTGGTATGTGCTTGTATTTGAGTACCTGCGAGAGTTAATTCCCAGGAAAACTCAAAAATTTGTTGTCTGAGAAGGTTCTAGGCCACTTTTTGCTCTTGGGAACCTTCACAGGGGCACTTTTTTTGGGATGTAACTCTCGCAAACTTCTCTGTGTCCTTGTCTCAGTGAGATGGAACTTCAGAGAGCTCTGCGAAGTTTACTTCCCAAGGAAACTCAAAAATTTGTTGTTTGAGAAGGTTCTAGGCCATTTTTTGCTCTTGGGAACCTTCATTGGGGCACTTTTTTTGGGATTTAACTCTCGCAGACTTCTCTGTGTCCTTGTCTTAGTGAGATGGAACTTTAGAGAGAAGTAACCTTCGCAGGCTTCTACGCAGGTCTGGGACAGTACCCTGGAGCTCCTGCCAGTCATGCGAAGGTTAGTTCTTGTTGGTTTTTGAGAAATCAAAATCTGATGAAATTTTGCCTCTCTTTTTCCCTCCAAAAACATATTTTGAGTGTTTTTTTTGAACTTTTATGGATTTTATGGATTAACGAAGGGATTGGGTGCTTGGATCTTACCCTCCCACCCCACAATCTCTCCCTACAGTGTAAACAAACAAAAGAATCATGAAAAAACGGCAAAAACTAATACTACTCACACTATTCTATCCCTAAAATCCGATTTTTTCGGTGAGAATGAAAGCGTAGGAGAGAAAAAGAGGGAGAAAGATAGAGAGAAGATGCTATGTGGTGAGACGAGAGTGTGGCGCTCCCCGGCAATGGCACCATTGTTGTGTCGTCGATGTAGCATAGGGATCCGTCACTGGGAGCGGCAACCTCGCCTTCACCCGCATAGCAAGAAGAGAGAGGGAGGGGAGAGAGAGGAGAAAGAGAGTGGAGAGAGGGAGAGAGAGAACACCTAGGTTGAGAAAGGCTTTGGGGGCTCGAGCGCCTACCCAAAGCTATTCTATGCCAACATAGGGAGAGAGGGAGGGAGAGAGAGAGGAGATGAAAAAACCAAGAGAGTTTTATTAGAATGAGAATGGAAGATGATACAATACAAAGGAAATGGCTCCCTCTTATAGATTTTAGAGGTGAGCCTCCTTCACTGTCATTGGCCACTTCATTGGGACAAGGATTCTAATCCAAGCCTTTAAAATAAACACAACTTAAATCTATTGGTGCTAAGAAAGCACAAGGGCCCTTTTAGCTTTTTTATTTGCAACTTGACTTAGGGCCTCTAATGTCATTTTAGAGTTTTAAGCCCCTAGTCTCTTATTCCTAGAAATTACAACTTGCTACTTGTGCTCATTGGGTTCGGCTTACACGCATAGGATGCTAGTGCCCTCGCACTTATTACCCTACTTACAATGTACTGTGGCGGGGCCCACTAGGTAAGGCTGGCCTACAGTATTTTAAGTGGTGGGAGCCACTTATTTATTATTGTGCAAAAAATACCCGCAACACAATTCACTATAACTATTAGATCTTGAAGTACAAGGATGGATTCTATCCTAACTTTCCATGTACCATAATTTGTAGAAGTGAGTCTTTCACTTTGTTCTAATAGATAAGATCCATTGAAGTCATATCTAGAAGATTGGTTTTGGCTTACTAAAGAAAATGTTTTCAGAGAATCAATCTAATCAAATGTAAACTATAGATCATAATGGAATCAAGTAACAAATGATTATGAATTCAAAAATGGCCAAAAATGACAATTTTTAGATGGAAGTCAAAATTTGCTCTTTTGTTTCAAAGCAAAAATGGATGAAGTAAATCTGAGTTCACACGTGTGAAATAGCTTGAAAAAGTCAAATTTATCATTTAATAAGTTTCATCCATACATAGGATCATAGATCCAAACAATGCTTCATAGATTAAAGAAAATTGAAAAATAGTCAAATCTTGCTATTTTGACCCCTACAAAATAGGATCATTGATAGCGCATCCTTCAAGCATGTAAAACATTGGTTTTCTCCTTCAATATGCCTCACTTTGAATGCCAAGAACTCTCATTAGAATCCAAATCAATGATCTTGACAAAACAATGACTCTCTTACACCCTTTCTTCTTGATGATCTAACAAGACCTAAAAAAATCACTTTTTAGGAGTTGTTCTAAGCTCTCATTAATTGGATCTTATGACTCAAAGTCAACTCTCAATAATGGCATTTGATCTTTGATGCTTCCTCTTTGATTTGCATCAAAAATCTCATTAAGATGATGTGTAAAAAAATTATGTGATTTCTATCAATAATGGAACTTTGAATGCAGGTACAACAGCTCCCCACACGTGTAAAAAGTACACCTGCATCCCACTATCATCAATCAACCTCAAACTTTGAAGCAACTACTTGGTATAGGCTTGCCCTCTCAAAACTAAGTCTTTAGCATCAAACTTGCTAAATTTGGATTGAGTTTTGATCAACAATTAAATTCTTGTACTTGTTTGTGATACCATGTTGAAAACCCATGTTTAGGTCCCTAAATGGATCTACAAAAGATCCTCAAGAGTGATTGGATACTTGGTTAATCAATCTATTGCAAAACTAGCACTCAAATCTTGATCTATCACACCCTATTCATGGCCAAATCTAGTCTCATTGATAAACTAGTGTTACTAGAAAAATCCAAGATTCATGAGGGTCTATAATCATGCATAGCTAGTCATGACCATGGGATCTTGATAATCGGCTCTCATCGTGAGATGAAAGGATGAGTAAGCTAGTGGATTGAGTTGGACCAATCCCCATAAAAGAGAAAAAATGAAAGTCCTTTTTACTTGTGTTGCAGTAGCTCTTCTCACAAACTCTTATATCAACAATGAAATCAGCATGCAAATTTCCTCCACTTTTCGTCAATTCGGTCATATGCAATATAGAGCATTCTCACACAGGACTACATGCTTAGAACATGACACACATAAGGAAAAACATATGATTTTTGTATTGCATCATTGGACAGAACTCGCCTCTTCAACAAATATCATGGATTGACAAGTTTCACAACAAAGATATTTTTCATAACAAGATAAAATGCATGTGAAATGGAGGCATACTTCAATATTAATCAAAAACAAAAAAGCACAAACTAATTACAACATATCATGAAAAAATTAGTGGGCTATCAAACATCAACATACTATCATGCAATAACATCAAAAAACGCTTTCATCATGTGAGAAAATGCCAAAAGTTGTTGCGAAAGTTCTAATTTTAAATAGCTAAGAACTTGAGAAGAATGGTCTAAAGTGGACTTAAAATGTGATCCAATTTGATGGAATCTCTCCCAAAACATGGACTCTTGTGAAATTGCACAAATATAAGCAACATGGTTCCAGAATTGCACATGGTTGCTAGAATAATTAATCTAAAGTGGCTCAAGAAATTCGGATTCTTTAGGTTAGAGCTAGTGCTAACTAAGAAGCAAACAACAATCAACAAGGAAGATTTTATTAAAGAAAAAACTAAAGCAAACCTAGGGAATATAATTCATAAACAAGAGTTACCTTGACAATGGATTTCAAAATACTAGAAGCAATGCCTCCTTAGCTCTCCACTTTCCTAGATTAAGTAATCAATCATATTGCACATACCAAAAGTTGAAATGTCATTCGAGTCTGAAATAGTTAAGCTTTTTTCATGATTTTCCCAAACCTCTAACCCTTAAGAGTAACAAAATAATTAAACTGCTTAGATGGTTTATAAAAGCGTATGTACTAGTACAAACACGAGAAAACCTATGAGATGAGAAATGACCACTCAATATAAAACAAAATCAGAAATATCTGGAGAAAAATGAGGCACTTTTTTTAACCCTAGAACGTTCTATGATACCAAGATATTAAACACTCACAAAAATCATGCAAAACAAAATAGTAGAGCAACAATACAGCTTCAAAACTCTCTCTCTCTCTCTCTCTCTCTCTCTCTCTCTCTCTCTCTCTCTCTCTCTCTCTCTCTCTCTCACACACACACACACACACACACACACACACACATATAGTACTTGTAATCTTTTCCACAGTTTAGTTCAACGTCATTACTAAGAGGTCTCTCTTGGCCTCTTTTAAACATCAAAATGAAAGAAGTTTTAAAAAATGGTAAAGATGGATATGCAGATGTAGCCTCGAGCAAAAGCAAAAACACAAACACCAAGGAGCATTGGAATGTCAGATTAAGCTTCTTAGAGCTTTTCAAAATTGGTTGCAGTAGATAAAACAAGATTCTGCAACAAGGCCAATATAAGGAAATGGCATTCCTTTGTTACAACGTTTCACATGAAACACAACACATATAGTATAGTCTTCTCTTTCAAAAGGAACTGAAACTTGTTCAGCTTGGTAAAATAGAGTTCACCTCCTTATATCTGCTGCCAAAATTGTGGAAGGCAGAATCATATGAAGCATATGCTTCCTCATTTACTTAGAGAGCTTCAATCTATTGGAGTTGGTAACTTTCTAGTCAAACGCTATTACTGTGATATTATCATGAATGTGGTTGGTACTGATACAATGACCAACTTAGACAGTAAAAGTTAAATCATATCATGTGACCGTCGCAATCAACAACACTTGGAAAATTCCAGTTTACATGTAAGCAATGGATCTTGGAAAGAACCGCTAATACGCAGCATCTAGAACTACTGTCAACTATATGGAAGATAACTTATCAAGAAGTCACCTCATGTAATGGTTTTAATTTCACAAGCCATAGTACCCCCCAAGTCACCCCTGCACAAGCTCAACAAACTTCCAACTGGTGAGCTATTTCAAAGCCATGTCAAAAGACAACTACTTACATGACGATCAAGAAGAAGGGATATGTTAATCTTCACATTTCTTGCAAATAAAATCAACAAGGGCACTACTTGGAGCACATGAAAAGGACCTTGATGGTTCATCATAAAGGGATGGATCTGAATGCAAGGAACATCTAATTATCTAAAAACCCTGACAGTAGACCTACGACAGCACTAGCACAAAAACCAAAAGCTCTGATATTAGATAGATTTTTCCTTTCCTATAGAAGACATGGATGCTGATGAATGTCAATCCACCATCACAAAAAAATGAATTCATACATTGCCAGACACCTCAAAGCGGGTAATCTGCTAGTTAACATATCAGTTTCCTTGTTGATCTGTAAGCCTTGCTCAATATCTGCAAACACTCCCCATGAAAACTACCAGTAGTTAAACAAACGTGCTGCATAAATTGACAAAGCATCCAAACAATGTTACTGACAAGCTCTGATTAAAGTGTTTTACTGAGAGAAATAACCTTACTCACGAATTTCGTGTCAGACAAGTACTTTTACCTCTAGAAGCTTGTTTAGTTGCTCATGACGAAATAAGCTTTTCTCGACGTATGAATCCATGGCCTCATTCCATTCGCGTTTCTACACGCATAGATAGATAAGTAGCATCGATCAGAATCAGTTAGTAAGTGTATCCACTGAGCAATTTGTCTAATCAAATTGACAAGCTATCACCTTATGGTCGCAAATAAGCTTGAGAGATATCAAGTCCCTTTCAACACAGTCAATCTTTTTTCTGAGCTCTGAAATTTCCATCGTGGTTGAATCCTCGCAGTTTTCCACTTCCTGAAAGTTACATTCATTAAGCCAGTGCACATTAACGTGCAAGACCCCACATCCACCAGCTTATTGTGAAATATTTGCGTTGTACAAAATTCTGGCCTAGCTGAGCAAACATTACTGAAACGTAGTAGAAAAATAAAGTACAGGCTTTTGTAAAGAAATTCATAAAGTTTCCATAACTTTGGCAATTGTAGGATTTAGCATTACAGAAGATGATCAAGGAAAGAAAGACTTGCTTGTGTTTGCCTTGCTTTGCAGGCAACCATCTCTCTCATTAGAAGAATCATCTCTCCTTGCTGGCCAGCCATCATCTGCATCGACTTCTCAATACTGGTTTGAAACGCTTCAAACGGCCTGCTGGAGAGACCGCCGCAGTGTTTCTTCCGGGGTGGCTCCTTGCCTTTGTTCCAGAGGCGCTTGGGAATGCTCGACTCAGGGCTGCTTTCAGTTTGCATTTCGTCATCCTGCTGCTCGCAGCCCCGACAACCTCCATCCAGATTGGTGGTGGAGGTACTCTTGCTCCCGGGAGAGCTACAAGAATCTGGTTGTTTGTCATGCAGCCTCTTCTCACTAGCGTGGTAATGCAGCAGCATACCAAGATCCCTCCGTTCTCCATCTAAACCATCTGCTGCTGCTGCTGTTGCATAATACCTGCTGCCCGACTCTGGCTCACCCATCAACGCTTCCATCTTCAGAAACCACCCCCAGTCAGAAGCTCCGCCGCCTCGCTGCAGCACCAAATCCTTCTCAATTTTATATCTGCGCTTCATATTAAAGATCTTATACTTGCACTGCTTCCCAGTTTTCCAATCCTTGGATCCATCCAGCCCGCATTCCTGATTCACGCACATGGCAACATGGGCCCAATCCTCAGCACGAAAGATCCTCCAGTCTGAGTCAATCCGCTTCTTTGCGATCCTCTTCTGCTGAAAGGAATGCATCAATGTAGATGTGGCCTGAGCGCTCCATGATCCTGCATCTTTGTCTTTATCTTTTTCTCGATCTATCAGTTCTCGGCTCTCGGCTTCATCGCTCTGCCTCCGCATCAGGCTCCACTTCTCTCTGCTCATCCGCTTCACATGCCTCAGATCAAACGCCTGCGGAAGACTGCCCGGCGCCGAAGTCGAATGTTCCTCTCCCTCCGCCATCGCCACCTCTCCCTCCCTGTCCTCTCTCCCCCTCTCTCTCTCTCTCGAGCTCTCTCGAGCTCGCTCGTGTGAAGAAAATGTTGAGCAGCTGTCGTCCATTGTCGTTGTCGCTGTCGATGTTCACAGCGACGACGACGAACGACGTAGTCAGGCAAAAGATTCAGCGCGATGATATTGTCAGTCCGAGGACGCGTGGCAGATCCTGCGTTCGCCACGTATGAAAATATATACTCTTTAGCGATTTATTTCTTTTACGGGGGAAGTTGTAATCTAGTGGAACCCTCAAGAGTGGAACGTCTGCCATGATTATCTGTTGGATGTTTGCCACGTGTACAGAAGCCTATTTAAGAGTGAAACTTCTGCCATGTTTCTCTGTTGGATGTTTGCCACGTGTGCAAAAGCCTATCTAAGAGTAAAACCTCTGCTGTGTTTCCTATTGGATGCTAGCCACATGTACACAAGCCATGAGCTTAAAAGGGGGGGGGGGGGAGCCCTTCCGCCCCGCAAGACCCGAGGGCACACAGTCTTCCGCGGGTGGAAGGGCTGAGGAGCCAGCCCTTCCCTGCCGTGAATTCCGTTTTTTACATTTTTTTTTTTTTTTTTTTGACATAAATTTTTTTTTACACGCACCTTCCGGGCGGAAGGTGCATGTAATAAACGTAAATTTTTTTACGTGCACCTTCTGGTGTCCAAAGGTGCCTGTAAAAAACAAATTTGTCAAAAAAAAATTTGCCCTTTGTGAGGCATCACCATTTCCTTTGTAAAAATTTAAAAACTGATTTTACGTGCTGGAGAAAAGGGCCTTTTTCTCCTCTTCAAACCAACAACCCAATGCCCCCTGCCCCGGCGGACTTTTATCCTATTTAACCTTCCTTGACCAAAAGGTTTAGTGCCAAAGGCTTGCATGCCTTCTTGAGTCCCTTGGTTATGTTTAATAAAATGAATATTTTCATACATGGTGAGTTGGTATCTCATGCTTGAGTTAGGGTTGCCCAAGGTCCAAGTAAGATTCTCTTGTGATTTTGCAAGTTGATAATACCAAAAAAAAAAAAAAACATCTTATTTTTATTAATAAAAGATGGGAAAACCAATTGGAGTACAAAGTAATGCATGTAAAAAGTATAAAGGTCATCGAGCAAATTGAAATACTGTACATCAACTATAACAAAGCAAAAATCTTTCAAACTAGCTATTGAAAGCCTAATGCTTGATGTAAGTCACTAGCTAAGATAGTTGCACGTTTAGGTAGTGTAGGAAGCCGTGAAGCAGCCATTTCTACAATTACGGCACGTCGAAATATTGCAAAGTCTTTTCCAAGAGAAGAAGAAACGTCCTGTTTTTATAAATAAAAGATGGGGAAATTCATCGGAATACAAGGAATGCATGTAGAAAGTGTAAATGCCATAAGGCGAATTGAGATACAGTAGATAAACTATAACAAAGCAATAATTTCACAAAGTAGCTATAAAAAGCCTACTGCTTGATGTAAGTCGCTAGCTAAGATAGTTGGAAGTTCAGGTAGTGCAGGAAGCTGTGAAGCAGCCGTTCTTGCAACTACAGCACGTCGAAGTATTACAAGTGTCTGAGTGCATTGTAAAGTGGTAGAAACTCGTTGACGATAATAAGACGTAATGATAAATAAAAAGTGAGGCACCACGTCCTTGGAGCTTCGCAAAACCCGCACAAGATGATAAAAAATCGTCGAATTTCTTATGCATGCACCCATAAGTTTCCAAGACAAAAGAAATAAAGTCTTCTATGTGATATGAATAATCTCGCTCTTTATCTTGAGCTGCATGAGAAGCAAAGACACCTTGGGTAGTTGAAGCACGGCAAAGGAGGTCTGGCCACGAAAGATCATCAACAACAACATTCCCAAGCATGAGAATCCCCTCGCGTGAAAGAATGAAATCAACTCGACGCCGAGGCGACTGTGAATCGGACACAGGCAAGATGTGGGTTTGCTCCCATACAACATGAAAGCCACACTCATGAGCAATAGATGTCAGTACGTCACGAATGGAATCATGAGTCCCAGTGCGATCTTTGCCAGAAGGGCAATGCATGAGATGAGTGCCAATAGAATCAAGAGGGTGTGAAGTTTTTAGCATGTGTGAACTTCACCACACACCCTACAAGATCTTACTGAGGTGTTGTGATTGCACAAGATTGATCAGAGAACAGTATACTTGAAAAATCTATGGCAAGAGCACAATGGCATACATCTGATTGAAAAATCTATGGCAAGAGCACAATGACATACATCTGATTGAAAAAACTAACTTGTCACTGTGAGAATTGAATGTCAGAAATAATTCTAAGTGCTCAGTATGGGAAAAACAGGCTGCTCTCGGGTAGAGAGAGAAAATCAATGAAAGAGAACTTAGGTAGAGAGAGAATGAGTCCAAATTACCAAAATCTCATTATTCACAATATGGCAACACATGCCAAGATTTCCCTACATGAGAGAGACTCGAATACCTTCACTGGAGTTGCATGGAAAGTCCACTTAACTGATCTTACTCACCTACCAGAGATCCACATGTGTAATTGCATGCATGTATATTGCATGTACTGCATGTCAACTCATAAAACTGCCTAGACATGTGTAGATCACAGAAACCACTTTGCATGTTGCATGTAGCTTGCATGCATACAGTATGACATTGCATACTATATAAACTTCTGCATGTCATCAAAATTGAATCTACCTAACTCAAATTCGACCTATTCTAGAAGGTTATGTGCTCAATTCACATACCTTTTATGTACAACATAAATTACAATGGAAATAACCATGGACATGGCCCCAAACTCGAGATAGGAAGATAATATTTTAATAATCTTCAGAGTGACCACATGAATATTTATGTTGATGGAAAGGAAGAATGTCTATTTCCACATGAGCTACTGAATCAAGAAGAATGGGCTTGTTGTCCTGCTGAAACTGAGAGATAAGTGCAGAGGCAAACTCCCTAGAAAAGTAACTGGAGCAATAGATTTTATTTTAATAAGACCAATACCTTTGAAGAACGAAGAAGAGAGACTTGTCACTTAACGAACCGACCATCGGGAATATGAAAGGTTTTTGAACCCATCAAGCGACTGATAAAGTAGTATCGGCTGCAAGTGTAATCTCAGCATAAGCCTGAGAAAAACCCAAAAAAAAAACTCTTCTTCCTCATGACTAGGGTTTATAGGCAGAAAATTGTGGATCTTTGGTTGTAGGAGATCATTTCTAGCATTGTAAGTGCATAATGGTGGGCGCCCTAGTGCTGCTAAGGAGTGGCTAAGAGGCCATTGTCAGCCATAAAGAATGTCAGGAGCAATTAACTTGTTCACAGTCTGTGGAAGAATGCTTTGGCTGGGGCTTCAAGAGAGAAGTTGATTGATCTCTCACTGTAGGAAATCATTTATGGTGTTGTAAAAGTGTACAACTAGCGCCATAACAGTGGCCGTGCACAGAGGAAAGAACAAGATCATAATCCTACATGCTGCCATAATTATGGAAATTAGCAAGCAAAGGAGAGAGGAGAGAGAGAGGCTGGAACAGTCGTGGAAGACCCTTGCTGGAGCTTGCGTGCGTCCACCAACCCCCATGGGTGTGTAGCGGTCGGAAGGGCATAGTGCATGCATGAGGAGCTTTTAGCACGATCAGAGGATCAGAAGCCATCGGATCGAGTTTATGGAGGATGGACGGATGAGATCAAGCTTCAAGATTGAAGCATGGGTCGTCAGATAAGGACCCACTATTGGATGGGCTGTGAAAGGGCCCGAAGGGCTATGATAGGCAATAGTTTCATTTCATTAAAAAATTTCAATGTGAAATTCATTGAAGGGACCCGAAGTCCAAATTGAACTTCACTTCATTAAGAGACTTAAGGATGAAGTTCTAGTTCCAATTTGCAAGGCATTTTGGAAATGGACCTATCTTTGGCTAGATCGAACCTTTTTTAGCCATCCTTGGGCCAAAATGACCCCTGAAACTGGCCGCTTAGAGTTAGTAGACAGAGCGACGTAATAGAGTAGGGAGAAAGGTGTTTTGGAGAGTTTTCGTACCATTCTATTGAGCAGAGTGCGTGTGACCTAGTGATAGGCTACATTCACCATTTGGGTACCGTAGGGCCAAATTTGGGGCAATTTTTGGTTGGTGAAACCTACTACAGGGAGGTACAATGAGGCACAATCACTTCTAAATCATTATTACTTACTCTTGACAGGGTAGCAGGGTGTTTGAAAGCGGTAAATGCAGTATGGGGACGAATGGTAGCGGAATTGTGTGGAGAAAGCTAGTATTGGCGACGAAAATGTAGTTTGGCATCGTGACTACTCATCATTGGCAACAATTTTGAGAGGGCAAGGAATCACAGGTGACGGGTAGGCATGGTATGCCAGTTATGGGTGAAAAATTCTTGTTAACATAGAGAAAATAAAAAAATAATAATAAAACTCCGTGGCATGTGTTTTGTAAGACCACGTATGAGTATCTGTCAATAAACTTCAAGCCATGGCATGTATTTTGTAAGTCCATGAGTAGAAGCTTAAATAATAATAAAATAGTTTAAACTTAGATTTAGAACTTAGACTTAGGAAACTTAGGATTAGAAATATTTTATCTTAAGTTGTCCTAAGTTAAGAAAATTGAAGTTCTAAATCCTAAGTTAGAAGTTCTAGAAAGGCTAGGAACAGATTAGTCTCATAAGTTAGTAGACACTTATGGAAGACCCTCCTTGCCATAAAAGGAGAGGTATTTGCGTTGTAAATAACACTTTTGAGATTAAGCTATCTTGCTCTCTATTTTGGAGAATTATCATTCTATTTCATTTGTGTTCCCTTTGGGAAGGTGCTCGGGCCTCCTCTTGCCTCCTTTTCATCGATTTTACTGTGGCATGTTCATTATTGCTTATTTGTTTAGTATTAGCCGCAATCTCATTTTATTATCCATCGGGTGTTAATCTAGGATTAGTCTAGTCACCTTGCTAGTTGGGTAAGCCTTAGCAAGGATTTTTATTGTTGTTACTAATTAGCTTTATTTCCATTTCGGGCACTAGTTGGGTAAGCCTTAGTGCTCTCATTCCTCTCCATATTTCCATTGAAGCTTATTGTAGAAACTTAAAAGGTGGATGAATTTCTACATCCCTATACTACACCCGTAAGTAGATCTAGCCACCGCACTCACTAAAAATACTTCCAACATTGGCGCCATTGCCACTTTTTAAGTATTTTTCTACCTAGCTTCTTCTCCTTTTTTTTTTCTTTTTTTTCTTGCTTCCGTGTTGTATGTTTGCTTGTGTACTTATCTCTATCTACTAACAAACAGCACACGTCGTCTCTCCAGGTCCTACACGAGCGGTGGAGCAACTTCTCAAACCGGGGGGAAGCAACAAAAGAGTCAACTTGGGCACTTTCTTCAAAAGAAGTGACCCAAGTTTTTCCATTTATATTATGAAGTGATTTAGGACATGAGTGAAACAGAGATGAACAAGAAAAATTACCTCAGTCTTTTTACTCTGACTTAAGTTTCAAGAGACTGTCCATAGGCTAAGGTCTTTTCTTCAACATGCATCCGGTTCTTTAATATCTTCATTTTTGTGGCTTTTCACTTTATTTAATCTCAAAAAATCACTATTCTGACATTCAAAAGACTTGTTTAGAATTCGCGAGTAGTACAGTTAGATTTATCTGCCTCTCCACGATTTCTCAGCCTGTCTGCGAATTCTATAACAATCAGAAAGACCAGTTTCTGTCCTACACTATCCATTCTGCAAGCAGACTGCCATTTTTGCCAAGTACAGTCTTGCCTTGCTCATCTGTATTCTGCATCATGTCTCGTGACTCTGCTCAATCTTCTAATCCGACTCCTCCACGAATGGAACGAAGAATTCCACGTATCGATGCACCAAAGTACGATGGCGAATCTGACCCAGTCCAATTTCTCCAAGACTTTGATAATGCATGCTGTTTTTATGGAGATACCTTTGAAACTGAAAAGCTTTGCCTATTTTCCATGGTACTCTATGGCACCGCCAAGGAGTGGTACTTGAATCTTGAAACTCCTGATCTTGCTTCTTGGACCACCCTCAAGGACGCTCTCATCAAGTTTCAAACCATCCAAACTGACTCAAAGCTCGTTCATTCAAATTACTCATATCAAGATGCGTCGCAAAGAGTTTGTTCGAAACTACATTGAGCATTTTAAATGTCTCAAAGTAGAATGTGTTGATGAAAATATCACTGAACGAATGGCCATAAAACTATTTTTAGTTGGATTGCCTAAAAACATCCGTCGTGGACTCAAGCCAGTTGACCTTTATGATTAACTTAAAGATGTGATGACCGATGCTATCCGTGAAAAAGACGAAGGTTCCGATGATAACTTTGACCATCGTGAAAAGAAATCTAAGAATCCGGATCGTCCTAATCACCCGAAGTCTGATAATATTTCTCAGTCTTCTGAACTTCTACATCAAATGGAAACCTGACAAAAAGCTCAACAATCTCATATGGATAAACTCATTGCCGATTTCCAAACCGCCATGAAACAGATTGCTGAGAAATCCTTTCCAGCAGGAGAAAATGTCTGGTGTCCAATCTGCTCACAGTATCACACTGTTAATGAATGCCCTCAACTGCGAAATCATTTCCCAGCAACCACCAGACCCACCGTTTATCGAGCTTACCACCCCTACCCGCCACAACAACCTGTGCCACAACCAGGTGTTTACCAACCACGACCACCTGCACCAAATCAATACCCATCCCCACGTCAACAGTTTGTTGTTAACCAACCTACCCCACAAAACGCTGTCCATTATCTTGATCCGAATACCATCGATCCGGCCACCTACTATGTGGAAGACAATACTCAACCGCAGTATTCTACTGAAACGGCTGTTTATTATACCTATGATTCTAATGCTCGACCACTGGATCCCAATGCCCAAGCTTACAATCCAAACCAAGCTGTCTTTGCTGCACATCAACTACCCGCAATACGAGGATGCTTTATCTGTGCAGGCAAACATCCTAGTATTCGCTATCTAGATAAACTTCGTTTCCCTCCAGCTTGTGAAAATTGTGGTATTGAACATCACGTGAAGGATTGTCCATCCCGATCCAAACCTACTTCTCCAGTCTGTTTAGTGCAAGTAGAAACTTTACCAGTTGAAACTCATCCTGCTTGGGTCTTGACTCGGGCACAAACCCAACGCCAAGCCCCTACACTTGCACCCAGCAAAACTCAACCGCAGGCTGTTCCTCCAAGTGATGATTCTACCCCGATAGTTTATTCTCACCCATCTGAAGAAATTCGATTGCATCATGAGTATCACCAGCAAATCCGTAATGCTGACCAACAATCTTCCTCTTCTCATAAAGTATCTCACAAGCCCTTTGAAAGCAAATTTCTTGAAGCTACCGAAGTTTGGAGAGATTTACTACAAGCCAATGTCACTCTTCCCTTCCATGTCCTCTGGAAGCATGCTGGCCAGTGGAAACAACAGATCCAATCCAATACCACCACCACTATTGATGATTGCTTGAAATGCCCTTACATCTAACCAATCCACTCAGCGAACGAGGCAACATCAAAATCCCAACTACCCATCATCAATCCCCTGAAGTATTAGCAGTATTCGATGGAGGTTCCAGGGTTTCATCATTTCCACATCCCTCATGATGGAATGGAATCTGAGAGACAAGCTAGCCAAACCTACTTGTTAGCTTTGAATGGCTGATCAAAGTGTGGTCCGACCTACCGGTTTTCTTCCGCACGTGCTGATCAAACTAGGAGGTCTCAGATTTTCTGTTGACCTTGTAGTACTTGATATTCCCAATAATGCCTATTCTTATGAATTACTACTTGGTCATCCGTGGCTCACCAATGCACGAGTCGTTCATGACTGGAGCAAAAGTCGAGTCACTTTTGGTAATCATGACAATTCTGTCACAATTGACTCAACGGGTAAACTCAAACCTGCACGCATACATGACGAGGGATCCTCAATCACCAACTTAGTATTTGAGCCATACCAGTCCAGCCACGAAAAAGGTCATTATATTAAATCTATTGATATCATAAATTGGAGTTACATTCTAGCTACCATTGATTGTGAGAATGCCGATTACTGTGCTCAACATCAGGATAATTATACCTCTCCACACCCGATCGATCACGACCAATTACCTGATCTGGATACACCCATGATCAATATCAATTTTGTTGATATTCTTCCACACAATGATGAGCTGCTAAATGTTACATGGCTACCTACTAATGAATCAGAGGATTTATTCATTGATGACGAGAACGTCTTACGAATTCAGAATTGCCTAGAAGATATGGACATTTCTGATATTCAGATCCTCAACTATATGGAAGCACTTCCCTCGAAGACCTATCCGCAACATGCTTCCAAGGTGGAATCCGTTGCCAAGGTTGCAAGTGAAAAATCTGAGATAAAATTCTACTGTCCCAAATGACCACACTATCCATGGGATCTCTGTGAGGAGGAGACTATCTTTCAAATTGATGACGAGATCCTCCATGACATGCCAACTGTCTCTCCACCACCAAAACCTCAACCACGTGGTCATACTATGAAAGAGAAAAATGAAAAAACCACTTCAAAATCAACCGTCGGGTGACCTCACAACTGTTCGGAAAGTTCCTGAGATTGCCTCTAGCCCTACACCCATCCCCGAAAAAGCACCATCTTGGCAAGATAAAGACAAGGCCCCCCTCGAATCTCCAACCCATGATGTTCCTGCATACTTTAAGGACTTTACGATCGAGGATGTCACAATCAAATTACCCCAAGCTCAACGTGAGCCCACTGGTAATTCACCCTATGAAGGCCCTGCACAAACCATAACCCTTTCCTTGAGTGAGCCAAATGAAACCAACGAATATCTTCTCTACATCGGAGCTCATCTCAATCGTGAACAACGAAGACAGCTTGAAAAGCTCCTGCAAAAATATCGACATATCTTTGTCTGGACCTATAAAGACATGAAAGGCATCTCACCCCAAGTAGTTGTGCATCATATCCCACTTAAACCGGGTGCGAGGCCCACTACGAGTCGTCCGTACAGATGCAATCCCATCTATAAGGCCAAGATCAAAGAAGAATTACAACGCCTTTTAGATGCGGGATCTATATATGAAATTGAGCATACTGAGTGGGTCTCCCCAATTGTCATCGTCCCCAAGAAAAATGGAAAACTTCAGATCTGTGTCGATTTTAAGAAATTTAACGCCGTCACTAAGCGTGATCATTTTCCATTACCTTTCGGAGAATCCATCTTAGAAAATCTAGCAGGAGATGAGGCTTACTCCTTCTTAGATGGCTTTAGCAGATATAATGTAATCTAAATCGCTAAAGAAGATCAACACAAAACTGCCTTTGCCACAGAATGGGAAACCTTCTGCTGGAAAGTCATGCCTTTTGGGCTCTGCAATGCTCCTAGCACCTTCCAACGTGTTATGCAAGCGGCCTTTTCTCAACAGATGGGCGATACCTTCAAAGTTTACTTGGACGATTTAGGAGCACATTCCGAAGAAATACGTCATCTGTCTGTGCTCAAAAAAAAATTTATCCAATGTCAACGCTTCGGTATCTCTCTTAATCCTGAAAAATGCCAGATTTGGGTAACCCATGGTATTGTGTTAGGACATATTATCTCATGAAATGGCATTGCCACTGACCTTGAAGAGATCCTTACCATTCCAAATCTACCAAAACCGCATATGATACGTGAAGTTTACTCCTTCCTTGGCCACACCAACTACTATCGATGCTTTATTTTCGATTTTGCTAACAAAGCACGCTTAATCTACAAAGTAGTTGAATTTTTCAAATGGACGGATAAACAACGCGTCACCTTCAATCAACTCAAAGAAGCCCTTACCGAAGCACCCATCCTCCGGGCCCTTGATTATTCTAAAGAATTCCATGTGCATACCGATGCATCCAAGTATGCCATTGGAGCAGTGCTCGCCCAACCGAAAGAATTCAAAAAGGATTACCCAATTCGTTTTCTTAGTCGACAATTGATACTTGCTGAAGTCAATTATACCACTACCGAACGCGAAGCCTTGGCAATGGTATATGCGGTTCAGAAGTTTCGCCATTATCTTCTAGAAAAAATCTTTGCGTTCTTCACTGATCATCAAGCACTGTTGTATCTCATCAACAAGACCTGCACCACAGGTCGTATTACTAGATGGATCCTATTATTGAGAGAATTTGAGTTTAGGATCGTGGTTCATAAGAGAGTTCAGCATTTTTTAGCAGATCATCTATCCTGATCCCTAACCTTCCTACCCATGATCAAGGCGTCAATGATGATTTACCAGATGCAATCCTTTTTCAAGTTGACTCTACACCTGTATGGGCTAAGGAAATTACCGAATATTTAACTTCAGGACAGATGGATCCTTCCTTCTCTAAACCCGAACAACGAGCGTTGGTCCTCAAAACTAAACCTTATACGTTAATTGCAGGACAACTCTACAAGCAAGGGTTAGATGAAATTATCCGATGATGTCTTACTGAAGGAGAAATACCCTTTGTAATTTTTCTCACTCATGAAGGTATTGGTGCCAACCATTTCTCTTCTAAAACAACTGCTAAGAAAATCCTCTTGGCTGGTTTCTAGTGGCCAACACTCTTCAAGGATACGCACAATTACACTAAGGCTTGTGATGTCTGCCAACGCACAAAACGCTTTCAAAAAACAGACTACATGCCTTTACACCTTGTAACCACTGATCAAGCTTTCCAGAAATGGGGAATTGATTATGTCGGACCTATTAGTCCTGCTGCTCGACACACACAATCTCGTTACATCATAGTAGCTACGGACTACTGCACCAAATGGGTTGAAGCAAAAGTTGTTCGCAATACTGACGCTCGTTCCACCGCCAAATTTCTCTATGAACAGGTTATAGTTCGGTTCGGATGTCCTCTAGAGCTTATCAGTGATAGGGATACACATTTTCTTAACTTGGTCATAGCATATCTTCTTTTCAATTTTTTTGTGGTACATCGCAAAAGTTCTCCATACTATCCACGTTGCAATGGCCAGGCAGAATCCACCAATAAAATCCTATGTGGCATTCTCACCAAAACCGTCGAATCCAACCGATCTGATTGGGAACTCAAGCTCCATGCTGCTCTCTGGGCTTATCGCACTACCCCGAAGCGAGCTACAGGCTTAACCCCCTTCCAGCTCACATATGGTCAAGAAGCCGTTATGCCTGTGGAATTCCATATTCCCTCTCTTCGAGTAGCCTACAACCTTGAGCTCGATACTCCTCAGAATCTAGCAAATAAGTTATTCCATCTGGAGCAACTCTGTGAAACACGACGGATCAGCATCCATGCTCAACAAGTCCACAAACGATGACAAAAAGCATGGCATGATCGATCATTGAAACTTAGAGATTTCTAGGTGGGCGATAGGGTTCTGCTATACCAGACCAAAGCCTTCAAAGACAAACTGAAATTTTCGGGCCAAGGACCTTACGTCATAAAAAAAATCTTTGCATCTGGATATGTCCAACTCCAAACCCTTCAAGGTGATGTCCTTGACACTGTGGTCAATGGGAGTCGACTGAGAAAATACAATGAACCCTGCTTTTATCTTGATATGTATTAGCTATTTTTTCTCTACTGTTTATTTTTTCTTCTCTCTTTTTATTGTTTTTATGCCATTTCGACAACATTTTTTGCTGTGATTTGTTGTTCCACCCATCAAGATACTATCAGATCAGGTATACCAATAGTCTTCTCTGAGAAAACCACAAAAGTCATTAGTTTCAAACAAAATGTTTTCACAGCATCTTAGATAGAATTCGCCTAACTCTTTTTTCACAGAGAACGATTCATTTTTGGCATGCCGACAAGCAGTAGCAACAGCAGCAGGCAGCTCCGGAACGGCAAGCACTTCTGGCTCTGATCCTATGGGCGTGATTCCGTCTACACAAGCAATCTCCTCTCCATCACTTGCTCCCACAATCCCACCACCACCCCCACCATTTACTGTCACCTCCACACCCTGACTAACTCTCAACACGGGCTTCACTTCCACACTTCCACAAAAGCCCTCGCCTGTACAAATCTCCACCCTAATTGACTCCACAGTCAACGTAGATGATTTGACTGCACTCCCATCAACCACTATCACCACTAACCCAATCCAACAATCTCCGCCACGTAGTCTCTCCCCACCCCTCAATCCACAATCACCCCTCCCTGTCTTTCCTACACCTCCGTCTAGCCCTGCTCCTGATTTTATATCATTTAACCCCATGTCGTATCCTAACTACACACGCAACCTCCCTGACATTGGTCCTTGGGAGCAGCTACCCCTTACAGCCCAAAAAGTGGTATGGTTGGTGAATGAGCTCCAATACAATATATTCGGCACCCTAGGGGGACAACACATTATGTGGCAATTCGACGATGGTGCTATGGCGGACCTTCAAAAAGAAAAAACAAGGCTGGAGGAGGAAACCAAACAACAACAGCTACAGATCCAGAACCTCACAAATTACAATCAACAACAGTAGCAGATGCTACTCCATCTCCAGAACCAGCTCCAACTGAAGGTATCCAACATGCAGCAAACCATCGATACCCTCAAAGCCGAGAAGGATGAGACTGTAACAGATTCACAAGTAGCACGTTCCGCTATGAAGGAATAGTTAGAAATGGTGGACTTCAACAACTTCGCACCACCAGCTATCCCTGAGGGAACTGCCATTCCAGTGGTGGCCTATCAAACGCTGGCCCAAAAGCTGAAAGCCACGATGGAGCAACACTCAAAATTACAACAATCATACATTGCTTCCGTCGAGGCCCTAAACCAACACATAGCCACCCTGGAAGAACGCTTAAAGGCTGTTGCCCAGTCGACACCATCGGTTCATGCAGAGCACGCCCAATTTTATGATTTGGGGCACCACTTTGATGGACCCGATGGTGGAGATGGCGCAGGTTTCAACAGCCTCCTCTTGCAACTCAAGGCTCCGCATTTCAAGGCCAACCCCTGGGGCAAGGATCTCAAACACCAACCAATCCATCGGGCTTTGGGGTTACCAGCTCCCAACATTTTCTTTTCCCTTCCACCGCTTCTAACCCCCTCGACACCACTAACTCCACCTTCATTCCACGACAATTTTCCCATGAATCACAACGAATTGCAGAAGCTAACCCCTCGCCTCCTCTATCTCCTGATCCCGATCCACAAACCGAACACGAAATTGCCTTTGAAGCTCCCACCATCCGGCACAAAATCACGCCCACAGAACCAAGCAAGGAGTTGTGCATCTCTCAGGAGTTTGCAAAGAAGTACCCAACAACGAAAGGGCGAGGTGGCTACATACTACCAGATTTGGACCAGTGTCAAACACATAAAGCAGCAGTCAAACTCCTGGATCCACAACCTCTCTGGCACCATCAGCTCTTCCTGCAAAGTAAGACCTCAATGGCACGGTATCTCGAAGCTCCCTCCTACATGCGCACCAATCCTTATTACTATCCAGTAGCGAGGCGAGAACCGTTTCCTGCCACCAAGGTCAAGAACAGAATCTTTTGGCCTAAGCTCACAGGAGTCGATATCGGCAACTTAGCCGAAGACATGGTCACCAACTGCCGAGTCTTCTACCAGAAGCACCATCGCAATTATGATTGCCATGTCAGATATTTTGCAGATAATTGCGGCCTGTGGCATTTCTGGCAGAACTCAGAGGTTTTTGAGATCGAGAGTTACCCCCAATTGTCCTTGACATCAATAAACTCTTGCGCACGCAAGACGACCATATCAATGTTGCAAGGCTCTATTATCGCGCTGCACTTACTTCCGCCCTGTACGTTGATATGGTGGAGCTATGGAAAACCCATAACTTTCTCCAGGGTATGCTCCATTATTACAAACCCATGCCCTCCTGAACAAAGTACAGTGGAAAATGATGGAGGGCATTGGGACGACCATCTACCACTCCCGACAGCAACAGTCTCGCCTCCAAGAAGCACAAAAAATCCAAGACGAAAAGGCGTCGATTGGTGTGGGACCACCAATCCAATAAGGAGGGGGATAATATAAATGCAGAGAAAATAAAATAATAATAATAAAACTCCGTGGCATGTGTTTTGTAAGACCACATATGAGTATCTGTCAATAAACTTCAAGCCATGGCATGTGTTTTGTAAGTCCATGAGTAGAAGCTTAAATAATAATAAAATAGGTTAAACTTAGATTTAGAACTTAGACGTAGGAAACTTAAGATTAGAAATATTTTATCTTAAGTTGTCCTGAGTTAAGAAGATTGATGTTCTAAATCCTAAGTTAGAAGTTCTAGAAAGGCTAGGAACAGATTAGTCCCATAAGTTAGTAGACACTTATGGAAGACCCTCCTTGCCATAAAAGGAGAGGTATTTGCATTGTAAATAACACTTTTGAGATTAAGCTATCTTGCTCTCTATTTTGGAGAATTATCATTCTATTTCATTTGTGTTCCCTTTGGGAAGGTGCTCGGGCCTCCTCTTGCCTCCTTTTCATCGGTTTTATTGTGGCATGTTCATTATTGCTTATTTGTTTAGTATTAGCCACAATCTCATTTTATTACCCTTCGGGTGTTAATCTAGGATTAGTCTAGTCACCTTGCTAGTTGGGTAAGCCTTAGCAAGGATTTTTATTGTTATTACTAATTAGCTTTATTTCCGTTTCGGGCAGTAGTTGGGTAAGCCTTAGTGCTCTCATTCCTCTCCATATTTTTGTTGAAGCTTATTGTAGAAACTTAAAAGGTGGATGAATCTCTACATCCCTATACTACACCCGTAAGTAGATCTAGCCACCGCACTCACTAGAAATACTTCAAAAAATTCTCGTGATCAGATTCAACTTTTGGGGTTCGAACCAACCAATGTCAAGTGGCATTTTGGGGGAACGCTCACACATGCATGATCGACAATGGCATTGTAGAGTCAGTTGATAGTTGCATTGACACATGCATCTGTAGCTTGGAAATTTCTCGTTCAAAGAGAAATATGGGCTAGTTTGGAGGTACACACATATTGGCGGTCACAGGGGATAGAAATGCGAGGTGGCGCCAATTGGAAGCCATCGGGCAAGATAGCGAGCTTGCATTGGACGAGCTGTGTGTGGGACACGCATAGGATGAAGAACGGGTCAATAATCACACTTTGGATGCTCTTGGCGAGTGGTGAGTGTGATGATTTTTGCAAATGGATCTTTAAGATCAAATACAATGCCAACGGAGCAATTGATCAAAGGAAGGCAAGATGGTAGCATGAGGATTCACTCAGACCCCCAACATCGACTACAGCGAGGCTTTTAGTCTAGTAGTCAAGCATTTGTTGATCCGAGCACTCCTATCTTATGCTGCAGATATCGACCTCAAAGTACATCAGCTTGATGTGCAAACAACCTATCTGAATGGAGTTATACAAGAAGACATCTACATGATCCAACCCTAAGGATACGTTCTGGAAGGTATGAAAAATCATGTCTGTAAATTTCGCAAAGAACTTAACAGCTTGAAACAGTCTGCCAGAGCTTGGTTTCAGAGGATCAACACACTCCTCATCGAACAAGGATTCAAACCAAGCATTGTTGATTGCAATGTCTATTCCAAGTTAGTGCATCAATTCTTCATTATCCTCACCTTATACGTGGATGATATGTTGTTCTTTAGCAACAATACCAGTTTGGTCAAGATTCTAAACAGATGTTGTTTTCAGAGTTTGACATGACTGATCTGGGCGAAACTCACTTCTGTCTGGGCATGCAGATTCACAAAGACAGAGTGAGATGACTGATTTACATCACTCAACAAAGGTATCTTCACAATGTTCTAAATAGATACAATCTAATGAATTGTAAATTAGCTCACTCACCGATGGATCCAGGTCTGCATTTGTCAAAGGACCAATGTCGCCAGACCAAGCAGGAAGAGGAGCAGATGAGAGAGTATCCTGATCGATCTATACTTGGATCTCTCATGTACGCAATGGTCTGTACAAGACCAGATATCTCTTTTGTAGTAAGCTCACTCAAACAATATATGGCTAATCCTGGCATTACCCATTGGAATGCTCTCATAAGAGTCATGAGGTATATTCGAGCTACCATGGACCAGTGCATCTGCTATGGAGAGGTCAGCAACGACAACCTTTATTAGCTCAGTGGATATTCTTATGCAAGCTGGGGAGGAGATGTAGATAATCGTAAGTCCACATCTAGATTTACATTCTTCTTCAACGGCGGTCCTATCTCATGGAACAATCGTAAGCAAATCTCTATTGCACTTTCTTCTACAGAAGCAGAATACATTGCTACTTATCAATCTATTAAGAAAGCGTTTTGGTTGAAAAATTTACTGTCAGACATTAATCTGTATCAGTACAACCTCACAATTTTATTCTGTGATAATCAGAGTGCCATTGCCTTATTGGCCAACCCTAGATTTCACTCTAGGAGTAAGCACATTGAAATCAGATATCACTACATCAAGGGCAAAGTTCTCAACAAGGAGGTGAGCTTAACGTGTTGCAGAACGTAGGACATAGTTGCAGATATATTCACGAAGGCATTAAGTGTTAATGCACACAACAAATTTTGTGCATTGCTCAGTCTGAAGATCAAGGCATTCACGGATCTAGATTAAGGGGGGGGGGGGGTGTTGGATTTATCTCCTCTACTCTCCTAAATCCTATTTTAATCTGCCTCCATTCATGCTGTATTTTACTCATGTTGTTGCACAGTCTACATATTTACATGTAAAATAAGGCAGGCGAAAAACACAACTGTCTACATAAATACAAGTAAATCTCCATAGACAAAAAAGGCGAAAAATGCGACACTGTATTTTTACACGTGATTTGCCCTAGGAAAAGCGAAGGCACCTGTAAATCAAATCTTGAGGCATTTCGTCAAAGTGTCATATTTTTCGCATCTTCACCAATGTTTATTTTATCAAAGGCTAACATCGCGGCCATTTCACGCTCATCCCGCACAATTGTGCTAACAAATTTGACAACGACATCAGCCACCCATGATCAACACGTTCGTTTCAGAGTAAGTAGTTGTAGAAACTGTTGAATGTTCATTTGGGCTACATGCTGATCTAGAAATGAATGTTCATGGCTTGCATCTCTGTTTGAATGTGAGTGCTTTCAAGAGAGAACGACCATGAGTTGTCCTTTGACAGGCTAGAAAAAATACTACAAATATATTCAGTCCGTTTCTGCCTGGCCTGAGCATTGTAACAAATAAGAAAACAATCAAGTAATGCCCAAACGAGCCAGAAAATGGTTCTAAAACTAAGAAGTAAGCAAAGAACTAGTAAACAGATCCTCCCAAGCAGAGGATCTGTCAACACTTGTGCTCCACAACATTACTGACATGTATATTTTGCTATACTTAATCTGATAACAACTCTGTTGTTCTGCGTTCAAATTTGTGTTGACATAGCTATGATTTTCTTCATTCTGTCTGACTCTCTTGTTGCTCAATCTGGTAATTTGTTCTTAGCAAATTATTATTAGTCTAGCTATTGACGACTAATATTTAGTCTTGCCTTTTGCGACTGATTATCGATCGAGCTCCGTCTAGTTCTTCGCGAATCATTTGCGACTAATAATTTGTCTAGCTGTTCACGACAAATTATTCACCATGATTTTTATCACTAATGTTCTATTTGTTTCTGATAGGCGTAGTCATGCCTAGGGAAAGAGTAATATAGCTCATTCCACTGTGCATGAACACTTTTTGTTCGAGTTCATTTCTTGTTTGAGTTTCGAGTTCAATTCTTTGCATGTTCATTTATTTTTTGAGTTATTTTAGTTTCTCACACTCACAACATCCACCATCACGTGCGTGGATAAGCTATCTATAGCTTTCATGCAGTTGGCTGTATTTGCAAGAGTCTAGGCTTGGCAGAGGTGTTGGAATTTCCATGGTGCAGATTCTCAGGTGGTGAGATCATGGGGAAGCTTAGAGGAAGTCACTCAGAGCCATATACCTCAGTACGATCAAGGAGACAATGGTCTTGGGACCCCATGAGCGGCGACTCAGGGATAGGCTTGCGTTGGCATGGTGTCGAGTGACACATAGCCAAAGAGAGTGAGCAGATGCTAGGATCCAGGTGGAGCAGGTGATGGTTTGGAGTTCGGCTTGTCTAGTAGGATGGTGACCAGGATTGGAGACATCAGGTGAGCATAGTATGTGGACTCTCAAAATATTGAAAAATCTATCTAATGTTGTGAGTATGGGTCCTAAAAATGCCAAAGATGAATTGAGCTCTTTTGGCTTAGTAAAGACCCATCTTAGAATTAAATATTCAAGGTAGGTAGAAGTAGAAACTCGAGCTACCATAGGAATTGCCATTTGTACTTTACATGTCACATTTAATGCATGAAAAGACTATGTGGCACAATTAGACATAGTGAGGTGGCTTCGATAAATCTAGATAGCTTGAGAGGTGGATCCACAACTCCAATTCAACTTCAAGTATGAGAAGAGTCCATGGATCTATATATATGTGATGTACTCTCATTGAGAAAATGATGAAATTTGTGTGTAATGCAAATTTGGAGACAAGCTCTTTGTGCCCTCTCTCTCTCCACGAGTTTTGTACTTGCTATTTTCTCTCTCTAGCTGAGTAGAGGCATTTATGATGCTTTGTCTTATGTTGTGTTGACAGATCTTGCTTGTAACACAATAATATTGCTTGTATGATCAGCTTTCCTATTGATAACCAATGCTAGTCTGATCTTTATGGTGTTATTGTGCTTAATTGATCAAAAATACATGTGTAGGGCATCCCACATGTGTGAATTCAGCATGGTGTCAGAGCCTACCTAAGTTTTACAAGAAAATCTAATAAAAAAGTTTGCAAATCTGATCAGATTTCAAGCTAGGAATTGTCTAGATTCTACCTTCTAGCTAGTTTGCAGTTTTCTTGTGATTCTGAGTTACAAACCACATTGAATGGGCCAGATCAAGTACTGTACAGAATTTCAGGTGCTGGAATGTGTGAAATCCACCCATTTTCAGATTGGTGGTTCTCTCTCACCTTAGATCCAAATTTCAAGCAAATTAGCCCACTAGAAAGTAGAAAATGTGTAGAATTTGATGCAATTTGAATCATGACAGTTGGATAAGCCAATCAGAAGTTATAAGCTTTTGAAGAGTCGTAGGTAGGGCGCCTAGACCTGTGGCAAATCGTGTGTACGTCATTTATTGCTTGAATGATCACAAAAATCATCCAGAAGCTACACAATCTCATCTATATGTGATTTAGACAAAACTTATAGGTTCTAGGCAAATTGTTTCATACAAATAGATTGTATTTGAGTCAATTTGACATTTTTGGAATATTTCACACGTGTGAAATTCAGAGAACCATAACTTTTGCCATACTTCATCTTTTTTGAAAATTCAAATCTTGTTTTAGAGAGATTGTCAAGCTAGTGAGATCTATCTCACAATTTTTTGCTAAGTCTTACATAGGATTTGGTTATGTACCCTTGATTGGTTCCTATAGTGAGAAGAAAAGCAATTCTTTCATCCATCTTTTTTTATTTTCATCATTCTTTATGACTTCAATGGGTGTCTTTCTATTAGAAGCAAGTGAAAGATTGTCAACCTCCAATTACTCAATTTGGAAGATTAGAATGGAATCTGTCTTAATACTACAAGATGTGATGGATATTGTAATTGGCATTGAAGAAGAACCACAAATTCCTCAAGAAATTTCAAAGTACAAAAAGAGAGACATGATGGCTCTACATTATATTAAGATGAATGTCTCAAATGACATTTTAAGAGAAATTGGTGCTTGTACTAATGCCAAAGATGCTTGGGATACTCTCAAGTCTATCTATGAGGCAAAAAATACTTCTAGACTTCTAACACTAAGAAACCAAATTTTTCAAAGTGTACAGAGAAGTGATGAATGTGCTTCAGCTTATGTAATGAGAGTTAACCTCCATAAAGAAATGTCATGCATAGGAGACTCCATCAACCAAAATGAACTTGTTCAAGTCATACTTAATGGGTTAAAGGAGGAATATGACAACCTTGTTTAGAGTTATGCCATTAAGGAGGAGCTACCAAGTTTGGAAGCACTCCAAAATGTGCTCATTTCTGAAGAATCAAGACAAGAGTATAAACTCTTGAAAATGGAGAGACTGTCTCTCAACATTGATGGTAAAGCTCTCTTTACCAAAGACAAGCACAAGACAAGAAGTAAGAATCAACACCAATTCTCTTCAAGAAAGAACAATCTTATTTCCAAGGAGAAAGGAGATGAGGATGAGTCCTCTTAAGCTTCCACATCCAAGAAGAAGAAGAAAAACATCAAGTGTTTCTTTTGTGGCAAGAAGGGGCATTATTCCACCAATTGCTTCAAGAAGAAGAGTCAATTCAAGCAAGCCAACATTTCTAATGAAGAGAAGGAAGATGCTCATGCAAGTGATGAAGAGGGATCTCTTATGGTCTCGAGTTTTTCTTCATCACCTTTCAAGAATGATGGTTCGTGGTATATTGACAGTGGAGCTTCCTCACATATCTGTAGCTCCAAGTATTCTTTTTCATCCATGTCACCTTATGAAGGAGCCAAGAAGTCCATCTACACAACAAATGATCATGAGTGTGCTATTGAAGGCATAGGGACCATTCCCTTAAAGCTTTCTTCATCAAAAAATTTTTCTCTGTCTAATATACTTTTTGTTCCCAAGCTAACAAAAAATCTTATTAGTGTTGGGCAATTGTTTGATAGTGGACTAGATTTGAATTTCAATGTTAATACATGTACAATCAAGAAGCATGATGAAATCCTTGCATTTGGGTCTAGATATGGTGGAATCTACAAGCTTGATCCCAAAGAGTATGCTAACTCTTGTGATAGTGCTTTTGCTACTCATATGTCTTTGGAGGAACTATGGCATAGAAGGTTGGGTCATCCTAACTATAATTCTATGGTGTCCATGGTCAAAATCCCAAAGCTATTGGCTTGCCTAATCTTATCTCCAAGAATTTCAAGCCATGTGAGGCTTGTGCCATATCTAAGTCTCATAAGAAGCCTTTTTCAAAGTCATCTATCAAGACTACACATCCATTGGAGCTCATACACTCGGATGTGCACTTCTCATCTTCAAAGAGCAAGGGTGGTGCTACTTGCTTTGTAACTTTCATTGATGATCTCACTAGATTTACTTGGGTATATCTTCTAGCTTCAAAATCTATGGTGTTTGACTATTTCCTAAAGTTCAAAGCTCTAGTTGAGAAGCAATTTTCTTACAAAATCAAGATTCTTAGAAGTGATGGAGGTGGTGAGTACACTTCCAATAAATTTCATGACTATTGTGAGCTTAAAGGCATTAAAAGGGAGTTTTCTTGTGCATATGCACCATCTCAAAATGGGGTGGTTGAAAGAAAGAATAGAACATTGTGTGAATGTGCCAAAACTATCAGAATTGAGGCATCTTTGTCAAAAGACTTTTGGGGTGAGGCTATCAATTGTTCAAACTATCTTTGCAATAGACTCCCTCATGTTGCACTTGAAGGAAAGTCACCATATGAAGCACTCTATTTGAAAAAACCTAAGGTTGAACACCTTAGAGTATTTGGATGCATATGCTTTGTCCATATTCCCTTGGAAACGAGAAAGAAGGATGATCCTTGTGCAAACAAAGCAGTAACGGTTGGATACTCATCCAACAAGAAAGCCTATCGAATCTACATGCTCTCTACCTCTAAAGTAATTGATAGTAGAGATGTAGTTTTTCATGAAGAAGAAAAGTCCAATCTTGGAGGGGCCGAGATCGAGCAACCTCAAAATCTATCACCTATTGTTATTGAAGACAATCAACATATGGAGTCGTCAAGATTTGAAAATGGAAGTCCTCGGGTTTTCACTCCTAGAAGATCCATGAGGGAGAGATCCGAGCCCAAGAGGCTCACTTATGATGACAAAGGAAAACAAGTGGATCTTGATTCCACTTATGCTTATTTTATTTCTCATGAGGAGCCCAAAGATGTTCAAGAAGCCCTCAATACCAAGGAGTGGTATGAGGCCATGAAGATTGAATATGATGCCTTGATCACCAACCACACATGGGAGCTAGTGGATCCACCACCTTACATGCATATCATTGGATGCAAGTGGGTGTTCAAGATCAAGTACAATCATGATGGCTCCATTAACAAATACAAGGCAAGATTGTGTGCTAAAGGCTTTGCACAAATATATGGCCTTGACTATGAAGAAACCTTTGCTCCTGTAGCAAAAAGATGGTGACAATAAGAATCATAATCTCTCTTGCCTTATTTTTTAAGTGGAAATTGTTTCAACTTGATGTCTCCAACGCTTTTTTTGAATGGCTATCTTGAGGAGGAGATATACATGGAACAGCCTCAAGGATTTATCAAGGATAAATTTAAGGTGTGTTTGCTATTTAGAAGTCTTTATGGCTTAAATCAAGCACCAAGATCATGGTATTCAAGACTCAACAACTTTCTACTTTCATTAGGATTTGTGCTTAGTGACTATGATCCTTCTATGTACTTAAAATTTGATGGTAGTAATATCGTCATTCTCCTAATCTATGTAGATGACATTATTCTTGGTGGAAGTTGTTTGATGCTAGTTCAAGAAACCAAAGATGCATTAGGAAAAGAATTTAAAATGCAAGATCTAGGAGAGATCCATTACATTTTGGGCCTTGAGATTGATTTTCATGAAGAGTATGCTTTTATTTGTCAATCTAGATATGTCTTTTCTATGTTGAAAAAATTCAATATGCAAAGTTGTAAAAGCATAGATACTCCCATGGAGCAACATGTAAAAGATCCTATTAAAGGTGATGAAAGATCCTTCGAAAACATCACACTTTATAGGAGTCTTATAGGCTCTTTAATTTGGCTTACTATCACTAGACCCGATTTGAGCTATTGTGTGCACAAATTGAGTCAATTTATGCAAGATCCCAAGATCCAACATTGGAAGATGGCCAAGAGAGTTCTAAGATATGTATCTTCTACTCAAGATTATGGTTTATTGTACAAGAATGAAGATCTAACCATTATTGGCTATTCAGATTCCGATTTTGCAAGTGATAAAATGGATCGAAAGTCCATTAATGCGTATACTATCTTTCTTGGAGACAATCTTGTGTCTTGGCTTTCAAAGAAGCAGGATACCATATCTCTATCATCTTGTGAGGCCGAGTACAAAGCACTCACTACAACAACTAAAGAGTTGCTTTGGATCAAGAGGTTAATCATAGAGCTAAATTGCATCAAAGAGGATGATCTTCCCTTGATCAAATGTGACAGCATATCGACACAAGCTCTTGCAAACAATCCTATTTTTCATGCAAGAATCAAGCATATAGAAGTGGCACACCATTTTTTAAGGGAAAAGCTCATTGGAGGTGAAATCAACTTAGAACATGTCGACACATCTTCGTGTATTGCTGATCTTCTCACAAAGCCACTTTGCGAAAGTGCCTTCTCAAAGCATAGGTCTAATCTTGGTCTTATCAAAAGATCACTGCTTAATTCACATTAGATACATTTTTAGGAGGAGTGTCAAAATATTGAAAAATCTATCTAATGTTGTGAGTATGGGTCCTAGAAATGCCAAAGATGAATTGAGCTCTTTTGGCTTAGTAAAGACCCATCTTAGAATTAAATATTCAAGGTAGGTAGAAGTAGAAACTCGAGCTACCATAGGAACTGCCATTTGTACTTTACATGCCACATTTAATGCATGAAAAGACTATGTGGCACAATTAGACATAGTGAGATGGCTTGGATAAGTCTAGATAGCTTGAGAGGTGGATCACAACTCCAATTCAACTTCAAGTAGGAGAAGAGTCCATGGATCTATATATATGTGATGTACTCTCATTGAGAAAATGATGAAATTTGTGTGTAATGCAAATTTGGAGACAAGCTCTTTGTGCCCTCTCTCTCTCCACGAGTTTTGTACTTGCTATTTTCTCTCTCTAGCTGAGTAGAGGCATTTATGATGCTTTGTCTTATGTTTTGTTGACAGATCTTGCTTGTAACACAATAATATTGCTTGTATGATCAGCTTTCCTATTGACAACCAATGCTAGTATGATCTTTATGGTGTTATTGTGCTTAGGAGATCAAAAATACATGTGTAGGGTGTCCCACACGTGTGAATTCAGCATGGATGACGAGTCCATTGGGGTGGCACTCAGGGAGATGCTACAGTTGCTCAGGTATGAAATGTCATTTGATGTATGGATGATGATTTTTAGCTGGTGCATCACCTAGGGATGGGTCAAGCCTACTTGGAGGTAGGTGGCATGGACTGCATTATGGGATGATGTTGATCCAGCATGCCCGTGGTTGTGAGCCAACAGTGATGGAGATGGTTGCTCAGGGAGAGTGACAGTTGATACTTTGGTGAGTGATCAAGTGAGCTTCATGGTTATATGCACAGTTGTCTCCAGGTTGGCATCACATGTTATTTCTATCCATCATTATTTGGTAAGCAGGATGCAGCTTTTGATTAGATCCAGTTGGAGTCTAGTTGCACTATAGGTGGATAGATTCTTGGGGAGCTATTAACGGGTAATGGATACTTGGTGATCAGATGGTATAATATATAGGGTTCTAGAGCTATCCTACCTGATATGCTAAGGATCATGGGTGAGTTTTTCATCACGATAGTGGATCTAGTTTGCATTTGCTTTGGCTTGGATGCTATGATGGATGTTGTGGTGAGATAGGCTCCTTGGTAGGAGGCCTATGTACTGGTCAAATCAGAGTTGGCAACGTCAAGCATGGAAAGTTGAGCCTACATGGAATGTAGGACAAGCAGATCATCATCAGTATCTCTAGGAGATGGGCGAGCTACTCAGGTATAACCTATGGTGAGTTTTGTGTACATTCATTCATTGAGTCCTTGGTAGACTCTTGTGCTTGGGCATGGGGAATGGATGGGGATCAGCTTTCAGAACTTATTGGATAATTGGATATGCTTGGACGTGAGGGCATCTTGTTACAGGTGCAGGCCATGGTTGGAGACCTGATTTGGTGACCAATGGTGTAGCAGCGGATCTGCAGGTGGCACAGGTGTTGGTACGATAGGATACTACTTATGGGCAGGCCTTGGTCATGTATTTGATGCCTTATCATTCATGTTGGTTTGCATGAGTGTGCGTGGCTTGCATGTTACCTTGTCACGGGAGTCTAGACCTGAGTCAAAGTTTTATGTGGTTGTGTATTTGCTACGTGTGAAACAAAGTAGTCATTTTATGCTCATTGACTTGTCATTGTATACTAGTTGTTTCTCCAGTGAGGGTATAGTCTTATGGTGGCAGTAAGATTTTCTCAAGTTGAACCTCAGTCGCTCATTTATGTCAGCTTTACAAGTTTGTGCTTGTAAGTGTCTGACAGGATGCCAGCCTAGCTAGATGGAGGATGCAAGTCTCATGGTGGCAGTGGGATTTCCTCAGTTTGACCCATGTCGCTCATGTGGTCCACTTGTGTTCAGGTCAGATTGGGGGCGAGTCAGTATGGTAGACTTTCTATATGAGCATTGTGTTTGCAAAATAATTTGTGAGTCAAACCTGGTGGTTTGTTGGTGTGCTTGAGTGTGAGTCAAGTACAGGGTAGCAGGGATATGCATAACATCCTTTGGATACTCCAGACGTTGCTACAAATTATTGTTTTTCACTCTTATCACATTTGGACTTAAGAGAGAGAGTTAGAAATCAATTTTGATCTGATTTATTATTATAAGCTTCATATGTGATACTATAATTAATGTAGAGTTAGTCAGTTTACTGTTTTCAGTAGTGATCGGGATGTGACCCACTATCATTATATCAGTCGGGCACTTGTCCCATAGCCGGATACTTGGGTTAGCCAAGTAGCCACTCATAGAAAAAATTAGCTTGTACAGAGTTATACATAGTACTTGCTATACTCAGGGGCATGTCCTTAGTTTGTCAGTCGAATTTGGCCATGTTGGGCCCTTGACAGGTGGTAGGCCAATTTTAGGACACCTACCTTTTCATGCAGTTTGTAAATACTCTATATGTACAGTGTTTCTTTGTAATCTATGAACTTTTGTTGTGCCATCTATGAGAGCTTGGCTATGGTGATTGTGTGATGTGATCTGCATATTGCACTAGATTCTATCAGAATTTCAACTAGTGGAACTGCTCCAAAATATCTTTTTGAAATGAGCTCGCCCATGAAAGAGAGATTACAGAAACGATTAGGCATCTGAGACAGCCATGCAATCCTCTAATGCTGATAACTTGATATGAAGAGAATGTCGAAATAACTTAGGCGTTAGAGACAACCATACATTTCTCTGATAATGATGTATGCATAAGATGAGTGAGAGTTAATTTCATTCAACAAGAATGCAAAGATGTAGAACAGTAGTGAATCCGTATAATAATGTTATAGAACAATGATTAGACCACAATACAATTGCGCTGAGAAGCGCGTGATCCTACTTATAAAGTCAAATCAATTACTAAAGTTCTAAATATCTCTCTCTATATATAATCACTAACTCTGAGGAGTCAGCTACTAGAAGACTCATTCTGGTCGTTTGATCTCTGATGGAGTATCCACGTGCATCTACACATCTATATACATACTTCTGTTCTTCAATCGCTCATTTACTTATATAGCAACCGTAAGATCTTGCATTATTCTAGCTTCACACTTACAAGATTGCTTTAACTGACTAATTAGAACAGTTCTTATTGGAGCGTGAACACGTAGACAGTCTGTAATTGGAATCCTGTGTATTTTTGCAGAGTGTCGCATTTTCGCATTTTTTGCTTGTATGAAATCCCGTGTAAAAAAAAAGTGCAGTGTCGCATTTTTCGCAATTGTCGCCTGTCAGAAATTGCATGCAAAAATGCAGTGACGCATTTTTTGCCTGTGTGGAATTCCGTGTAAAAATGCAGTGTCACATTTTTTGCATTTTATGTGAAACAGTGTTGCATTTCTGGAAGTGTCTGAAATGGCCTAAAAACCGACTTAGCACAAAGTATCGCAAAACACTTAGTTGCTCAAGATGGCCTGAAGGTGTTGACTGATTTTGACGAATTCCCAAGATACTCGACCAGAGCTAACCAAGAGCACCTCTCACCTTAGACAAAGGAGGTCTCTGAGAAGACGAGACAAACAAAGACTGAGAGTCGAGAAGTATTAGTTAAGAATGACAAGCAAGAACTGTGTAAGCCTCATGGTGAATCTCGAAAGATGGAATGACCATGTAGGAACTAGTATTTCTAGGCTAATGTAATAAATGCAAGTAGACCCCTCTTAAAGAAAGTAGAGTGAGCCACCTTTTGATGGTGATTTCTAGTGAAGAGCATTATTCCACTTGTAATTTGTGACATGTGAAAATGCCACTAAGATGCCTCCCTCTTTGAGAAGATGAGCTTTTTGTGTAATGCATCTACTCCATGTCCAAATGAGAAGAGCCTCCACGAGTTTGGTGCATCCTTTGAGCTCCTTGATCATGATTGTTTTCTTGAGTGATTCTCCTATGATCATGCCCTTCCATCTCTTGTGTGTGGTTGTGGATAGTAGAGTGGATTAGTTTTCTTGCTTTCCTAGAGTGGATTAGATTTTCTTTCTTGCTTGTGGATGAATGTAGGAATCAGCAATAAGGTAAACTAAATAGGCTGGATTTGTGATGTAAATCTTGCATATCCTCTTACAATCCAGTTCTTGATGTTCTTGGGCTGTCCAAAAATCAAGAAATGAGAGTTTCTTGATCCTTGGACTTCTAAAATGACGTTAGATTAGTTTCTTGTTTTTTGTATTGTGGATTAATGTAGGTGTAGCTTAGTTTTAGTTGGTAAGGCTCTGTTTCAAACTCGTTTTACAGCATTAAAGTAGGATTGCATTGTTTGTTCAATGGTTTTACAAGCTGATTTTATGGTTGAACGTTTTGACATGCATGATTGACTGATTGTGGTTGTTTATGCATGTGCTTTCAATGCAAGAGTGACCAATCTGAGTGTCCTTTGACAGGCAAGACATATACTACATCGTTATCAGTTCCCTCTGCCTAATTTGGGCCTTGAAAGAACAAGAATGTTAATCTTTAAGAAGAGCCCAACGAGCCTGGTTACAGGCAGAAACTGTTCTGTAAACAAGAAGAAAGAACAAGACAAAGCCAACAGATTCTCTAGAGTAGGGAATCTGTCAACATGTGGCTCGTTGCCGCTTGCACTATTCACACTCATAGCTGATACATGCTGCAACACTACCTTTGATCAGATCCATACAAGCAATCTGAAACATTTCAAGATCCGTTCATGGCTCAAAACGACATGCAACCACCCTCCACACATTTCATAACACCTTCTATGATCCTTTTGAATCCTCGTTCTCTCCCATCTCAGCCGAGACCTCTTCCATCACCATCTCAACTGAATCCTCCTTCTCTCCCAAGAAAAAACCAACATATTCTCTAGAGCAGAAAATCTATCAACATTTGGCTCGTTGTCGCTTGCACCATTCACACTCATAACTGATACATGCTACAACAGTACCTTTGATCGGATCCATACAAGCAAATTGAAACATTTCCAGATCCGTTCATGGCTCAAAACGACCTGCAACCACCCTCCACACGTTCCATAACACCTCCTACGATCCTTCTGAATCCTCCTTCTCTCCCATCTCAGCCGAGACCATCACCATCTCAACCGAATCCTCCTTCTCTCCCATCCCAGTCAAGACCTCCTTCGTCATAGTCTCAACCGAGCCCCTTCGTTACCATTTCGACCGACGCAGGTACAAAAAGAAAATTATTTAAAAATTTTGATCGAGTCCTTGATTGAGATCTCGACCGAGTCCTTGACTGAGATCTCGACGGGCCCCTGACTGGCATCTCGACCAAGCCCCTCCGTTGGCATCTCGACCGAGCCTCTCCGTTTGCATCTCGACCGAAGGTTTTGGTTACGATCTCGACCGCGGGCATCGGTTCAGATCTCGATCGAGGGCATTGGTTATGATCTCAATTGAGTGCATTGGTTCACATCTCAACTAGATCACTTAACTCCAATCTCAACTCAATTTCGACCGAGCCACCATCTTGACAGAGCCTTAGAGCTCAAAAAAAAAAAGAGGCATATGCACCAAAATTTTTTCCAAAAATAAAATTTATACCAATAGAAATTCCTTTTCATACTGAGTCCCCCCCTCACCTTCCTTATGAGCCAAAAAAATATCAAAAAATAAAAACTCTAAAAAATCAAAAAATAGAAACACCAAAAACTCATACAAAACACAAAAATACACGATAGTGCACAATGGACCAATCTGAAACATTTCAAGATCCGTTCATGGCTCAAAATGACATGCAACCACCCTCCACACATTTCATAACACCTTCTATGATCCTTTTGAATCCTCCTTCTCTCCCATCTCAGCCGAGACCTCTTCCGTCACCATCTCAACTGAATCCTCCTTCTCTCCCAAGAAAAAACCAACATATTCTCTAGAGCAAAAAATCTATCAACATTTGGCTCGTTGCCACTTGCACCATTCACACTCATAACTGATACATGCTACAACAGTACCTTTGATCGGATCCATACAAGCAAATTGAAATATTTCCAGATCCGTTCATGGCTCAAAACGACCTGCAACCACTCTCCACACGTTCCATAACACCTCTTACGATCCTTCTGAATCCTCCTTCTCTCCCATCTCAGCCGAGACCGTCACCATCTCAACCGAATCCTCCTTTTCTCCCATCCCAATCGAGACCTCCTCCGTCACAGTCTCAGCCGAGCTCCTTCGTTACCATTTCGACCGACGCAGGTACAAAAAACAATTATTAAAAAATCTCGATCAAGTCCTTGATTGAGATCTCAACCGAGTCCTTGACTGAGATCTCGACCGAGCCCCTGACTGGCATCTCGACCAAGCCCCTCCGTTGGCATCTCGACCGAGCCTCTCCGTTTGCATCTCGACCGAAGGTTTTGGTTACGATCTCGACCGCGGGCATTGGTTCAGATCTCGATCGAGGGCATTGGTTCTGATCTCAATTGAGTGCATTGGTTCACATCTCGACTAGATCACTTAACTCCAATCTCAACTCAATTTCGACCGAACCACCATCTTGACAGAGCCTTAGAGCTCAAAAAAAAAAAGAGGCATATACACCAAAATTTTTTCCAGAAATAAAATTTATACCAATAGAAATCTCTTTTCATACTGAGTCCCCCCCTTACCTTCCTTATGAGCCAAAAAAATATCAAAAAATAAAAACTCTAAAAAATCAAAAAATAGAAACACCAAAAACTCATACAAAACACAAAAATACACGACAGTGCACAATGGACCAACATACTGATCCTGAAATTCCAGAAGATTATCCATACGAAATAAGGTCTCCTACAGCTGAACAAAGACGTCATAGGTTCTACAGAATGAGGTCTCAAATACATGAGCCATCCACAAAAATCCTCCATGACCATATCACAAAGTTGGTCTTCAAAGATGACGAAAAAATATTATTGTACTTCTCTTTATGTTGAAAGATAATATATACATGTTTGAATACCATGAAGAATGGAGACAAATCGAGTATATTTCTTGCATCAATCTAATTTTCTCATAGAATTCACATGTCTTCTTGAAAAAATTTAGTTGTATTATTTATTTTTAGCACATTTATAATTATTGATATAGTTGGATATTTCATCCTATTGTGTATTTTGATACAATGTGGTTCGATCTTGCTGTAGTTGACTCAAAGATGAATATGACGATGAGATGCAGGAATCAACTCTGAAGTGACATGGATTTCTAAAATTTTCATTATGCTCAAAGATCCTAAATTCTGTACAAGGTGATCTGAAGATGGATAGATGAATGAAAATAGGTTCTTGAGATACTCTACGAAAGACTCTCGTGTAGTAGCTATTTCGCATGCAAAAATCAATCACAGAAAATGGATTAAGAGGAACAAGGAAATGAACGAACTGTATAGAGAGTGAGAACGATAGTGCACTTGGTGAACAAAACTTTCATTCATCCACATTGATAATTCACCTTGACAATTTCAATATTGCATTGGTCTTGTAATGAGAAAAACTTTGATATGCCCTTGTCAAAAACAAGGCAGGATTGTTGACACAAAATCTACTATCATGGATAGCAGATGTTGTAAGATATGGCTTGAAATACATAGAAGGAGAAGGTACTATTTCCATTAGTATCCTTTGGATCATGAGATTCATAAATGAACCTCTGCAGATTTATGATTTCTCAGTTTTGGTTTGTTAGATGCATGTGTTGGAAATCTCATTAGAAAATGGAAAGACATATAGATTTGAGGTTGCAGGAGTGGACATAAAATGTCAATTCCCTGGGGAGGGTGCTCTTGTCTAGGAATAGTAGCAGATGATGGAATATCGGTTTCCTCTACGTCTTGCAAGAACTCATTTTTATATAACATCTATGTTCGATTATCGATTTGGTAAATGTCATGGTAATGTAGAAGTTCACAAGGAACTTCTCGATTGACCAGCAGGTTTAACTGTTGGTTGCTATAATGCTCGTGGTGTTGTGGTAAGGATCCTATCGGTAGTCATAATTGACGTGTCGGGCAGGTAGGATCTTGTTTGGTTGCTATGGTGTTCGTGGTGTTGTGGTAAGGATCCTATCAGTAGTCATAACTGACGTGTCGGGTAGGTAGGATCTTGTTTGGTTGCTTTGGACAGTCTTTAAAACTGTGTTTTCTGACACAGTCGAGACACTCGGCGTGGTACTTGATCTTGACTGGACAATCAACCATGAATTGGTCGCTTTCACTACAAATGAAACATCGGTTGTTCAATGGCCCTTGAGTAATGGCATAGCCATCTTGTATGGCTAGTGGCTCTAGATTTTCTGGTGGATATTCATGATAATGCGAGGAATGTCTAGATTGTGATGGTTGTTCTTCATATCATTGGATGGCATGTGCTTGGATAGGCTGAGATGAAGGACAAGCATCAGCAGGATGCGTAGCCTGATAGTGTGGACACCATATGGGTTTTTGTCTATAAGGCACCTATGCAGGGTTTGACTGACCAGACATACTGCGTTGGATAGAAACTCATTGGTGAGTTTCTCCATTTGTAGCCAATTGGAATTTTCAAAGGTGATCTCGAGTATCCTCGATCGGCTTCGACTCATGGACAAGAGCATGGGGTGCTTGCCTATCCCTGGATTCATCAACATCTGATCTCTCGTCTTCTTCCTTGATGGCATCAGACATAGCTAGCTTTAGGCTCGTATATTCGTCATTGGATCGAAGCTCTCATCTAATCCATCTTGGAAGGCCGACTAAAAACCAGATGATGAGCATCTGTTTGGTGGGCTGTTCATGTACTTGAATTTTGAGCATTTGAATCACTCGATATAGTCTCGTATGTGTTCGTCTTTTGTCATCTTGACGCTACTCAATTTGACAAAAGGGCTCTCTATCAAATGAAATGGTTTAAAATGCTTGATAAAGGGCTCTTTTAGAATTGACCAGTCTGTCTTATCTTCACGATCAAGGTTAAAAAACCAGTCACGTGCTTTGGTGATCATGGTCATCGAAAACAATTGGACCATAGCGTCGGGAGATGTTTCACCGTAATCGTCACATGCATTCTCAAAGATTTGCAAGAATCTTTGAGGGTCCGAACTACCATCAAACTTGGGTAGATCCAACTTGGGTGTTCTCTTTTCAAGATGAGCTCCGTGAGTGGTAGAAGCTCCATTCAAGTGTGTTCTGGTGTGTGCCATGAAAATGGGCTCTGGCTCTTGAAGACTCGACTCTATCAGATTCTCGTCCCTAATTATATTATGGATTTATAAATTCAATAGATCATCTCATCTATATATCTAGAGAAAACTGGTAGAGCAGAAGACCTTTCAAGAATTTATCTAAGGACATAGCCAAACATTTCTATAGCAATGTCTCTCTTCATAAAGATAATTTCAAATAAAATGATGCTTTTATCAATACAATATTGAAGAAAATATATTGTGATGAATGTAGATTTGCTAGTTACAATGGTTTTTTAGTAATTGCTTAAATTTGAGCATTCAGTTAAGTATGATCATGAGTACATTGATATGTTAAATATATGTTATTTGATAAATTACAACTTTTTGTTATATTTATTACATCTGTTGATTTTTTATTAGCATTAATCCTTTGAAATTAACTTTGGATTCACAATATGTCCTATCTTGTGGATTCTGTTTGGTAGCAAGATCAATTATGCATTGGAGAAATCTATAAGTTCCATTCTTCCCAAAAAATTTGCAATGACATTGACGTTTAATGTTTGAAAAAAAAAATGAAAAAGGAAATTGAATTGATAGTTTTGATTAAAGTTTAAACCATTTTGGATGCAAATGTGGTACAAGGAGCTTGTGAATTAGCAAAAATGCATATGCAACAAATTTTAGAATTGTGCAAGGACTTTGTAAGAAATTGTGGAACTGGATGTTTCATTATCTAGAGATAGGCTTCCAATTTTTTCATGGAAAACTCTTTCTTCTTATCTTTTCATCATTGTCCTTTTGAAATTTTCTATATCGCCAAGAAATTTGAAACTTTCAAATCATAGCTTCTCTATAGTAATTATACATATTTTGATTTGGACATTGAAGACTTGCAATTATAGTACTCAAAAGCACAAAAAAAATGGTTTGTCATTTTGTACAGAATGCTACATTTCAATATTCACATGATGCAATTGTTTATTCACATGTTGTGATTGTTGATGGACACATTGTAATTGTTAATCATACACACCAAATTCTTGTTGGTAGTATCCAAGTAAACTACTATTTCCCCATCACATATGAATTTAATTAGTTGATTGATAGTATTCAAAATCTAGTATATGGATCCTTACAAATCAATATGCCTTAGTTTTTTTTTTTTCAAATCTCTGATAGAAACATCAACAATTTCTATTACCTTTGAATTTCTATTAAGTGGAGAAATTATGTTGACCTGTATTTTGGGATTCTTGAGGTATAATGTCAAACAAAAGCTAGAACACCCTGAGAGGGAGCATACGTGCAAGAGAAACATAGAAGTTTTGAAATCTTGAGTTAGAGCCACATGCCAAATTGGAAAAACCAAGATCTTGACCTAGGGATTTGATTTGCCTCTAAAAAATGAACGAGAAAGATGATGCCTTGAAATGCAAATCATAGATCTAAAGTTTTTTATTTCAAAATATACTTAAGCTAAACTATCACAGAATAGGTGACTGCTTCTTTTTTTTTAAGTTATAAATACAGCAGAGAGAGGGGGGGGGGGGGGGGGGGGGGGGGGGTGTGTAAATACATGTGTCCATGAAAGTTAAAAAATGTGACGTTCATTGAATGCATACTATCAAGAGTAGAACGTTAAGGAAGTCTTATAGAAATCGTGAATGTTAAGGCTAATGTGTGAGGTAGGAAGATATCTTGAATTTGCATTTGCAAAGGTTAACTTGAGACGACCGACAGATTGTACTAAAATGTTTGATGATTAGACCTGAGATTTGAGAAATTCAAAAAAATGGCAGCCTTTCTCCTAATTATGGCATGGAAATGTTCAAACTTATTTCCCAAGGTTTGGTGGACCCTAGAAGAGGGTTTAAAAAGGTAAATAATGCAACTTATAACTTGGAGCCACAATAATTTTGAAGTACCAACTACAAGAACCTAGACTGCACTGAATCAAAAAAAAACTTACTGCCTATAACAGGCATTCTTGCGAATGCCACTCATGTTGCAATGGAAAACTCAGAATAATCCCAAGTATCCATGCTTTTTCTAGTCCACTATAAAATTCTGCATACCTATCAATACTAGCAGAAAGAAGAGCAAAAGTGTTCCCTTGATCCTTCGGATGACAAAATGGTTGTGTGACTATTGGGCTTTTGTGAAAGAATTCCACAGGGGATTTGGTTTAAGAACGTCAAATCTGAAAAAAGATCATATGTTGATCAAGCTCCTGAATGCCTAATCTGCACAAAGGATGTTTGTACCTGTAGGTGCTACACAAATTTTGTGCAAATGTTGAGATTCATATTCCTTCCTTCTGGCCTCTTGTGTCCTAAACACAGCAGACTATTTCAGCATGGAAACAACACCGATCGTCTCCTTAAAAGACCATTGACTGCATATTACAGTCTGCTTTATTCTACTCATTTAGTTGCTCTTTGGACTTGATGCATGAAAGTGGTGACTCTTTTCACAATAAGTTGCAACTTACTTTCAAGTGTCAAGAATTAAGGGCATCAATTAGTATGTATGAAGCAACAATTACGAAAACTTCTGTTCATATAAGAAAAGCAAAGACATGGAAATTTCATGAGCTTTGGTGTTTGGTGAAGTCTCGCCTGATCTTGATCTGAGATAAGACATGATCAATCCCTTCATTTGAAGAATGCAGCTTACGTGCCTTTATGACAATGAAAACAACACCATGGTCAGATTCTACATAAAGTTCACTTTTTGTGTTATTCTTATCGCTTCATCAAATCGTAATTGGTGCTCAAGGTAGCTAAAACTCCATGGAACCAAGGGAAAGTTTTGCACAAGAAATAAACCTTATACATTCAGCCTTGTCAGCCAGTTCAAGTTAATAGTCCTCACCTCCGTGAAATCAACAATAGCCCCATCTAAATCTCCTAAGAAGCATCTTGCCGAGCCACGTCTTGAAAGGATACAACTCTTGCAAATCTTATGCACATCTTGAGTTCTATATTCAACTGGTTTGATTACTATATCATTAGTGTTCTCAGCATTTGGCTGTGTCAATAGATCCAAGCACCCTGTTTGCTGAAATAGAGCAAGTGAGATCTGATCATCCTCCTTCCTTGTTGTAACAAGTTCAAAATCATGACAGTGCAGTTTCAAGTCTTCCTCAGAAATTCTTGTTCTATTTTCTTTTACGGGTGTCAAATGTGTTCTCAGGAGCTCAAGTGCTTTTGTACTGTCACTCATAGAAGCACATGGTTCCTTCACATGCAGATAGCAAGCTGCTCTATTGGCATAAGAGCTTTTGTACTGCCATGTCAAGGTTTTCAAACCATAGACAAGAATAGCACTGTTGAAAACAAACATAAATCTGATGAACTACACTGACGGCCATTCTGAGGATACAAAAGCAAAGATGGGTCTTTCTCTAAAGCCTTTGTGTAGGCATTAATTGCACTGTTAAAATCTCCAGTCCTGCAAAAAAAACTCAGCCTTTTATATTCAACTTTTGTGAATACCTTTATGACTTAAAACTAGACACATCAGCCCTCACACACATCAACAAGTCCTCTATAGTCTTTCACCAAGAATGTGAGATGAGATCATTTGTTTAGTGTCATCGGTGATACATAATATATAGCAAAAAGATCTCTGTAACATTTCTCTATGATCACAAGATAGTGGAGTTAAAAAAAAACAGAGCCCTTGCTCAAGACTTGCAGCTAGACCCTCAAGTACACAGGATTTGGTAAAAAAAAATCAACGTAAATTGAACAGGTCTTTGAATGAGAGTAGTTTCATAGGAACTTGCCAGAGAGAGAGAGAGAGAGAGAGAGAGAGAGAGAGAGAGAGAGAGAGAGTACTGGTAAAACTGGTCGCCTTTATCTTGAAGAAATAGAGGCTCCCTGGTAAAAAAAATGCCATTTATCCATTGAAATGTCATGATAAAAGCTGATGAATAAATGAGCTACTAAAAATTATCTAGCAAATATTTTTAGCTCAGAGATTGATGATCCTTCCATTCTCATCATAAAGATGTACTTGTGAGTACAAGAATGCTGATATATTGAAAACATTGGGTCCTCTATGAGTACCTTTCAGAAACGTCAATTGCATCAGTGGCAACACGTGATGTCTCTTTAAGCTGCACTCTTTCTGAGATTAGACATTCATTTATTTATCACAATAGTGTCTGACTTACAGGGGTACATTACCAATGTCACACGCTACATACAAGAATGAGTTCTGCAATTAACTCTCTAAAGTCACTCTATGTCTCATGATCAGGGATATTACAAGCTACTTTTTGCTAACCAAAACTGAAATAAGTATGGACGTGATTACTATGTGTTGTGGTCACATTTTAAGTTCATACGTATCTTTATGCTGTGTCAGTTATATAAAATATGGCAAAACAGTAACAAACATTGCACCTCTGCTCTCACGAGCTGGAAGATGGAGAGGAAGTGGCTTTGATGTGAAAGTTACTGAAATTGAAGACATTTTCCTTGGAGCTGGTAAAATAGTTTCTCCTGCTTTAAATGTAAGTAATTTCACTGGCTCCTTCAAAACGCTGTCCACCAACCCTGTGGACAGAAAGGAAAAATCCTGTTTTCTTCCATGTGTTTCTACGTGATCTCTATAATCTTTCTTGGGTACCCTTTTGTATTCATGAAGTTCAACTGCACCCTTTAAATAATTTTTCATATAAGAGTCGGCTTCTTCAACAAAGAGCTCCCTTTCTGAATGCTTATGCTTTTCTTCTTGCAGATCAGCTCTATGTTTATCACTATACCAGTTCTTTTCTGAAATCTTCTGTCCTTCATGAATGCTAAGCCAGTTTGTGATTTTAGATTTGGAATGCATTTTAAAGTGCAATTCCTTAGATGCTGCATGATCTCTCTCCAGAAAATTATTTTCCAACAATGAGTTCATATTTTCATTTGTTGCTTCCACGTTTAACTCCTTCAGGTTACTTTGCCAACGTTGTATATCGTCCTGAGCTTAGATTGTGGATGTAAGCTTACTTAAAAATGGCAAGATATTGTCCTTTTTATGAGAGAATGAAAAAAGCTTGTATTGCATGTGGAGTTTACAGAGATGCCGGTATGTTGTATGGGTATAGGCACAGACACATTCATCTACTATTGAAGATAAAAATAGAAGGGTTTTTTTGTTTGTATCACAGATGAAACTTAATGCATTTTGCAACATAGGATATTTATCAAGTTTGCTGTCCTAAAGATAATAGAAACTCTACACAAAGATTGCTTACTCGTTCTTTGTCCAATTCTGCTGCCTTTCTCACATCAATTGTCCTGTGCTTGGCCTTCAACATATGCCCAATGTACACCAAAAGCCTCTTCAGAATTTATCAAACTAACACTTGAAAAGATGAAAGCTTACTTCGGTTTCTCTTTTACCTGATGTTTCCTTTACTAGGTGAAACGAAAAAGACTTGACATCGAACCACAAGCTTAAGCAAGGGAAACAGTAACTGTCTAAAATGTCAACAGGAACAAAATCTCAAACCTCATAAGTTTAGTTTTCTCCATGAAGTCTCATGTGTTGGTATAAAATTTATGTTGACCTTGTCATATCATAGACCTGAGAGCTCATCATTTCAGAATCTGTTCTGATAATGATACGACATGAACCTGGGACCTCCTGGAATGTCTCGAACAGTTCTAAGAGGACAACTGGTTTGAAAGAGATATTGCAAATAGTTCTAAACATATGATAAGGGCTGGTTAATAGAAGCCTCGTCGATTCCATTTCGCCCCTGAAGTTCATTTATTGGGTATTAAGTAGGAGTCTCATTGATTCCCTTAAGAAACCTAAAGTAGATTCATTGACAATGGATCCCAAAAAGGTACTTGGAGGGCTTCTCTGCATGGATGCCTAACCCTAATTGATTAAATCCTAATCAACTCCAATTGGGTAAATCTTAGTTATTAAAGTGCTATAAATTCCCAGTCTTCAAATGATACTTTACAGAAAGCGATTAATATTCCTTCTGAGGACCCAAAAGAGTTGATTGTTGATTGTATTTGAGGTCTTTGTTGGAGATGGATCTTCAATATATAGTTTTGTTGTTCTTTCGGTTTATGGATGATTCACTGCGGATGTATTCGTAACCAAGGCAAAGTGCACATCTTCTTATGCAAGGCTTGCCTTTCTAAAAATCAGCATCAACCCTAAAAGAGAATTTCTCCATCGAAGGAAAATATATTGCCTTTTCTGGAAATGGCACCAACCCTAGTAAGAGATTGTTTTCTCGATGAGAGCATGAATTTTCTATTAGTGATGTAATGTCTACTTCATGTCATCATTACCCTCTCACAGTGATTTGCATGTACTTTATTTGGCTATTTGACATTTGTACTATGTAACCTTGTCACCTGCTCACACCACACCACTTATCACATTTAATTGTCGCCCAAGTGGAAAGGAGTCGGTTGTCAAAAGCCTACTCGCAACCTAGGAGTAGGTCGGCGGACCTAACAAGCTGAAGGAGCTGGCTGGAAGGGCGGCCCAAGGCCAGTCAATGTCATAAAAAAGGACCCACTGTGGGTCACAAGCATATAAAAAGGCTATGGGGAATACATGACTAATATAAAATGCGTAACCAGAAATATACATAACCAACAGTAAATGTAAAGAGGCCTGCGATTATATGCAGAGTAGCCCAGTAGGCCTATATCTTGTAGTCCGTAACTCTCCCTGGCTATAAAGAACATTGCCCCCAATGTAGGCAAAATAAGATAAGAACCAGTGCCAGAGAAAAATACTGCATCAAGATATCCCATCTGAGAAAGGAACATCAAGAGAAGCCGGAGCATCCTGAGAAGCAATGGTAGCTGCAAGTGATTGAGCCTGATCAACCAGAATAGGGGTATGATAGAAAACATCAATGGGCTCCCAAGTAGCCTCCTCAATAGGACGACCATCCCACTGGACCAAAAACTGAACTCTGCCGATGGCGACGACTATGCAATAAGCGCACCTGTAAAATAGCAGCTGGCAGGAATGGAAAAAGCTCTGGATCTGTAGGAAATGAGGAATCTCGAGGAGCATCATCCTCAATAGCAGCACGTAATAAACTGACATGAAAGATATCACAAGCCCGAGTAGCAGCAGGTAACTCAAGACGATATGTAACTGGACTGAGGCGCTCAAGAATCTGAAAAGGCCCATAATAGCGCGGCGCAAGCTTCTCAGTAGAAGCAAGACCCTGTACAAAACGATGGCGAGCAAAACATAACCGGAGAAAAACAGTATCTGCCTTTGCAAACTCAACATGGCACTGATGACGATCAATAATGTCCTGTACCACTGCTAAATATGCTGTAAATGAGTAGCAGCTCTAGTATTCTCTAGAGCACTCGAAAGATAAGATGAAATAGCAACAGGTGCATCATCTGGAGGAGCAGGTATACCGGGTAGAACTGGTGAGTATCCACGAGCAAGAAACAAAGGAGAAACACCTGTGCTGGAACTAACAGAACTGTTATAACTATACTCAGCCAAACATAAATGCTGATCCCAATCACGACTAGAAGGAGAAACATTATGTCGTAAATAATCCTCCAATACCCGGTTAATAACCTCAGACTGACCATCCGCAGAAGAATGATAAGCAGTGCCCATAAGTATCCTAACATCCAAGATATGCATAAGCTCTGTCCAAAAACCTAATGTAAACTTGGTATCCCGTTCAGTAAGTATAGATCGTGGGAGACCATGTAAGCGGAAAATCTCAGAAATAAATATACAACCACACTGCTTTGCTGTAATAGTACATCTGACTGGTATGAAATGAGCTTGTTCAGAAAACCTATCAACTACCACCAAACAAGAGCCATAACCACGCCGAGTACGGGGAAGACCTAAAATAAAGTCCATAGATATATCAGTCCACGGGCGGGAAGGAATAGGCCAACTTTGAAGGAGACCACTAGGTTTTTCACGGGAATACTTGTTACGAAGGCAAAAATCACAAGTATGAATAAGGTGGGAAAGCTCACGCTTCATGGAAGGCCAATAAAAATGTTCTTTCAAACGGAACAAGGACTTCTGAAAACCAAAATGGCCACCAACAGGAGAGGAATGGGCATCAAGAAGGAGCTGTGGACGTATGTCGAGAGTGCTGGGAATACATAACCAACCATAGTGAAACAAACGATGATTAACAATGGAATAGACCTGGTGAGGGTGAGAGGAAGGACGAGAGGCAGACGACATAACATCACGAAAGTCTAGACATGTGGCATAAGCCTGAGGAAGATCATCATACCAAGAGTGAGGAGACGTAACAAGACTGTAAGTAAGAGCAGGTAAACGAGACAAAGCATCAGCAGCAGCGTTACTTTTACCAAGCTTATAATGAATATCAAAATGAAAGGATTGTAAAAACTACAGCCAACGGTACTGACGATCACTAAGATCCTTTTGTGTATACAAATAACGAAGTGACTGGTGATCAGTAAAAACATCAAACGGAACACGATACAGATAATGATGCCACTACTTTAAAGCAAAAATGATAGCAAGCAACTCTTTTTCAGGTTTGGAATAGCACTGCTCATACGAACGAAGACGATGGGATTCATATGCAATAACACACTGACGCTGACGTAACAAAGCACCTAATCCTGTGGAACTAGCATCAGTCTCAACAGCAAAACGCTGGGAAAAATCTGGAAGACATAAAACAGGGGCAGTGGTAAGCTTAACCTTCAAAGTATCAAAAGCGGACTGACATGCGGAAGTCCAAGCAAACGAAGTTTCCTTTTTCAATAGAGCATGCAAAGGAGATGCAAGAGTGGCAAAATGAGCAACTGGTTTACGAAGATGGATAGCAAGACCAAGAAACATACGAACATCATGAACATCAGCAGGCACAGGCCATGAAAGAATAGAACGGACCTTACGAGGGTCGAGACGAACAATACCATTAGAAACAAAGAAGCCCAAAAACTCGATTTGTACACAGCAAAAGAACATTTAGAACGTTTAGCATACAGATGATGAGTAACTAACAAAACAAAAACAGAACGAACGTGCTGAACATGAAGAGAGAGAGTGGTGCTATAAATGAGGATATCGTCAAAATAAACAATGACACACTTTCCAAGCAGAAGACGAAAGATGTTATTCATGACATTCTGAAAAGTGGGCGGGCCATTGGTAACACCAAAAGGAAGGGCACGAAACTCATACAGACCAAAGTGGGTACGGAAGGTTGTCTTGTGCTCATCAGGAGGATGCATACGAATCTGGTGATAACCGGAACAGAGGTCAAGTTTAGAAAAGATCTTGGCTTGGCCTAATTGGTCAAACAGGTCATCCATATGAGGGATAGGGTACTGATTACGGGTAGTAAGTTTATTTAAAGCACGATAATCAATACATAGACGTTTAGTACCATCCTTCTTATCAACAAGTAAAACAGGAGCACCAAAAGGACTGTGGCTAGGAACAATATGGCCTTGACGTAATAAATAAGACACCTGACGCTGGACTTCCTCGCGCTCAACAATAGACATACGAAAAGGAGGACGAGAAGGAGGTGATGCAGAGGAAACAAGGTCTATATGGTGGTTGACATCTCGTAAAGGCGGTAACTGAGTTGGCTCCCTAAAAACATGCTCAAATTCACGCAACAGTTCAGAAAATACCTGTCGCAAAGGTGGTGCATCCGCAATAGGCTGAACTGGCTGAACATAAAGAATAGCCGCACAGTGGGCCTTCGGGAGGCTCCGTATGAACTGCTTCCCAGAAATAAGCTGATAGTCCTGCTGAGAATCAATACCGGAAAAAAAAAACTGAGTACCATCATGAGAGAATGCCAATGTCTGCTGCCGGAGGTCTACTGTAACCGCACCAAGGGATGTAAACCAATCACTACCAAGGATAAGATCGTACCGTGTAAGTGGAATAATTTGAAAATCTGCCTAACCAAGGAAGTCCCCAATCCGATATGAAAGCTGCTGATACATCTGCGTGCTAGGAAAAGAGTGTGTGCTGGCAGCCTCAACATGCAGGGGATGAGGCATAGTGACTGGCATAGCACGAATGCGTGTAGTAATATGACTGTTGAGAAACGAGTGAGTGTTACCCGTGTCAACAAGGGCAATAAACTCACGACCAGTGATCCGTACGCGAAGACGGATATGGCGTGGACCCGGCTTACCGGCCCAAGTAGCATAAGCAAGCTGAGCATGGCATACAGCTAGATCAGGGGGATCAGGAACAGGCTCAGTGGGTGTGGCAAACTGATCAACAGGTGGGTCATCATCAAGAATATGAAGGCATATGGCAGAATCAGGACTATCATCAGGTGTGTCAGCATCATGGAAATAGACGCCAGTAGCAGTGGTAGGCTGTCGGCAATCACGGGCGATATGATCAGAACTCTTACAGTTGAAACATAAGCCCTTCTCACGGATCTCAGACATCTCAGGCTGTGAGTAGCGACGAACAAAACCAGGATGAGGAGAAAAAGGAGGACGTGGTGCATACATAAGAGTGGACGAAGGTGAACTGACAGATGTGGGACTAGCAAAGGATGGAGAGGAAAAAATAGGACGTGTGAAAGGACGCGAAGGACGAGAAACAGAGGAAGAGATGGGAGAGTACTTGTGCTGCAGTGCGGTAGCCAGGAAGATGGCGTGAGAAAGAGTGAGTGGAAAAAAAGAAGAAACATCATACCTGAGTGCACCTCGTAGCCCAGCAACGTAGCGAGAGATGAGCTCCAATGTAGAAATATCTGGGAATAGATAGGAAAGCTCTGTAAACCGTGTCGTATAAGCAGCCAAGTCACCAGTGTGAGATAAACTGCGAAAGATGTCGCGCTGTCGAATAAGCCACTGAGGATCAGTCATCGCTAGGCGGAGTGCTGTCATAAACTCTGTCCAACTAGCAAGGCCAGGGTGTGAAGCCATCTGGCGAAACATGCGCCACCAAGTAGCAGCACGGCCCTCCAAATGTAAAGCAGCCAAATGTATCCGCTGAATGTCAGTCTTAGGAAACATAAGGAAGTAGGTCTCAAGCTTAGAATACCAATTCTCGAGTTCATTCTTATCGGATGACCCAGAATACACAGTAAGCTGAACCTTATCCTTAAAGTCTCGTGGCAAAGGACCAGAAGATGAAGGAATCTCGGGTGGTGGAAATGTACGCTGTGGGGAAACAGGTGGAGATACTGGAGAAACACTGGACTGTAATGATAGTGTAGCAATCTGGGCAGAAAGAGCAGTGAACGTCTCTCGTAACTCCCGGCGTAAATCAATGCGCACATCACTCATGGCTTCCCTAAGATGATCTCGGAATTCGTGCCGTACTTTGTCAAGGTAAGTGGAAGACGCTATGCGAGGCTCAGAAGATGTAGGGGAAGTATCCATGGTCAAGGAATGCAGGAAGTGAAGAGAGTGTAAGAAAAGCTTGATATCGGAGGGAGCGGACTTTTGTCGTCACCCCAAATACGCTTTAGGTACACAAACGACACTAAGAGCAAGAAAGGAAATGACAAATGTCAAGAAAAGGTGTGGAAAGCAAGGAAAAACCAGGAACCATGCGTCTTACGAGCAATATAAATCAAAACTATCAGTTTCTGATGATCGACAGTGCGAAGAGCTGGCTGGAAAATGTGACCACAAGGAGAATGAAAGTGGGCGCTGGACAGCCTCCAATCAATGCTGAAAATATGGCTGGAAATCGTGATGAAATAGGGCGATGGACAGCCTCCAATCAAAACTAAAATATGGCTGAAACTTTGCTGGAACAATGGCTGAAAAATGTGATGAAGTAGGGCGTTGGACAGCCTCCAATCAATGCTGAAAAGATGGCTGGGAATCCTCTCCCTGAATCAAATGGAGGATTCAAGAAAAGAGGAAAAAGGATTTGGAACTTGGGCGCCGGAAATAATCTGCTCGAAAAAAAAAAAATTGTTTTTTTCGGCCGCCAAATTTAGCGTAAGTACTTCCGCTAACTATCTGCTAAAGCTCCGCCAAGGAAAATGCTTTGATGGGAGTTGGTCCTCCAAACTGTGCTGAATGTTGCTGAAGCAAAGAGACGAAAGCCCTCAGCAAAGAGAGAGAAATCAGCAAAGAAAATGGGCACCCAATCGAAAAATCTGATATGAAATTCAGCAATCAGGAAAGTGCTCTGATACCAAGTTATGATCAAAATCTCAGGTGTTGAATCAATGAAGCATAAAAGACAGCAATAGACTAAAGCCCTACAAGCAATAGACAAGACAATAGGTTCTCCCACGAAGAGCCCAAGCAATACCAATCGATAATCTGAAAAATGAGTGTACAAATGCCCCTATAAATACCCTACCAATGAACCCTAAAATAGGAATTCAAAAGTAAAGGGAGGCAAATATGGAGGGAAAATAGTGCGCCCTCCTACGGGCCCCCACTCCACATATAACCATATAATAAGGGCCCAAGGCCAGTCAATGTCATAAAAAAGGACCCAGTGCGGGTCATAAGCATATAAAAAGGCTTTGGGGCCTATACATGACTAATATAAAATGCGTAACCAGAAATATACATAACCAACAATAAATGTAAAGAGGCCTGCGGAATATATGTAGAGTAGCCCAGTAGGCCTGTATCCTGTAGTCCGTAACTGACCCAATTTTGGTCATGTACTGACTTGTGGGTTCCTTAGGGGTCTAATTTTGTTTATGGGCCCTATCTTGACTTTTGGGGGTGCCCTACATTTAGTGAGTGGTTAACCTTAGGGTTTGGTGGCATTTGGTCACATCCAGGTAGAGTACTTAGATGCTCATTGTGTATTCCATTTTTACAGTTTGGCTAAGCATTGCTCTCCAGTGCTCTTGTTGCTGTTTTCTCTCTCTCTCTCTTAGAGTTGGGCGCCCAGCCTCTTCTCCCTTGTTTTCTGTGGGGATTGATTAATAACTAGATCTTGGTGACTTGACTCTTGCTTTCCTACATGGTATCAGAGCTACCGGATTTGCAGCAAGCTTGTTTGTTGGCGCCCTACCAGAAGAGGAGCTTCTCTGCTTTTTGTTGTGAAATTTCAGCATCTGGCTGATCTTTTCAAGTGGAGTTTGGATCAGCTTTTTTGTCTCTTTTCAGGTTGAAGGAGGGCGGCCATCAGAGATCTTGGAGGAGCAATTTTTGGCACCCAAAAATCAGAATCTCAAATCTGATTTTTATGCAACCAGTTTTCAGCAAGTTTTGTTTGGAGGAGGGCGCCCAAAAATCTGCTACTGATTTTTGGTTGTGGTGTCTCCTTATCTTGCTGTTTTTGTTTTCAGGTTTGCATTTGTGTAGGAGGGCGCCCAAAATTCAGCAAACCCTATTCAGGGTTAGGTCAACTTGTGGCTAGAAATTTGCAAATTCTCAGCAAGCAGTAGGGTGCTTTCAACAGCCCTATTGGAGTGTGTGTTGATCACACTATTTGGCTTCCTAATTGGGTTTCGATGTAGGCTTCAATCGAAGCTAACCTAATTTTCAAGAAGCTGGTTTTTTTGTGCAAAAAGACAACCATCTATCCATTATCTTTTGGGCACTTTGGTTGCAGATTGAAAGACATCTTGTGCTCCTACTTTCAGCTCTTTGTTTGCTGCAAATTTTTGAGTAGATGTGGTTGTGGAAAGGCTCTCTTTTCTATCTACTACAAGCTGAAATTTTGTTGGAGATAATGGCTAAAGAATCGGAAGCTATCGGTTCTTTGTTTAGTGAAGATCGGTTGGATGGCACAAACTACTCCTTGTGGAGTTACATGATGAAGAATCTTCTCATAGCGAAAGGGCTGTGGGATTTGGTCAATGGTGATGAGGAAAGGCCTCCGTCTTTGGCACCTCCTACACCTCGTGGATCATCATCATCAACATCATCTTCTACATCTTTGGAAGAACATAAGAAGTGGGATAGAAGGGATGCACAAGCACATTCTATGGTTGCTCTTGCTATGAAAAGATCTATGACATCTAAAAGCATGGGATACACATTATACTATGTATAGAGTCAAAAATCCAGCAAGAGTGGTGTATCTTAGAAATCAGCTTGTTGAAGATGCAAGAAGTGTAGGAAATAGAAGCCTAAGGATCCAGGATCTTAACTATTCAATCACACAAAGCATTCTCAAAAGAAAGAGAGAGATGGCTAGAAACCCTCTTGTAGAAACTCGTGGACAGCCAAGGAGAATAGTCAGTATTGCTTACAAAAGTGTCTCATACAAATGGGATGCACACATATATATAGTCCAAGATGACTATCTAACTTCATGACTATTGGCTATCCAACTACAATTATGATCAGAATCTTAGGTGTTGAATCAATGAAGCATAAAAGACAGCAATAGACTAAAGCCCTACAAGCAATAGACAAGACAATAGGCGAAGAGCCCAAGCAATACCAATCGATAATCTGAAAAATGAGTGTACAAATGCCCCTATAAATACCCTACCAATGAACCCTAAAATAGGAATTCAAAAGTAAAGGGAGGCAAATATGGAGGGAAAATAGTGCGCCCTCCTACGGGCCCCCGACTCCACATATAACCATATAATAAGGGCCCAAGGCCGGTCAATGTCATAAAAAAGGACCCAGTGCGGGTCACAAGCATATAAAAAGGCTCTGGGGCCTATACATGACTAATATAAAATGCGTAACAGTAAATGTAAAGAGGCCTGCGGAATATATGCAGAGTAGCCCAGTAGGCCTGTATCCTGTAGTCCGTAACTCTCCCTGGCTATAAAGAACATTGCCCCCAATGTAGGCAAAATAAGATAAGAACCAGTGCCAGAGAAAAATACTGCATCAAGATATCCCATCTGAGAAAGGAACATCAAGAGAAGCCGGAGCATCCCGAGAAGTATCCTGTAGCTGCAAGTGATTGAGCCTGATCAGCCAGGATAGGGGTATGATAAAAAACATCAATGCGCTCCCAAGTAGCCTCCTCAATAGGACGACCATCCCACTGGACCAAAAACTGAACCTACCGATGGCGACGACTATGCAATAAGCGCACCTGTAAAATCGCAGCTGGCAGGAATGGAAAAAGCTCTGGATCTGTAGGAAATGAGGAATCTCGAGGAGCATCATCCTCAATAGCAGCACGTAATAAACTGACATGAAAGATATCACAAGCCCGAGCAGCAGTAGATAACTCAAGACGATATGTAACTAGACTAAGGCGCTCAAGAATCTGAAAAGGCCCATAATAGCGCGGCGCAAGCTTCTCAGTAGAAGCAAGACCCTGTACAAAACGATGGCGAGCAAAGCGTAATCGGAGAAAAATAGTATCTCCCTCTGCAAACTCAACATGGCGCCGATGACGATCAACAATGGTCCTGTACCGCTGCTGAATATGCTGTAAATGAGTAGCAGCTCTAGTAATAATCTCTAGAGCACTCGAAAGATAAGATGAAATAGTAACAGGTGCATCATCTGGAGGAGCAGGTATACCGGGTAGAACTGGTGAGTATCCACGAGCAAGCAGGAAAGGAGAAACACCTGTGCTGGAACTAACAGAACTGTTATAACTATACTCAGCCAAACATAAATACTGATCCCAATCACGACCAGAAGGAGAAACATAATGTCGTAAATAATCCTCCAATACCCGGTTAATAACCTCAGACTGACCATCCGCAGAAGAATGATAAGCAGTGCCCATAAGTATCCTAACATCCAAGATACGCATAAGCTCTGTCCAAAAACCTGATGTAAACTTGGTATCCCGATCAGTAAGTATAGATCGTGGGAGACCATGTAAGCGGAAAATCTCAGAAATAAATATACAACCACATTGCTCTGCTGTAATTGTACGTCTGACTGGAATAAAATGAGCTTGTTCAGAATACCTATCAACTACCACCAAACAAGAGCCATGACCACGCTGAGTACGGGGAAGACCTAAAATGAAGTCCATAGATATATCAGTCCACTGGCGGGAAGGAATAGGCCAACTTTGAAGGAGACCGCCAGGTTTTTCACGGGAATACTTGTTACTAAGGCAAAAATCACAAGTATGAATAAGGTGGGAAAGCTCACGCTTCATGGAAGGCCAATAAAAATGTTCTTTGAAACGGAACAAGAACTTCTGAAAACCAAAATGGCCACCAACAAGAGAGGAATGGTCATCAAGGAGCTGTGGACGTATGTCGAGAGTGCTAGGAATACATAACGAACCATAGTGAAACAAACGATGATTAACAATGGAATAAAACTGGTGAGGGTGAGAGGAAGGACGAGAGGCAGACGACATAACATCACGAAAGTCTAGACATGTGGCATAAGCCTGAGGAAGATCATCATACCAAGAGTGGGGAGACGTAACAAGACTGTAAGTAAGAGCAGGTAAACGAGACAAAGCATCAGCAGCAGCGTTACTTTTACCAGGCTTATAATGAATATCAAAATGAAAGGATTGTAAAAACTACAGCCAACGGTACTGACGATCACTAAGATCCTTTTGTGTATACAAATAACGAAGTGACTGGTGATCAGTAAAAACATCAAACGGAACACGATACAGATAATGATGCCACTTCTTTAAAGCAAAAATGATAGCAAGCAACTCTTTTTCATGAGTGGAATAGCACTGCTCATACGAACGAAGACGACGGGATTCATATGCAATAACACACTGACGCTGACGTAACAAAGCACCTAATCTTGTGGAACTAGCATCAGTCTCAACAGCAAAAAGGCTGGGAAAAATCTGGAAGACATAAAACAGGGGCAATGGTAAGCTTAACCTTCAAAGTATCAAAAGCGGACTGACATGCGGGAGTCCAAGGAAACGAAGTTTCCTTTTTCAATAGAGCATGCAAAGGAGATGCAAGAGTGGCAAAATGAGCAACTGGTTTACGAAGATGGATAGCAAGACCAAGAAACATACGAACATCATGAACATCAACAGGCACAAGCCATGAAAGAATAGAACGGACCTTACGAGGGTCGAGACGAACAATACCATTAGTAACAAAGAAGCCCAAAAACTCGATTTGTACAAAAGCAAAAGAACATTTAGAACGTTTAGCATACAGATGATGAGTAACTAACAAAACAAAAACAGAACGAACGTGCTGAACATGAAGAGAGAGAGTGGTGCTATAAATGAGGATATCGTCAAAATAAACAATGACACACTTTCCAAGCAGAGGACGAAAGATGTTATTCATGACATTCTGAAAAGTGGGCGGGCCATTGGTGACACCAAAAGGAAGGGCACGAAACTCATACAGACCAAAGTGGGTACGAAAAGCTGTCTTGTGCTCATCAGGAGGATGCATACGAATCTGGTGATAACCGGAACAGAGGTCAAGTTTAGAAAAGATCTTGGCTTGGCCTAACTGGTCAAACAGGTCATCCATATGAGGGATAGGGTACTGATTACGGATAGTAAGTTTATTTAAAGCACGATAATCAATACATAGACGTTTAGTACCATCCTTCTTATCAACAAGTAAAACAGAAGCACCAAAAGGACTGTGGCTAGGAACAATAAGGCCTTGACATAATAAATCAGACACCTGACGCTGGACTTCCTCGCGCTCAACAATAGACATACGAAAAGGAGGACGAGAAGGAGGTGATGCAGAGGAAACAAGGTCTATATGGTGGTTGACATCTCGTAAAGGCGGTAACTGAGTCGGCTCCCTAAAAACATGCTCAAATTCACGCAACAGTTCAGAAAATACCTGTGGCAAAGGTGGTGCATCCGCAATAGGCTGAACTGGCTAAACAGAAAGAATAGCCGCACAGTGGGCCTTCGGGAGGCTCCGTATGAACTACTTCCCGGAAATAAGCTGATAGTCCTGCCGAGAATCAATAACGGAAAATATATGCTGAGTACCATCATGAGAGAATGTCAATGTCTGCTGCTGGAGGTCTAGTGTAACTGCACCAAGGGATGCAAACCAATCAGCACCGAGGATAAGATCGTAACGTGTAAGTGGAATAATATGAAAATATGCCTGACCAAGGAAGTCTCCAATCCGATATGAAAGCTACTGATACATCTGCGTGCTAGGAAAAGAGTGTGCGCTGGCAGCCTCAACATGCAGGGGATGAGGCGTAGTGACTGGCATAGCACGAATGCGTGTAGTAATATGACTGCTGAGAAACGAGTGAGTGCTACCCGTGTCAACAAGGGCAATAAACTCACGACCAGTGATACGTACGCGAAGACGAATATGGCATGGACCCGGCTTACCGGCCCAAGTAGCATAAGCAAGCTGAGCATGGCATACAACTAGCTAAGGGGGATCAGGAACAGGCTCTGTGGGTGTGGCAAACTGATCAACACGTGGGTCATCATCAAGAATATGAAGGCATATGGCAGAATCAGGACTATCATCAGGTGTGTCAGCATCATGGAAATAGACGGCAGTAGCAGTGGCAGGCTGTCAGCAATCACGGGCGATATGATCAGGACTCTTACAGTTGAAACATAAGCGCTTCTCACGGATCTCAGACATCTCAGGCTGTGAGTAGCGACGAACAAAAACAGGACGAGGAGAAAAAGGAGGACGTGGCGCAGACGGAAGAGTGGACGAAGGTGAACTGACAGATGTGGGACTAGCAGAGGATGGAGAGGAAAAAATAGGACGTGTGAAAGGACGCGAAGGACGAGAAATAGAGGAACAGATGGGAGAGTACTTGTGCTACAGTGCGGTAGCAAGGGAGATGGCGTGAAAAAGAGTGAGTGGAAAAAAAGAAGAAACATCATACCTGAGTGCGCCTCGTAGACCAGCAACGTAGCGAGAGATGAGCTCCAATGTAGAAATATCTGGGAATAGATAGGAAAGCTCTGTAAACCGTGTCGTATAAGCAGCCAAGTCACCAGTGTGAGATAAACTACAAAAGATGTCGCGTTGTGGAATAAGCCACTGAGGATCAGTCATCGCTAGGCGGAGTGCTGTCATAAACTCTGTCCAACTAGCAAGGCCAGGGTGTGAAGCCGTCTGGCGAAACATGCACCACCAAGTAGCAGCACTGCCCTCCAAATGTAAAGCAGCCAAATGTATCCGCTGAATGTCAGTCTTAGGAAACACAAGGAAGTAGGTCTCAAGCTTAGAATACCAATTCTCGAGTTCATTCCCATCGCATGACCCAAAATACACAGTAAGCTGAACCTTATCCTTAAAGTCTCGTGGCAAAGGACCAGAAGATGAAGGAGTCTCGGGTGGTGGAAATGTACGTTGTGGGGGAACAGGTGGAGATAGTGGAGAAACATTGGACTGTAATGATAGTGTAGCAATCTGGGCAGAAAGAGCAGTGAACGTCTCTCGTAACTCCCGGCGTAAATCAGTGCATACATCACTCATGGCTTCCCTAAGATGATCTCAGAATTCATGCCGTACTTTGTCAAGGTAAGTGGAAGACGCTATGCGAAGCTCAGAAGATGTAGGGGAAGTATCCATGGTCAAGGAATGCAGGAAGTGAAGAGAGTGTAAGAAAAGCTTAATATCGGAGGGAGTGGACTTTTGTCGTCACCCCAAATACGCTTTAGGTACACAAACGACACTAAGAGCAAGAAAGGAAATGACAAATGTCAAGAAAAGGTGTGGAAAGCAAGGGAAAACCAGCAAAGATACCTCTCGATAGAGCTCCAAGCGTGTGCGAAGAGCTGGATGGAAAATGTGACCACAAGGAGAATGAAAGTGGGCGCTGGACAGCCTCCAATCAATGCTGAAAATATGGCTGGAAATCGTGATGAAATAGGGCGATGGACAGCCTCCAATCAAAACTGAAATATGGCTGAAACTTTGAGAACAATGGCTAAAAAATGTGATGAAGTAGGGCACTGGACAGCCTCCAATCAATGCTGAAAAGATGGCTGGGAATCCTCTCCCTGAATCAAATGGAGGATTCAAAAAAAGAGGGAAAAGGATTTGGAACTTGGGCGCCAGAAATAATCTGCCCAAAAAAAAATAAATTATTTTTTTTTTTTTTCTTTCCGGCCGCCAAATTTAGCGAAAGTACTTCTGCTAACTATCTGCTAAAGCTCTGCCAAGGAAAATGCTCTGATGGGAGTTGGTCCTCCTCCAAACTGTGCTGAATGTTGCTGAAGCAAAGAAATGAAAGCCCTCAGCAAAGAGAGAAAAATTAGCAAGGAAAATGGGCACCCAATCAAAAAATCTGATCTAAAATTCAGCAATCAGGAAAGTGCTCTAATACCAAGTTATGATCAAAATCTAAGGTGTTGAATCAGTGAAGCATAAAAGAAAGCAATAGACTAAAGCCCTACAAGCAATAGACAAGACAATAGGTTCTCCCACGAAGAGCCCAAGCAATACCAATCAATAATCTGAAAAATGAGTGTACAAATGCCCCTATAAATACCCTACCAATGAACCCTAAAATATGAATTCAAAAGTAAAGGGAGGCAAAATGTGGAGGGACAATAGTGGGCCCTCCTACGGGCCCCCACTCCACATATAACTATATAATAAGGGCCCAAGGCCAGTCAATGTCATAAAAAAGGACCCAGTGCGGGTCATAAGCATATAAAAAGGCTCTGGGGCCTATACATGACTAATATAAAATGCGTAACCAGAAATATACATAACCAACAATAAATGTAAAGAGGCATGCGGAATACATGCAGAGTAGCTGTAATAGATCCTAACACCACAGTAGGGCAAACACTAACTGATCCACCCAACCTTGCCTACTCCCTGATATAGAGTAAGCCCCTCCTAGCCCAGTGTGAGGACTGGTAGCATGCTACTGCCAAGTGTCGGCCACGTGGCACTGACGTGGCCGACTGCACGAGAATCCTAGATCGAAGGGAGAGACGATTGTAGAATCGTCTCCTTCACGAGTATCTAGTAACCTGGAAAGGGCATCCGTTGTCAGATGCTACCTGGGAGACGCGACAGGCGTTGCAGAAGTCTTACCCAGAGTTTGTCATCGAGGACCGATGACTCGCCAGAGGAGGGAAGGATTGTTAGAGTCCAGTCACGACTCTATCATGACCTCGGCACGGCCGGTTACCAAAGGGCCTAAGGCCAAGTATTGGCAAGGGCCGGTGACCGAGGAGGACATCTGTCCCAAGTTGGGACAAGTGCGTCACGAGCAGTGACCTGGTGTGGCCGCCTGACAAGTTGTCAGAGATGCGGTGTGTCTTGACCGTCGGGACCCTAGCCGTCAGTGACGAGATGCTAGCCGACAAGTAGTTGGGGTGACCAAGAGGGTCACAGGTCTTTGGCGGGGCACGGGGGTGGTACCCTATGAGTCACTCAGTATTCACAGGTCACAGGGGCCAGGCATGCCAAGTGAACTGATCACCCACAGGTGGATGCCATGTGCCAATTGACGGGAATAGCAGGTAGAAGGACTCAAGGAGGGGGTGCCTATGGTTGGGAGGTTCATTCTACACAGCGGCTTCTAGGATTCACGAGCTTGGAGAGACTGGCTTGTGACAACAAGCTTCTCAAACGTTGAGAATTGTTTTGGTTGGTAAGGAAAGTAATTGGCATACAATCAAGACCAATAAGTACATTTGTTGAGTGAACCCCTAAGTTACTTCTTTTAGAAAAGGACCCAAAGGAGCTTCTTGCAAGGTTGTTGCAAGTGACTAGCTAACCCTAGTTGGGGAAATTTTGATTAACATGTGTGCAAACTATGGGGTTTTTATTTGATAATTTATACATTATTTGAAATTTGGAATTCTACAAAGGAGAACACTCATTAAAGTGAACTTGATATAACATTGAGGAATGATTTATGATGTCGTTTCATAGAAGTGTGTCATCAATTATGTAGAATGAAGCAACATTGAGTAGGTATGTACAATTTAAGTCAATAGAGATGTTATACCTCTTCAAGCTTAATTTGACTCTCCACCGCTCGACGCCCAATTTGGGAAAATTTTGTGCTTGCCTCAGCCTTTGACTGATAATCATTGTATGAAAGATGCAAAATGGGAAAATTTTAACAACTTTGATCTTCGATTTCAATAGAATTTCTTGGACATTGATAGCCTACTTGACATAATGCCTAAAATATCTAGAGTGCTCACCAAGGTTTAAAAAGAGTTGTCTAGAATAGTCACTTAGCCTTGGCCCTTCAAATAGATAAAACATTTCCAAAAGCTTCTACTTTCCCAAATCATAGTAAAGTCTTGTAGCTGGTTTCATAAAGGCTGCACCTTGTCAGCGAGTTGTCTAATAGCATCCAAGGACTTCTCACGCCGTTCAAGAACAATGTTCCTTTCGTCGACGGTTGTAAGCCTTCCCCAAATTCCTTCCTCTTTCTATTGAGTCCAACAACAATAATGAAAGAAAATATAAGGTTAACCAACTAGCTTACTTTAATCATGATTGCCAAAATTAGCTACAAATGAAACCATGGATGGCAATGCAACATTGGTCCATTGACCACTGGCTTGAAATTAAGAACAATGTAAATTTAAATGGAAATGTGCATTGGGAGATCAAACAAATGTAATTAGGAGTAAGTGGCTTCTTGAGTTGCTAAAGCCTTAACAAATACATTTGAACCACTAAAACAATATTATTTATGATTGGACCATTTTGTCACGGGTTCAAGGACCTCACTAAACTAAATACTTGTAGTTGGGCACCAAATTCCACGTGATAATGGGAAATCGTAACAAGGAGCTAGGAACACACCTAATTCAATCCTCGAATAGTTACTTACAATGATAGAGATTGTGAGCTTCTTTGAGGGAGAACACAAAGAGGAAGCATCCCTTTGTAGGAAATCCTACGTAATTTTTTGTCATTTGTTTTTGATATATTTAAGAGAATCATTACAATCTAACAATTTGCTATCCTATTGTTCTATTCTGCATGTTATGTTATGTTATAATTTGGTGCTCATAACTTCGTATTGGAGTACTTTCCAGCACATAGTAGAAAGAGTCTTTTTTCGATTCAAAAACTTGGAGGTTATAGGGCGCTAGTCCTTTGCTGTCAAATTGAAAATTCCAAAGGGTATAACAAATACATTTGAACCATTAAAACAATATTATTTATGATTGGACCATTTTGTCATGGGTTCAAGTACTTGTAGTTGAGCGCCACATTCCACGTGAAAATGGGAAACTGTAACAAGAAGCTAGGAACACATTTAATTCAATCCTCGAATAGCAAGTTACAATGATAGAGATTGTGAGCTTCTTTGAGGGAGAACCCAAAGAGGAAGCATCCCTTTGTAGGAAATCCTACGTAACTTTTTGTGATCTGTTGTTGTATGTTTATAAGAGAATCATTACAATCTGACAATTTGCTATCCTATTGTTCTAATTTTGCAGGTTATGCTATGTTACACTTTGGTGCTCATAACTTCATACTGGAGTACTTTCCAACACATAGAATAAAGAGACTTTTTTCGATTCAAAAACTTGGCGCTAGTCCTTTGCTATCAAATTAAAGATTCCAAAGGGTGCTAGACGTGATTAGCTTCAAATTTTGAAAGATCTAGTTCAAAGACTGAAATCAAGCCTTAATTCGATGAACATATTATATCTTTGAGTTTTAGAAAAAGGAGTGTTGAAGATCGACACCTTGATCCGGTGTTCAATCTAATTGCTTTGAAGAGATGGAGCTGGAAATTCTTCTTATGAAACTTCTTATGCAAGACTTGTCTTTTGTTTCAGAATGATTGAATATCCAAACATAACTGTATTTTTTCATTTTTTTAATGCATAGGTACCATCTCACAAGATAACTATATCCCAATAGGCTGCTCGCCATTTTTTCTACTTTTAAACAGGAGTGATCGTTGGATAAAAGTTGAACAGACACTCCAGCTCATTTTCACTTGGTGTCCACTACTTTGCAGTACTATATCTATTTATGAGAATTTTCAGGGCATTGTAGGGTACTATTGCCTCTGCCTCTATTATTGCTTGCTTCTGGAGCTATACAAACCCTTCATTGGTCCTCAGTTGGAGATTTTCTGCTTCTTCAAGAAGGGTTGAAAAGGCAACTTTTTTTTGTAAGAGGATCTGCGAGGGCAATCTGTTGTCATCTACTCTTGATATAGGAGAATTATTATCATTTGTTTTGTTGTTCTATTCGGCATATTATTTTGTGAATGTGTTCATGACTATAGCATAAACCATAAGCCTTTGCTGGCCTCTAGAAGAAAAGCAGAAAAGAAAAGGAATCCAACACATAGCACCAACATCTTGGTCAAAAGTAGCTATGGTGGAGGTGAATAATTGTTGTTTGAATGAGGTCAAACCTTAACCAAGAAAAACTTGACTTCATTTTGAACTACCGTAGCACAACTTTTTTGGGTATTTATGCATCCATATAGATCAGCTTGAAAAAGATACGGTCTGCAATTCACCTTCACATACCATTCTGTTGCTGCAAATTGAAACAAAAAGATGTGCAATATGTCTGATGGTCTTTGTTAATATATCAACTTAGAAACGTCTAAACTTGTGAAATGGAACTGAGGCAGGCAAAATAGACTTGATGAAAATTATCAAACATACAAAGAAGCACAAAAATGCTCATGTTATCAGGAGAGCATGCTTTGCACTACCTGCCTTACTCCAGAGGTGTGAGTGAGAGTGAGGTAGCACAACACTCAAACTTATCAGAAATCAACAAGATAACAGAGAAAAGCATTACTTACTGATGATGTCAATGGCAGATGGGGACACAGATCTCAGAGATATATCGATGGTAACCAATGCTGTAGTTTCGTGCCATGTGTAGGAGGGTGTGATCGGCATCCTTATCGGAACAATCTCCTCCTCCTGAATACATAAACCCTACGTCGCTCACTCCCTTCACAGCTCCAACCCTAATCCTAACCCTAATTCTGATCTCAAATCATATAACTATTATGTCAAATAACTGACTTTCAACTGTCTTGGCCACCCCAAGGGGAAATATCTTTGATGGGCAAGAAAATATGAGAGGGGGCAAAATAATTTCAACATCTGCATTTTGATTGGAAACTTGAAAACTCTTCTCCAATTCTAATACGTGCCACTACATTATGGAAAAGTGTGAACTCGGCTTTGAATAGAGGGTGCAAGCAAGGCCCCACCCTCATCCAATGGTGGAGAATGATTGAGAATTAGACTCATGATCTCTCCACAATGATGAAGCGTGCGTTCTCCATTGTTAGATGAGAGTAGGGTTGTGTCTAAATGATTCATGGTTAGGCTTTTCCTTACGATACAAGACGGTGGAGATTGAAATAGATCCTAAAGTAGAAAATGGACTTTCCTTAGAATTTTGGCATTTAACTAGAGCCATTTCGCTTTGGAGTATTTGGTTGGACAGGAATTGCTTTACATTTCATCAATCATTAGATCAATATATTTCCTTTGCCTTGTATTAGGGATTGACATAGAGTTTGGTGTTCTCTCTCTTATGGCTCAACATTAAGTGTTGTTTTTGACATGCACTTATATGTTTGTTCAAAATCATCGGTAAAGGAAAACTTTGAGTGAAAAAATAAAAGTCACATCAGTTCGAACGCCAAATGGGCCTTTTGTTAGGATACCTTTTTTGACTATTCAACGATGTAGACATGGCCCAATAATGTTTTTACACCTATGAAGGAACGTAACGTTGTTTATCGGTCTGAAAAAATTTGGAATTTTTCGGTCATATTTTTTTACATTTCAAGACTCCTGCCGGGCAGGGTAAACTTGTGATTCAACAATACTTGTTGCTCGCAAGACTCCTAACTACCCAACTTTTAAAACTTATGGTTAGCAATAGTCTATTTGGAATAAATCATAGTTAAACAAACTTATGTGGTTTAATGAGGGTTAGCATTCATTTAAAATTGGTTCTTATTTTCTTTACGATTCATTTGCTTTTAGTTTTGAGTTTTGTTATGTAGGTGCAATAGAACTTCAGAGCATTGATCCTTGTATAGGCATTAAGTTTGCATATATTAGTAGTAATTTCAGGTCCTATAGTTTTTTTTGGTTCACGTCACTTTTGAATGTTGATTTCATTTTTTGTTGAATCATTCATTTAGTTCAACCCTCTTTGATGGTAGTCTTTCATTGCAGATTTTTCAGCACTTTTTAGTTTAAATTCCAACTTGTTTTATATTATCTTTGGTAGGATCTATCATTGCATATTTAAAAATCTATTTATTGTCTTTTATTTGGTTCAATTATTGAGTAGCTTGATCCATATGGTTATGCCAAGTCTAGTGAAACTGCATTTTCATTTCATTATATGGTTCTTTTTGAATTTTCAAATCCAAAAAGCATAAAAAAAATTTCATATCCAGCTTCAAGTTTTGTGTATCGGCATATGTCCATGACAAGCTTATGGGAGTGTCACAAGCAAAGCTCTCCAAGCTCGTGAATCCTCAAAGGCCGGTGTGAATAATGATCCTCCCAACCATAGGCACCCCCTCTTTGAGTCCTTCTACCTACTATTCATGTCCACTGGCACAAGACATCCACCTGTGGGTGATCAGTCCACTTGGCATGCATGACCCCTGTGACTTGTGAATACTAAGTGACTCATAGGGTACCACCCCCGTGCCCCACCAAAGACTTGTGACCCTCTTGGTCACCCCGACTACTTGCCGGCTCATCACTTGCATTCAAACTACATCAAAAATCATTAGTTAGGGAATCTTAGAACAATGAATACTCTATTATCATTTGACTTGATTACAAGTACAAAAAACTTTGGCATATGGGTTTACGAGAATGTCAAGCGACTATCCATTTATAATTAAAAAAGGGTGACGTTAGGGTGGATATTCCAATACGTTATTGAAGTGTGGCTATGTTTTTGGACCCAATATCCAATTTTGATTTTAAAAACAAGAATGTGATGCATCAATGACCATAGATGAAATAGGTCAACGAATCAAAAGGCATTATAAGCCACATTTCAAACTTTCAATTAGAAGGGTTTTGGTCCCAAACATTAGTGGGGCATGATATAATTTGGTTACTGTGATATGTAACTAGTTTCAATGTGTTTTATAACTGAAGCAACTGGAACTTGACCAATTCAAAATTTGGTTAGAAGCTGAGAAACTCGTTTCGACCCATTTTGGCTAGAACGTACTACACGTTCCGTACAATACGTCCCGGAACGAACTTGGTCAGAATGTTTTTATTTTTCTAGTAAAAAAAAAGTGTCCTAAAGAACTTATATGGTGGTTATGCTAGGGTCTTCAATGTTTCATTTGTAATGTTTCATGGATCTTAAATAATCTTATGATTTTGTGCATAATTTTATGGTACTAGGTCGGAATGTAGCCTAAATAAAAAAAAAATCCCATAATGACCTCTTTAGTGATTGAGATAAGCATAGCAGATATTTGGAACTAAGAGATGTGTGTTTCAAAAATATCTCTTCGTATTTGTTTGATCTTGTATTTGTAAGTTAGATATAAAAATTGTTGCAAATTCTTTTAGCAATCCGGGACTGCAAGCTAGGTCCCGAATCACATGTTTCAGATCGCGGTTGTAGGAAAGTAGTTAAGTACAAAAAAGAAAGTGTTGTGAGCACTAGGATTGGTATATGTCCGCACATACAAACTAGTGTTTGTACGTGTGCGACTGCAACACTTGCCGCGTCCAAATAGCCCTAAATCAGTAGGCAATAAAAAAAACATATCTATTTGTTTCTTGACTGTTAGAGGACATAAATGAGCCCTTTAATGTCTTTTCATGTCTCCTCTTAACCATGTGAGAGTGCTGATTTTAGGAGCAATCCTTGAGCACTTGGCTAGCTAAGAGAAGGAAGCTATTCTCAAGACAGATTACGACATTCATTGGCAAGCATACAAATGGCATCTACCAGTGGTCTGAAGTGGAAGAAAGAAGGTACTTATTCTAGGCTGTCGATGGGTTTATGACCAGTATTTTATCCTCTTCTAGGTGTAAACAGTAAGTAGAGTGTCTGCTTGTAGCTTTGATGTGAAAAAATTGACCATATAATGTTTTGCAACTAGTTCTTTGTTTTTAAGAAGTTATTACTGTTATAAAGAAATTGTTACTGTTGCAAAGAAATGGAATGAAAACGCTATAGAGGGACCTTTGACTATGCTCAAAGTTAGGAGGCCTTATTGGGCAGAGGTTTGAGAACTAAATGAGTTCTAAACCCTCAATTCAGATGCCAATGTAATCTTGACTACCAATCCAGCTTTGAATGCTCCTTGAATCTTTGTTGAAATCTTTGAGCTAGACCCAATTCATCCTTGCATGCATTCAATCTTCAAGGCCTGAAGCAATCAAAATGATTTGACACATGTAGAAGCTAATCCTGGAGTGATTGCAGCCAATGTCATTGAGTATGCAAATGTAAAATGCAAGATACAGCTTAGAATCAAAGTCTCGGAGTTTGAATCACAAGACTGATTAGTAGTAGAAAGCTAAAAGCGCAGGCCTGCAACCAAAATAAATTTCTGACAATGGGCAATCAAGAACAGCGTTGGCAGGATGGACTGGCAGCAGGTCACCGTGGCTCAAGAATGTGCATCAGGCCTGCAAACAAAATATAATCTTTAGATAGGTTGGCCCAAACTAGAAGAGCATTGAAGATCGCGTTGATTCAACATTCAACTATCCACAAATTCCTCAGCAGGACAGCGTGGCTCAGGCGGATGCTACAAGATCACCATTCTCAGGTGCCAAGCAAGAAGAACGAAGCTTAGAGGCGCCACTAAGCATGTTTTTGTTTCTTAAAAGTTATGAGGGTCTTTTCTAAGCTGGCCGCCCCTTGGGTGAGGCCACCATTAAGCCCTTACTCAAGCTTGAGCTGGGCCACCATTACGCCCTCTGGAAAAAAAAAAAAATTCCGAGGGAGCAACGTTCCCAAACAAACGTTTTTGCCTAGAAGCTCAACATGTTTGCCTGGAAGCTCGTTGATCAACGAGCTTTCAGAAAAAATTTCTTTTTGCCTGGAAGCTCAATTTCTTTTTGCCTTGCATCTAGTTGTTCTTGCAACTTTAGGGGTCCTCATCACTTTTTTTCCCAGAGATGATTAGCCTTGGCAGAGTTCATTGGTGACTACGTGGAGGTTGAAATCCCATTTGAATTGGGCATTTTCCGCCACTACCCAGAGGTAACCCCACCACTGCCTAGAGGTAACACCACCTTTTCAGTGTGAGGCTTTCATCCAGGCTGCAAACTCCGAGGCTGCGAGGTGCTGGACTGAGGTGCTAGAGTCTTGATTGCTGCATGGCAATAGAGTACCTGCGAACTTCTTAATGACTCCCTTAAAAGCAATGACAAGGTTACTTAGTAAGGGAGAAGGCCCCAGGGCGGGGGGCCGCCTCCAAAGGCGGAAGGCCCCCCGCCCGTGGGCCTTCCCCTGCGTAAATTAACTGCAGGTTTTTTTTTTTAACTTTTTTTTTATTTTTAGAAAGTCACTTCCAAAAATAAAAATTTCAGATTTGTTCGACTTTCTAAAAATAGAAATCACACCTTACATTTTTGTAAGTTGATTTTTAATTTTTTTTTAAAATAGTAAAGGTACCTTACAAATGTGTCAGGTACTTATTTCCAAAAGTACAAAATTATGTTATTTAAGGCAACTTTTAAATGAACTCCAAAAAAAACTGCAAGTATTTACGGACAGGTAATCTATCTAAAACTAAAATATTATCAACTCATGAATAATATGTACAACGTACAAAAAAATTTGTGTCGGATCTAGTTGTTCTTGCAACTTTATCATTTATGGGTCCTCGTCACTTTTTGTCATGGAGATGATTAGTCTCGACAGAGTTCATGGGTCGTCAAATGGAGGTTGAAATCTCATTTGACTCGGGCATTTTGGCATTTTTAGCCACTACCCAAAGGCAACCTGGCCTTTCATCTTGAGGGTTTCATCGTGGAGGTTGAAATCTGAGTCGGGCATTTTTCGCCACTGCCCATAGGCAACCCTGTTTTTTCATCGTGAGGCTTTCATCCAGGCTGCCTAGATTGTTGTATGGGTAGCATGGCAAAAAGTACTTGCAAACTTCTTAATGACTCTCTTAAAAACAAAAACCAAACCAACGACATGTAAAAAATTTAGACAAGCGGCCTCTCCAGCTCCCAACTTTTGATTGATTATCCTATCTAATTGATGTGCATCTTCTGTGAATGAATTTTCAATAGATTCGATGGTTTTGAAGATTATTATAGTCATAGATACTAGCTCCTTAGTCTTGCTAATGCCAAACACCAAGTCATGTCTCTCTTTCTGTTGGCTTCGAAGTTGTAGAAGAGGTATACTTGCCTAAATTCACCACACTCGAAAGGTCTTCCCGTGAGCTTGAACCAAAATAACTTGATTTTGAGCCCTATGCAACAGACAGAAAGTATGTATGTGAGCACTTGCCAATATTCACCAATCAAACTAGCTATTGTTATTGCCCAGACGCACATGTGAAACTTGATCAATATGCATGGTATTAAAGTGGATCAACAATAAAACATATTGAATATCTTATTTCATCTTCTATATAACCCTTGACATTTTTATATTTCAAAAGGCTATGTGCACTAATTATAGAACTACTACCATGCATGCTATGGGTTCTCCTTGGCTGGATGTAGAAGGAACACTCCCACCAATGGTTGTGAGACACATGTATACTTGGAGAGTTAGGTGCATGGTTATGGTCAACAGAGGCAATTCCTAAGGTAGAGAGGGGATGAGAGGAAGGGATCAGCTCCGCGGACACAAAATTTCAATTCCCAACCGCCATTTTGATTGTACTTTCACATTTACTTGTTGCTCGTGGTTCCATAGAAATAGAATGAGATAATTGTTCTTTTTACAAGCTACTGCTTCACTCGAGAATCTAGACTACAATTTCTCTACTCACAGATTGTTGTTCCCATTTCCAAATTTTTAGAGAAGGATTCTCCTTTTTTATTGCATTTTCACGGCTCGCGCTCCATTGCGCTAAGGAGCAACATTATTGCTATCAGTTGTTCAGACACTGCCATGTAGCCCATATTTCTTCACAGTTTATCTTATCTTAGTGTGACTTGTCTTTTTTTAATAGCCTGATTTGTTTCTAAATTCTATTCTATGCATGCAAGAGACTCATTTTTGCTAACCAAAATTTGCAAGGTCTATATGATTTTCAACAATAACAAGTTTTTGCTCATAAAATATAACAACACTAAAGTTTAAAAAACCAAGGTACCACAGAAAATTAATTTATGGGCAAGCATAGCTATTTTTCGTGCTGGAGATTCGATTTCTAAACATTGTTTAGCTATTTTCACGAAGTTGATAGTTAGACTTGAGGGCTAGGCACACGACATCTTTATCTATGCACACTTGGCATACAAAGCTTATTGACTTGCAACTAGCAAAAACTCATCTAGCCTATAATAGGCTTTGCCCAACAATGTTTTCAATTAGGCCATATATAATCCATGCGTAGACCCTAACATTCGTTCTTGTTTTGAAAAGTCATATATAGTCCATGCGTAGAACCTAATCTTTTGTGCCAGTAAGCTACTTTGCTTAGGGATGACAACCCTAAGTGACTTAACCTTGAGTTGCAAAGAGATCAACAATGCAAGAAAAAGAGTTGTTTGATAGTATGCTTGTTGGTGAGCAAAGCTGCCATACATTTTTTTTAAATCTTGAAGCTTGATTATGATTGTCATCCGCTTCTACTAAATCTCTCCAAATTCAAAATGATTAGATGCCCTCCACATCATTTCACAACATATTTTTGCACAAAATAAGGAAGAAGAAGAGCTTGCTCACTAAGAATTTGCACGTAGTTATATTGCAAAATAATAGTTTGCAACAAATAGATGAAAACCTGGCCAAAGCATGCCAGCCTCCGTGATGTGTTTAAGTCCTTTTTTTTTTTTTTTGTGTGTCCAAAAGAAATCTAAGCAAGAAAACAATGTTAAATTCCAAAATCTTGAATTTATCAAACTTAAATGGATAGGCATTGAGTGACTTTTTTTAAGTGCAAACAGATTGCAAAAATACATCAATTTCAATAAGATAATTAAATACATACCATATCTATGTGCTACATCTAGCAGTGTTTGGTCCTTTTTAATTTGTGTCGTTTTTGATCGATTTGCTATTAGTATTATAAATGAAAAACTAGCATATCATAAAGACTGCACTATAAAAATTACCTTAGTGTGATGTTTGAAATTTGTTAGTTTTTTTGTATGATCAAATCAAAGTATCATAGATTTTGTCTTGTTGATTTGTTTAACTTTGATATTATTCAGCAAACAAGTTGAAAATTTGTGTTTTTTGTGATCTAGGAAATAATAATGATGGAGATAATCTTATGAGCCAAGCAAGGAGGATTGAGAAACACTTGAAGCAATGCCAACATCTAAAATGGAAGAACGTCTAATTTGATATGGACCAGGGCCCTTGGAGGAAGTGGAAATTGAGAGAAAGGTAATATCTAACTAAAAGTATGTTGGAAAGAAGTGTAAAATGATAGGTCGAAAAGAATCGAATAAAAAGAATTCAAACAACAAGAAAGAAAACTTATCGTGCGCAACAAAATAAACTATCTTCCTCTCTTTCTCTATGCATGACTATGCCTATCAATTTCGAACAAAACAATACTTATAGAAATCACATTCGATCTTATAGTAACTAACTTTGGAATCATTAGTACTACAATGATTACATAGCCAAACATTTAAGCATTGAATTATCAGACAAATAATCAGTCGTCAAAAATTACAAAAATGAAAACATTCTGAAACAAAGTTGAACGCAATAAGAGGATAGTATTGATTCGGTATGAAAATGAAACAGATGTAAATGAGTACAACAAGTTTGCGGATCGAAGCCGCGTACTCTAAGTTATCTTTGAGCGACTAAATAAAAGTCTGAATTAAGCGCAATGCTAATAAGCAGTGAGCGCAATAGCAATCTCTAATCAACGCTAAAGAAGTGAGCTAGAATGCTCAAGAGTGTCCAAGCTCACAGGCTTGAGAGAGAGAGCTAATTATTCAATACTTGCTGATCTCTTGATCGCATCAATCTTGTAAAATGTAGAAATATGAGCAGCTATTTATACTAATCAAATGCGGCAACGTCCAATAGTAGGACAGCTAATTAGGTCGTCAAATGCGTCATCCAGTTGGCTGTGATGTGCGGGCATCCATCCAGATAGTTTCCCAAAAACTTGCTAAACTGTTAGAGCAAGTCTGTAGCCTTTAAGACGAACAATAAATTGTCTTGCGAAAAATGCAAAAAACACGAAGGTCTTTGCTAAAATCATTTCCTTAACATTTGAGGCATCTAGTATTTTGTGAAAAAATCGAAGTGAGAGAGAATCCCAAAAGGTGAAAATCCCTAAATGCCGACATTGTAAATTGTATCCGAGTAGTTATGCAGACTGTGTAAAAACACGAAGAAATCTTAAGCTCTGGATAAAAGTTGGACGAAGATTAAAATGTCGATTAGTCGATTAGTAAGAGAATAATCCAACACTCTCCCTTAATTTGAATCCATGAATGCCTTGACCTTTAAACTTAGTTCTGCACAAAACTTTGTGTGTGCATCCAAGCTTAATGCTTTGGTAAAAATATCTGTTGTCATATCTTGCGTTCGACAGTACTGCAATCTGACCTCTTGGTCGAGAACTTTGCTTCTGACATAGTGATACTTGAGTTCAATGTGCTTACTCCTAGAATAAAATCTAGGGTTGGCTAACAAAGCAATCACACTTTGATTATCACAAAATAGTAATGTCGGAGCATATTGATTCAGACTTATATCTGAAAGTAACTTTCTCAACCAAATTGCTTCCTTTGTAGCTTGTGAAACTATAATATACTCTGATTCTATAGAAGATAGAGCTATCAAAGATTGCTTTCGACTGTTATAAGAAATAGGACTATTGTTGAGGAAGAAAGTAAATCTAGAAGTGGATTTACGAGTGTCTACATCTCCTGCCCAACTTGCAGTTGTGTAACCAATGAGTAAATTGAGGTTGTCGTTGTCGACTGTTCCATAACAAATGCAAAAGTCCATAGAAGATATCTCATGACTCTGATAAGAGACTTCTACTGTGTCATACCAGGGTTAGTCATATACTGACTTAGGGAGCTGCCTCCAAAAGCTATGTTTGGCCTGGTACAGATCATTGTGTACATAAGAGATCCTATTATCGAATGATAAAGATACTCACGCATCTGCTCCTTCTCTTCGATTGTTTGGAAACACTATACCTCTGCTGAGTATTGTAGATCAACTTTTGATTTATGTTTCTAAGGATTTGAATACCAAGACAGATATGAACTTCGCCCAGATCGGTCATATCGAATTCAGAAGATAGCATTGTCTTGTCTTCTTTTATCAGATCGATACTGTCACCATATAAATGTCTTCTTCAATAACTTCATTGAGATATGTTGTCTGTACATCTATTTGATATATTTCCAAATCTGTTGCAGCGGCAAATGATAATAAAAATTTAATAGAAAAATGCTTGACTACTGGACTGAAGGTCTTAGTGTAATCAACGTATACCTGAGAAAATCCTTTGGCGATAAGTCAGGGCTTTTCTTCTATCGATGTTTCCATCTGCTTTGTACTTGACTTTGAAAATCCATTTGCAATCAACTACATTTCTGCTAGCAATTCGACAATCGTCCATGTCTGATTCTTGATAAGAGATGAATACTCTTTATCCATAGCTTATGTCCAAAGATCGGAATCGGGCTGACTGAGTGGCTCTTCAATAGTTGTCGGCTCCTGAACAAGGTAGGCTGCAGACTCATCGATATACCTAATAGGTGGTCTGTTAGTTCTTGATGATCTTCTGGAAAATAGAGGAAGTTGATCATTTTTCATCATACTGTAGTTGCTGAATTGCAACATCATCATCTTCAGATTCGCCGTTAATATGTTGTTCGTCGAAAGTGAATGAGCTTGGACTTTCAATGGGATTAGTCGATTGAGGAATCTCAAAGTTCAATATGTCGGATGAGTCAGACAAGTCGGTTATATGGGCTTTGTCTTTTTCCTTGAGGTCGATAAATTGATCTTCGATGAAGATGACATCCCGACTAGCGAATATCTTCGACTCGATGGGATCAAACAACTTGTAGGCTTGATTTGAAGTATTGTAGCTGATGAAAATACATTTAATATCCTGGAAGTTGAGCTTCAACCTAAGATCATGAGGAATCTGCGCATAAGCAGTACATCCAAAAACTTGTAAGTTTGTTAAAGAGGGTTTGGTACCTGCCCAAACTTCGAATGGTGTTTTGTCTAGGAGACCTTTATCAGGACATTTGTTCTAAATATAGGTTGTTGTTGAAACAGCTTCAGTCCAGAAGGACTTTAGAAGTGTCGCATGTGATAATATGCACTTTGTCGATTCGACCAAGGTTCTGTTCTTTCTCTAAACAAGACCATTTGACTGAGGCGTTAGGAGATAATGTATTGTTGCTCAATGTCGTCATTGAGACAATACTCCTTGAATTCAGTGGAGATGTATTCTCCCTCATTTGCAGATCTCAGTGCTTTGATTCGTATACCAGTTTGATTTTTTGCATGCTCTTTGAATCGTCTGAACTTGATGAAAGCTTCTAATTTTTGCTTGATGAAGTAAACAGTTGTTCTTTTGGAGAATTCGTCAATAAAGGTAATGAAATACTTTGCATCTAATAATGATGGCGTTTGCGTAGGTCCACGTGTATCTGAATGAACAACATCTAACAGACCTTTTGATACATGCCTATGACTCGATCTAAAAGGAATCCTAGTCTGCTTTCCAAGGATGCAACTATGGCAGACAGGGAGATCGACTTTGCCAGAAAGATAGTTGAGACCAAGTGCTAGAGATTGTCTGGACATGTTTGAAACAGACGAATGATTTAAGTGTCCTAAGCGACGATGTCATAGTAATGCTTTATTGACAAGAACAGAAGTTTTCAAGGCTTGACTAGAATCAGAATAACAATGTGCCAATCTATATAAGTATCCATGCCTCTTACCGAGTGCAAGGATCTTATTACTCCTATCGATAATTCTACATTGATCAGATTCAAACTCCACCTTATGACCTAAATATGTAATTTTACTTACTAATAATAAGATCCTAGGATTAGATATGAATTGACTTAACATGCTAACAATGTATCCTAAATCTGGTCTAGTACACAACATTGCATACATCAAAGATCCTATTAGTGAATGATAAGAGTATTTCCCTATGTCTAGTACTTCACTATCAGAATTAGCACAAGTACGTTTAGTCAACACTATACTTGGATCCATTGGAGTATCAATTGGTTTGCAATCAGACATATGAAATTATTCTAAAATGCCTTTTAGATATGCGTGCTGGCTAATATAGATCTTCTTTTGAAGCCTATTTCTAGTAATGTGAATTCCTAGCAAAAAATGGACAGCTCCTAAATTAGTCATGTCAAATTCCGTTGACATATCACTCTTAGTAGTGTGCAGAAGAGAAATGTTGCTAGACAAAATAAACGCATCATCTACGTAAAGAGCTATGTGAACTAAATTGGTGCCTATATGCTTCAAATAAACATTACAATCAGCTGAATTGTTTGCAAATCTTAACTGAATGAGATAAGAGTTGATTCTATCGACCCATGCTCTTGCGGCCTGTTTCAGACCTTAGATTGCTTTGTGTAGCTTGCTACTTTGTGCTCTGGGTCTTTGACTTCGAATCCTTCCGGTTGGAAGTTATACAGCTCTTCCTCGACATTGTCGTTGAGAAATGTTGTCTTGACATCCATTTGGTGCATTTTGAGGTCGTTCGCGACTGCTAACATAATCAGAGTTCTGATTGACTGCATCTTGACAACAGGACTGAAAATTTCTTGATAATCCACTCATTGGACTTGAGTGAATCCTTTAGCCACCAGCCGTGCTTTCCATTTAGCAATGGAACCATCAGAATTGATCTTCTTCTTGAAGATCCACTTGTTGTCGATAACTCTCTTCTGAGTGGAGAAGTCGACTAGTGTCCAGGTCTGGTTCGTCAAAAGTGAGTTGTAATCGCTTTCCATAGCTTCTTGCCACTTCACAACATCCTTGGAGTTAATTGTTTCGGCTAGGGTCTCGTGTTCTTCTGATGAAGTCCAGAATGATTGAGGTGTATACCTCTCAAGAACCGTCTGAGTCCATGAGGATCTACGGACGTTTGGTTAACCAAGATACGATGATGCTTCTTCTTGAATTTCTCCAGATCTGTTTGAGCTAGTTTGGTCTTCTCATTGGAAAGCGTTAAAGAGAGTGATGAGATATATTTAGGGAAGTTTAGATCACATTTTATATTATGATGAAAATGCCATCGACTCACTCATCTTGCGAGGCTACTCCGACTCAAATTGGGGAGGAACAGTCTCTACCAGAAAATCTACCTCCAAGTTCTATTTCTATCTAGCAGGGGGACGGATTTCGTGGAACTCAAGGAGGTTGAAATTAGTTGTGCTTTTTTCGACCGAGGTAGAGTACATCGCAGCATGTCAAGCTTCAAAAAAAGCTGTATGGATCAGGTTGTTACTTCACAACTTACATCACACTCAGTTCAATGCTACCACCATTTTTTTGTGTGACAACTTGAGCTGTATTCCCAGATTTCATGGCAAATCCAAGCACATAGAAATCCAATATCATTTCATTCGGGAGAAAGTTTTCTTAGGGCAAGTGATCCTTCAATATTGCTCCACAACAGAAATGGTCGCAGACATCTTCACAAAAGCGCTTCCCATGATCAAGCATCAGAAGTTCTTCAACATGCTAAACTTGACGAAAATACCAAGGCACCAACTATGACCCTAAGGGGGATTGTTGGAAATTAAGCCCACAATTGTTTCCTTGGTGAATGATTAATTTATATTTCATGAATTTTCCTGCACGTTTATTGATCTTTGATCTAGGGTCAGGTGAAACCTATTTTGGGTTCAAAGTCTGCTCATCTATTATCTGTAGGAATCATAACTTAGACAGCTAAATTACTTGAAGAACATCTACAACGGGCTTCCGGCTGATCTCTAGCAAAGGGTAACCAATCCTATCATAATTTCAAGTTCAGATGTTAAGTTCAATTATATGAAGATCATTGAAGACTTAGCCATCTTCAAGAACTTTCACGAATTAGCAATAAAAACAACTCTGCAGAAATACACTAAGTGTCGCAATAGTCTGCAGAAATGAACTATGTTTTACACAGTGTCGACTTTTCCGAAATGCGACAGTGTCGGCTTTTCTTGAAAAGCGACAGTGTCGGCTTTTTCCGAAATGTGACACTTCAGCATAGTTCACCAATTCAACTATTTTGACAGTGTCGGCTTTTTCGCATTTTCTCGAAAAAACAACACTTGCCTTCAACTTCTTCCTTTCAACTATTTTGAAGAAGTTAACCTATTTTAAAGACATTGTCATCTTTTTAAGAGCACCATCATCTTTTTAAGGATAGTGTCGCCTTTTTAAGGGCACTGTCGACTTTTTTGCAAAATCTCGAAGAGAGAATAAAAAGCTCGACAGTCGTGTATTTTCAACAAGGAACATTCTTAGCCACTTCTCAAAAATGCGAAGTGAGAGAAAGCCACTTCACATAAAATCAAAGTGAGAGAATTTTCGACGTCCTCGTCCGCTCAACATTCACACAATGTACAATTGTCATCTCAAGCTTGTACTTCCAAGTACAATGGCTTGTCTAAGTAGATGACAAACATGATTTTGAGCCTCCCAGTTATGCCGCCATTTTGGTTGTAATTGCTATTTTATTGTGCTTCAGTGTAATATAGGAGCAGCATGTTTTTCTATCTGTGTATAACACGTAGGTGAATGCTTGTTGTGATTGAATGCACTTTATCATTGTTTGATCGCGCTTGTTTACTCACTCTAATTAAAACACGGATGTCTACGACTCCTTCGCTTTTGATCAGACGATGGTTGTCTTTCACGCCTGAGGAGCTCGCGATATCATACTTCTTTTTCCATCTATTTCAGAACTAAACTTCATATTGAATCTGATTTCTAGTAATACCACACACACAAACCATTTCTAATCTCTTCGGTGGACTGTACTCTCGTTTTTGTGAGTATGAACTAATTTTTAAGATCATGTTGGGCAACTAGAACACTTAAAGCTGTGATTATACTTAGCATAAGCTTTCTATTAGACTGTTTTTGCATCTAGCAGCTGATTGTGATGAGAGAGCTGTTCCGCAATATTCATGCTCTCTTCTCCGTTCGCATTTTCTATTCTCCTTTGCCCCAATAGTTATGATATGTGTTAAATGCTCCTTAAGTGTTTTACTGTAGATGAGAATATCATCTAAGAATACAACTACACAAATTCCCAGGTATGGACGAAAACGATCGTTCATCATTTGTTGAAATATAGCATGTGCATTCGTCAACCCAAAAGGAAGCACAAGGAACTCATAATGACTGAATCTCATCCAAAAACCAGTCTTTTGCACATCTCTCAAATGAATCCTTATCTGATGATATCCGGTTCTAAGATCAATTTTTGTGAAGTATTTAGCTCCACCCAAACGATCTACCAGATCATCCATACGGGGTAATGAATATTTATTCTTAATAGTTACCTTATTCAACCCCTTGTAGTCAACACACAACCGAAAGCCTTCATCTTTCTTCGCTTTCAAAAGAACAGGAGCACCCCATGGTGACATGGTGACTTACTTGGTTGAATATGACCCATCTTAAGATAATTTGCAATTTGATTAGTAATATTTATCTCTTCTTATGAGAAAACCGGTATGGTTGTCTAGAGATAGGGTGACGACTTGGAATTAACTCAATCATCTGGTCTACCGACTTAGACGGTGGTATTCCATGAGGTAATTCAATTGAAAACACATCTTTGAATTCAGACAATATCTTAGTCTTCTCTATTTGCTCCTGATCTAAGTCCACTGAGTTAGAAAATTTCGACAATTCACAACTACTTGGATGCATTTCTAAAAAATCCAAAATGGGTTTGGCAAATAAAGAATAAACTTCATAATGTGAATCAAAAATTTCCATTACATTAACAAATGAAATCATCCCAGATGGATGTACATATTTGTCTCCAAATAGTGTAACTACTTCGTTACCCTTTTAAAAGCCTAGAACATGTTTCTCAAAATATATATTAGGGGATTTATTAAATAATCACTCATACCCTAGGCTTAAGTCCGTACGTGCGAAATCTAAAACATGAAAATCTGTTAACTCTCTATAGTCTTGGATCCAAACTGCAAGTTTTGGAACTTTACATCCCATGTCTCCAACTCTGCACCTGAAGCTAGATATACTTTATATCTATGATCACTGGCTTCAATTTCCAGGCCGAGTTGCACAAGACCAGAGCTAATAAAATTATGAGTAGATCCACTATCCACCAATATACCTATTACAAGTCCTTTAACTGTGTCTTTTAAATGAAATAATTCATTTGGCAAGAATGAAGCAGTATTGAATGAACACTCACACTCACAATTAACCTTGTTAACTTTCAATTTTAGATTTTCTTTACTTGGCATCTCAATGACTTGAGTTGTGCCTTTCTTTCGTTCTGGGCAGAATTTCATAACATGTCCAAGCTTACTATAGTGAAAACACACATTCGTTTTCCTAGCCTTTTTTTGGGACATTTGTTTCTTTTGTCTAAACTCTGATGCAAGTTGATTCATTTCGTCAAAATACTTGGGCTTTTTGTCACGAACTCTTTTATTTTTCTTCTTCTGACTGGGTCCAGATGAATTAGCCTAAAATTGCTTCCTGGATGCCACCACCATGAGCTTTCGTGACCCGTAAAACGTATCAAAAGCCTGAAGCACATTTCGCTTACACTCATTCTGATAATCTGCTGGCAGACCTAGGATAAACTGTCAGAGTGCCAGTTTCGCATCGAATGAGAGATCCTTGTTCCATAAATCCATAAATTCTTGTAAGTACGAGTCCAAACTCCGAGTACCCATTTTGCAACAAACAAATCTTTGATAGAAATCCGAGTGTCCGCAACCACAAACGACTTTTTGAAAACTTCCATGAATTCTTCCCACGTAGTGGGTTTGGGTTGCAAATCACGCCACCACGACGAACGCTTTCCTCGGAAGAACAGAACAATACTCTCAATTTTTTTCTTGTCAGGAATTGCGTGGAGATTAAAATAACCAGTCCACTTGGTTAACCAGTCATCTACCACCTCTGGTTTCTTCTCTTTCTTCTCCCCCAAAAATGGTTAAGGCTGAAAGCCCAAATTCAACGAGGATAAAGTTTTAACTTGATTCAACAGTACTTCCATCCCTTAAAGTCTTATGATTGTTCATTTCATTAAGCACTTGGCTTAATTGCTAACAAATTTGCAAATAGGATACCGTTTTGTAGAAATCAATCCTTTGATACCGAAACAAATTGAGTCGAACTAATGAATATTTTGATATTGCGAAAGATATCAAATATAAGAGCTTGCGCTCTAATATAGTATTAGGCCTTGAAGAAGAATCAACACTTTGATACCATGTTAGAAAGAGGTGTGTAAAAAGATAGGTAAAAAAGAATCGAATAAAAAGAATTCGAACCACAACAAAGAAAACTTATCGTGCGCAGCGGAATAAACTATCTTCCTCTCTTTCTCTATGCATGACTACGCCTATCAATTTCGAACAAAACAATAGTCATACAAATTACGTTCGATCTTATAGTAGCTAACTTTGGAATCATTAGTACTACAGCGATTACGTAGCCAAACATTTACACATTGAATCATTAGACAAATAATCAGTCGCAAAAAACTACATAAACGAAAACATTCTGAGACGAAGTTGAACGCAATAAGAAGATAGTATTGATTCAATATGAAAACAAAACAGATGTAAATGAGTACAATAAGTTTGCGGATCGAAGTCGCGTACTCTAAGCTATCTCTGAGCGACTAAATAAAAGTCTGAATTAAGCACAATGCTAATAAGCAGTGAGTGCAATAGCAATCTCTAATCAACTCTAAAGAAGTGAGCTAGAATGCTCAAGAGTGTCCAAGCTCGCAGACTTGAGAGAGAGAGCTAATTATTCAATACTTGTTGATCTCTTGATCGCATCAATGTTGTAGAAATATGAGCATCTATTTATACTAATCAAATGCGGCAACGTCCAATAGTAGGACAGCTAATTAGGTCGTCAAATGCGTCATACAGTTGGTTGTGATGTGCTGGAATGCATCCAGATAGTTTCCCAAAAATTTACTTGCTTCTGGAGTTTTCTCAAAAACTATAGTTCTCCAGGCCGGCTGCTCTCCCAATGCGGGTAACTTATCCAACTCTTTGTCAACAGGAGAACCCACTGAAGCCTCCATAGTCATATTTGACCCTGATGGACCTGCAAAAATCTCTACGAGAGCTAGTTGTGAAAAATCAGTCAAAATTGAGTCTCGGTGAGAGTTCAAAAAAGCAAAATCTAAGGAACCTTCGCATGCCATCAAGATCTCCAAACCAACCTTCACAGACAACCGAAATGGAATCAGGACAGTGAAATTGACCTGCCTATATGGTCAGATCTTGAAAATCCTGAAAATTGAGAAAGTTGTGCAAGTTCCCTCCCTGAGAGAGTTCTACCCTCGTGGAGCCTTCAAGACCCTTGTAGAACCTTCGTAGGGGGCAATCAAATCAGCTCAGGAACTCTCGCAGACTTTTTTGGGGTCTTAGAATTATGTGAAGAAGGTCCCTACAAGTTTGGAACTGAGTAGTGGAAAGTGCACTTCTCCTAATACGCACTCTAATTCTCCTCTATATAAGGGGAGAATTCGAGTCATTTCGCACTTCACGCAGCGAAGCTCTTGCCGAATTTTCAACTAAATTTCCAATGTTCTCTGTTTGCGACCAAACTTCGCACACGCTCTCATCAGCCTTCATAACCACATGTTATACACTCGTTGCCACCTTTTCCATCTCCATTCACTCGAATCTAGCCTTTTCAATTTTTGAAACCTTTTTCCTGTTTTTAAAGTCTTTTCCCCTTTTCCTAAAAGCCTTTTCTCTTTTTTTCATCCCAGTCACTACCGCATCATGACGCGAAGAAAAATCATTTTTACATCCAGTACCATGATAAAACGCACCATGTGCGTGTGAACCAAAGCCAAATGGGATGTTATCACTATGGTATATTAGACTTTGTTGAGGCCAATTGCCGCATTAAACAATATGCTAAAAGCATAATAGGCAACAAAGGGAGAGGAAGTTATAAAAAAGATTTAATCATCAACCTACAAATTGTAGATGAAAAACAAGTAGAATTAAAAAAAAGTGAAGTATGTATGTTTGTTGCTGAAGAATCTTCTTCTAATAAGTTTAAATGGTATGCAAATTCGGGTGCATTTTCACGTATGACTTCACATAGAGAATGGTTTTTGTCTTATATAAAAAGAAATGTAAAAAATAAAGTGTGATTCTTGGAGACGAGTAATAAAAAAATCCAAGGACATGGCAACATACCAATTCAACTTGAGAAAGGTGAAAAGGGAGTTCTTTATGATGTACCTTACGTTCCTAAGCTAGCAAAACAAAAACATCAAATTGTTGCAATATTGATCAGGATATGAAAGTGAAATTTTATAAAAATTCACTTTTTGAAAAACAATTTCAAAATTGTTGCGAGTAAAAACAAGGAGATGGCAAATTCTACAAGCTAAAAGCTATTATTGATCCGTTAAGCACTTATAGGACAAAAAGATGGTCAAAATTATCATTGGCATGCAAGGTATGGTAGTATCAATCATTCAACTCTTAAAACTTGTTCATGATTAAAAAATGATAAGAGGCTTACCTAAGTTTGTGAATAAAATTAAAGTATGTGAAGCTTGTGTAATAGACAAGCATCAAAGAGCCAAATTTATAAAGGGTGAAGCATATAGCACTTAGAGCTCGTTCATATTGATATTTGGGAATGACAAAAATCTAGTCTATTGGAGATGATGCTCATCTTATCACTATTATTAATGCTTACATTAAAAAGACTTGGGGTATATATTATGGAACGTGAGTCACAAGCCTTTCATTATTGTGTGGAATCAAAAATTCTAGTTGAAAATCACTTGAACAAGAAAGTCAAATGCTAACAAGTGATCCTGGGTGGAGGATACAATTTTACTAAATTTGATAAGTTTTTGCAAAGAAAAGGGCATTAGGAGATGACTACCACTTCCTATACTCAACAAAATGGCATAGTGAAAAATAATAATCAAACATTGGCAAAATGTGCTTCCAAGTACGATGACATTAAAAGATTTGACGAGTTCTTGCTGCAACTATTCAAATGACAACCTATCTTCAAACTTTGTAATCCACTAACGCATTGGAATGCAAAACAGCCAAAGATGTGTATAGTGGTCACAAAACTAACAGTGCATGTTTGAGAGTGTTTGGATGCATAGCATATGCACATGCCAGATGAAAAGAGAAGAAACTTGGATTCCATATCTCAAAAGGCATCTTTGTTGAATATGCTTCCAAGGAGAGAACATGTCCATGAACTAAAAAAGATCATTGTGAGTCATGACAAAATTTTAGTGAGAATAATGATGCAATATTGTTGGAGATAATACGAAACAACCAATGACAATTGTTGAGAACAACTGAGTAGATCCAAGTGATGACAATGAAAGACCACTAATTGAAATATAGGTTCAATTCTTATTTCCATATTAGAAAGCCAAAAAACAACCTTCACCTAGATAAAAAAGAGCTACCAATATGGAGCTTCAGTAGCTTATTCAAGAATCTAATCAAAATGGTGCTAAACAAACTTAAAAGGAAAGAAGAAATACAAATGCAAATCCAAAATTTGCATTGATGTCTATTGTTGTGAATATTCTTAAACCACATACTTATGAATAAGCTTCTCAACAAATAGAGTCGAGAAAAACTATTCAAGATGAGCATAGCACATTCCATTATGACAAATGCAACATGGAAAATGGAACTGGCACCTATAGAAAAAAAAAAAAAAAACCCCATCAAAACTGGGTAAATTATAAATTCAAATACAAAGCCAATGGAACTATTGACGTGCAAAAAATTTGATTGGTTGTAAAAATTTCCGTACAAAAATGTTTTGCCCATTGGAAAATTTTTGCTCCTAATGAAATGCACACACTTTAAGATATACTAAAGTACACGCACTCTGCTACAACAAATGGATGTCGAATCAACTATCTTTAACAATTATTTAAAAGAAGAGAGACTTGTTACTCAAGGTTTTGAAGTTAAAAGGTGAAGAATCTTTTAGCTGTATGTTGAAAAAAGCTTTGTATATTCAAACTTAATATAATATTCAGTTAAGAAAGAGAATTGTTTATGCTTATGTCACAGAAACACCAAGATTGACTGTGTGCTTTTTTTTGTCTAATTAGAAGCAACAGTGATATGCTTTACAAAGTCAAATGAAGCAATTTGGAATCTATTGTTTTGAATATTCTTATACCACAAACTTATGAATAAGCTTCTCAACAAATAGAGTCGAGAGAAACTATTCAAGATGAGCAGAGCACATTCCATTATGACAAGTGCAACATGGAAAATGGAACTGGCACCTATAGAAAAAAAAAAAAAACCCCATCAAAACTAGGTGGATTATAAAATCAAATACAAAACCGATGGAACTATTGACGTGTAAAAATTAGATTGGTTGTAAAAGTTTCCGTACAAAAAATGTATTGCCCATGAGAAAATTTTTGCTCCTAATGAAATGCATACACTATAAGATGTACTAAAGTACATGCACCCTGCTACAACAAATGGATGTCAAATCAACTCTCTTTAACAATTATTTAAAAGAAGAGAGACTTGTTACTCAACCTCAAGGTTTTGAAGTTAAAAGGTGAACAATCTTGTAGCTGTATGTTGAAAAAAGCCTTGTATATTCAAACTTAATATAATATTCAGTTAAGAAAGAGAATTGTTCATGCTTATGTCACAGAAACACCAAGATTAATTGTGTGCTTTTTTTGGTCTAATTAGAAGCAACAGTGATATGCTTTACAAAGTCAAATGAAGCTTGTCAAAGCAATTTGGAATGAAAGACTTAGGTCAACTCAACTATTGCCTAGATATTGATACATAAAAACAAGAAAATAGTATGTTTTCTAATCAAACTAAGTACATCTATGATCTAATTGATAATTACAATATGGACTACAAATCATCAACTACACCAATTGAATCTAATCAAAACTAAAATACTATAAATAAAGTGAATGAGATAGTTTATAAACGTTTTATCTTACTACCACTAAGCCACGTACTTCTTTTTGTTAATAGAAAGATTAGTCAACTTAGACTAACCCAAGAAAGTAACATTAATGCGTTGCTAGTAGAATTTTATAATATCTTATAAGGCACATATGATAATGGTCTTGCAAAGATCGTCTTTGGCCAGTGATTCCCTACATGGAGTGGCGAAGCCTACATTGCTGCCCTGACAGGGTTTTCACCCAATGCCTTAGCAGAAATCGTTGGGAATTGGCTTGACAGCCAGCAATTCAATACAAGGAATTGCCTGATCCACTTTTTCTACCTCAATTGGCTTCCCAACACCTTAACAAACTGCCAAAAGCAAGTATAGACCTAAATAATAAGTTAATAACCTTATATTTCACTATAGTGCTTCACAATAGTTGAAACGACAAAAGTGACCTTGCTCAGAAGGAACAACCTCCCTTCACAGAAAAACACTAAAAAAAAAATGGCACCGAAAAACACTTAAGGAAAACCTTGATCCAAATCTGCACTCAATACACAGGCACGTGGATGTATGCATTCATGGGTGTGTTGGCACGCGAAAAGAAACAACTAAAACACCTCGCGTACTGGAACATTGTGTGTGCATACGCGCGCGCGCGCACACGTGTGTGTGTGTGTGTGTGTGTGTGTGTGTGTGAGAGAGTGAGTGAGAGAGAGAGAGAGAGAGAGAGAGAGAGAGAGAGAGAGAGAGAGAGAGAGAGCGCGCAGAAAATGTTCAATACATGTATTTGGATATCCATTTTGTACATAACTGATCTCTAAGTAATAATAACTCCACATGAAATCATGCAGGAGGAGCTGGGTCAACAATCCTTGTCCATGCATCAAAGCAAGCTGCTTTCAGACAAACAAAGAAGTCTTGCAAATGCCTTGTGATATGAAGCGAACAAACTAGTTTGGAGATAATTCAGAGTACAACTTACCACGAATCATAAGCATATCTGCTTTGACTTGCATAAGCTTCTTCCAATATCAATCTGACTCCTTTCTCTTACATCAAATGGCAAGGTCACAAGCATAAAACTCGAATTCCCCAACCTCCTTGAGACACAGCATTATTCAGCAACAACAATCACACAAAATGTGCAAGAGCTCAAATGGCAAGGTCACAAGCATAAAACTAGAATTCCCCAACCTCCTTGAGACATAGCATTATTCAGCAACAACACTCACACAAAATGTGCAAGAGCTCGCTCTTTGTCATTATCATACATTGCCAATGCTCCTGCAACAGCATCAGATGGAAAACCCATCTCTCTCAAAAGGTTGTAAGCTGGACAGAATTCGACAACCTATGAGGACAAAATAAGTTCATCAGATTTATCCACAAATTTACATAAATCAGTAGTATCACTCAGAGAATTCTTAAGCAAAAACAAGCACAAAGCAATAAACAGACAAATCACAGCATCCTTGGATGAAGCAAGCAACTTAAGCAAGGACAAAAACTGGTACAAAATAACTAGCTTTTCAGTTAAGGATTCAACTTTTGTTAAAAAAGGACTGACAACTCCTACCTGGTTAAAAAAGAATCACTGAATTTTATCAATCAAGGTGCAGTTAACTATGTACGGCTTTGATAAGAACAAATACAAAGATTTGAAAAATTGTCTTATTTAAATTTAAAATTGTTACAAAGTGTTCCAAAGTATCTATGAGAAATTCAAAAATCTCACTTGTTTCAAATCAAAGCTGTACAAGATCACAAAGTAGGAACAAGCAGACAATAAAGAACTAACCTTATTCTGCACATCTCCATAGGTTGCTAGAGCCATTACAACAGCTTCTTTATTTAATCCCTTGGATACATACTTATGCACAACTGGATCTTCCACAATGCCCTGCACATCCCACTCCCAAATTTTGTCAATCTTCAAAATGCAGCAAGCTACCAAAAGTTTGAGCCTTTTAGTACCAAGACCTCAAGCACAGCACACTGCTCTTCCTAATTCAAAGGATATAAGACACCAGTTATAAAGGAATTGATCACCATAAGAAATGGACTTTGAGGTTGTGGGTCTCTCATCATTCTTGTGCTCATGATATAATAAAACTAGATTCTTGTTTATTTTTTGCATGATTTTCTTCTTTTTAACTTGCTGGATTTAAAATTTTCAAAAGACCATGAGAGAGAACTGGGTATATGTACTGAAGTAACACTTGAATCTCCACCATCAGACGGTCGAGAATTATCAAAAGATCCACGAGTCCATCCATGCCTCTCCCTCTCAGCCTCTGCAATTATGCGGCGCTCCAAGTCAAAGTCAAACTGAAATAAGCTTCTAGGCACCTCTCCCTTAAGCGGTGATAATTGCACCTGCAGCAGGCATAGTCAAGATGATGGATTCTAATGCTATAAAGTTACAGTTGAATTTATAATTGAAAAGCAAACTTGATCCTTTGTTCTTTCTGCATATGCAATAAAACATGCCAAAGAGCTTCGATTGGGATTCATACCGGCGGAGCAACTTGATATTCAGGTTTAATTGCAACTTTTATGCCAGTTCCTGCTGCAGACGTAACAAAATTGCAACCTTCCTGAATCAGACTCTCTCTCTCTCTCTCTCTCTCTCTCTCTCTCTCTCTCTCTCTCTCTCTCTCTCTATATATATATATATATATATATATATATATATATATATATATATATATATATCATAGTGGCACGTGGTACCGCCATTATGGTACCGTGGTACCATAATGGTGGTACCGCGGTTATGGTGCCGCCCTCAGACCAGCGGTACCAGGGCGGCACCACAAAAATAATATTTTTTATTATTTAAAAAAAAAAAAAAAAAAACCCTTTTAACAGGCTAAAACTAGGTAAAAACTAAGATGTTACTGTACAGGGGACTGTACTGGGGGCACTGTGGGAGAGCGGACCCGATCGGAGTGCGGCATGTGGGGGAGCAATACATGGGGCAGGTACAGTAGCACATGGGCACTGTGGAGGAGCAGACCATGGACCCAATCGGAGTGCAGCATGTGGGGGAGCAATACATCCGGACAGGTACACCGTCACATGGGCACTATGGAGGAGCAGACCATGGACCCAATTGCAGTGCAACATGTGGGGGATCAGCACATGGGGCAGGTACAGTAGCACATGGGATCATCAACAAAAGCAAATTGGGAAATAGGCTGTGGGGTTAAATAGGCACTCACGAGACAGTGAGAGAGCCAGTGAGAGGGGGTGAGAGGCATTGTGAGAAGCTGTGAGGGAGAGCCAGTGGGAGGCTGTGAGAGAGAGGCATTGTGAGAGGCTGTGTGACAGACCGAGTGAGAGGCTGTGAGAGGGGGGCTGTGAGAGAGCCAGTGAGAGCCATTGAGAGGCTGTGAGGGTCATTTCGAGCAACAAGGTGTCGTGAGATGGCGGAGGGCGAAGCCAGGAGGAAGCTCGAGGAAGATGTCCGAAGGCACAACGAAAGGCATCGGAAGCAAGAGGCAGACATTGCAGAGATGCTGCGAGAGACTCGGCAGCCCCAGCCGTATGCGGCGGGAATACGTATTGTAATTTTGATACATCTGATGAATTAATGTACGGTGTGTTTTTTGTGCAATGCGTGCCTTGTGTATTGCAATCTGATGTATGTGGTTATGAAATGCTATCAGGGGGGTTGTATTTTTGTGTTCTGCATATGCTCTCAAACTCTGTACTGAAAACTAATTGAAAACACGCACACACCATTTGAAGTAAAACTGCAAGTAGAACATCACAATTACAAATTGACAAATACACATTGTGCAGTGAATAGAATACGTCCAACACTAAATATAATATGAAAAATGGTCTGAATACAGTGTTCGACCATCTGGCCGCCAAACATGGAACATGATATCAAACTGCTAAAAATAAAATGATGGAGCTACAATCAATGCTCTGCCTCAAACTCAGATGAATGCTCCGGAGACAACTTAGGGCCCCGAGCTGACTCTCGCAACTGATATCTATGTCTGTCTGGTACTGGCATGGGCTGTGTATCCGAGGGGGAAGACTCGTCATCCTCATCCTCCCAATCTGCCTCCGCATCAGCCCCCAAGCAGGCTAAACCAACAACACCTGTTGCAGCTGGCGGTAATACTGCACCTCTACCAGCAACTGGAGCCCTGCGAGGTCGTCCTCTCTTCCCTGGCAGTTTCTGTGCCCTCCCTTTCTTGATCGGTGCACCCTTGGGCCTTCCTGGCCTCTTGCGGACGAGGGGAGCCGTCAATGCCTCATCACCCCCATTCAGATCACCTGGCTGACTAGGCTGAGCCCAAGCTGCGGCCGGCTGGGATAGAGTAGCTAAAGATGGGTGTCCATGTGCAGCTGATAGTGGAGGATAGGTCCGAGGAGTGTGTGCCCGTGGGCCTGCTGCTGGTGGAGGAACTAGATGTGGAGGGGCCGTCCCTGTAGGAGGCAAGTACAGTGGCGATAAGTACTGAAAGGGGCGCTGTGATGGACGGTACTGGTACATCCTGGGTGCTGCCAAAGGAGGAGGATGTGCTGTGGGTGCTGCCAAAGGAGGAGCCGGTGCCGTGGGTGCTGCCAATGGAGGAGGATGTGCTGTGGGTGCTGCCACTGAAGGAGCGTCTGTAGATGTGGGTGCTGCAAGAGAAGATCTGGGCACAGATGGTGGCCTGCCATGGAGACCTGCTGCTGCAAAAGTGGATGGCGATGAAGGGGCTGTAGGCCTCAACGGTATCGGTGGCACTGGAGGTGCTGTGCGGCGCACATACACCCTCTGAGGAACTGGAGGAACTGCAGGCACCTCGTGTAGCTGCTCTGGCTGAGACTCTGTGTCGGGCAGGGCATGCTGGCTAGAGAGGATGGGGGTGCCCTGACGCTCGGCATCTGCTGGGCCTCTGAATCCAAGTCTGCAATCAAGTCGTCCAGCTGGGCATCCGAATACAAATGCTCTGGGCTCTGGGACTCATCATGAGCACCATCCTCTGGAACATCCCGTGCCTCATCCTGTGCACCATGCGGACCCTGCATGGCCTCCCAATCGGTACAATCAAAGTCATCTGGTGACTCCTCTGGTGTGCTGTCATAGAAATGCCTATGGCTCTGTGATGCACGCATCCAAGCAGCTGCGGAAGGTAAACCCAAATCACTCTGCCCCCTATCAAGAGCCTCCTCCATCATATCAACATAAGAAGGTATGCCACTGGCCCCCCCTGTGTGCCCTGCTCGTCTCCCGGTATAATCTGTGGCATGTGTCCCACCTCTACCACGTGATGCACCTGTGACCCCTGCTCTAGGCGTGTGCCCAACACCTGTATCATATGCCTCATCCCGCTCTGATTTGGCGAACACAACCCGAATGGGCTCATCCTCATCCTAATCATCCTCTGACACTGGATCATCTGCCTCGTACAATGGAGGCTCTCTGTGCTCAAGCCCAAGCTCTCTCTCTCTCATCTCGGCAAGCTCCCTCTCTCTCCCTGCCATCAACTGTGTGCCCAGGTCATCTGCAGGCATGGGATGGGTGTTGTCCGTAGGCAAGTCAACCTGGCGCTCCAAATCAAATATCTTCGTCTGCAAGGTTTAAAATTGGCATGTCAGAGAAACAACTCTATCAAGAAATGAAACCAACATACTAGGAGTCAACCAACATGCTATGAAAGGTTAGCTTATCACCTGCAATGCGCTCGTAATGGTCGGAAGTCTCCTGGCGAGACGTGCGTTGGTGCTACAGAACACCAACCGCTCCAACTGACTCACTGACAACCGGTTTCTTCTCCTCGTGTGAATGAGTGCCCATGTGCTCCAATTACGCTCACACACGGAGGCAGCACAGTCCTGTGGTGCGTGCATTGAAATACTTCAGCACATTGTCTTCAACGAAACACAACAATGGAGGATAAAATGAGATGCATACCTGAGAAAGGACACGCAGTGCAAGACGCTGTATAGATGGGTATGTGCTACCGAACATGGTCCACCAGGTAATGGGTAGTTGCCTCCTCTCTGGATCCTGAGCAGCTGGGTGGCCGAATGTGCCCATGCCGAAACGAAATGCAGCGAGCTCCTCCATGAGCCTGATAGGATCCAAACCTATGTGTGGACCCACCCTGTGAATGTACTGAAGCCAATCGGCCTCGAGCTCCCTGTCTGCGATCTGTGTCCGAGAGAGGAAGAGGGGATGCAGCATGTGTGCAACGCTGTGGATACTCCTGTGGAAGTAGTTCCACCGTGTCTCCCAAATGAACTTCAGCTCCGTCATCCTGCAGGTGAGAGGCATGTGGTGTAGGGCATTACGAAAAAACTTAACACTGACAGAAAAACAAACTAGCAACTACTAAAAAGATAAAGGCCAATTACATTGTCGACCCCTCGTTGTCAGCCATGCGGAGCACAATGTAAAGTGGTCGAAGCAGTCCTGACAATGTCTGTGCATCCCTCCAAAACTGGTCTCCCCTCACCGTGGAAGAAAAGTGCTCCCCATCCTCAGTGCGCGGAAATGTCCTGGCACACCAAAGATCACTGGCAACCATCTATAGAAGCTGTGCCCTGCACCTGATCAAACGGTCGATGACCACCAAGTCGAATGCAAAGCGTGTGGGGGCTGGCTTACGGAGGCCTAGATGGCTGAACACCCGGAACATGGCAAGAACACGCCTCTTCCTGGTGACTTTTGTCACCAGGAAGAGGGCCTCACGAACGATGGCTCTAACCCAGGGAAGTGCTCCTATGTCCCCCATCAGAAGGTCTATGTCGTGCGTGGCACAGGGGGTATGAACAATGTGAGGGAACTCGGCCTCTAGCAGTACACCCATCTGAATACAGTTCGTGGCATTGTCCGTCACCACTGTGACGACATGCTGTGGGCCTATGGACAGGATGGAAGACCTGATGACATCAAACATGAACTCTGCAGATATGACTCTCCCCCCCCTGCTGCAATCCACTGCCCTCAAAAACCGTGTGCCCATGCAGCTGGAGACCAGTATGTTGAGGATCGGCCTCCTCCTGACATCAGTCCAGCCATCAGACATGATGCTGCAACCGTAAGTGGCCCAGTGGCGACGTAGAGGCTCCATCTCTCTAGACAGTGACTCGACCCTATCCCTCAGCATGTGTGTGCGGACAACCTCTGAACTAGGGACTCTCCAGCTAGGGCTAACAGACTGTGCAAGGCGGAAGGCCCTTCTGAAGGGCTCGGAGTCGGTGATGGCAAATGGAAGGTTCAGCTCATAAATCAGGCTGGCCACGGCCTATTCTAAACATCCCTCACTGATCCTCCACCGACTCCTCGCCCTCGTCTGGTGCATTGTTTTGTCGCTCTTGCTCTGCCTCCCGGTTAGCCCGAGCTGCCTCCTGGTTAGCCCGACGTCTGGCCACCCTTTCCCTGACCATGATGAGCTGCCGTCGTGTGAAATTCATTCCGATCTGCTCATCCAGATCCAGCTCGACAGCGGGGACAGGATCCAGAGCGAGGACGGGTGGCTCCGGTTCTGGATTTCTCTGCCGAGTCTGTCGCAGCATCTCTCGGATATCTGCCTCTTGCTTCCGATGTCTCTCGTTATGCCTTCGGATATCTTCCTCAAGCTTCCTCCTGGTTTCGCCCTCGGCCTTCGGTGGTATGCGCTCTGCCATCTCGATCGACCTTCTTCTCACAGCACCCTGGTCCTTGAACACCCTCTCACAGCACCTTGTCTCTCAAACAGCCTGTCTCTCACAGCCTGTTCTCACAGCCTGTCACCGGCTCTCGCTTGCTCTCTCACTGTCTATCACTAGCTCTCTCACAGCCTCTGAAAATGCCGACCACAATGGCATTGTGAGTGCCTATTTATCCCCACAGCCTGATCGGCCATGTGGATCCCCATCATCCATCCATGTGCCTCTGTACCTGCCCCCATGTGATGCCCCCCCCCTGTGTTGGTCTCCCATTGGCCCCATGGTCTGCTCACCCATAGTGCCCATGTGCCTCTGTACCTGCCCCCATGTGATGCTCCCCCCCTGTGTTGGTCTCCCATTGGCCCCATGGTCTGCTCACCCACAGTGCCCATGTGCCACTGCAGTAGTCCCCTGCACCATGTACTATACCCTCTTTTTTTACACCCAATACCCTTTTTTTTTCCAGTTTTTTGTCCTTTTTTGGTAAGTAATAGGCCAAAAAAAATTATTTAATATATTAAAAAATAAAAAAATATTCAAAATGGTACCGCCCTGGTACCTCGGATCCCAGGGTGGTACCGTACCGGTGGTACCACTGATATGGTACCGGCGGTACCATGCCAGCGGTACCAGAGGGTACTATGATGTATATATATATATATGTCATAGATCCAGCAGTACCAGGATCCGCGGATACAGTGTGGTACCGCGGATCCATACTGATCCGCAGCACCACAATATATATTATTTTTTAATATATAATATTTTTTAATATTTAATATATTACTATATATTTTTTTAACCTAATCCCCCCCACCTCGCTTCATCTCTCTCCCTGCCCGTCGCCCTGCTGTTCGCGCCCTCCCTGCTGTCCGCGCCCTCTTTGTTGTATGCCCATCGCCCTACTGTCCGCGCCCTCCCGGCTGTCTTCGCATTGCACTGATCGCGTCCTCCCCTGCTATTGCTATTTCGGCCTTTATTGTGGTTTTTTCAAGCCTTCCGACTCCTATCGCACCCACAGAGATCTCTGCCTTCTTTCCGCAGTCCTTTCTACAGAGATGGTGCATTCCAACCTTGCCGATCTGTGGGACGAGGTGGACATTGTCAGGTGGGTTCCCGACAAGTCTAACAAGTCCGGTGCAAGGATAGTGCGCTGTCGATATTGCCTGACCGAGTTCGTTGCCACCCTCACTCGCCTTAAAGGTCACCTACTCGGCACACGCGCGAGATATGGTGGCACACTGAATGCTGCCCCCTGTGCCAGCATGTCCGTTCCCGTCAGGCAGTGACTTTTGGATACCTACGGGCCACGTCTTGTGGCAGGGGAGAACACCATTTCGGAGGGTGTTCTTCAGTTTTGCACCGCTCCTTACGTGGTTGACCCCGAGAGGGAGTGCATCCTCGTCCAGTCCCTTTGCCCCTCGTCCCTCTCAGAGAGTTCCGCCTCACGCACTCCCATCTGCACCCATTCCAGTGGATCCCGTCCCACCGCGTCCGCCAGTTGCACTGTGGTTCCACAACCACCTACTGTTGCTCGCACTCCCCCAGTTTACGACTTTCTCATGGACTCTCCGCCTCCCGAGCAGGAGCAAGCCCCGGATGTCAGTGACGAGGCCTTCCAGGATGTTGAGGAGATCCCTTCCTCCCTCCCTTCACATCCGGATGACCTCCCTACCCAGCAGTTTTCGTATCCCATGCCAGATGTCCACCCTCCATCAGTGTACCCCACTTACGCTGCTGCACCCATCCCGGCCAGTGCATCCCACTCTCCCCATTCCACGTCTACAGCTGATGCATCCACTAGTGCCCAGCCTGTCGCGTCATCATCCATTCCCGTCACGTTTGGTGCACCGTGCTGGAGGTCTGCTACCCATCGCCCAGCTGGGAGAGTTCTTAGGCAGCAGAGCATTCGCGGCGCGCATCAGCCGCACATGGATAGAGAGGCCACACACCTCTGCCACGTGATGCACCTGTGACCCTTGCCCGTGGCGTGTGCCCTGCACCTGTATCATCTGCCTCATCCCTCTCTGATCTGGCAAACACAACCCGAATGGGCTCATCCTCATCATGCTCATCCTCTGACACTGGCTCATCTGCCTCATACAATGGGGGCTCTCTGTGCTCAAGCCCAAGCTCTCTCTCTCTCATCTCGGCAAGCTCCCTCTCTCTCTCTGCCATCAACTGTGTGCCCAGGTCATCTGCAGGCATGGGATGGGTGCTGTCCGTAGGCAAGTCAACCTGGCGCTCCAAATCAGATATCTTTGTCTGCAAGGTTTAAAATTTGCATGTCAGAGAGACAACTTTATGAAGAAATGAAACCAACGTACTAGGAGTCAACCAACATGCTATGGGAGAATAGCTAATCACCTGCAATGCGCTCGTAATGGTCAGAAGTCTCCTGGCGAGACCTGCGTTGGTGCTACAGAACACCAACCGCTCCAACTGACTCACTGACAACCGGTTTCTTCTCGTGTGAATCAGTGCCCATGTGCTCCAATTACGCTCACACACGGAGGCAGCGCAGTCCTGTGGTACGTGCAATGAAATGGTTCAGCACACGTGCACGGGTGGAACGTCAACGAAACACAGCAAGGGAGGATGAGATGAGATGCATACCTGTGAAAGGACCCGTAGTGCAAGACGCTGTATGGATGGATAGGTGCTGCCGAACATGGTCCACCAGGTAATGGGGAGCTGCCTCCTCTCTGGATCCTGAGCAGCCGGGTGACCGAACGTGCCCATGCCGAAACGAAATGCAGCGAGCTCCTTCATGAGCCTGATAGGATCCAAACCTATGTGTCGACCCACCCTGTGAATGTACTGAAGCCAATCGGCCTCGAGTTCCCTGTCTGCGGACTGTGTCGGAGAGAGGAAGAGGGGATGCAGCGTCTGTGCAACGCTGTGGATACTCATGTGGAAGTAGTTCCACCGCGTCTCCCATATGAACTTCAGCTCTGTCATCCTGCAGGTGAGGGGCATGTGGTTTAGGGCATTACGAAAAAGCTTAACACTGACAGAAAAACAAACTAGCAAGTACTAAAAAGATAAAGGTCAATTGCAACACTGTACCGCTTACCTCTCTGGCTGCAAGATGGGCAGCTGCAGGAACTGTCCAATCCGGTCCATGAGCTCATACACCAGTCCAAGTGTCGACCCCTCGCTGTCAGCCATGTGGAGCACAATGTAGAGTGGTCGAAGCAGTCCTGACAATGTCTGTGCATCCCTCCAGAACTGGTCTCCCCTCACCGTGGAACCCCATCCTCAGTGTGCGGAAATGTACTGGCACCCCAAAGATCACTGGCAACCATCTGTAGAAGCTGGGCCCTGCACCTGATCAAACGGTCGATGACCACCAAGTCGAATGCAAAGTGCGTGGGGGCTGGCTTGCGGAGGTCCAGATGGCTGAACACCCGGAACAAGGCAAGAACACGCCTCTTTCTGGTGACAAAAGTCACCAGGAAGAGGGCCTCCCGGACGATGGCTCTAACCCAGGGAAGTGCTCCAATGTCCCCCATCAGAATGTCTATGTCGTGGGCTGCACAGGGGTTATGAACAATATGAGGGAACTCGGCCTCTAGCAGTACACCCATCTGAATGCAGTTCGTGGTATTGGCCGTCACCACTGTGACGACATGTTGTGGGCCTTATGGCTAGGATGGAAGACCTGATGACATCAAACATGAACTCTGCAGATATGACTCTCCCCCCCCTGCTGCAATCCACTGCCCTCAAAAACTGTGTGCCCATGCAGCTGGAGACCAGTATGCTAAGGATCGGCCTCCTCCTGACATCAGTCCAGCCATCGGACATGATGCTGCAACCGTAAGTGGCCCAGTGCCGACGCAGAGGCTCCATCTCTCTAGACAAGGACTCGACCCTATCCCTCAGCATGTGTGTGCGGACAACCTCTGAACTAGGGACTCTCCAGCTAGGGCTAACAGACTGTGCAAGGCGGAAGGCCCTTCTGAAGGGCTCAGAGTCGGTGATGGCAAAGGGCAGGTTCAGCTCGTAAACCAGACTGGCCACGGCCTGTGTGGCCTCTCTGTCCATGTGCGGCTGATGCGCGCCGCGAATGGTCTGCTGCACGAGGGCTCTCCCTAGTGGGCGACGGGTGGTGGACCTCCAGCACGATGCACCAACCGTGACGGGAATGGACGATGACACGACAGGCTGGGCGCTGGTGGATGCATCGGCTGTAGACGTGGAATGGGGAGAGTGGGATGCACTAGCAGGGATGGGTGCAGCAGCATAGGTGGGGGGTGCACTGGTGGAGGGGCAACATCTGGCATGGGGTACGAAAACTGCTGGCTGAGGAGGTCATCCGGATGGGAAGGGAAGGAAGAAGGGATCTCTTCCACATCCTCGAAGGCCCCAGCAGTAGCATCCTGGGCCTGCTCGGGTGGCGGAGAGTCCATGAGAAAGTCGTAGACTGGGGGAGTGCGAGCAACAGTGGGTGGTGGTGGAACCGCAGTGGCAACTGGCGGACGCGATGGGACGGGATCCACCGGAATCTGAGCAGATGGGGGTGCGTGAGGCAGAACTGTCTGAGGGGGATGAGGGGCAAAGGGACTGGAGGAGGATGCACTCCCTCTTCTCGTGCGTGCCAGCCAAGCAGGCAGCAACTCTGGGTCAGTGCAAAATCGGAGAATGCCCTCCGAAATGGTGTTCTCCCCTGCCACGAGCCGCGGCCCGTAGGTCTCCAGTAGTCGCTGCCTGTCGGGGACGGTCATGCTGCCACAAGGGGCAGCATTCAAGGTGGCACCATTTTTGGCGCGTGTACCGAGCAGATGGCCTTTAAGGCGAGTGAGGGATGCAGCAAACTCGACGAGACAGTATCGGCAGCGCACGATCTTCTGACCGGTCTTGTTGGCCTTGTCGGCAACCCGCCTGACAATGTCTACCTCGTCCCACAGACCGAAAAGGTCGGATTGCACCATTGCGATGGAGAAAACTAGGGACAAAATGCAGATGAAGCTAAAGCTGCAAGGATGGAACGGCTGGAAAAAAAACAGCAGGGTACACTGTGTGAGAGACGCTGAAAATGGGCGAAGGCAGGGCGACGCAAGTCAGATGCAAACAGGGCATTGCGTGGGCGAAGGGCGACGCAAGGAATCGAAGGCAGGCAGGGGGAAACAGTAGCGATGGCAGGGCGGAGGAGGGCGCAAAAAAATTTCTGATGAAATGCGAGGGGGACGGGTAGTTTAGCTTAGAAAAGATTAAAAAAAATATTAAATAATAAATAATATATTATATTATGGTACCGCGGTACAAACATGGTACCGCGGTACCAGTACGGTCCCGCGGTACCGGGGTCCGCGGTTCCCAGTACCGCGGGACCTATATATATATATATATATATATATATATATATATATATATATGTATATCATAGAATCCCCTGGTACCGCCATTATGGTGCCAACCTTAGATCCGCGGTACCAGGGCGGCACCATAATAAAAAAAAAAATTAAAATTTGTTTCCGTGTTATTTAAAAAATTTCTTTGGTACCGCGGTACCATACTGGTACCACGGTACTAGGATCCGCGGTACCCGGTACCTATGATATATATCATAGTGGCCTCTAGTATCGCTGGTATGGTACCGCCGGTACCATAACAGTGGTATTGCCGGTACGGTACCGCCCTGGGATCCGCGGTACCAGGGCGGTACCAGTTTTAATATTTTTTATATTTTATTTTTGCCTTTTACCTACCAAAATAGGTCAAAAAAATGGAAAAAAAGGGTTCTGGGTGTAGAAAAAGAGGGTACAGTACATGGTGCAGGGGACTGGTGCAACAACACATGGGCACTGTGGGTGAGCAGACCATGGGGCCAATGGGAGAGCAACACAGGGGGGGAGCATCACATGGGGGCAGGTACAGAGGCACATGGAGGGATGATGGGCATCTACATGGCCGATCAGGCTGTGGGGATAAATAAGCACTCAGAATGCCATTGTGATCGGCATTTTCAGAGGCTGTGAGAGAGCTAGTGATAGACAGTGAGAGAGCAAGCGAGAGCCGGTGACATGCTATAAGAGGCTGTTTGAGAGCCAGGGTGCTGTGAGAGGGTGTTCAAGGAGTAGGGTGCTGTGAGGAGAAGGTCGATCGAGATGGCAGAGCGCATACCACCGAAGCCCGAGGGAGAAGCCAGGAGGAAGCTCGAGGAAGATATCTGAAGGCACAACGAAAGACATCGGAAGCAAGAGGCAAACATTGCAGAGATGCTGCGACAGACTCGGGAGAGACACCCAGAGTTGCAGATCCCTGCCCCCGCTGACGAGCTAGATTTGGATGAGTAGATCGGAATGAACTTCACACAGCGGCAGCACATCATGGTCAGGGAAAGGGCGGCCAGACGTCAAGCTAACCAGGAGGCAGCTCAGGCTAACCGGGCAGAGCGAGTGCGACAAAACAATGCACCTGACGAGGGCGAGGAGTCGGTGGAGGATCAGTAGGCATCTTTAGAATAGATAAGGTCCAGCCGTATGTGGCGGACTGTTGCTATGTAATAGATAAGGTTCAGCCGTATGTGGTGGACTGTTGCTATGTAATTCTCTCTCTCATCTCAGCAAGCTCCCTCTCTCTCTCTGCCATCAACTGTGTGCCCAAGTCATCTGCAGGCATGGGATGGACGTTGTTCGTAGGCAAGTCAACCTGGCGCTCCAAATCAGATATCTTCGTCTGCAAGGTCAAAATTGAGCGTGTCAGGGCAACAACTTGATCAAAAAATTTAAACCTACATTTTAGTGAGACGTCAACCAACATGCTATGGGAGAATAGCCCATCACCTGCAATGCGCTCGTAATGGTCGGCAGTCTCCTGGCGAGACGTGCGTTGGTGCTACAGAACACCAACCGCTCCAACTGACTCACTAACAGCCTGTTTCTTCTCCTCGTGTGAACGAGGGCCCATGTGCTCCAATTACGCTCACACACGGAGGCAGCGCAATCCTGTGGTATGTGCAATGAAATGGTTCAGCACGTGTGCACGGGTGGAATGTGAACGAAACACAACAAGAGATTATGAGATTAGATGCATACCTGTGAAAGGACCCACAGTGCAAGACGCTGTATGGAGGGATAGGTGCTTCCGAACATGGTCCACCAGGTAATGGGGAGCTGCCTCCTCTTTGGATCTTGAGCAGCCGGGTGACCGAACATGCCCATCCCAAAAGGAAATGCAGCTACCGCCTCCATGAGTCTGATAGGATCCAAGCCAATGTGTGGACCCACCCTGTAGATGTACTCAAGCCAATCCGACTCGAGCTCCCTGTCTGATATCTGTGTCGGAGAGAGGAAGAGGGGATGCAAGATGTGTGCAACGATGTGGATACTCTTGTGAAAGTAGTTCCACCGCGTCTCCCAGATGAACCTCAGCTCCGTCATCCTGCACGAAGTCGAAGCAAATTTTGGAAAAAACGTAACATCGACAGAAAAAACTAACTAGCAAACACTGAAAAGATAAAGAACAATTATAACATCGTACCGCTTACCTCTCTGGCTGCAAGATGGGCAGCTGCAGGAACTGTCTGATCCGGTCCATGAGCTCATACAGCAGTCCAAGTGTGGACCCCTTGCTGTCAGCCACGCACAGCACAATGTAGAGTGGTCAAAGCAGTCCTGACAATGTCTGTGCATCCCTCCAGAACTGGTCTCCCCTCACCGTGGAAGAAAGTGCTCCCCATCCTCCGTGTGCTGAAACATACTGGCACGCCAAAGATCACTGGCAACCACCTGTAGCAGCTGTGCCCTGCATCTGATCAGACGGTCGATGACCACCAGGTCGAATGCAAAGTGTGTGGGGGGTGGCTTACGGAGGTCCAAATGGCTGAACACCCGGAACATGGCAAGAACACGCCTCTTCCGGGTGACAAAAGACACCAGGAAGAGGGCCTCGTGGACGATGGCTCTAACCCAGGGAAGTGCACCTATGTCCCCCATCAAAAGGTCTATGTCGTGCGCTGCACGGGGGTATGGACGATGTGAGGGAACTCTCTCTCTAGCAAGACACCCATCTGAACGCAATTGGTGGCATTGTCCGTCACCACCGTAACGACATGCTGGGGGCCTATGGACAGGATGGAAGACCTAATGACGTCGTACATGAAATCTGCAGATATGACTCTCCCCCCTCTACTGCAATCCACGGCTCTCAAAAACTGTGTACCCATGCAGCTGGAGACCAAGATGTTGAGGATCGACCTCCTCCTGACATCAGTCCAACCATCAGACATGATGCTGCATCCATATGTGGCCCAGTGGCGGCGTAGAGGTTCCATCTCTCTAGACAAGGACTCGACCCTATCTCTCAGCATGTGTGTGCGGACAACCTCTGAACCAGGGACTCTCCAGCTAGGGCTGACAGACTGTGCAAGGCGGAATGCCCTTCTGAAGGGCTCAGAATCGGTGATGGCCAAAGGTAGTTTCAGCTCGTAAATCAAACTGGCCACGGCCTGTGTGGCCTTTCTGTCCATGTGCGGCTGTTGCGCGCCGCAAATGGTCTGCTACACAAGGGCTCTACTGGTGGGCGATGGGTGGTGGACCTCCAGCATGGTGCACCAACTGTGACGGGAATGGACGATGACGAGACAGGCAGCGCACTAGTGGATGCATCGGCTGTAGACGTGGAATGGGGAGAGTGGGGTGCACTGGTGGACGGGCAAGATCTGGCATGGGATACGAAAACTGCTGGCTAGGGAGGTCATCCGGATGGGAAGGGAAGGAAGAAGGGATCTCATCCACATCCTCGAAGGCCTCGTCAGTAACATCCTGGGCCTGCTCGGGTGGCGGAGAATCCATGAGAAAATTGTAAACTGGGGGCGTGAGAGCAATAGGACGTGGTGGTGGAACCGCAGTGGCAACTGGCGGACGTGATGGGATGGGATCCACCGGAATGGGTGCAGATGGGGTGCGTGTGGCAGAACTGTCTGAGGGGGATGAGGAGCAATGGGATGGGATGAGGATGGACTCCCTCTCCTCGTGCGTGCCAGCCAAGCAGGCAGCAACTCTAGGTCAGCCACATAAGGAACGGTGCAAAACCGGAGAACACCCTCCGAAATGGTGTTCTCCCCCGCCACGAGCCGCGGCCCGTAGGTGTCCAGTAGTCGCTGCCTGTCGGGGACGGACATGCTACCACAACGGGCAACATTTAAGGTGGCACCATTTTTGACGCGTGCACGGATGGCCTTTAAGGCGAGTGAGGGACGCAGCAAATTCGACGAGACAGTATCGGCAATACACGATCTTCTGACCGGTCTTGTTGGACTTGTCGGCAACCCGTCTGACAATGTCTACCTCGTCCCACAGACCAGAAAGGTCAGATTGCACCATTGCATAGGAGAAAACTAGGGAAAAAATGCAGCTGAAGCTAAAGCTAATAGGATGGATTGCTGGAAAAAAAACTGCAGGGTTCACTGTTGGAGAGAAGCTGAAAATGGGCGAAGGCAGGGCGAAGCAAGTCAGATGCAAGGCAGGGCGTTGCGTGGGTGAAGGGCGACGCAAGAAATCGAAGTCAAACAGGCAAAACAGCAGCGATGGCAGGGCGAAGGAGGGCACAACAAAATTTCAGAGGAAATGTGAGGGGGGCGGGTAGGTTTAGGTTAAATAATAAAAATATTAATATATTGTGGTACCGCAGTACCAATACGGTCCCCCGGTACCAGGATCCGCGGTACCCAGTACCGCGGGACCTATGATATATATATATATATATCATAGTGTCCCTTGGTACCGCTGGTATAGTACCGCCGGATCAGTGGTACCATCGGTACGGTACCGCCCTAAAATCCGCGGTACCAGAACGGTACCATTTTTAATATTTTTTTTTTTAATATTTTTAATATTTAATATTTGCCTATTACCTACCAAAACAGGTCAAAAAAATGGAAAAAAAGTGGGTTCTGGGTGTAAAAAAAGAGGGTACAGTACATGGTACAAGATGGAAGACCTAATGACGTCGTACATGAAATCTGCAGATATGACTCTCCCCCCTCTACCGCAATCCACGGCTCTCAAAAACTGTGTACCCATGCAACTAGAGACCAAGATGTTGAGGATCGGCCTCCTCTTGACATCAGTCCAGCCATCGGACATGATGCTGCATCCATATGTGGCCCAATGGTGGCATAGAGGCTCCATCTCTCTGGACAAGGACTCGACCCTATCTCTCAACATGTGTGTACGGACAACCTCTGAACCAGGGACTCTCCAGCTAGGGCTGACAGACTGTGCAAGGCGGAATGCCCTTCTGAAGCGCTCAGAATCGGTGATGGCAAAAGGTAGGTTCAGCTCGTAAATCAAATTGGCCACGGCCTGTGTGGCCTCTCTGTCCATGTGCGGCTGATGCACGCCACGAATAGTCTGCTGCACAAGGGCTCTACCTGGTGGGCGACGGGTGGTGGAACTCCAGCACGGTGCACCAACCGTGACAGGAATGGACGATGACGCGACAGGCTGGTCACTAGTGGATGCATCAGCTGTAGACGTGGAATGGGGAGAGTGGGATGCACTGGCAGGGATGGGTGCAACAGCATAAGTGGGGTGCACTGGCGGACGGGCAAGATCTGGCATGGGATACGAAAACTGCTGGCTAGGGAGGTCATCCGGATGGGAAGGGAAGGAAGAAGGGATCTCATCCACATCCTCGAAGGCCTCGTCAGTAGCATCATGGGCCTGCTCGGGTGGCGGAGAATCCATGAGAAAATCGTAAACTAGGGGCGTGAGAGCAACGGGACGTGGTGGTGGAACCGCAATGGCAACTGGCGAACGTGATGGGACAAGATCCACCGGAATGGGTGCAGATGGGGGTGCGTGTGGCGGAACTGTCTGAGGGGGATGAGGAGCACTGGGACGGGATGAGGATGGTCTCCCTCTCCTCGTGCGTGCCAGCCAAGCAGGCAGCAACTCTCGGTCAGCCACATAAGGAGCGGTGCAAAACCGAAGAACACCCTCCGAAATGGTGTTCTCCCCCGCCACGAGCCGCGGCCCGTAGGTGTCCAGTAGTCGCTGCCTGTCGGGGACGGACATGCTGCCACAAGGGGCAGCATTTAAGGTGGCACCATTTTTGGCGCGTGCACGGAGCAGGTGGCCTTTAAGGCGAGTGAAGGACGCAACAAATTCGACGAGACAGTATGGGCAACGCACGATCTTCTGACCGGTCTTGTTGGACTTGTCGGCAACCCGTCTGACAATGTCTACCTCGTCCCACAGACCGGAAAGGTCGGATTGCACCATTGTGAAGGAGAAAACTAGGGAAAAAATGCAGCTGAAGCTAAAGCTGGTAGGATGGATTGCTGGAAAAAAAACAGCAGGGTTCACTGTTGGAGAGACGCTGAAAATGGGCGAAGGCAGGGCGAAGCAAGTCAGATGCAAGGCAGGGCGTTGCGTGGGCGAAGGGCGACGCAACGAATCGAAGGCAGCCAGGCAAAAAAAGTAGTGATGGCAGGGCGGAGGAGGGCGCAAAAAAAGTTCTGATGAAATGCGAGGGGGGCGGATAGGTTTAGGTAAGAAATTTTTTTTAAAAATATTAAATATTAAATAATATTTTATATTGTGGTACCGCGGTACCAGTATGGTCCCGCGGTACCGGGATCCGCGGTATGTCGAGCTAGATTTGGATGAGCAGATCGGAATGAACTTCACACGGCGGCAGCTCATCATGGTCAGGGAAAGGGCGACCAGACGTCGGGATAACCAGGAGGCAAAGCGAGAGCGACAGAACAATGCACCTGACGAGGGCGAGGAGTCGGTGGAGGATCAGTAGGCATGTTTAGAATAGATAAGGTCTAGCCATATGTGGCGGACTGTTGCTATGTAATTTTCGGTAGTTTAGGGTGCGGCAAAGAACTAGATAGCTGCTTAAAAAAAGGACGGGATATGTGATGTTATCTTGATACAACGGTAGAATGAATACATAGTTGTTTTTTGTACAACGCGAGCCTGGTCATGTGAAATGCAATTTTTGTATTTTTTTAAATGCAAATGTGATACATGTGTTTGTGAAATGCAGTTTGGGGTGTAGGTGTAATTGTTGAGCTCATTATGTAGGTGCATTTATGTGAAGCTATCATTCACTTCAATCGAAATTAGTTGAAAATAAGATTCACACACGCACATAGAATTTGACATAAAATTGAAAATACAGCATCACGTGTACAGAGCGACATACGCACAATGTGCAGCAAATAAAGTACGCCAAACACTGTATATATTATGAAAAATGATCCGAGTACAATAGTAGACCGTCTGCTAAAGACAAACTACTGAAACTAAAATAACAGAGCCACAATCAATGCTCTGGCTCTGACTCAGACGAATGCTCCGGAGACAACTCAGGGCCCCGAGCTGACTCTCGCAGCCGTTATCTCTGCCTATCTGGAACTGGCATGGGCTGTGTGTCCGAGGAGGAGGACTCCTCACTAGCATCATCCCAGTCTGCCTCCGCATCAGCCCCAAAGCAAGTCAAACCAACAACACCTCCTCCAGCTGGCTGTAATCCTGCACCTCTAGCTGTACCTGGAATCCTGCGTGGTCGTCCTTTCTTCCCTGGCAGTTTCTGTGCCTTGCCTTTCTTGTACGGTGCACCCTTGGGCCTTCCTGGTCTCTTGCGGACAAGAGGAGCTGTCAATGCCTCGTCACCCCCATGCAAATCACCTGGCTGGCTAGGCTGGGCCTAAGCTGAGGCCGGCTGGGATAGGGAAGCAAAAGAGGGAACTCCTTGTGCACCTGAGCGAGGAGGATGAGCTCGTGGAGTGTGTGCCCGTGGGGCTGCTGCAGGTGGAGGAATTGGTTGTGCAGGAGGCAAGTACAACGGCGATATATACTGAAAGGGGCGCTGCGGTGGCCGGTACTGGTACATCATGGGTGCTGCCAAAGGGGGAGCCAGTGGAGTGGGTGCTGCCAAAGGAGGAGGATGTGGAGTGGGTGCTGCCACTAGAGGAGCAGCTGGAGGAGCCACTGTGGATGTGGGCGCTGCAAGAGAAAACCTGGGCACAGATGGTGGCCTGCCATGGAGACCTGGTGCTGCAGAAGTGGACGGCGATGGAGGGGCTGCAGGCCTGAATGGCATCGGTGGCACTGGAGGAGCTGTGCGGCGCACATATACCCTCTGAGTAGCTGGAGGAACTGTAGACACCTCGTGCGGGTGCTCTGGCTAGGACTCTGTGTATGGCATGCTGGCAAGAGATGAAGGGGGTGCCCTGACACTCGGCATCTGCTGAGCCTCTGAATCCAATGTGGCAATCAAGTCGTTCAGCTGGGCATCTGAATACAAATGCTCCAGGCTCTGGGCATCATCTTGTGCACCATCCCCTAAATCATCCTGTGCACCATCCCTTGAATCAACCTGTGCCTCATCCCGTGCCTCATCATGTGCACCCTGTAGACCCCCCAATCTGTGCAATCAAAGTCATCTGGTGCCTCCTCTGGTGTGTTGTCATACTAACGGCCATGACTCTGTACTGCACGCATCCAAACATCTGCGGGACCGGCATCTAAATCACTCTGCCCTCTATCAAGAGCCTCCTCCATCATGTCGACATAGGTAGGTATGCCACTGGCCCCCCCGTGTGCCTGCCTGTCTCCCGGTATAACCTGTGCCATGTGCCCCACCTCTGCCACGTATGCACCTGTGACCCCTGCCCGTGGCGTGTGCCCTGCACCTGTATGGTCTGCCTCATCCCTCTCTAAACTGGCAACCCGAATGGGCTCATCCTCTGACACTGGCTCGTCTGCCTAATACAAAGGAGGCTCTCTGTGCTCAAGCCCAAGCTCTCTCTCTCTCTCATCTCAGCAAGCTCCCTCTCTCTCTCTGCCATCAACTGTGTGCCCAAGTCATCTGCAGGCATGGGATGGACGCTGTCCGTAGGCAAGTCAACCTGGCACTCCAAATCAGATATCTTCATCTGCAAGGTCAAAATATTGCGTGTCGGGACAACAACTTGATCAAAAATGGCAACCTACATTTTAGTGAGACGTAAACCAACATGCTATGGGGGAATAGCCCATCACCTGCAATGCGCTCGTAATGGTCGGCAGTCTCTTGGTGACACGGGCGTTGGTGCTACAGAACACCAACCGCTCTAGCTGACTCACTAACAGCCTATTTCTTCTCCTTGTGTGAACCAGGGCCCATGTGCTCCAGTTACGCTCACACACGGAGGCAGCACAATCCTGTGGTACGTGCAATGAAATGCTTCAGCACATGTGCACGGGTGGAACGGCAACGAAATACAGCAAGGGAGGATGAAATGAGATGCATACCTGAGAAAGGACACACAGTGCAAGACGCTGTATGGAGGGATAAGTGCTACCGAACATGGTCCACCAGGTAATGGGGAGTTGCCTCCTCTCTGGATCCTGAGCAGCCGGGTGACTGAACGTGCCCATGCCGAAACGAAATGCAGCTAACTCCTCCATGAGTCTGATAGGATCCAAGCCAATGTGTGGACCCACCCTGTAGATGTACTCAAGCCAATCTGCCTCGAGCTCCCTGTCTAATATCTGTGTCGAAGAGAGGAAGAGGGGATGCAAGATGTGTGCAACACTGTGGATACTCATGTAAAAGTAGTTCTACCGCGTCTCCCAAAAAACCTCAGCTCCGTCATCCTGCACGAAGACGAAGCAAATTTTCGAAAAAACTTAACTTCGACATAAAAACAAACTAGCAAACACTGAAAAGATAAAGAACAATTTCGCTGACCTCTCTGGCTGCAAGATGGGCAGCTGCAGAAACTGTCCGATCCGGTCCATGAGCTCATACAGCAGTCCAAGTGTGGACCCCTCGCTGTCAGCCATGCGGAGCACAATGTAGAGTGGTCAAAGCAGTCCTGACAATGTTTGTGCATCCCTCCAGAACTGGTCTCCCCTCACCGTGGAAAAAAAGTGCTCCCCATCCTCCGTGTGCTGAAACGTACTGGCACGCCAAAGATCACTGGCAACCATCTGTAGAAGCTGTGCCCTGCATCTGATCAGACGGTCGATGACCACCAGGTCGAATGCAAAGTGTGTGGGGGCTGGCTTACGGAGGTCCAAATGGCTGAACACCCGGAACATGGCAAGAACACGGCTCTTCCGGGTGACAAAAAACACCAGGAAGAGGGCCTCGCGGACGATGGCTCTAACCCATGAAATCTGCAGATATGACTCTCCCCCCTCTACTGCAATCCTGTGTACCCATGCAGCTGGAGACCAAGATCTTGAGGATCGGCCTCCTCTTGACATCAGTCCAGCCATCGAACATGATGCTGCATCCATATGTGGCCTAGTGGCGACGTAGAGGCTCCATCTCTCTGGACAAGGACTCGACCCTATCTCTAAACATGTGTGTACAGACAACCTCTGAACCAGGGACTCTCCAGGTAAGGCTGACAGACTGTGCAAGGCAGAATGCCCTTCTGAAGGGCTCAGAATCGGTGATGGCAAAAGGTAGGTTCAGCTCGTAAATCAAACTGGCCACGACCTGTGTGGCCTCTCTGTCCATGTGCGGCTGATGCGCGCCGCGAATGGTCTGCTGCACAAGGGCTCTACCTGGTGGGCGACGGGTGGTGGAACTCCAGCACGGTGCACCAATCGTGACAGGAATGGACGATGACGCAACAGGCTCGGCACTAGTGGATGCATCAGCTGTAGACGTGGAATGGGGAGAGTGGGATGCACTGGCAGGGATGGGTGCAGCAGCATAAGTGGGGTGCACTGATGGACGGGCAAGATCTGGCATGGGATACGAAAACTGCTGGCTAGGGAGATCATCCAGATGGGAAGGGAAAGAAGAAGGGATCTCATCCACATCCTCGAAGGCCTTGTCAGTAGCATCTTGGGCCTACTAGGGTGGCGGAGAATCCATGAGAAAATCGTAAACTGGGGGCGTGCGAGCAACAGGACGTGGTGGTGGAACCGCAGTGGCAACTGGCGGACGTGATGGGACGGGATTCACCGGAATGGGTGCAGATGGGGGTGCGTGTGGCGGAACTGTCTGAGGGGGATGAGGGGCAATGGGACGGGATGAGGATGGACTCCCTATCCTCGTGCGTGCTAGCCAAGCAGGCAGCAACTCTGGGTCAGCCGCATAAGGAGCGGTGCAAAACCGGAGAACACCCTCTGAAATGGTGTTCTCCCCCGCCACGAGCCGCAGCCCGTAGGTGTCCAATAGTCGCTGCCTGTCGGGGACGGACATGCTGCCACAAGGGGCAACATTTAAGGTGGCACCATTTTTGGCGCGTGCACCGAGCAGGTGGCCTTTAAGGTGAGTGAGGGACGTAGCAAATTCGACGAGGCAGTATCGGCAACGCACGATCTTCTGACCGGTCTTGTTGCTCTTGTCGGCAACACGCCTGACAATGTCTACCTCGCCCCACAGACCGGAAAGGTCGGATTGCACCATTGCGATGGAGAAAACTAGGGAAAAAATGCAGATGAAGCTAGAGCTGGAAGGATGGATTGCTGGAAAAAAAACAGCAGGGTTCACTGTTGGAGAGACGCTAAAAATGGGCGAAGGCAGGGCGAAGCAAGTCAGATGCAGGGCAGGGCGTTGCGTGGGCGAAGGGTGACGCAAGGGATCGAAGGCAGACTGGCAAAACAGCAGCGGTGGCAGGGCAGAGGAGGGCGCAAAAAAAATTTCAGATGAAATGCGAGGGGGGCGGGTAGGTTTAGGTGAAAAAAAAAATTTTAAAAATATTAAATTCTAAATAATATCATATATTGTGGTACCGCGGTACCAACATGCTACCGCGGTACCAGTACGGTCCCGCGGTACCGGGATCCGCGGTACCCAGTACCGCGGGACCTATGATATATATATATATATATATATATATATATATATATATATATATGTATATTATATAGAGATGAGGGTCCGGGCCGGATGCGGGCAATTTGCGTCCGCATCCGTGTCTGGCGTCCGGACCCGGACGCGTCCGACCCCTGGACGCGGGGTCGGATGCATCCATTTGCTTTTTAACCCTAATTAACACTAAAAAAAATTATTAAAAAACGCGCCCTTGGCGTCCACGTCCACCATCCGCTTCCTTAGATATGTATATATATATATATATATCATAGTACCCCATGGTACCTCCCAAAGTACCCCACGGCACAAGTGTCGTGGGGTCCAGGTACCGTACCAGGTGTCAACACCTGTTTTTTTTTTTTGTTGATTTTTTCGCTTTAAAATGACTTGAAAAAATAAAAAATAAATAAAAAAAACAACAGGTGCCATGGAACTTCAGTACGACACCGACGGCACCCGTGCCGTACCACGACACCTAGAACTTTGGTACCGCCGGTACCATAATCGTGGTACCGCCATTATGGTGCCGCCTTGGAAAATGCGATACCAGGGCGGCACCATATTTAATATTTTTTTTATTTTTTTAAAATTTTTACTAATAAAAAATTCCTTTAGGGTGCCCAGAAAAAGCCAAAAAAAATGCAAAAAAAGGGGAAAGCACAAGGGGCAAGTACAGCAGAACATGGGCAAAATGGGGGGAGCAGACCATGGGGCCAATGGGAGAGCAGCACATGGGGGAGCAACACATGGCAGGATCAACAGCAGTTGCACATGGGCAAACAAAGTGGGGATAAATAGGCAATGTGAGTGCCATTGTGAGACGCATTGTGAGAGGCACTCTGAGAGACATTTTCAGAGGCTGTGAGAGAGCCTATGCGAGAGCCAAGGTGCTGTGAGAGAAAGTCGGTCAAGATGGCAGGGCGCAGACCACCTGACTTGAGCGTTTGCCCTGCATCCGTTAGGCTTGTTTTGTGTTTTTAATAGTTTATTTCCGTCATGGTATATAGCTTGACGGGCTACTTTGTGTCCGAAGGCACAACAAAAGGCATGAGAAGCAGCGCGCAGATTTTGAAGAGAGGATGCGAGAGATTCAGCAACGACACCCGGAGCTGCAGCCCCCTACCCCCGCTGGCGAGGGCGAGGAAACACAACACGGGAATTAACTACACTGCGCAGCAGCTGGCCATGGTCAAGGAAAGGGGGCGAATTCGTTGGGCTAACCAGGAGGCAAAGCAAGTGATTAATGCACCTGACCAAGCCAACGAGTTTGTGGCTCTTCGGAGCCCAGTTAATGTCGTCCAAAGATCTTGTGTTGCATGCAAACTTGCATGGTTCCCACATATTCAATGCATCCTAATTGCCAAATTTGCTGAGCAATCAAACTGCTACTACAACTATATCTTTCTATCCTTATACCTTTAAAGCAATGCATGTTGGTTGTGCCATGTAGATTAGTAATTGTGATGATTCTCTTCATATTGTATGCTTGCTATAGATGTGAGATGCAAGGTGAGACTTAGGACAAAAGATCTTCCTCCTATGAATGCATAGTGTAAGGAGAAGATCCAGGTGCAAAGATTCTTGCATAGGATGTCATCTAATTGTAATATGATGGATTCCTTTCATTTGATTGTTGTGATAGAATGTGGCATGAGCCTTGTAATGTCTTTGGTGCCCTTCCTTTGTGTTGGTATCTTCTGTATGACTAATGAAATTAAATTGTAAATATGATTCACACACGCACATACAATACGAGATAAAATTGACAACAAAGCATGACAATTAAACATCGACATATACATAAGGTGCAACAAATAAAATGTGTCGAAAACTGGATACAATGTATAAAATGGTCTGAATACAATGTTCGGCCATCTGGCCGCCAAACATGAAACACGATATCAAACTGCTAAATAATCAACAACAGAGCCACAATCAATGCTTTGGCTTTGACTCGGACGAATGCTCCAGAGACAACTCAGGGCCTCGAGCAGACTCTCGCAGCCGATATCGATGCCTACATCATCCCATGCCTCATCTTGTGCACCATGTAGACCCTGCATGCCATCCCAACCGGTACCATCGAAGTCATCTGGTGTACTATCGAAGTCACACCCAAAACTCCATGTTGCACCCATCCAAGCAGACGTGGGATCCGCTCCTATATCTGTGCCCTCCATCGAGAGCCTCCTCCATCATATCAACATATGTAGATATGCCACTGCCCCCCCCCCCCCCCCCCCCCCCTGTGTGCCCTGCTTGCCCCCTGGTAAAACCTGTGCCACCTGCCCCACCTCTGCCACCTGATGTACCTATGACCCCTACCCGTCGCGTATGCCCAAACACTGATATCATCTGCCTCATCCCTGTCTGATCTGGCGAACACAACCTGAATGGGCTCATCCTGCTCATCCTTTGAGACTGGCTCATCTGCCTCATACAATGGCTCCTCTCGGTGATCAAGCCCAAGCTCTCTCTCTCTCATCTCTCTCTCTCTCTCTGCCTACATTAGATCAGCTTGATGAACATACAGGTCTATCTATGAAGTATCTTTACCTCAGTAACAGACAGAAGATAAAAGCTTGAAGGAAACTAGCTATGGAAGCATCCACAATACAAGGAAAGCTTAAGCATCACAAACCAAAGTTAGGACTGCAAATGCTTGATTGATTGAGAGCAGGGTGTGGACCTCTTTGAGGGTGCATTCTCCCATACATAACTAGAAACTATTGAGGTGCTATCACCAACTTGAGTCTTATGCCACATGGCATGCACACTTGGCCACTTGGAACCCAACTTGCACTTACTTATTTTAACTTACAAAGAGGGGTACAATGTATTTACAATTAAATTGCCCCCATGACAAATGCATAACATAGTTTCAGCACAGCTCCCACTGGATGAGGGTAAATTTATGTCTATTTTTGAAATTAGAATATATTCAGTTTCACAAATTTGAATTAAGCAGTCAGTGATGTCATAAGGTATGTGAGCTATTGCAAGTAATTATCACTCTTAATGCTAGTTGGTCCCAAACTCATGGATGATGAGTGAGCATCAGGATGAACTTGTGAAAGACAACTTAATGGCCTACTTGACGGATAACTTGTCAAATTTAAATAGAGAAGTCAGTGATGTCATAAGGTAAGTTTAGAAACAATACAAGCAACCCAAAAAGTCAAAGGATCTAAATCAAAACAATAATATAGAATTCAATAAACAAAACATGATTCATACCTATGTAGTTTGTTTATCATTGGTATATGTACCTAGGTTTACATTATATGCATTTTTGTTACGTATTTGGAGACGTTTTCACATGCTCCCACTTGTTTTACACACCTGATATGTACTTATTCATCTTATAGGCATGGAAAAGGAAATTACTAAAGCGCTCTCTCTCTCTCTCTCTCTCTCTCTCTCTCTCTCTCTCTCTCTCTCTCTCTCTCTCTCTCTCTCTCTCTCTCTCTCTCTCTCTCTCTCTCTCTCTCTCTCTCTCTCTCTCTCTCTCTCTCTCTCTCTCTCTCTCTCTCTCTCTCTCTCTCTCTCTCTCTCTCTCTCTCTCTCTCTCTCTCTCTCTCTCTCTCTCTCTCTCTCTCTCTCTCTCTCTCTCTCTCTCTCTAACGGGCACACGCCATCCTTGGTCTACGTGTGGAAATATATGTTGACCATTGAATAAAATGTAAGCTCTTCCTTATTTAATATGGATCTACTAGATCTATCCGTAAAATTTGAGGCAAACGTGTAGACTTTGACTTCGTGGGTTATAGGAGAAGTTGCCGAAGACTCTTAGTTTTCTTGATTAAGCTCACTAAGATAGAGTTGAATTTTGCAATTTTCAATATTGAACAATTGTAGATGTAATTTTCAGGATATTGGCATACTTTCAATAGAATTTTCAAAATTTAGACATTTGTTATTTGATATTATGCAATTCGACATTGTCGATTTGAATATAATTGATTATTTTTTACCAAATGTATAAGAGGGCATGTTAATATCTTGTTTGATGGTGTGAATGAGATAGTCCTACAAAATCTTAGGCAACATAATCACATCCATTTGGCTCTCACTTAAGGTTGAAAGAACTTAGAAGCATTCAGCTTCTTCAAGCACAACTGGTTAAAAACATTCCGTTGGCAGTTGTTGGGAGTTATGGTCCATGATCTCATCTTATAGTACTTTGGTGAAAAGTCTACTATTGGAATTCATGTTAGTGCTACTACTTTTACTTATTTAGAAGTAAACCTCATGGCTTGGTCCCTAAGGAACCAAGATATATTTGACATTGTACCATATGACTAGGCTCTAGGGTAATAGGTCACAAGACTAACAATAATTGGGCCACAATAGCCTATATAATAACCCAAGGGACAATATTTTTAATAGTTAACCATTAAGAGTCATAGGCTCACAAACCTAGCACTAACAATTTGATATCAATTAGCTTATGAATGGATATGATATTGTCAGTGTTCTCTAATGATTTGATCAATGTCTTTAAATTCTCTTGCAACTCTGAAAGTGCATCTTGTGTTGTTTTGTAACTTGGTATCGAGACACTTTGCTAGGCAAAGACAGTGATTGGATCCACTCCTACAATGGGAACTAAAAACTCAAACTAGAACGTAAAAAGAGTCTTTTGATAAAAATCTAAGTTTGATATTTGTTCTAACCTTCTCAAACATGATTGAACTTTAACTTTGTTAGTTTCATTGATTTCCTAGCATCCACCCGACTAAAGATGGTAATCTTTCACAATCGTCCATGAGAGCAAGTGTTAAAAGAGAACTCAATTGACATGGTTTATAGAAATTGATCCACCATCCTCATTCTTTTTCGAAATATTGGAACAAAAGGACCTAGGAAAGTAAAAAATAATGGGAAGAAACGCGCCTTGTTGAAAGCAATAACAAAGGCTTTTAAGCTAACCTCTATAAAAGTTTGGCAAATCATTGAAAGTGGGAATGCAGACCCTAAATGAGCACCACGCAACCACCAAGCACTTGAACACTAATCCAAGACAAGTTCTAGAAAAACAGCTCACATAAGAGCCCAAGCATTATGACAGTTTAAAATCACTCCGACATGAATGGACTGCTTGAAAAATTCAAGCAAACCTAGACGTCTGCTTAACTCATTGGGCCCAACTCAAAGCCGATCTCTTGAATTCAAAAACAGACGAACCTTTGTGACAAATTTCAAGGCCTAGCTATGTGACATCTTAATTAATACAGAAGACACACCATGAAGGCAAGAGAAACTAGCTATGGAAGCATGGAGAAAACATCAACCACAGAGGTATTGCTCAAGTTCCTCACAAACATGCATGAGAAAGTATGATGTGTTGTTAGGAACTTGAGCTACTTGGCCACTTTGGCCCACTTGCACTAAAATTAGTTAAGTTACAAAAGGTGGGTTACAAAGTGTTTTTGATGAATTGCCCCTCTTACATTTGTAGACATTTGTACAACTTGCATTAACTTCTGAGAATGCTCAAGACTTCGAATAAGATAATCTCAAAAACTCTAGCCCGAAGTTTGGCCCACTTTCTCCGAGATCTTGTTTCCTTGAACCAATAAACCTTTATCAAGGACAGTCTGTCTTGGAAGACAATTTAAATTTTTGGCCTGATCTAGATGTTGAAACTTATCAGAATTTGAAATCAGCCTTAGTGAAAAGATGTGTTTGATACAGTAGATTGAAGATTTTTACTCGCGTTGAATTGGCAAGCTTCTCCTCCTTAACTTTAATGAGCTGTTACTCCCAACTGTTGATGACAAACATGAACGCTAGTGACGGGAAGCTAACCCTAACGCAAAATCTACGAAGACTCTGCAGATCTTAAAATAGCAGTAAGCAAAGGGATAGCAGAGTTTCTTGACTTGGATGATATGCATGAACTAGCGACTCCTGAATTATCAATATCCTCAAATTGAATGAGCTCAAGTAATTCAATTCAAACTTCCAATTCCAAAATGAGCCAACAGGATTTCGATTTTAATACGTAGAACATCATTCACGAATGTCTCCATTGAAGAAAGAAAAAACTTGAAATTGTCATGTAAACCCTCAGCAGCTTCAAGGTAAGCCTCAAATAGCAAAGAGAAAGAAATCTTACATGCAGGTCCAGGTACAGGGGGAGGAGGACGATGCATGGGAGGACCAACAGGCTGGGCGACCCGGGGATAGAAGGAGGGACTATTGGGCCCCCCCTGTCTGTCTGTGCGCTGTACATACATGGACCTTTGTAGATCGTAACCTGACTGCGGTCTCAATTGCGTCCCCTTCCTGAAATCATAATCCATTCCCCGAGATCGATCTCTCTCTCTCTCTCTCGCTCGCTCGCTCGCTCTGGCTCTGTTAATTCCACTCTGCCTTTACGATCAAGCCAGGCTCTCTCTCTCTCTCTCTCTCTCTCTCTCTCTCTCTCTCTCTCTCTCCCTCCTTTTATATAGTGGCTCAACTGTCGGAAGATACGTTGGGATTGATCATTCAATTTTTTTTGTTTTTGGATGTTTAGCACATTAAGTGTAGTTGTTTAGTGTGTAACTAGGCTTAAAGGTGGTTTTTCACATGCCTTGTCCCATTGACCATTAATGGGATTTTGATGGTTGTTATTCAAAAATTAAGTGTCCCATGCGCCCATGTGTGGTGTGGTGGTAGAGGATTCCTAGTGTGGGAATGACCACCCAAGTTTAAACCCCGCCCACGTGGACACATATGTGGTGTCCAAAAAGAAAATTTACATATCCCGATCTGCCCTTGTGTGATGTGGCGATAGAGCACGGTCTTTTGTGGGCACAATATGTATGACAAGTGGTGGAGTTCATCATGTGCCATGCGTTTAATGTCATATCAATGGAATATGTATGACAAGTGGTGGAGTTATCATGTGCCATGCGTTTAATGTCATATCAATGGAGTTTTTTTGTTGTGAAGGATGGCCAGCGTGTTGCCCTGCACCTTCTTCACCATCTTCATTCCTTGGATCTTCATCAATGCAATTGATGGGTTGGTTTGCACGTCCACGCCCTTCACAAAATCTACAACATCCCTTGCAATTGTGAACTAACCTTCGCATGCCCATGACAAATTATGCAATGCCCTTCGTAGTTGGAACTTGAACTTCATTCACAATTGAGTGAGAGAAAACACAATGCTAGGAATGTTCTTGTCATATAAGACACATTATTTTTTGAGGCTTAGTGTTGAGGCTTTGAAAACATATATAATTAAATAACATAAAACCTTTAAAAGCTTATATAATTATTTAAACATGAGCCTTAAAAAACTTTGGCGAAGCAAAAAACTTGGATATCGCACAAGGCTTCGGTGGGGTCATTGAATAAACACCAGCCAACAATCCCCAGTCAGCATCATTCGATCGTTGGTGGCTAAGACTAGAATGATATATGATCATTTTTTAGTCCCAAACTTTTTTCTTGATTTTGAAACATCCTTGGAAAATGTTTTTGCAATAGCTCATCTTTCATAAATCCAAGAAGTTCACCTTTGACAATGAAATACAAATGCAGCCATATCATTACTTCAGTCTAGAAGACCACCACAATAGGAGTTCTATCATGTTATTTTGTGCTAATGTTTAGAGCATAGGCATGCTTTGAGCACTCTAATTTGTTTAAAGTAGCATCATTGATTTTGTGTCCCAGCCAATAAAAGCCAAGGGTCCATCCTTGACCAAAAGAATGGAGTGACTAGTGCACACTCAAGGAAGCAAAATGTCTACCACATTTCAAGATCCAATTATGAGCTTTATAACAACAACTCCTCATATATAGCTATTGGACCTAGATCTACCGTATAATTGCCCTCTAAGGAATCGTCATTAAAGGGTTACAATTAACAAAGTTGCGAAAGCCTAATATTGTTGTTTATTGTCACTACATCTTCATATTGGAATTGGGTAATCTACATGCCTCATGTTGTCCTTGGGTGTGATAGTCATTTCTCATGCTCCATCTCCAGAATTGAACTCTAATTCTTTGTCTCTTGTCACCACCATGTTATGCTAGTGTTGTTGCTTTTTAGTACCTCTAGGAATTTCGTAGGCTGGTTATAAAAGCTAGGGCACCGAAAAGCTCTAATATTCCTAATTTTCTTGGGACTTTTTGCATAGCTCAAGGTACCAAAACGTCAAGACATATGTCACGTATTTATAATGACATAGTAAGGTTGTACATTGTCCTATGATGTCAAATTTGATGTTTTATCATTGTGTAATAGCTAATGCACAATTTTTGTGAAAATCTGCAAAAGAAATTTATGTTTTGGAAACCTTATGTCTAAAAAGTGTTTCAAATGTTTGGTCAATTTTTCCAAGTGTTTGAAATGCATTTGAAACATACCACATTTGGAAGTTTGAAACAGTCTGTCAATGCACTAGTGCTACTAAAGAATAAGCCCAAGATTTAGCCTTAACACATGATGCTCTTTGAACGACCATGTTTTGCCCAATGCTTCTAAGTGACCAACAATCACTTGATCCAACTAAGTTGTTTTACTTATTTTCAAAAATAAAAATATTGTACTGGTCGTAAGCTTTTACCAATCTCACTATCAACATATCAACCCATACTAAATATTTGTGCTCAATGATGATCAGCAATTACTCTGGAAACTTGTGACAATTGATAGCAACAAGTGAAGCACCAAGTTTTTGTCATTAGGTTAAAATTGGCTCCCATACACGTAGGAAATGGCAAATTGAACTTGTAATAATCATTGTTGCAATAGCACTGGTGTGTAACACTCCTAGAGCACAAGCTCTTAAAATCACCAAAACTTGTAGTGTAGAATGAACCTCCGCACCATTACGCACTATTTGTAACACACTCCACATGACTGGAAAGTGCCCCTCGGTGAGACTGGTCACTGGATCATAACTTTGGTCACATTCCACATGACCCCTCGGTGAGATTGGCAAGTGCCCCTCGATGAGACTGGTCACTGGATCATAACTTTTTTCACATGACCTTGTGCTTACCAATCCTAGTGGGATTACGGTCAGTGAACCATGACTGGGTCCTAATATTCCATCCCACTTTGAGAAAGTGATCGATCCTCAATGACAAACTCAAAATAGGCACATCGTAGCCGTGAATGACTCTCCCAAGTCACCTCCAATAACGATAATCCTTTCCACACTACAAGGTATTCTTGGAGGACACAATTTCATAGTTGTCTATGCCTCCACTCTAAGATATGATCTGGCCCATGGTCCTCTGTATCTCTCTTGAAGAAACAAAATGTTTCTAACCACAAAGCCTTGCTAGCTTTCAGCCCTTCGCTTGACACGAAACACGAAGACGAACGGTTCGCGAACACGAAAGTCAAAGGAGACAAACATGAATGGTTCACGAACACGAAAGATTCACGAACGAGAATCTTTTGCGGTCTGGCATGAGAATCTTTTGCGGTCTGGCATGAGAATCTTTTGCGGTCCAGTACGAGAAAAGGCAGACGACCAAAACGAAACCAACAATGGAAACGGAACCAACGTCATGAAACTTTCTCCTGCCCTTCACGCTTCAAAGAGTACCGCAAGATCATGCAAGTATCCAGAAGTACAGATGTCTGATCTGATGGCATGATGTCAGCAAATACACTTTAGGTCATGGCTAATCTGCCACTCTTGTAATTTCCTGATTAGTTGTAAATGCTTAATCACTCTAATCTTAAAAGTTACATAGAACGACTATATACTTGTTGGATGATACTTGACACCAGATGACAGGGCACACATACAGTGTAATGAAGTAGTCTGATGCTAGTAAGCAATCAAGACGAAAACACATGTCCGCCTGCGTGCGAAGACAATTTTGTCTAGGATCTGTAGATCCAACTGTCCGCTAGTAAAGCGAGACGATTACTCGTGAGAGAACCGTGTTTCTCCCACGCCAACACACTGCGTGGATTTGCATGCAGTGCTTAAAGAATCAGAGAAAGATCAATATAGATAATTTTCTTGTTGTGTCTGATCTCGAATGCAAATGTGTTTGTTGTTATTCGTATGTCTTATTCTCCCATTCATTTCGATTCCTCACATTGGCTGTATTTGTTGAATGCTGCATTAATTTTATAAACGTAGATCAGTGGTGCCTGACTACACTCTGGAGGACTGTAGGAGTGATTCAGCCAGCAGTGTCCAGCAATCACATTTGAACTCCATCCGAATCGCATTGAGTCGTGGTTGAGTCTACGATCGCGATTGTTTCGCGATTTCTCCTTCTTGATTCTCATCAGTGGTATCAGAGCCTACCTATCTTGTTATAGTCTGACATAGCCAAGAAGCTATCAGATCTAGGAGGCCAAGCATTCAGACAAACCACCATCAACAAGGGAACAGATTTCAAGAAGAAATGGCTTCAATCAGCAGCATGCAGAGCAAGATCTGCACAATTCTTAATTTTTCAGGATCTAACTTTCTACCTTGAAAAGTTAAGACATCACTCATACTCAAGGGCGAAGGACTCTTCCCCTGGGTGGATGGCACAGAAGAAATGCCTACGACATCAGGCAAGGAGCTACGCGAATGGAGGGAGAAAAACGACAAGGCAGTAGCCTTGCTATCATCTTCCATCAAAGATAGCCTCACACTTGACCTGACTACACTCTCCAAAGCTAAGGAGATGTGGGATGCATTGCTCACCCGATTTCAGACGAAATCAAGAAGTCAAATCATGATGCTGAAAGATCAGCTGACGAATCTTCAGTGGGATGGGAAAGACCTCACCTCTTTCGTGAGAAAGATGAAGGATCTATTTCTATCACTACATGACTCTGGAGCAGAGAATGCAATGTTAGCTGAGAAGCAGCTCACGTACCTGTTGAGAGCCTTACCCAGATCATTCCAGACAACAAGGACCCTGCTCGCGAAAGATCCTATCATGAACCTCAAAAGGCGATTGTTGAGATTCGAGAGGAAGACGAGGCCAGAGAACATCTTGATCACAAAGATGGTTCTGACCAGGCCCTCTATGACAACAAAGAAAAATCCAAGAAACAATTCAAGCCTAAGAAGAAGTCTAATCAAAGGGAGGATCGTGATCAGCAAGCAGAAGGGACTAGCAAAGGCAACTGGAAAAGCAAAGGGAGGTCCAAGCAACAAGGTGTAGACAAGAAAACTTGCGTGAGATGCAGAAGAGACGGGCATACAATAAATACATGCTGGCTCAATCCCAAGATTGAGTGTATTCATTGTCACAAGAAGGGTCATGTAGCCGTGGATTGCAGCCAGAACCCGAGAAATAAATCAACACAGAACAGACAGGAGAACAGCAACAGTTCATCCTATGTCGAGGAGTCCGAGAGCTCAAAAATGGGCAAAGAAAGAATGAACAGAAACTGTTCGGCCATCTATATCTGTGAAGACGTCTGTGCAGCGTCAACATCTGACACACATGAGGTGATCCTAGATCCAAGAGCCACCTCACACTTCGTGACATCAAGATGAATAATGTCTGATTTTAGAAGTGCAGATCCTTTAAGATTCACAGTTCTTGGAGATGGATCTAAGCATCAAGTGAACGGTATTGGTTCATTGTGGCTCAACACCAACGATAGAGACAGATGACTCGAAGACGTTCTATTCGTTCCTACTCTGCAACAAGACTTGCTTTCTGTAGCAAGAATATCAGATGCAGGGATGCGTGTGACGTTTTCTGATGAAGCGTGCAACATGATTGATGCCAGTACCAGTACATTGATCGCTCAAGGCAGAAGGAAAGGAAACCTATATCATCTGAAGGTGCGCCTGCCTACAAATCAGATGCATCAAACTCATGATGACCAGCCAAACACTCTGTGGCACAGAAGACTATGCCACATGAACTCAATGGCACTTTACCAAGCAAGCCATCATGGAGCGATAACAGGGGTCAGCATCTCGAATGCAACCACTTCGACCACCTGTGATGCATGTTTGAAAGGCAAGATGTCACGCACTCCATTCATCAAAGACTCCTACAGAACAAAGATTCTGGAGTTAGTACATTCTGACATCTGCGGACCATTCAATGTGATCTCAGTAGAAGGTTCAAGATATTATATAACCTTCATTGATGATTATAGCAAATTTGCCACTGTGTATTTTATTCAGAATAAATCTGAAGCACTTGATAAGTTCACAGCATATGTGAATTGGGCTGAAAGATGTACAGCAACAAGGTTAAGCATATCAGGATAGATCGAGGTGGCGAATACATCTCGAATCACTTCATTGACTTTTGCAATGATCGTGGCATCATTCATAGAAGAATTGCATCCTACACACCGCAGCACAATGGTGTTGCTAAACGAAAGAACAGGACCTTGATGGAAGCAGCCAGATGCATGATGGCCTACTCGAAAGCTCCAAGGGCACTGTGGGTTGAAGCAGTAGCTACAACCGCATATATCCAGAACAGGACAGTTAAGTATGGTGTCACTCACATGACACCACACGAGCTATGGTGGGGTAGAAAGCCCAACCTGTCTCACGTCAGAATATTTGGTTGTGCAGCTTATGCACATATTCGTGATAAGCTTCAAAAGAAGCTTGATGAGAAAGCCGAGCAGGGATTTCTAGTAGGTTATGATAACGACTCGTCATACTATATATTCTACATGCCAGACACGAACACTGTGAAAATAGTGAAAGATGTCAGATTTGATGAGAGTAGGACAATGGCCAATGACGATCCTGTCAGCTACAAAGTTCTGGAGAGACAGTATTATGACCTGCCACCATTTTAACCACAGACTTTCAAGGAGGCGATTGAAAGTCCAGAGAAGGACATATGGATCCAAGCCATGAACGAAGAGATGGAGTCCATGAGGAAGAACAAGGTATGGACGTTGCACCCATTACCTCATAAGCGCAAGACTATCAAATGAAAATGGGTGTTCAAGATCAAATACGGACCAAAAGGGAATGTGACACAATACAAGGCAAGACTTGTAGCGAAGGGATTCTCTCAGAGATACGGTATTGACTACTCTGAAACCTTCTCTCCTGTCATCAAACATTCGTCCCTACGTCTGTTATTTGCATATGCAGCAGCTTATGACCTCAGGATCCACATTGTGGACGAGAAGACAACCTTCTTGCATGGAGAACTAGACGAAGAGGTCTATATGGATCAACCCCCAGGATTTGTCTCGAATTCTTGACTATGCATGCAGAATGCATAGAAGTATCTGCAGTCTGAAACAGTCAGCCCGACAATGGTATAAGAAGAAAGATCAAGCTCTGAAATCATTAGGATTCAAGCCTCTATTGGCTGATTCCAATGTATATGTTAGAGTTATAGATGGGCAGATCATCCTTGTGGCTGTGTTCGTGGACGACACTCTAATACTTTGTAGGAGTGAACAGCTGATCACTGAAGTGAAAGTAGGTAACAGTTAGGTGTCCTAAAACTTGCTTTACTTTATGGTACTCTATACTGTAAGACTTTATATATATGGATAATGCTAAGTGATCTACCCCTTGGAATATTTGACCATTAAAGAAGAGGGAACTAGCGATAACACGGTTAACTTTTTGAGTACTACCACTACCTTTGATCCAGTTTCAGGAGACTTCCAAATGAGGAAGTTCAAAAAAAGGAAAGAACATCCTTTTTCCTTTTCTCCAATACATCCACTTAGCATCCAATAGACCAATCTTTAACTCTTATAAAGATATTATCTCACAGATTATAGTTGCAATGTATTGTTGTAGCAATCAAGAGGTGTTTATTAATGAAGTCAAAATCATTGTGAATACATTCCAGAATATCAGATTCATGATGGGAAAGCTATATGAAATCATCAATAATATTCTTATACAATGTATTCCTTGGATTGATGTTTACATTACCAACAAATGCTGACTTTCTCTTGGTGGGCAGTTAGCACTCCATCTCAGGGTGCTAACTGCCCCCTGAGATACCTTGCTAACTGTGAATATGGCTGGTGGGTTCTCTCTCTCTCTCTCTCTCTCTCTCTCTCTCTCTCTCTCTCTCTCTCTCTCTCTCTCTCTCTCTCTCTCTCTCTCTCTCTCTCTCTCTCTCTCTCTCTCTCTCTCTCTCTCTCTCTCTCTCTCTCTCTCTCTCTCTCTCTCTCTCTCTCTCTCTCTCTCTCTCTCTCTCTCTCTCATGGGCTCTATTGTATGATAGTTGTATGACATATACGTTGTTAAACATCTTAGAAATTACTTCCCCTTATGATGCCAAATTGAATAATGTGCTTTACTTTACCAAACTTGGTAAAGGGAACCCTTTATGAAGTTTTTTAAATAATAACTTGGTTGGAGGGAAACTTGCCTTTGAACGGCTACGATCTTTGCACACTATGAGAAAACAGTCTAACAGTGGGCATCTTTAAGCACTTAGTGCATTTAAAGGTGATGACTTCTCTATATAAAGGAGAATCACACATACCTACTTCACCTTCCTCTCTCTCTCTCTCTCTCTCTCTCTCTCTCTCTCTCTCTCTCTCTCTCTCTCTCTCTCTCTCTCTCTCTCTCTCTCTCTCTCTCTCTCTCTCTCTCTCTCTCTCTTTGCCTTACTTTTGCCCTGGCTATGCTTCTCCTACTACGACTTACTACGACATTGAGGATCGAATATTGATTGGAAGAATACTACAAAGAAGGGTAGGTATACAAACAGGCTTAATGCTTTTTGATCTTTCAAGATACCAAAAGTTTTGTTACATTGTATAAGTACTTGAGGATTGAAGCTTATGTAGGATATGATAATGCATGATTTCATAGCCCTCTGGATTTAGAGAACACGTGGGAATTTACTACAGTTGAGCGCTACTAGTTGGATACCAAATCGCAGGTATACTACTACAAGCCAATGAATGTAGGTCAGCGCTAAAGCTTTCTCATTCATTTTGTACCACACATTAAAGCATTTAATGGCACGGCTATTTGTATGGTAGCTAGTAAGCCAAAGATGGCCATACCATCGCGATTGAATGCATGGAGTGTTTGCATATGATTGCACCACTATTTGATGAGCCACAGATCACGGATCTGAAACGCGACTGAGTGCTTCATTTGCCTCTATTTTTTGAGAAATACATTTGCATATGACATGTATGCTTGAATGGCATAGTAACTACTCACTATTTATGGTAGAATGCAGCTGGCCACCCTACTACTATGCCCACTCCTAAGTTGGCATGCTTGGAGATTGATCAACACTTACGATATGAAAATGATAATGGTTGTGTATGAGGAGACTAATGCCTTCCACGGATGATTAGCATATTGCTACTGCTAGTATAGCCTCTATGAAGTACTATTGATTACTACGAGCATATTGTTTTCAATATAACGAATACCGTTTGATTACTTGCTGGAAATTTGAATAGGAAATTGATACTCTTATTACGAAACGATATCTCTTTAAACCATAAGCATGAGCTACGCTTGACTAAGACAGTGAAGTCTCTAATAATGTGATGAAGTATTATTAGAATGATGTACGTGTCGTAACTAGTTACTTTCGGTATGATGATACTAGTACGCAAGAAGGATATCACCTTGGCTAGCAGGAAACGTCATCTACACATATCTAAGTATGAAGTTTTGTGCTCTTGTAACAATGCAATGTAATAGAATGAGTATTAATACACACACTACGCAGCATAGACGTCGGAACATAGTAGGAATGAATGACTATGTGCATAAGATTGTTAAAAACTAGTACTTCTTACTCTCGTTGGAAAAATTACATGGCATGAATGTTTATACGTTAAAGTACAAGTGAAGGTAGGTTATTGTTAAATGCTGAATCTGACTATGGTTGGCTTGTATCGCATGGATTTGCCCAAGCCACAAAGTGCTTAGACTCCTAACTACCTTCGTAGGACGTCTTTGGGGCTAGCATGGCACGAATCTACCCTAGTACCTAGCACTGATACTAGAAGTCAGAACTTGCTATTAATATGAATGTAAGTTTGTAGCTGCTTGCATGATAAACACAGTAAGATTATAAAAAACATTCTATTATCTCTTATGCTCATCAGTTTGGCGTTGCCTTGATATGGAAAAAAAAGAGAAGAGTGTATTGCTAAAGCATAAATGGCATGATTGGGAAGATTGGACATTACATTTGAATTTGAAGTCTTGCTGATAAGGTAGTAAATCTTGTCTCGGACATGGATAACAACTTATGCTCAACTATGACACATGTCTTCCTCACTTAACTAACTTGTGCTGTTATGCTATAAATTGAAGGGTTCAAAAGGTTTGGTCTTGACTTGTTAAGAGGGACTATGTGAAATTTTGTTACTCTCTCTCATGCATCACACCATCAAAATGGCAGCTTCTTCAGAATTTGAGCAACCTGCGACTTCCAGAACATAGCAGGTTGAAGATTGTTAGCAGATTCTAGGAAATCTCCAAGTGCCCAGCCAAGCTGAAGACACAAGTTATCTCACACCCATGACCGAGGAGGTCTCAGAAGGAAGAGAGCAAAAGAAGCTGAGAACCGAGCATGAGAGCCGAGAAAATACTAGCTAGGAAGACAGTGAGTTAACTATGTGAGCCTACATGGTGTATCCCAAAGAAGGAATGACCATGTAGGAGCTAGTAATGTTTCCTAGGCATTGTAAATAAAGGTAGACCCCCTTAAATTAGTTAGAGTGAGCCACCGTTTGATGGTGACCTTTAGTGGAAGGGCAAGTTCCACATGTAATTCTAATTTAGTGGAATTGCCACATGGGCAGCCTTCTTGCTTATTTAAGGGCCCCCCTCTCTTGTGAGGGAGCTTTGATTGTATGGTCAAGTTCTCTTGAGCAAATAAAGAGGATCCTCACGAGTTCTTGATGATAGCTTAGCTCCCTGTTTATGGCAATGCTCTTGAGTGAGATTTCTATGAGAATGCTTGATTCCTTTGCATTGTGGATTAACTAGGTTCTTGTTTCTTGTTTCTTGCTTAGTTGTGGATTAACATTCAATTCTTGTTTGTGGAATCTTGTAGTAATCAGCATTCAAGTAAACTAGATAGGCTGGTTTGTCGTATAGATCTTGCACACTCCCTTACAACCGAGTTTTTTATTGTTCTTGAGTAGTCTAAGCATCAAGTGATGAGTGTTTCTTGATTCTTAGATTGTCAAAGAGCTGTTAGGCATCTAGTTTCTTGAATCTTGTTTCTTGTTTCAGTAGTTAATCTAGTTCTTGATTGTTTTTTGATTTAGTAGTTAGTGGTAGGATTGCTCTCTATATTGAACGTTGATCTTCTTGAGCTTTGTCTGGTTACATATGTAGCTGAGTATCATATTTGAGTTACCCATTGACAGGCTGGGAATACATGTTTAAACCTGAGTAATGCTTCTGCTCTATAACAGTTCTAATAAGAAGAAGGACCACAAAGAACCGTAACAACAGAAGTAAAGTAATCCAAGAAGAAGAAAGAGATAAAAAAAGAAACGTGTTCACAGATTTAGTGAATCTGTCAACATTTGGCGCCTTTTCATAGCTACACACACTTTAAACCAAGCCATATTTCATTCACCTGTGTTGCGACACAATCGCCCTGAGAGCTCCTACACGTTCATTGCCGAGCTCATCACTTCGGTCTTGACCGACGTCTTGCTCGTTTCTTAACCAGAGTCTCACGATCCGCACCAAGCTGAGCTCCATGACTCAAGTCTGGACCAGACCACCATCTCATACCACTCGACCGAACCACAACTTCAAAATCCTAACATGTCCTAAGTTATACCTCAACCGCCGCTCATCATTCAAATCTCGACTGGAGTAATAACTCCAAATTTTGAACGAACATCTCTTTCACATCTCAACAGGAGTGTTTAGTCAAAACTCAACCGGAGCACTCCTATCACATCTCAACCGGAGCACTCCGCTCAGTTCTTAACTGGAGCATTTCACTCACATCTCAACCAGAGTGTTCAGTTAAAACTCGATCGGAGCACTCCGATCACATCTCAACCGGAGCACTCCGTTCAGTTCTCAACCGGAGCATTTCGCTCACATCTCAACTGGAGTGTTAAGTCAAAACTCGACCAGAGTACTCCTATTACATCTCAACCGGAGCACTCCGCTCAGTTCTCAACCGGAGCATTTCGCTCACATCTCAACCGGAGTGCTCAGATCTTGACCGGGGCACTCTCCTCAGATATCGACTGGAGCACTCTGCTCAGATCTCAACCGGAGCACTCTGCTCAAATCTCAACCGGAGCACTTGCTCGCATCTCAACCGACGTGTTCCATTAGATCTCAACCGGAGCGTTTCAGTGAAATTTCAACCGGAGCGTTTTAGTTAAATCTCAACCGGAGCACTAACCTCGAATCTCAACCGGAGGCCACAGTCACCTCTTAACCAACAGCCTACTTAAACACAAGAGAGGGGGGGGCTTAAATAAGCAAGAAGGGTGCCCATGTGGCAATTCCACTAAATTAGAATTACATGTGGAGTTTGCCCTTCCACTAAAGGTTACCATCAAAAGGTGGCTCACTCCAACTAATTTAAGGGGGGGTCTACCTTTATTTACAATGCCTAGGAAAAATTACTAGCTCCTACATGGTCATTCCTTCTTTGGGATACACCATGTAGGCTCAAATAGTTAACTCACTGTCTTCCTAGCTAGTATTTCCTCGGCTCTCAGCTTCTTCTACTTTCTTCCTTCTGAGACTTCCTCGGTCATGGGTGAGAGATAACTTGTGTCTTCAGCTTGGCTCGGCACTTGGAGATTCCCTAGAATCTGCTAACATTATCCACCCCTAATCTGTTTCAGGACCCACTGCAACACCGGTGATGTCTTCCGCTTGGCACTTGAAAAAGCATGGATTTTCGTTCGCTTCCATAAAACCAGGTGCTTATTATCCGCAAAATTTATTCGTCAAAATTGGAAGTCTCCCAATTGGCCGCTACATACCAGCCCTCTTGAACACTTCTTGTGAATCCTGCTCACCTCGTCGTTGTGCAGTCTGCTTTCGCTCGCTCATCTTCCGACCCAGGGCTTCAAAAACTTGGAAGCGGAGCTTACTTCCGAAGGTGAGAGGCCCCAGATATTCTCTTATTTTTTCTATGAAGCCCATTTCCTGCCAGTCTTTCACCATGGTCACATAGTGTGACGACATGAAGGCCGCTCTGTAGTATAGTTTGGCCATCATCTCATGGTCTTCTTCTGACTGGAGGGCCGTATTTGGATTGATCCTAATTGGATCCAAGCCTCGATCCCAAAAACACTCTTGCTGCATCAGAAAGGCCATGGATCTGCAATATTCCACACTTTCCTGCACGCAGAGATCGGCATTTGATTTGTATTTGTGCCCGAAGTCGAGTAACTGTAGCCTCAGATCATCCAGGGAGGTTTTGTCTGAGATTCCCGGAATGACTGGCCAGTTTACTAACTCCACTCAAGGCTTTTCCACCGGCCATGGGTTTTTGCGTTTGAGTGGCATGTAGAAAGGATCCACTCGTTTCCATGCCGGTGCTTTCAAATATTCTTGAAGCCGCTTGTTATCTTTCAGGACTTTACTTCACCATTCTGGCCGCGGTTGTAGCGCGGCAATGATCTCGGCCCTGGTGGAGTATTGTCTTTGATCAATGTCTTCTTTGCCTCCCCTCATGTTGGGAGGGTATTTTCTCTCAAATTTCTCTGACTCCCTTGTGTCAGCCAGTTTGCCTCTGGGCCTAGTAGGGGAAGTTGTCCTACGCAACTGAGATGGCCTTGCCAGATAATCATCTAGGGCCTTGGTGCTCATATCTTTCTCTTTAGCTCGTTCGCTTGTCGATGGCTCAGCTGCACTTGTGTCTGGTCTGGGCGAGAATCTTCTCGTTTCTGGTTGGTCTGCCAAGAAGTCATCATCACCCCCCATATCAATGTTAGTTTCTGGAAGTTCGGGGATGGAATGATCTGGGGAGAGGGGTGTGGAGGTTAACGGTTTAGGAAGAGGTGGAATCAACAAGTTATACGCAGCACCGGGGGAGTGGAGTTGTTGGAGGAACTCGTCCCGTCAGGCTTTGTAAGTGTCAGCTAGACCTTTTGATGGGCCCATTATTTTGCTAGAAGATGATGAAGAGAGGGGAGATGGAAGAATTGGGTAAGTTGGAATGAATGTTTCAAAAAAATTAAATGCGGAGTAGGAGGAAGGGTTAAAGGTGGGAGGGGGTCGGGGAAAAGTCATGGAAGTAGCACCAGCTCTCTGGCCACCCGATCCCGAGCTACCGTTTGATGGGTGAGTTTGCCAGCCTTGATTTCCTGCGCCATCATTCCCATCATCATCCCGCGGCTTTATTGATTGAGCACCTGCTTGAGCCTTGCACGCCGTGTCCCATAGTTGGTTCACCTTGTCCAAGACTTGTTGCAGGGCCTTCTTAGTGTCTTCCAGCTGCTTCTGGGACTCCAAGATGATCTTCTCTTGTTTGGCCACAATGTTTTCGAAATTTGACTTTTCGGCTTCCCGTTCCTGGATTAGCCTTACATATTTCTCCATCCGGATGGCTGAGGCCTGTGGGGCTTGGAATTGAATGTCCTCGGGCTTCACTAGAGGAGCATCGACTATCATTGCACTAGATGATCTATCGCGTACTTGGTTGATTTGGACCATCTGGTGCTTCAGTTGTTGCTGGACCTCTTCCAGAGTGGATTTTTGCTCGGCCATCATGGATCTGGTTTCCACTGTCTCTTCCTCTTTATCTTTGGCCAGCCTTTGATATCGTACAATCTCTTGGTCTTGATGTTTGACCTTGATCTCGAGCATTTGATGCTGGCTCACCAACCAATGCATGTGGTAGCTCGTTTCGGATAGGACAATCATCGAGCGCTTGGCTACTTCAGTGAGCTTTTCAGGATTAGTGAGGGTTGGGTACTGATCTGGGATATGGGATGGCGAGGCTAAGCCAAAAAACAAACGTGGTGTTAGAGCTTGAGATGGAGGTGGAGGTGGAGGTGGACGTGGACGTGGAGGGATGATGTTAGTAGCTGTTGTGGTGGTGGTGGTTAGTGGAGGGCTTTGACTTCTTCCTAGCTGCTTTTCCTTTTCTGGCTCGTCGTCACTGATTTCCATCAGGTCCGCAGCATCAAAATATTGCGACGTGTCCAGCGTGTGGACTTGTTGGGCGTGTGGTTGCTGAGCCACTTCTGTGTTCTGGGGACTGGATATTCTCACTCCCCCCCCCCCCCCCCCCCCACCCCCCCCCCCCCCCAAATTTGTGCCAGTGGTGATGTTGGTGGCGTTGGCATAGTAATCAGTGTGGGTGGGGTGCTGGATTTATCTGGCTGACTTGTGACTTGAGGTACTGTCGTGCTAGTGTTGAGGTGGTTGCTCCATCACCCCCGTCAATGACATGTGAGGGTGACGAGTGTTGTTGTGATGCTGTTGACGAACCATTGGAAACTGCTCCCACCGAGGATGTGCTCCTAGCTTGAAACTTCTCTTGCCTTCGTTGTTGCCGTGTGCCCAACAATTGAGCACTTGAGGTATCTGCCTGTTGAGCTCCGGAAGTTGGAGCTGTTTGTGGATCCTTTGGTGGGCTTCTTGGCTTCTGCACCAAAGGGAGGATACTGGTGTTGACTCGTTTAGCCTGGGATCCCGATGGTGAAGTTTTTCTTGCATGCTTGGACTTCTTATGTTCAATGGGAATTTTCCATGCCTTGTCCGCAAGCTGTAGTTGTTGTTGAAGCTTTGGGCCGTTTTGTACTTGATGAAGAGTGATATCTGTCATCAGATATCCCAATACTGTGATGGGCTGCTTGTTCTTAATGCACTCATGAAGACAATTTGAAGCAAACTGTGCCCAATCATAGAGGTTCTAGGCATGCAGTCGTGAATCTGCCATCATGTGAAACAGGGACATGGGTACCCTCAACATTTCATTCGAGGTTTTTGTGTGCATCTGGTGAGATAGGCACATGCTGCTTGAAGTTGCTTGTCGTTGATGGCTTCCAGCCTGTACCCATCCTTATTCTTCCTCTTGGTCACAAAGGGATCAATGTACTTGAAATATGTCATTTGCTCTATCTTTTGGAGTGCCCTTGTGACAATGTTTGGTCCTCGCGAGAACCCATAAGGTTGCAAGTCGGTTGCCGCAAAAGATACGTTATAAACATAATTCCTTATAGGGGGAACTATGATTTGACATGACCTTGCCGTGGTATGATAATTGGCATATGCCATGTGTACCATATACGGGCTTTGATAACCTGTCAAGATAGGGATCTGAAATTCAATTTCCTTGAAGAAGGACTCCGCCTGCTGGTACTAGGTCTGCATCTCTATAAGGTCTAACTTGCATAGCTGGATGTCGAGCTTGCTTGCTTCAGGATCATCAGAACTTGAACTGGGAGTGGACGACATGGTGGGAAAATGGAAGAAGGGAGATTCTGGAAAAACTGTCTCGGTTGAGAGGTGAGATAGTGGTAAGGGTGTCGGTTGAGATTTGAAGGGTTGGGCTCCGGTTGAGATGTGAAGGGAGGACTTTGGTTGAGATCTGAAGGAGTGGGCTCCGGTTGAGATGGGAAGGGAGGACTTCGGTTGAGATCTGAAGGAGTGGGCTCCAGTTGAGATGGGAAGTGAGGGTGCAGAATGGTTCGGAAAGTGGTGGGTAGTGATGTATCAAAGGGTTTGGAAAGGGAGATATGTGGAAGATGGTTGTGTTGGAGAGAACGGTGTGGGTGGTAAACGAAATAGGATGATGTAAAGGAGGGTGAACATAGTGAGGTTGAGTTAAGAAAGATGGGGAGTGAAATACCAGCAAGTGGAGGTGTTTGACAAGGGTTGTAATGTTATGGATGTAGATCTATGAGGAATGAAGCGGGTTGAAGGTATACGGTTTGTGATAGTGATTTGAGGATGTTCAATAGTGTGAAGGGAGCGTGATGAGTGCTCGCGTGACACTACCCCTCAGCATGCGAGAATTTGTGATATGAGGTATTCTACCGGCGACGTTGGGTTTGAAAGTTTCAGTGATGGCGCTCGTAAGGGAGTGAAAATGATGGTGGTTGGTAGAGTGTAGAGATGGTGGTTGATCACTGAAGGATTGAACAATCGAGCGCCAGGATCAGACACAATAGCAAGAAGATCGTCGCAGATTGTCACCAGAAGATGCTTGAGCTCGCACTTCGTTGAGGTGCGAATGGCTTCAGGGTGAGGGCACTTATTGTCGCCGTCGTCTGGTTGCAAGGGAGATGGGACGTGCCGGTTCGTGAAATTTGAATGTATGTCCTCCGGTCGAGATTTGAAATGACTGCTTCGGTCGAGATTTTACAGAACCGCTCCGGTCGAGATCTAACAGGGAAGCTCTGGTCGAGATCTAACAGAACTGCTCCGGTCGAGATTCAACTAAACGCTTCGGTTGAGATGTGAGTGGAGTGCTCCGGTTGAGATTTGACAGGAGCACTTCGGTTGAGATTTGAGCGGAGTGCTCTGGTTGAGATTTGACAGGAGCACTTTGGTTGAGATTTGAGAAAACCTCATGATGAATAAATGGATCCGTTTGATGCAAGTGAAGAACTTCAAAGAATTATGACTGTGGCTCAGAGTAGAAGTTCTTATGAAAAAGGTGTATCTTGAGATACTAGTGAGACAAAGGTGAGGTGGCAGAAGTGTGAGAATGATTTTCTAAGGTGTAGCCTATTAGTTGTCGATCTAGAACATCCATGACCCATGAGTATGAACAGAAGAAAAAAAAAGGAAAATGCATAGATTGTACATAAGTAATGATATGAAGTAGGTGAACAATAGGCATAAAAAAACGAGATGTACAAGGAAAGGAATAAAATAATATTAAAATAGTAGGCTTTTTTTTTTTTCATCAAGAAATATCCTAAATTGGGTCAACAAAGAACAACTCTTCGTAGTACCGCCGTAGACGACCACCGTTTACGACAGTGTCTAGGAGTGTCTCGTCAAGTGTTTGTAACTGGACTGCACCATTAGGAAATATTTTGTTAATAACATATGGCCCCTCACTTCTGAACTTCCAATTTGCCGGGGTGCTTCTTTGATGTATAAAGAAGCACCTGGTCACCTAAGTGTAGATCTTTATTGCGCAGGTGACGGTCATGCCAGGCTTTTTGGCGTTGTTTGTTAACTAGTTGTGCGTGATAAGATATTAGTCTTGTCTCGCATAACTGGGCTAAAGTAAATAGCCTGGTTTTGACTTATAGTTCTATTGAAGCCTCTCAGAGATCTGTTGAAAAAGCTTCCGTAACTCTTAGCGAAGGTACTAAGAATTCTATGGGCATTACTGCCTCTTGACCATATACTAAGTGGAAATGGGTAATCCACCTAGTGGCTTTCTTCAGGGTGGTGCGGTAAGCCCAAATAGCTGAGAAAAGTTTTGTTTCCCAATCAAAGCGACTGGTTTCAACTATCTTGGTTAAAATTTTACATATTGTTTTGTTAGTTGATTCAGCCTGGCCATTACACCTAGGATAGTACGGTGTACTTTTTCTGTGAACGACAAGGTAATGGCGTAGGAGATTATCAACGACAGCATTGAAAAAATGCATGTCGCGATCACTAACAAGCTCTATGGAACAACCAAAATGGGTAATAATGTTTTCGTAAAGAAAATGTGCAATTGTTTTTGCGTTTGCGTCCTTCGTTGCTCGAGCCTCCACCCACTTAGTGGCGTAATCTATGGCTATGAGGATGTATCGAACTTGGGTATGTTTTGCTGCTGGATTGATTGGTCCAACAAAGTCAATCTCCCACTTACGGAAGGCTTCGCCTTCTATAATGGGAGTCAATGGTGTGAAGTCTGATTTGGTATTTTTCTTTGCTCGTTGACAGACATCAACGTTTTAATGACAGCAAACATGTCTTTAAACAAAGATGGCCACCACAATCCTGCTCGAAGGATAATCTTCGCTGTGGCTTCAGCAAAAAAGTGGCCACCTCCAATGCCCTCATGAGCCTGAGATATTATCGGTCGTATCTCATATTCATAAGCACATCGTCGAATAATGACGTCAATGCCCCTTTTGTAAATTTGTCCCCCAATTAACTGAAAGGGCGCTGCTTTTATTAAAAATTTTCTTTTTAACGTTGTAGTCAGGCCTTCTTTTAGTCGGCCTGTTGTGAGGAACTGAGTGATCTCCTCAGCCCATAAGGGTGTCGATCTGAAAAAGGCACGCATCAGGAAGATCATTGTTGACTGGTGCAGTTGCTTTTACAGCACTTGGTAATCTGGAAAGGTGATCCACCATGAAATGTTGAAACCCTTTCCGAACGACTACACGGAAATTAAATTCCTCCAAAATCAGTAGCCATCGAGCTATTCGTCCCATCTTACAGGTCTTATTAACGATATATAGAAGTGCTTGATGGTCTGTGTAGAAAGCAAAGGTCTGGCCTAATAAATAATGTCTTAGTTGTTGTACCGCATAGACCATCGCCAATGCTTCTCTCTCGATAGTGGTATAGTTTACTTCAATAGGCACCAGTTGCCTGCTTAAGAAACGTATAGGAAAATCTTTGCCATACTCATCCGGTTGTGCAAGGAGACCTCCAATGGCATACTTACTTGCGTCAGTATGCACATGGAACTCTTTCATGTAATCTGGCGAGCAGAGTATGGGAGCCGTCGTGAGGGCTGTTTTCAACTCCTCAAAAGCCTTAATTCGTTCTTCGGTCCAGCGCGGATCTACCACAACTAAATAAACGAGGCGTGCCTTGCCGGCATAGTCGATTATAAAGATGCAATAATAGTTGGTATGACCGAGGAAGACATATACTTCCTTCACTGTTGCAGGTAGGGCATGTCCACGATAACCTTGATTTTTGACGGGTCGATAGAAATACCGTCCTTTGATATTATATGCCCAAGCACAACCCCGTGGGTGACCCATATTTGGCATTTATCAGGGTTTAGTGAGATGTCGAACCTACAACAGCGAATGAAGATTTTCTCCAAGGCATCTAGGTGCGTAGCAGCGGAAGAATGTACACCTAGATCGTCGAGATAAATCTCCATGACCCGATGTAACAGATCTTGAAAGGCCAGTTGCATGACTCATTGGAATGTTGAGGGGGCGTTACAAAAGCCAAAAGGCATAATGTTATAAGCGTAAACCCTGTTCTCTGTGGCAAAAGCTATTTTATGTTTATCTTCAGGGGCTATTTGAACAAGGAAATAGCCGCTGAATCCATCCAAGAAGCTAAAAGCTTCAGCTCCTGCCATTTCCTCTAATATTTGGGTCGTTAAGGGCAAGGAAAAATGGTCTTTCTTCATAACTGCATTAAGGTTCTTGAGGTCGACGCAGATACGAAGCTTGCCATTTTTCTTGGGTACAACCACAATGGGTGATACCCAATCAGTATGTTGGACTTCATAAATGAAGCCAACATCCAGCAATTTCTTAATATCATCATCGATCCTCTCACGATAGACTGGGTTACTGCGGTAAGGTTTAGCCCTAACAGGCTTAGCATTGTCTTCTAGAGTAGTCCGATGTACTACTATGTCAAGGGGGATTCCTTTCATTTAGGTATAATTCCATGCAAATACATCCCTGTATTTGCGTAATAAAGTTTCTAGATCACACAGTTGGGTTGACGACAGATGTGCACCAACATGAACCATTTGACTATGTCCTTGTCAGGATCTTTAAGGTTTAGTGGAATTGTCTTAGCGGGTCCTTCAAAGGAATTGGAACTTGGTGTAGGTTCGCGATGTGGCTGCGGTAACTGGATAACAACGTCATCCAGTGTAAAGTCTTTGAACTTCTGTGGAAGATCGAAAGGTGGGTCCACAAAATGTTCTGGGACTTTAGGAATCATTTGAGTTGATTCTTTACCAGACGTGGAAGCTTTGTCGGACTGTTTGTTGTCTGTCCCCTCTGACAAGGGCTTGATTGGCTGTTTAAGCTTCGCACGCATCTGTTTTTGACGTTCGGTTAATTTTGTATCAATAATTTTATTTTTTTATAACCGAGGTTTTTGTGGTTTTTGAATGGGTGGTGTTGTGGCCCCACTTACCATATCGTCGTCGATTGTATCCCAGACTTCGTCAGGATACACGTCCCAAGTATATATTTTGGATTTGGGCCTGTATGCTTGTATGTTTGGTACTTTGGATGTTAGTTGGACATGGGCCAACGGTTCTTGTGAATTGATCTCCTTAGGAATGACTTTGGACGGATAACGTTGAGCATCTAGATAGAGGAGTAGATGATCATCCATCATTTCGACATCATCCATGGAAAGAATACCTTCTTCTCAAACATGGGCAGTAGAGACATTAGGTTCTCCTGGGCACCAAGCTATAGGAATGGGGTCCATCATAATAAGCGGGATGATGGGTGTGTCAATGTCTGTAGAAGATGGAAGAATATCCACATCTTCTGCAGCCATTTCGATATGACATCGATTGGAATCCGCACAGTCCACGGTGGCTAGTGCATGCCCAATTGATTATGTCTGTGGTTCGTGTATAGTGGCCTTTTGATTGGATCGGGACACTATCTGATTCGTCATATGTTGTAGATGACCAATCATCGTATACCTTGGCGGGCTTGACATGGCCATTTGAGTCAACAATGACTTGTTTATCGTGGTTGCCAAAGGTAATTTTGCTGTTCTTCCAGTCTTGGACAACACCTGCCATCTGGAGCCAGGGTGTACCAAAAAGGAGTTTATACGTATTGGCATCTTTTGGTAGGTCTAGGATGACACAATCGATGATAAATTTGACACCTGCTATTCAAACTTTTATATTGGATAAATGACCAACAGGGTCAGTAACTCGTTGATCAGCCATACGAAGTTTATATTGTGGTTGATCGAGGGTATTGAAGCCCCATGACTTTGCCAATGACAAAGCCATTATATTAACGTCGGATCCACTATCGAGGATAGTAGATACTGCGGGGTAATCTTTATAGGACAAAGGTAGTGTGATGATATTCCCCTTAGCAACACCTATATTTATCAGATTCATAGGAATCTGAGGAATGTCAAGAATCTCTTCTGGTTTTCGCTGTTTATCAGGAATAGGAGGCAGCTGAGAACTACGATGAATATAGCGTTGAAGTCCGGTGAAGGATTTGATAGCACTATGGAACGACATGGTGAGTTGAGCTTGCAGGAGGTCAGCAAATACTTCAAGTCCCTGTAGGGATTGCTCCTTTCCGGGGATATGAGCTGATAACGAACTTTTTGTATGTTTTTCCTCTCGCAAAAATTCATCTCGAAACTCGTTGTATTGCCTTTGTTCCACCTTTGGGTCTGGGTAATCTTTTGGTAATGTGGAGGCCGTCAAATGGCTTCCATGTGGGTCAGCTGATTTTCCATGGTTTTGCTGTTGTTCTTGATGTTGGCATTGTGCTCTAGTAAGAACTCTAACAGGTTCGAATGTGATATGACGTGATGGAAGGATGTTGTTAGGTTGTTTAGGACAGTCTTTGAAGCTATGTTTGTGAACACAGTTGAGACATTCCGCATGGTATTTGTCTTTGACTTTACAGTCAGCCATGAAATGTCTAGTTTCGCCACAGATAAAGCAGTGGTTGCTCATTGGTCCGGTGGCGATAGCGTAACCATCTTGGATGGCTAGCTGTGTTGGGTTTTCCGGTGGTGTGGAATACTCGTCTTGTTTACACGAACATGAGTTGTCAGTTTGATACTAGTGATGGCTAGATGATGGAATTGATATATCATGATGATATGAGTGATCGTAGGAGTTTTCTACCACGTGTGTGTGTGCAGACTCTTGAGGATGTCTATGTTTTTGTGCTCCTAGATCCTGTTGTCCTCGTGGTGGTGGTCCTAAGAGTGCCAGCTATGGTTGAGGTTCATGTCGAGGTTGTCTGGGCAACTCCTATATATGGACCTGGTTGTTTCGTGGTGGATATGGCGTGTGTTGTTGCTGTGAAACAAATGGTTGTCGAGGAGGTTGATAATGTCCTCCTGACTGGTTGTGAGGCTGATTCCTCGGGTTATAATAGCAATAAAGAGAGGTATGTCCCATAAAGTCGCAGATTTCACATTTGATCAAGGAGGTGTCTAGGACCGGTTGGTATGAAGGGCACTCATTGCCAGTGTGTGTACCTCGGCAGTGAGGGCACCACGTGTTCTCTCATCTATGATGGATTTGGCCAGTGGGTAACTGACTTGACATTGAACTTTGGATAGACTTAAGAGTGTTTTGAAACTCTTTTGTGAGTTTCTCCATCTGTTGTTAGTGTTGCTGGTTAAGCAACTCCATCTGTGTCTTTGGACAGCACGATGTGCTCTCCATTCACGTGGTTCATCCACATCTGAGCCCTCGTCTTCTTCCTGAATGGCATTAGACATGGCTTGTTTCAATGATGTATATTCATCATTGGAACGAAGTTCACGTCGTATCCATCGTGGGAGTCCAACGAGGAACCAAATGATGAGCATGGACTCAGTAGGTTGCTCTTGTACCTGAATTTTTAATCGTTTATATCATTCAATGTAGTCACGTACTTTTTCGTCTTTTGTCATTTTGATATTACTTAGTTTGACAAAAGGACTTTCTATCAAGTGAAAAGGCTTGAACCGTTTGATAAAGGCCTCTTTCAAGAGTAACCAATCACGTTTATCTTCACAATCAAGGTTAAAAAACCACTCTCATGCACGATCGATCATGGCCATCGAGAAGAGCTGTACCATGGCCTCTGGTGATGTCTCGCCATAGACGTCACAGGCGCTCTCAAAGACTTGGAGAAATCTTTGAGGATCAGTGTTACCATCGTACTTAGATAAGTCTAGCTTTGGTGTCCGTTTTTCAGTACGTGGAACATTATTTGCGAAAGCTCCGTTTAACGAGCTCGTGCATGTGAGGATTCGACAGCATGAAATTGTGGCCGTTCGTATGGAGCTTCATAACGCATAGGTTCCCACCTATCGAATGGGTTGGTGGATGGCTCTTGGACTTGGGATTTCATCTGGGAATACCTGTTAAGTCGAGCCTATTCGGTAGATGGGGAGACCATCTCTGGTGGATAGACCTCTGTAGTATTTGGATCGTAGGGACGATCCATGACAGGTCATAGAGTGCCGTAGGATTGTGTAAATATGCCCGTGGACTCTGGTTACAATGGATACGATTGTTGGAATGCGGTGGTTGTGGTCTATTGCGGTCGATTGAGGTCTATTGTGGTTGTTTGCATGTGTGACGGTCGATTGTGGGTTGTCAATGGTGATGAAGGATTCGTAGTCCGTAATATTGCGGTCTATGACGGTGGGGTGTATTTGTAGTGGGCCGTAAGATGGCAGTTGTGGCGGTCAGACACAGTTGTGACTGTCTATGGCGGTCGCTTGTGGGTTGTTGATGGTGGTCAATTGTGGTTGGAGGTGATGACGGAGTCATAGGCTGTAATATTGTGGTGGATTGTGGTGAGCTTTGATTGTATTGTCAAGTTCTCTTGAGCAAATAAAGAGGATCCTCCACGAGTTCTTGATGATAGCTTAGCTCCTTGTTCATGGCAATGCCCTTGAGTGAGATTTCTATGAGAATGCTTGATTCCTTTGCATTGTGGATTAACTAGGTTCTTGTTTCTCGTTTCTTGCTTAGTTGTGGATTAGCATTCAGTTCTTGTTTGTGGAATCTTGTAGTAATCAGCATTCAAGTAAACTAGATAGGATGGTTTGTGGTATAGATCTTGCACACTCCCTTACAACCCAGTTTTTGATTGTTCTTGAGTAGTCTAAGCATCAAGTGATGAGTGTTTCTTGATTCTTAGATTGTTAAAGAGTTGTTAGGCATCTAGTTTCTTGAATCTTGTTTCTTGTTTCAGTAGTTAATCTAGTTCTTGATTGTTTTTTGATTTAGTAGTTAGTGGTAGGATTGCTCTCTATATTGAACGTTGATCTTCTTGAGCTTTGTCTGGTTACATATGTAAATGAGTATCATATTTGAGTTACCCATTGACAGGCTGGGAATACATGTTTAAACCTGAGTAATGCTTCTGTAACAGTTCTAATAAGAAGAAGGACCACAAAGAACCATAACAACAGAAGTAAAGTAATCCAAGAAGAAGAAAGAGATAAAAAAAGAAACGTGTTCACAGATTCAGTGAATCTATCAACAAAGATCTCGTATACGTGATTTGTTGCGACCCTGAACAGAGCTATGAGCTCACTCTTGCTGCCTCCTTCAGCACCTATCCTCGAGCTAATTTCTTCCTCCTCAAATTTTTGATTTTCTACGAGGTCATATGTGGCCAGACATGGTTCTGGTTCTCATGATTTTGCAGTTGATGCTCCTCATGGCATGCCATCGCTCACCTCCACCTCCTTTATAAAGACATCATAAGAGAACTGCATCCAATAGCTCCTTTACAAACTAGTAGCATAATTGGCAGTAGATACACACTCAATTACGATAGATAATAGCAAGGTTTGTTATACTGATACACACCTCTATCCCCTCCCTAAATCTGCAACTATGTGTAAACTTCTTTAACTAATCTTACCTATCTCTCTACATTTGTTTTCTCTCAATGAGCACTTAAATTTGAAATTCTCATCACTTGATGCTCATTGATTTGATTCAACCAGAATCACTTGCAATCATCTTGTCTATGTCTTAGCTATTGTTTGTTAGCTCATGGAAGGTTTATATCATTGATTTAATGTGGTTTTAAAAATCAGATCCTAGCTGACTTGTGCCCCTACTCTAGAGGGCTCAATAGAGTTTGCATGCATGTACTTTGGATCAATAGCATTTTGGTTTACTGTTTCCAGCCTATTACCTAATCATTTGGGCTACATGATTTCGGTTGTTTCTATTGTTGATTTTCGACCCATTACTACTGTGTTTTCAGTCTTCTAATTGGCTGATTGCTTGTTGCATGTTTTATTTTTCTTGTCCATTTCCTTTGAATGTCAAGATTTTTATGTTAATTGATCTTGCATGCCATTATTTCTAAGAAATCCATAGGCTATCTAGCTTAGGCATCGATCCTGATTCTGCAACATAGACTTCCTCCGAGGAGCAATAATATCAATGTCGTCGTCAGAAGCAGCCATGGACCCATCCTCTAGAGCAGTGCCATGAGGATGATCCTCATCAAGTAATAAAGCATCTCATGAATACGGAGGCCAAGACATCTGACATCTAAGTATGCAAAAAAAGTCCGTCATGTATGAGAACCATCCCGATACAGACAATAATATCTCCTTCTGATCTCATAGTACCTCGGGCATCTCGGGCATCTCATCAGAAAGTAGGACTCATCCTTAGTCTCATGTACGGAACATTAGCGAAAAATCTCCTCTCTCTAGGTATATCCCCATATCTCCCAGTCTCAATGGCCATTGAATGTGATGATACTCGTAACTGTCTTAATATGTACCGAAGTCCAAAAGATAATCTCTGAACAAGGGTGTCTGAACAAGGTATTCATGTACTATAGGTAACCGTGAAGCGTCCAACTATAAGAAGTGCAATTGGTAACATGGTTGCCGACGAACCAAAGAGATCTAAAATCTGCCCCAAGTCTGCTGCATATATGACTTGAAGATGGATCACCGTATATAAGAGTGTATTCATTAAATAGATACTTATATACATCAATAGATATCTATATTAAACAAATGTCTTTATACATTTGACAAATAATAATATACAATTAACAAATACTACTATGCATATACACTTAACCAATCCTAATACACTTAACAAATACATATATACCCCACATATACGCCAACTAATTCTTGAAGGGCAATAGTGGAAATTGTACGAAATCGCATGTGCACCTTTGAAAATTCCGTCTTGCAAGCTTAAACCACTTGTGAAACATTGTATGCTGTAGAGGCACTACTCTTTGTGTTTAGGATTGGTGTCTATAATTCCAGCTAATTCTTATAAACCCAATCTATGGAACGACTATGGAGAACGAGGTCTTGCAAGTTTTGGCACAAGGAGGGCTTCCACTTCTGGAAGATTGTCACAATGCTACTGATGAAACATAATCAACAATGGGTGGGTTTGTCTTTGATCCTCCCAGCTAGTGGATATTGATTACCTGAAAAGGAACAAGAGTATCTTAAGCTATACAAAATCAACCATGGCTAACACGACTACTCATTGAGTTCCTATGTAACCAAGAGTGATAAGACAACCATAGTTTATGCACTCATGAGAAAGAAGCATTTGTACGCCATAGTGTATGCACTCATGAAAAAGAAGCACTATTTCTCATGTTTTAGCCTAGAACATAGGGTCTTGGACTAGGGCCTACAATTCCAGCTAGTTCTTATAAACATCTCGAATTGAAATTCGGTTAAAATCGGTTGTTGTGAGGTTTCTTGATTTTCTTGATCTTGAAATCTAGAAAATGGCAATTTCTGATTCTAGAGTGGTAGGTACAATGGATCTATCATGCTGGATTGGCCGATTTTGATGTTAGGACAAATACGAATACTAATACATTGAACAAATACTAATAGACTAATATACATTGAACGAATACTAATATTCATTCCACAAATATTTATATCCATTCAACGAATACCAATATACATTGAACGAATACTAATATCCATTCAAGAAATACTTAGGATGTGTAATTAGTGGCATTATGAAATTGTAATCAGTCTTCTTTTAAGAATGCATGAGCTTGGCTAGCAATAAGATCAACTAAACCAATTCTCAAACGTCTTAAACTACGAATGCACAAAACCCAGTTCTAAAAGTGTCTTTCTGTAACACTAGTTGCCAGAAGTTGCACAAGCAGCCATCAGGAGCGGGGGTCCTGCCGGACACAATTGAGCACTTTTATTGCGCAAAACGGTTCCTGCTGTGGCAGATTTGACGGCGGCTCTTCGGTGCAAAGCTTCTAGTAGCAGCCATGTGTTTCTGCTTGCTAGCATTTTCCTTCAACTGGTATGATTTGAAAAGTGCAGACATGGCAGACAGGCAGCACTACATAGTATGATACAAAGTCCGTTGCACTCCACGTAATGCCAAGTCTGAATTTTTTTGTATGCACCTCCAGAGGTGGAATTTGCTTGCACCTCCAGAATTCTGATCAATGATAAAAGCATCAGAGATTCTGTCCATAAAGTGGTCCAGAATTCTTATCATTCATTAACGTCATCAGCGTTCTGTCATGTTCTGTCATGAATCAATGAAAGATAAAAGAAATCCAGACTTGTCATTACGCAATGAAAGTAATGTGCCCTACTATAGTTTTGGTTGTCTTGTCCAAGGATTGTTTGATGGATCCTGCTCCTGGCATGATGGCTGTCATGGAGAATCTCCTCGTATCAAAACAGCAGCTCAACTTTCATTATTTAACTGCTCATATCAGGTTTGGTTGTTGTCGTTGTTCTAATGCCCAAGTTTAGATGCTGATTCATACACCCGATGCAAAGTGATAAGAGACGAGATCAGAGAAGAGAGATAGATCCATGATCAGACGAGCCCTCTCTCATTGCTGCATCTTCTTTCACTGTAATTTCTCTTCGTGTAAAACAAAAAGCAGGAAGCTACAATGTGTGTGTGTGTGTGTGTGTGTGTGTGTGTGAGAGAGAGAGAGAGAGAGAGAGAGAGAGAGAGAGAGAGAGACACACACACACAGAGAGAGAGAGATTAAGGTCTGGAGTGCCATCGTTCCCATCGCCAAAGCTAGTTCGCTCGCTCGGTCAAGAGGTAGACCAAATGGTCGTGTCCCATAGGCTGTAAGATGAAAGACACATGGATCTGAGGCTCTGCTCCTTGGACGTGGAACTAAAATGCACTTTGAGGAGCCAGCCACTCAGTTGGAGCTCTGTTAACACAGGCAACATGAGTTGGTTGAATGCTATAGTCGAGAATCTATTCAAACGTTGGATTGTTTCAACTCAGTGCATCTCATTCTGGTTCTGCATTTGCAACTTTGCTAGTCCATTAATTGGAAGTTGATATAGAGGAGTTGCTGTCATTTATTTTTCTCAGTGTTGTTTTCTGTATTTATAGCATATCCTGTGCTTCATTAAAATCTTCCTTTTGATATTGGCTTCACCTAAAGTATTCAGACCAGTGACTGATTATAAAGCCTTGGCTGTCTTATAAGCTTTCTATAGGTTTTTAGTGGAAGATATCAACTCAAATATGCTTAATGAAATTCAAAACCACCCCCTGAAGTGATATCAATAGAAACCACGGGAAAAATAAGTGCAAAAAAAAATGTACACATGCTGTGCAGTTAACATTCTCAACATAATCATTTTAGTTTTTCGGATCAATTATTTTATTCTCCTTTTGCCTTCTAATGTCTTATCCAATAAGACATAGTCAACATTATAAACATTACTCACCATACTCAGCATTTTGTTACTTTAAAAGAAGCAACTTCTTCGTGGCTTCCTAGATCCATGTTTTACAAGGATGATTTGGAGAAGCCATCAATGATAAATAGAGCTCTACAGAGCCGACAAAATCAACTGAATCAAAACCACGAAGTCTCGGTTTCCCTTTGCAGCTAAATTGATCCTTGCAAGTATTTCATTTTCCTTGGGCTAAATTTATTAGGGTATTTGACAATCCCTTACTTTCAAACGCGAATCGAAACTCATTGTCCATAAAATGAAGCGTTCAAAATTATTCAGATATTCTTGCTATTAGAAAAAGTTCACTCTGTAGGATATCAAATAGCAAAATCTTTAACAAGTACTATGACTCCATATCTTGAATCTCTTTTATTTCTGAGCAATGAGAAAATGGCTATATCTTTTCGTATATTATTATGGCATGTTTGAGTAAGAAGGTCAACTCAAAGACACCGTAATAATGAAGACCTTTCAATGAAACATAACCTTATGGCCCATCGTCGAGTTGAAACCAACTTTCAATGCATATGCGAAAAGTTAAGCCAAACCAGCAACAGAAGACAAGAAGAATGAAAGATTTTCCAATAAAAGATGAAAGCGCAGACTTTCTTAGGATTATAATAGAGAAAAAGAAGACACGACGCGAGTAATAACTGTGATGTTCCGAGTAGCAAGGCCTAATATTATTTTCATTCAGACAGTTCGTGAAATACAATGTTGTCAAACAAACCAAACAATATTTCTAAAAACTTAATCCTATAAACATTTCTTTCAGAAAGATATCAAGAAACAGATTATGCAACATGATGAAACAGATTACATTCTCAAAATGAAAGGAACTTGAAGAGCAAGGCCACCAACTCTCTCTCATATGACAGCGTTGACTGATCACCATCATACTAATTTCTATCAGAAAACAGCCTTAAGCAACTCAACCCAATATCTAACTTCTTTCAGACCAATGTCAATCCAAAGGAAGAACAGAAAACCAACATGCCGATAGTCCATTCATTGACCGAGATGACCCCATAACTATGAACGCTCTCAAAATTGAAGCCTTGGCTTTCTTCATGCTTTCTTTACAACATGAACCAAAAACAAGCCACCGCGTCGACATCCGACACCATCGCTGCTCTTATTCCTTCAATGATCAACCACTTCTTGCATCGCTAGACATCATATTCTGTGCTTCAACACATCTCTTGCAGCCTTCATGTGATTTTCCATCTCCAATGCCCATTCACTTTCCTCATCGCGAGATAGGCCAAAACGGCCATGAGAGAGCGGCTAGAAGAAATGCAATAAAGTAGGAAGCAAAAAGATGGCGGATTGTCTCCAAAGAATAAATCTGCTTAGGGGAAACTTTATCCTGACCTGTCTTAAGTTTTAAAAATGCTCTATGTGCTCATTCTTTCAACGGAGACGATATATGTTCAGGAGCAGCTGCATTCAAGGAGTCCTTTTTCAGAGACTTCTTCCTGTAGTGGATCTTTGAAGGCGCTTCCTCGTTGAGCGAATGGCTTAAACTTTTTTCGGGAGACGCCTCTTTTTCTGGTCCATTGGTAGCCGATTGTGGAGACGAATGTTGGCTATTTAGAGTTGCTTCCTTGACCAAGTTAAGTCCATCCTCCACAGTATGCCTTAATCCCATATTTTGTTTCTTGAGCGCCTGTTTAGAGGTAGTAACATCCTCCAGGTAACCTATGGAATGCTTAACAGCCCTGGGAAATTGAAACAAGAACGTTTAGGAGGCACAAAACAATCTTCTCAAATATGGGCAATCTGAAGGAGGAGAAGGGAAATACGACAATGTTAGGTCAGTTGCAACAGAATGAAAGAGACATCAACCCACCCCCCCGGAGAAGGTTTTTACATGCAAACAAACATGACAACACGAGATGCACTAGGCCTCCATAGCAAACGTCATTAAGAATCTCCTTCCAAAAATAAAGAGGAAGGTAACCTGATGATCAGCAAACCGGCTTGAACATCATGCAATATATAAGGTTTATGAAACGTTCAATCATTATCATTCTCAAGGACAGGAAACAAACAGCCTCTTGTCAACCACTTTTGTGCATGCCTCAATTAATCAACAAACAAGTCAAAAAGCAAAGAGTTTTACAATCAGGCAGTTTGGGTAAATATTAAATCAAACTAAGCCGAGACCTCATATTCACAGCAAACACCACCATCAACACCGCTCCATAGAAGAAGTTTGTACAGCGAACTGATTTGAAGATGCGACATCATGTTTGGGTGAAGAAAAACATGGACTGGCATAACATACACGACAGATATGTTGCTTCAATGATAGAAATCAATTGCGAAGGCCATTTTTCTTTGAATAAAAGGCATCAAAATGACACTGCACGTCATATTCTAAGCGGAAGCACTTCAGTCAAGCATAATAGTATGAAATGGATCGGAACCAACACAAATAGGCATAATAGGCAAAACAAATATGCTGCTTCAGTGACAGAAATCGATTGTGAGGGCCATTTCTCTTCAGATAAAAGCCTTCAAAACGATACGGCATGTCATGCTCTAAGCAGAAGCGCTTAAATCAAGCATAATATTATGAAATGGCGGAGGCGGAGCAAGAGCACGCGCGCGCGCGAGAGAGAGAGAGAGAGAGAGACACACACACACACACACACACACACACACACACACGGACGGGAGGAAATTTAGGTTTTTTATGCTGACGTGAATTTTTTATTTTTTTAACGATGACGTGAAATTTTCTCCATCCAAATAGGTTTAAAATAGGCCTTATAAATAAATGCCTTTATACATTCATTAAATATATACTTGTTTATATACACTCAGTACATACTAATATACATTCAGCCATAGAACCCACGGTTCTCAGAACCGTGGGTCCTGGAACCGTACCACAGTTCATGAACCGTGCTATGGTTCTTGTAGTTATTAGATTAATTATTATTTATTTTTACCCTTTTTCCCCCTTTAATTATTTCACTGTTTTTGGCCCTCATTTCTTTGTTTTTGGCACTCATTTCACTACTGTTTTTGGCACTTATGGCACTCATGGCACTCACTGTTTTTGGCAGTCACTGTTTTTGGGTGTCACTGGTTTTGGCCCTCACTGTTTTTGCCACTCATGGCACTCATTGTTTTTGGCACTCATGGCACTCAGGGCACTCATTGTGTTTGGCCCTCATTTCACTGATTTGGCATTTTTTTGGCTATTTTTGGGGGTGAGAAAATTAAAAAAAATCAATTAATTAACTATACGGTTCACCACGGTCTCTCTCTCTCTCTCTCTCTCTCTCTCTCTCTCTCTCTCGCCCTCGGTGCCACATGATATCATACTAGCGGAGTTTGCTTCCCCTCCCCTGGTTATCGGTGCTATGTTCTAGATCATTACCTTTCTTCACAGGATATCAGAGTTAGATACTTCCAGATATGTTGTTGCTTTGCTGCTCTCACTTCATGCCACACCATTGCTGGACAGGGAGCCAAGCATTCCAATCGCTGGACAGGGACACACACAATTGCTCCCTCACCCCCTTCCATTTCTCTCTCTCTCTCTCTCTCTCTCTCTCTCTCTCTCTCTCTCTCTCTCCCCATAAAATTGCTCGTAACATCTCGCTTGTTCATAAATTTGTTGACATATTTAGCTAATAATTGAAAAACAATTTTTTTTGCAACAAACAAACACTACTAAATTAAATTTTCTCCAACTTTGGAGACTCTCATATATTCCTTATGAAAAAATCGATTGTTAGACCAGCAAATGCAATGGCACTAACGATTTGAAAAGAGGGGATATGACAATAGTCTTGGGATAACTGTTTTTGGGCTTGTAAACTATGTATGCCCCCAAGAACAAAAAAAAATGATAAGAATCTAAAATAGAAAAATCAAAATTTGCAACATCGTTGCATTCTGAGGGGTCAACCAAAACAACAAAAGGCGTTGCAATGGCCTAGGTATGATCTTTAAATTTTATTTTAAGATTATGTACATGTGTTTCGTTAGGTTCTCTTATTTTCATTGGCCTATCTCCAATTATTGGATCAGCAGGGGGCCTATCAGTTCTCTTACTTCCATTGGCCTATCTCCAGTTATTGGATCAACAGGGGGCCTATCACATTGGTCTATATCCAAAATTAAAGTTGTTTGTCTAATTTTTTTTGTTTTATGAATTTCATCTCTTAATTTAGCAATTTCAGAGGTGTCTTGAAAGACAAAAGTTGGCAGAGCACCGAAAGAAATGTTTGGAATGCCCACAAAAGTATCTTGGCCTTGTTATTGACGGCATGGATCAGAAGAAAACAATGTTGTCTCATTTTGCAAAGTGCCCAAAAATTTAAACGAGGCAGATTTTATTCAGGTTCATCTCGTTGGAACACTTGTGTTCAATGGCAGTTTGGAGTCCAAGGTCTTTTTTAAATATCCCAACGTTCGAAACGATCCAAATTTAATGATCACCATTGTACATAAGATAATTTGCGAAGTTGGTGAAAATCTTCCAGAAATACTTTATTTGCAACTTGACAACACTACTAGGGAAAATAAAAACCAAACTGTTTTGGCATATTTGTCTATGCTAGTAGAGAAAAAATTCAAAAAAATAAAAATAGGATTTTTGTTGGTAGAGAGGTTGAGATGCAGGAAGGCATTTTCTTTACCAGTACTTCAAAGCATTGTCGAGGAATTGTACGTGCCAATGCCAAACGTGTCATTAATCAGACACACATACGATTTTCGTTATTATGTTAAGGCGTCCAACGAAACAAAGTGATGCGTAGCTAATATCAATAATATTAGCTTTCAACACCAGTTTAAAATCACATGTAATGAATCAGTCATTATATTATTATGGGAAAAACTATTTTCAAATTCAGTTTCATGGCTGACTCTTGAAGGAGTTCAATTTTTGCTTAGCATTCCATCGACTCAAATCAAGCTTGTTGTGTTGTCTCCCTTGAAGTCCATGCTAGAAGAACAAAAGGCACAAAGAGAACATCGTGAGATTGATCCATTTGCCTCATTAAATTTTTTGAAATTAGTATCCAAGCAGCTTATCATTTTTTTGATGAGTTTGATCAGCATTGGTGGATGGACTTTTTCGAGGAACAAAAAATTAGTTTGTTCAATCTCGAACACGCATCAACAACTGAAGAATTTCACTAGCCTTAGAAATTAGGAACTTCAACTTTAATTGTTGAACCCTCAAATCTTCCTTGAGATAATGATTTCTTGCATCTTGTGCAAGGTCAAGAATGTGAAATTTATGTGGTCTCAAGGAAGAATAGGCAAAGTGTAAAAGCTGCAAAAATGAAATGGCGTGATGATTTGAATGAAATCCAAATTGGAAGCCTTGTTGCACTTCTAGCTTCAGAAAACAATGAAGGACATCCATTTTGGATTGCCAAGGTACTTGGTTTCATTCAAAATAGCAATAAGACAAAAGTACTATATGTCCGTTGGTTGCACACCACTTCAACGAATGCTTTTTGGGAAGGTACGAACTCGAAATGTTGCAAGTAGATCCAAAGGGCAAGAGAAAGAGATTGCCAAAAAATCAACCAAGAGTCGACGATTTGAATTTACAGGATGTAGATGTTTTGGCATTTGATTTTGAATTAACAATGACCAATCATCTACGAAAGTCAACTATATCTATATCAAAAGAACTACTTGGATTAATGGAAAAACCATCATCCTCCCTCTTCATCAACAGAGAAAAGCTGATTTACAAGGTTTTTTGTCAACATTAGATGCGGATTCTGAGGAAGATATGCCAGTTGACTCTGATGAAGAAGACGGATCTTCCACTTCATCAGCTGAAAACGAGAGTGTTGAGAATATGTCAAGTTCTGAACTGAGAGGCGTAAGTGAAAATTCTATAAAAAATGTACTTTAAAAAAGAGAATGTGCGAATATAATTTAAGTCATTTTGTATTTCAGTGAGATTTCAAGTTTCAAAAATCACTTGTTCTCTTGAATTATTATTTCATTTTTAATTACAATGGTTTTATGAAGTTTGCAACAAAAAACTTGTAGTTCTTTATTCAAAATATACATTTTTTGGTTTTTTTTTTTAATATTTAGAGGTTTATTTAAAAAATCCATGATTTTGGTCTAAAACTAGGACCTTTAAAAAACACCAAAAAAGATTACTCTTTTTTAGGTCAAAGTCCCAAAACAAATGTCATCGTGTTATGAGCTCTTTTGCATGTGATAGAAGAGTGTTTGACTGAGTTACTTATTGATTCCGCTGATCGATCATCAAAGAAAGCGACTGGGCAAGAACCATAGGCCGCATCTAGGAGAGCATGGAGATAAGTGCCAAAAAGGCCTCCTGGTTAGGTCGTCGGCAACCTAACCAGGAGGCCTTTTTCATATGGGCTTGCACTACCAGTTGTCGAGCATGCTTTTCTAGAAGCTCAATGGCATGAATTGTTTTGTAAGTGCTAGAAGAGCATTTGACTGAGTTACTTATCGATTCCACTAATCGATTTCCATAGGAGCGACTTGACAAGCAACCACAGGCCGCATCTAGGAGAGCGTGGAGGTAAGTGCCAAAAAGGCCTTCTGGTTAGGTTACCAGCGACCTAACTAGGAGGCCATGTTCATATGGACTTGCATTATCAGTTGTCGAGCATGCTTTTCTAGAAGATCAATGGCATGAGCTCTTTTGTAGGTGCTAGAAGAGCGTTTGACTGAGTTACTTATTAATTCCACTGATCGATCAAAGAAAGCGACTGGGCAAGAACCATAGGCCGCATCCCGGAGAGCGTGGAGGTAAGTGCCAAAAAGGCCTCTTAGTTAGGTCGTCGGTGACCTAACTAGGAGGCCTTTTTAATATGCGCTTGCACTACCAGCTATCGAACATGCTTTTCTAAAAGCTCAATGGCATGAGCTCTTTTGCAGGTGCTAGAAGAGCGTTGACCGAGTTACGTATTGATTCCATTGATTGATCATCAAAGAAAACAACTGGGCAAGAACCACAGGCCGCATCTAGGAGAGTGTGGAGGTAAGTGCCAAAAAGGCCTCCTGGTTAGGTTGTCGACGACCTAACCAGGAGGCCTTTTTCATATGGGCTTGCACTACCAGTTATCGAGCATGCTTTTCTAGAAACTCAATGGCATGAGCTCTTTTGCAAATGCTAGAAGAGTGTATGACTAAGTTTCTTATTGATTCCACTTATCGACCGTCAAAGAAAGCGACTGGGCAAGAACCACAGGTCACATCTAAGAGAGCATGGAGGTAAGTGCCAAAAAACCTCCTGGTTAGGTCGTAGGCGACCAAACCAGGAGGCCTTTTCATATGGGCTTGCACTACCAGTTATCGATCATGCTTTTCTAGAATCTCAATGGCATGAGCTCTGGTGCTAGAAGTGTGTTTGATTGAGTTACTTATTGATTCAACTGATTGATCGTCAAATAAAGCGACTGGGCAAGAACCACAGGCCACATCTAGGAGAGCGTGGATGTAAGCACCAAAAAGGCCTCCTGGTTAGGTCACCGGTGACCTAACCAGGAGGCCTTTTTTATATGGGCTTGCACTACCAGTTCTCAAGCATGCTTTTCTAGAAGCTCTTTTGCATGATCCTGAAGAGCGTTTGACCCGGAGTTACTTATTGATTCCACTGATTGATTTCCATTATTGATTCTACTAAAAAATTCATTATTGTTCTTTAACTTGGTTTTATTTCTATGTTAGTGTTAATGTTTAGATCACATGGATTTTCATATTTAGCTTGCTTTAGCTACAAAGTTGGTAGTAAATTAGTGTTATTAGAATGCTGGTCTGTTTTTTGTTAGTATTAATGCTCTGACAACATTTTGTTGTTTTCTGATTTAGATGCTTTTTAATAATCCATAAAATTCATATGAGCAGGTATGGGAAAACAAAAAAGGAAGACAACGACTAAGGTGACAATGAGTACCGAGAACAAAAAAACTGTCTGCCCAACTTGCATCTGTGTAACCACTGAGTAAATTGAGCTTTTCGTTGCCGACTGTTCCATAACAAATGCAAAAGTCCATAGTAGCTCGAAGATATTTCATGACTATGATAAGAGCCTTCCAATGTGTTATACCAAGGTTAGTCATATACTGACTGAGAGAGCTGACTGCAAAAGCTATGTCTAGCCTGGTATAGATCATGGCGTACATAAGAGATCCTATAATAGAATGATAAGGATACTCACGCATCTGCTGCTTCTCATGAATTGTACAACAATATCGCAGCGGCATGGCTCCAAAACAACCTGTAAACACAACCAGATCAGACATGCACTTCATATTGAAGCCCGCAACAACTGCTTGTGCCAAAGCCTAATCTCTGCTCCTTTTGCATCATGACACGCCGTCCATCCATTGCTCTTAACAACTGTCTCCTGTTCAAATAACAAAACTAGTATCGTATCTACAGTTGCTTCGATATTATTAAGGTCCCCTCTTTGTACCGTTAAATCTATCCAACTCCATGAATTCAATGTAGGAGGCCAAATTAAAGCAAAGTAGCAGAAGCATGCAAAAGATAAAACCTTCGGTAAGAAGCTTCAATTTGAACTTGTTAGTTCACAAGATTTAATAGCATAATCATTTCACATTAAATTTGATCTTTGCTACTACTCTTAGCTGTATTTGTGATTCTTACAAGTGATTACAAATACAAGTTTCTATCCTTTTTGATAAAGGAAAACATGAACGCTTTCAAAGAAGTTTTTTATACAAGCCATAGGATTAAAGCCTGCATACTCAATTCCCTAACTCGCAACTCTCAAATTCCAGCATAACTGAACTATTGAATGCATTGAAGTCTGCCTTCTGACATTTTTTGACTTGCCATTCTTTTCAGAACTTTCCCCATCTACAGATTTGATACCTAAATGCATGTCAAAACAGAAAGCTCTTATAGGAACTAACACAATACAAAAACATGAATTCCAGGTCTGAACTACTGATCAAAAGCATTTCATGTGTCAAATTTAGAAATTGAAACTTTTGACAAGAGGTTTTCTACCACCATCCAGGCTGTTGTGCGTCTAGGATTTACACAAACAACACATTTGAAATCTTGGGCAGAAACTTAAAAGACTGGAAATTTTGACAGCTTCTTTTGTACCAGTATCTGCCTGATCGCAGCCAAAGCAGCAGGATCATCCGTCTGTGAAATTAATTAATTAATTAATTATTTATTTATTTAGATGAACCGTGGTACGGTTCCTTCCACGGTTCCCAGGACCCACAGTTCTGGGAACCGTGGGTTCTATGGTTTGATATAACATTTCGATAATACAAGGTTGATAAACCATTTCGACCCAACAGGATCGATCCAATTCGGTTCATGTAATAAAATCTACCTAGTAATCTCCTATTGCCAAGGCAGGGCCATGTGGCTTGCCACAAAGCTCTCGTATATTATAGATTCCATCACAATCGCTTGAACTTGTATATTGAAGATCCTTCTTTATTGCCACAATGAATTTCATTAATAGTGCTATATACTTGAACGTTGTTTTATTGTCGTTGAATGTTCACAAGCTGATAATAACTGCAACTACCTTCACTTCAAAATCCTTGGCCTTGAAATATCCTTGATGCTAAAGACAAAAATAGGAAGTACATATGTAATGTTTATTTATAGTCATAGAAGAGTAAATCGCTAAAACTATATATTAGTTTGAGAAAAATAATTATATTAGTCAACAATGTTGTGGACACAAAAAACACAAAGGACAGAGTATTGCCCGTTACAACAAAAAGACTTGGATAAAATTCCTAAAGCATTTAGGTGAGACCCTTCTAAACATAGCCAATTGTAAAATACTAAATAAAGTTTTTAGATCATCATCAAATGCTTTTTAAAGCTCCTCTCTTATCCAATTTTTGTGTCAAAATAATGTTTGCAATTCCACAAGGGAATGTGGCCTCCATACTAGCAAATCCAGATTCCATAATAATATCAATAAGAACATCTTTCAGCAACAATAGAACTCAACACACAAAATAGTGGGACTCTAGTCACTCTTCAATCAACAACATAGTCCAAGAGACATCAATTAAGCACCAAGACTTATCTTCAACAATGATCTTCAATATGAAAGTTGTGATACATTCAACTTGTGAATCTAAAAGAGATATGCTCCCACTCCTCTCAAATTACAGCGTAATGTCCAATTCAGATCCATACATAAACAAAAGCACATGCAATCTTGGTTAGTGTCATAGAAAAAAGGATGCAACATATCAGACTTCAGTATGTCTATATCTTCTTCCAGAAAATAGAGTGTGCAAATGTAAAATTCGTAAAATGTCTTCCAGATCAAAAGCTTTCTATCAGAAGTCTGCAATTGTATATCTATCATATTAATGATGGCAAAGTCCTAAACACTCCTATTGTATCGGTCTCAAAATGTGAATAATTAAATATATCATGTCAACAACTCACATTCCTGTTCTCCAGATAGAAAATATGACATAAATTGAAAATTTGATCAGTCTATCCTCACAAAAAAAAGTTCTAAGATCAAACCTATTCTTTCATCAGAGTAGATCTCTCAAAGTGAGACTGAAGATCAATTATATTTGCATTATCACAAGAGCCAATAACTGAAACGCATACGAAAAATCTTACAACAGAGAGCTGTAAATGTGATCTTTGCTCTTGAGCTTGATTTCTCTTAGCTGCTGGTTTTAGCAGGCGAACAAAGAAACTGGACTTGATCATGAATAAATAGTAAGGAGACTATTAGCCAGCATAAAACATCCATCTCTGAATAAACTGTGAGGTTGCAAAAAAAAGAACTCCAGAAGCACTATCACAAGAGACAAGCTGAAAGTCCTAGAAAAATCTTATAACAAAGAGCAGTAGACCCTATCCTTGTTCTTGAACTCAATCTGTTTTTGCTGCTGACTTTAGCAGGATAACAAAGAAACACGTGCTCATTATGAATATTTACAACAAGACTAGCCAGCAACTTTCTTATGCCACAACCTGTAATTGCCGCAAGCTGTTACACCTAGGTCAGAAACCCTAACCATGCCCGTAAAATGCAAACCTCTAGCTTGCCTTGCTGTCTCTGTGAGGCTTGTCTACTTTTGTGTTTGTCGAGATCATTCTGCAGTGGGCAGGCATGTCAGATTATTCATTGTCACGCCAATAAAACTAAGCAATAATGTGATCAATTGCCTCTCGTGTCTCCTTAACACCAATTTTCCATTCTAAAAGTGGATTGACACGCTCCTGCCATTCTGAACGTGACAGTGAATACCCAACCATGTCTTTGTCACAGCTTTCCAATGCTCCAACAGGTTCCAACCCTAGAAATCCTTCCAGCCATCCACGCATGTCTTGGTTATCCTTGTCTGTAAACCAGTCCACCCGTTGGAGTCCAAGAAATTCAAACCCGTAAGATAGACAGAGATGCATGGCCTCAGTAGCCAATCCATTTCCACAAAAATGATGATGGACAATCACTCCCAATTCGGCCGAGCAGCTTTTCAAGTCTACAGTGCGAAACCCTGTTGTTCCAGCCACAATCATGCCATCTACAGATCCCGACAGATGCTCCCCATAGCCATTGGGCCTTTGTATGTGGATATAGAGCACCAGACTCTTGTTCTGCGGCAAGCCATTATTCAATCTGCTTTTATTTCTACAAATGGATCGGTTATCAGAGCAATCTGGCAAAAAGAATTATACAAAGAAAACGAACTCTTTCTTCCCATTCCACTGAAGGAACAAACAGCAACACTCTACAAAACCTAGTTTATCTAGAATTCAAACTCACAACAAACAATAACACAAAAGATCCCGACTCTTTTTCCTATCCTACCGGGGGAAAATACAGCGAGACTCTATAAAACCTAGTTCATCTAAGGTTTAATGCTTAGCAAAAAAACCTGTTGTTGGTCTGCAATTTGAGATTCTCGTCGTGCAACAATTTCTTGGATTGTCCATTGCCCTGAGCGTTGAAAGACGGGCAGGTGGCGCACATTGCTGGGATCAGAAAAAATTACGCGCATGGCTTCGTCATCCTGGGGATTTGGCGATGAGAGTACCAGTCGCCTTCCCTTAAGAGTCAGCGATGGGGGCACCTTCACAACACTCTCCATCGCCATCGCTCTCCCTCGCTAAGAATCCATAAAACCCAACTGCATACAGTATGTCGGATCAGCCTATTCCCCACTACTTATTGAACAGGGCACCAGTCGGCGGGTATAAGATGCCTTTGACCTCTGCTTCAAGGAGTTACGGAATCGATCTGTTTTTCCTGAAGTATGCCGCTGGCGCTTGCTGTTAACGGTCGGTATAATCTTTCAAAGACCGATTTACAGCCACGGACGATCTAAAAACGGAGATGCAGGGGGAGAACCAATGAGATGTTTATGATATTTGAAAAAGGCTCACATTAGCTGTGAAGATGATTAAAGATGATTCGCTACTTAGAGTCTAAAAAGGAAGGAACTAGTAGAATTTCTGTAAGAAAAATAGAAGACCCACTCAGGCTGCAGGAGATATGAGCAACAATTTCGTCATTAAGGCAAGAGTACTTGAAACTTGATCAAAATATGCGAGCACTTTTATCAGCTTCTTCTTTTATAGGACGGCCGCTCATTGTCCTCGCTTCCCGTTGAGCTAAGTCTTCTGCATTCTTGCACAAACCTTCTGATCCATTTTCTATATTCCATCTTCAAACAATTTTTCACAACGCTGAGAAGGCTTGATAAAATCCTTAGAATTGGAGCCTCCTGAGTACACGAGCCTTAAAGACAGAGAGTGTCTAGCAGCAGTCAGGGTGCATCTTTTCGAACAGATTTTGAGCGTTTACTTGATAATGCTCTTAAAGGACTATCACAATCAACACTTAGCCTGAAGGCATGTATACCCTTTAGATGTAGGGTATTAGCGAGCTGTTAGACAACGTTTTCAAGGCAGCGCTCGAGGCTAGTGCTCAGCTACAGAGCTTCGATGATTGGACTTTCAGCAGGGAATCACACAAAGCTTCGATGATTGGACTTTAAGCAAGGAATCACACAAATAGCTTGTAGAAGTTTTGAAGTTCTAACAGCTTTTGACTCTTGATGGCCAGCAGGGTCTTGTTGGCCAACAAGGAAGCTTCACACAATTTTTGGAATCTTCGGAGGCAGTGGCTGGATCTTTACCTGTCAATATGGTTCCTCAAGAATCTTCTCATCCTTTGCAACTCCCGGATTTCAATCCTCTTGCTCGACATGGAGAAAAGAGACCTGCTTCCCCTTCAAAGCATCCTTCTAGTGCTTCCTTCATGCGTGCGTCGTGAAGCCCACCATGATGTTGCGGATTCCTTGCTTGTTTCCTCTGGCCTGGTGGTGCCATTCTGTCCGGCCTATCTTCGCCACCAGCTTTCTTCCTCTCTTTTAGTTTCTCAGCTTTTTCCTTCTTTCTCTTCTCGCCCCCGTGTTCCATGTGCAGGCTGTGGTCGCCTTTATGTGCAAGGTGCCAGTCTTTCTTGCCATCATAACTCTTGTTCTGCTTTTCGTCAACAGCTCACATTAACCAATGTCAACCTTGAACCTCATCCTGCTCCCACTTCGCCACCTGACTCGGCTTGGGCTTGGATTCGGTCCCTTGATATTTTGACCGCTTTTCACTTGGGTTTTTCTCGTCCTTGTCTGTGTGCACACATTCCCTTTGCCTTGCGCTTAGACGTCCACAGACCTTTGTCCTCACCTTTGTCTCATCTGGCTTCCAACCCTTCTGATATTGCAGCTTGGCATGCCTTTTTGCTTTTTCCTCTCTGGTGTTTGCCTCTACCTCCTCGGGGTGATGATGTTGGTCATAGGAAACTCGCAACAGGATTTGTTGCCTTATGTTAGGAGATTGGGAAAATCTCTGCAAGAAGAGCATTTCCTTCGCTGTTATGCACTTATTACTCAGCGGGATTTGACTTCGGATGGTGTTTCTATACACCTTGTTCATCGTCGATTGCATCGTTGTGTTTTACTTGGGCAAGTGGGTGAGTATTCTCAGCTCGTGCTCTAGATCCTACAAGTCCAGCTACTCCTTCTACTGCCACCCTTCAGGCTTTGGAGCTTCTTCATCCACCGACAAATGACTCCCTTCCCTCTTTTGTTGAGGACTTTGAACCTGATTCCGATTTGCAGCTCTCAAAATCTCGCAGCCCTCATTTGTCAACTGGGGGTCCTTCTGGTATGGTTTTCGAGCATCTTCGTGATTGTTTTTCTCCTGATGACTCTGCTAGCGGGTTTGGTTTGCTCTTTCAAGTTTGCTCTTCCGTAGCATGTGGCCATATTCCTCTTTCTATTGCTCATATTCTTGGTGCTGCTCGTTTGATAGCCTTGGATAAGCCTGGCGGTGGAGTGCGTCCCATTGTTGTTGGAGAGGTTTTATACAGATTGGTTTCTAGGGCTCTAGGTTTTTAGCTTCGTTACAGTTTTCACGACCACCTGTTTCCTCATCAGTTTGGTTGTGCTACTCCTGGCGGTTGCGAGACAGTCGTACATGCTTTGCGTGCTACCTTGGATCTTCATCCAGATTAGGTTGTCCTTCAAGTGGATGTTAAAAATGCTTTCAATTATATTTCTCGAGGGGCCATTTTACAAGAACTTCATGTGGCTCATGGTCCTCTCACTCAACTCATCACGTTTGTTAGCTCTTTTTATTCCATGGATGCGTCTCTATATTTCAGTCATGCTTGTTGCTCAGGTGATGTCTCAGTTATCTCGTTTGCTAATGGTATCAGACAAGGTGATCTCTTGGGTGGTGTTCTTTTTTGCTTTGGTGCACTATCGGGCATTGCGTTCTTCTGCTGCTTTTCCTTCTTGTTTGTTTCCCTTTATTGTTGATGACACGCATATTGTGAGACCTGCTAATGACTTCTTTCCGGCTTTCCTACATTTCTCTCAACAACTTTCGGCTTTGGGCCTCACTATCAATCCCTCTAAGTGCGTTGCTTGGTGTCCTCAGGGCCTCCTTCCTGAGCTCCCTTTACCTACAGGTTTCAATACTCTGGTTGATGGGATCTGAGCGCTTGGTATTCTTATAGGTTTCTCAAATTTTGTGGCTTCCTCTTTGCGGGACACTTTGGGCACGCATCTTTGTCACGGTGGTTTGCTACCAAAGCTTGGCAATGCTCAAGTTGCTCTAGGCATTCTCACTCAATGCTTCGCTCAACGGCCAAGTTATATTCTACGGTGTGTTCCTCCCTCTCTTGATATTTTGGCTTTGCTATGGGATTTCAATAATACTTTATCAGATATTCTGGGTCACTTGATGGATTCAGAATCCTTTCGTATTCCCAATGGTCAGTTCGTTAAGCGACAAGTCTCTCTTCTCACTTCGTTCAGAGGTGTTGATCTTTCTTGCACAACTTCTATTGCTCCAACTGCTTTTATGGGAAGTTGGTCCCTTGTTGCCTCTGCACTTATCTCTCGAATTCAGCAGGACAACAAGCCCATTCTTCTTGATTCAGTAGCTCATGTAGAAATAGGCATTCTTCTTTTCCAACAACATCTTTGTGCAGCCAAGGATCTCATCCCTCCACTTGTGCGAGCTTCTTTGCCTCCCTTTGAGACTTTGCTTAGCCATTAGCATGCTCATTTTCAAAAGTATCTTTTGGAGAGCTTCCACTCACATGCTTTCACTCAGCTTCTCAGTGATTCACCTTTCGGTGAGACTCGAGCTCGCCTTCTGTCTTGTGCGGGCCTGGGTGCTGGTGCTTGGCTTGTTGCGCGCCCTGTTGTTCCACATTTATGTCTTTCTTTAGAGTTGTTTCTCACCGCTCTTCGAGTTAGGTTGGGTCTCCCTCATCCAGTGCTAGCTGGTTTGACAAAATGTTCTTGTGGTCACCTTGTTGATCCTATTGGCACTCATCTCATGTGTTGCCCTTCTGACGGAGATTGCACTATGACTCATGATTCCATTCGTGATGTGTTGGCATCTATTGCACATGAGTGCGGCTTTCATGTTGTTCAGGAGCAGGCCCACATCTTGTCCGTGTCTAATTGATAGTCGCCTTGGCGTCGAGTTGATCTTGTTCTTTCGCCTGAGGGGATTCGCACGCTTGGGGATGTTGTTGTTGCTAATCCTTCGTGGCCTGACCTCCTTCATCGTGCTTCAACTACTCAGGGTGCCGCTGCTTCTCATGCAACTCTAGATAAAGAGCGAATTTATTCACATCGCACTCCTGGAGAAGACTTTATTCCTTTTGCTTGGAAACATATGGGTGCTTGCATAAGAAATTCGATGATTTTCTATCATCTTGTGCAGGTTTTGCAGCGAAACTCCAAGGACGTGGTGCCTCACCTTTATCTATCATTACAGCTTATTATCGTCAACGAGTTTCTCTGACTTTACAATGCACTCAGGCACTTGCAATACTTCGATGTGTCGTAGTTGAAGAAATGGCTGCTTCACAACTTCCTACACTACCTAAACTTCCAACTGTCTTAACTAGCGACTTACACCAAGCAGTAGGCTTTGTGTAGATACTCTGCGAGATTGTTGCTTTGTTATAGTTGTACAGTATCTCAATTCGCCTTATGGCTTTTATGCTTTCAACATGCATTCCTTTGTATTAAGATGGGTTTTCCCATCTTTTATTAATAAAAACAGAAAATTTCTTCTACTACTTATAGTAGTGGTAGAAGATATACCCCTATGTACTATGGAAGTACCTGGGCACATGCCATTCTGAGGAGTAAGGATTTCCAGATTTTTTTTTGGAAATCCTTATCGGGCAAAATGGCATGTGCTCGGGCGCCTTCCATTGCATAATGGATACTTGGACCTTTTTTGACCAATTTGACGTTGCCACATGGCAAGCCTGCGCCTGATGCTTGACACACAGGTGGAATGAGCACTAATTTTTTTTTGAAAAAGTCAGATGACTATTCTACTTTTTCTGTTAAGAAAATGGGCAGAATAATCTCCAAGAATCCATTACGTTGGGAGAGATGGTGGTTTTGATATCAAACCATCGTTATTATGAGATGTATGGTTGCTACACCATGACCAAAAAAAACACTCATGGTGGACGATATTCTCATATTGGATTGTTAAAGTGAAACAAATGTAGTTTATGGATCGACTAGTGCACCACCAACTCCTTTGCCTCATGACAGACGCCCCATCCAACCCCTTGTTGACATCAATAGGTTCATTGGTTTAGGTGCAATGAAGCGCTTTTATTGGAGCATAGAGAGTTACATTTTTCAATTCACTCATCTAATTTTTTTGTCTCAATCGAGAATTGATGATTACTCATTATTTCTAATAATCAATGCATTTTCACATAATGTTTTAATAATAACCAGATACATACTTATGATCCATATCAATCTTACACATTTAGATCAATCATAATTTATTGGATTCCAAAGGCATACTTAATCACTAGAAAATATAGGAGTCACGCAATGCTTGTGAAAAAGTTTCAAACTAACTTTATAAAAAACCCACAAACCCATTCTGGAATCGATAAAAGGTTAAAATAAAACTTTTAAAACTAAGATTTATAACTAAAAGTAGCAAATTTGAGCCATATAAAACATCTATAAATCTAAAATGAAGGATAAAAAATGAATCTCAACAATTGGGTTGTTTGTATTTGTTGGTTTTTTGCGACCATTGGAGTGCATGTCCAAAGAACACAACTCAAAAAACAAAAAAAATCATTCTAAAGTCTCTTTCCTCAAGAAAGTATTTAGACTTCAAGAATATTTCTCAAACCATATTCTTATCAAATTCTAATTTTATCTAGCAATCAAAGATATATAACATACCAAAACAATCACTACCACCAAGAGTTCCATTTTCTACAGCTACCTCTGCTAGTTTCTATCTTGATTACGCAACCTACGGGAATGTGGCAACATAACCAAAAAGGTGTTAGGGATTGAGTTGGCCGCCTAACTACCTAGAGTTGATCATGGCTAACTCTTAACTACGGCTTAAACTATTATCACAACAAGAATAACTTCTAACAAGTACACATCCACACTAAATCCAATTCATAATCATTCACACAACACGATAAAACCAGAAGACGCATTTGCATTCCCGGGTTCTATTAATACAATATCATGCCGCAGTTCGCAGAGTAGCTATTTTAGAAAAACAGACATTTGCATCACAACAAGACTCGCGCAAAGAGTATGACAATCCTCAATTTTCTTCCACTACAATGGCGAAATGTCTATTACATAAGCTTGTAAAGATAACAGTAGTCAGAGCCCACATCAACATCACTCACAAGGTCTTAAGCAAGGCAACTCTTCTTGCAGTTGTTGTGTCATCTTCGTAGTATAGAGGTTCGTCGTTGGGAGCGGCAACCTTGCCTTCCCCTGCATAACACAAAAGAGCTAGAGCTTTATTAAGAATAGAGATGATGCTTTACAATGGAAAATGGACTCCTTATATAGTTGAGAGGGGAGGCCATCTTGGCTCTCATTGGCCCTTTCTAATTGGCTAGAATCCTAATCTTAGCCAATCTTAGCCATTCAAACTAAAATGATTGCAATCTAATGGTTCAATAAGAAGAGGACCAAACTCACATGATTTATGTGAGATTCCCTAAACTTAGAACCATGTAACTTGACTTTGGAGTTTTCTATTTTTTTATTCTATTTAGGTCCCAAGTCTTTTATTCAAGTTCTACCTAGCCATTTTGCGTGCTTATTGGGTTGGGCTTACACATGCAGGACACCATTGCCCTCACACTTATTATTCTAACTGTACAGTGTACTGTGGCGGGGCCCACTAGGTAAGGCCTGGCTAACAGTGTTTTAAGTGGTGGGACCCACCTATTTATTTGTGTAGAGGAAATATATACAACAGGGTCCTCGGCCCAAAGTAGTGCTGGTCCCTCGACACTATGCCTACATTTGTCGTGGAGTCGGCCCGTTTATTGTTGGGACATGGATGTTTTAGGAAAAGCCTGGATATAATTCGCTTACGTAAAAACTCAAGCTTTATATGATGGTGAGTAGCAAGAACTTGGACTTGCCAGATTTTCAATAATATTCAGGTGGCCATTTTGAATAACCTTGTCCATCGATAAGTGGGTAGTCCACACCATCCAATAGAGGATCCCATGATAAGTCGTGAAGATATTGATCCTCATTGGTGCCACTGTTCCCAATGTCATAGGCACTCCTAATTGGCAATGTGGATAGGATGTGCTGGCTTGACTCTCTTGTCTGTCCAGATATTCATGGTATGTTTGAACCTGAAGACTTACTTCTATCGTTAATATAAAAGCTTTAGGACATGGCTTTGATACTGGTTGTGCCAGTTCTTGATGTCCATTAGGCCTTATGGGACCAAATTTTTTTGGATCTGGCCGTTTAAGCAATGTGACATTTGAATTTAGCTTTGTGGTGGTCTGTTGTTGAGTTAAACATTCAGATTTTGTTTGAATTTTGTTATTGGTTGGTGTCAAATGTAAAGGGCAATCTCCAACCTTAGTCTTTCCCTTCTCAAGGCATTGTGAAGAATTGAAAAAGATTATCTATGTTAGATATAGGGGTCTTATGTTTTTTACATCAAGCATCTAGGTGTAGGATGTTGATAGGAACAAATTTGGCATAGATGGCAAATTATGCATTTCTACTTGTAATGCCACTATTGAGCCAAAATAGAGTAAGAGGCTAAACTCGTGCCAATTAGAGTGTAGACAAGTGTAATGCCTTTGTTTGATGAATTCTAAGAGGTCCAATAGGATTTAGAGGTGGAACCATGTGAGGTCCAATAGGAATTTGAGGTGTGCTTGAATATAGTCCAATAGAATTAAGAGGTGCATGGATCAATGGTCCAATAGGCTTAAGAGGTGACAAAGTGTGGTCCAATCATAGTTAAGCATAGTGGTAGCTCGTGGATCTACTAGTATCATTGTACTCCTCATTTTGGATCTAATTGATTTGGTGATTATGTGGATTTTGAGTGTTATTGGATTTCTAGCTTAGGAATCAAATCTTTCAAAGTAGCCAAAAGAGTGATGAGAGTGCATCTAGTTATGTTTTGAGAGTAAAAGATATTCATAGAGAACTTTTCAATGGCTTGAGAAGTGAATTTGATAACCTTGTCCAATCCTATGCCATTAAGGAGGAGCTACCAAGTTTGGAGGCTTTCCAAAGTGTGCTGTTTTCAAAAGAATCAAGGCAAGAGTACAAGCTCTTGAGGATGGACAAGCTCTCTCTCACTCATAATGATGGCAAAGCTCTCTTTGCCAAGGATAAGCACAAAGGGAGGAGCAAGAACCAACATCAACAATCCTCAAGCAAGGACAAAGTCAAATCCAAAGACAAAGATGAGGAGGAAGATGATTCCTCTAATGCTTCATCATCCAAGCTCAAGAAGAAGAAGATCAAGTGCTTTTATTGTGGCAAGAAAGGCCATTATGCCACCAATTGCTTCAAGAAGAAGAATCAATTCAAGCAAGCCAACATTACCAATGAGAAGAAGACACTATTGCAATTGATAAAGAGGGATCTCTTATGGTCTCTAGTTTCTCATCTACTCCTTTCAAGAAGGACGGCCTATGGTATATTGATAGTGGAGCCTCTTCACATATGTGTAGCTCCAAGGACTCTTTCTCTTCTATTGCACCTTATGATGGAGTCAAGAAATCAATATACACAACAAATGATTTTGAATGTCCCATTGAAGGCATAGGGAACATTCCCTTGAAGCTTGCATCCTCTAAAGTTCTTCCTCTCTCTAAAGTTCTTTATGTACCTAAGCTTACTAAGAATCTTATCAGTGTTGGCCAATTGCTTGATAATGGCCTTGATGTAAAATTCAATGTTGATACTTGCACTATCAAGAAGAATGATGAGATACTTGCATTAGGATCTAGATTTGGAGGCATCTATAAACTAGATCCAAATGAGTATGTGAATGCTTGTAATGTTGCTCTTGTGAACAAGCTCTCTATGGAGGGATTATGGCATAGGAGGTTGGGACATCCCAACTACAAATCCATGCTCTCTATGATCAAAGAAGCCAAAGCTATTGGCTTGCCAAAGTCATTCTCCAAGAAGATCAAGCCTTGTGAGGCTTGTGCTATTGCTAAATCTCACAAAAAGCCATTTACAAGATCTTCTATCAAACGCAAGCATCCTTTGGAGTTAATCCACTCGGATGTGCATTTCTCAACAACTACAAGCAAGGGAGGAGCCACTTGTTTTGTTACTTTCATTGATGATTTCACAAGATTCACTTGGATATATCTTCTTGCTTCTAAATCTATAGTGTTTGATCATTTCCTTATTTTCAAAGCTTATGTAGAGAAGCAATTCTCATTCAAGATTAAAGCTCTTAGAAGTGATGGAGGTGGTGAATATATCTCCAATAAATTTCAAGATTTTTGTGAGCTTGAAGGCATCAAAAGAGAGTTCTCTTGTGCCTACTCTCCATCTCAAAACCACCAAGAAGGCCTATAGAGTCTTTATACTCTCTACTTCTCAAGTTATTGAAAGTAGAGATGGTGTCTTTCATGAAGATCAACACTCATCTTTTGAAGAGGCCGAGATCAAGAAGTCTATGGATGCATCACCAATTATTGATTTTGAAGACAATCATGATGTGATGGGGTTGAGATTTGAAGAAGACTCCCCTCGGATTTTCTCACCAAGAAGATCCATGAGAGATAGATCCGAGCCTAAGAGGCTCTCATATGTTGACAAAGGCAAACAAGTGGATCTTGATTCCACTAATTATGTTTTTTATGTCTCTCATGAAGAGCCAAAGAATGTACAAGAGGCACTCAATGCCAAGGAGTGGTATGATGCCATGAAGCAAGCGTATGATGCATTGATCACCAACAATACTTGGGAGCTTGTTGATCCTCCATCCAACAAACATGTGATTGGTTGCAAGTGGGTATTTCGGATCAAGTTCAATCATGATGGCACCATCAACAAGCATAAAGCAAGATTATGTGCCAAAGGATTTGCTCAAATCCACGGCCTTGATTATGAGAAGACCTTTGCGCCCGTTGCAAAGATGGTGACAATAAGAATTCTTATTTCTCTTGCTTGTTTCTTCAAGTGGAAGGTGTTCCAATTAGATGTATCCAATGCTTTTCTAAATGGTTATCTTGAGGAGGAAATCTATATGGAACAACCTCAAGGATTTATCAAGGATGAGTCCAAAGTGTGCTTGCTCTTCAAAAGTCTTTATGGACTCAAGCAAGCACCAAGATCATCGTATTCAAGACTTAATTCTTTTCTTATCTCACTAGGATTTACTCTTAGTGACTATGATCCTTCCATGTACCTAAAGTTTGTTGATAGCAATATTGTCATTCTTCTAATTTATGTTGATGACATTATTCTTTGTGGAAGTTGTATCAAGCTAGTTGATGAAACAAAGCTAGCACTTGGATGTGAGTTTAAAATGCAAGATCTAGGAGAGATACATTACATCTTAGGCCTAGAAATTGATTTTTATGAAAACCATGTCTTTATATGTCAATCTAGATATGCTCACTCTATGTTGAAAAAATTCCATATGAAAAATTCTAAGAGCATAGATACTCCAATGGAGCAAATTGTAAAAGATCCTAATAAAGGTGATGAAAGATCCTTTGAGGACATCACACTTTTTAGGAGTCTTGTAGGCTCCTTGATTTGGCTTACCATTACTAGGCCCGATCTAAGTTTTTGTGTGCACAAATTGAGTCAATTTATGCAAGATCCTAAGATCCATCATTGGAAGATGGCCAAGAGGATTCTAAGATATGTATCTTCATCTTGTGATTATGGTCTACTCTATAAAAGTGAAGATCTATCCGTTGTTGGCTACTCGGATTTGGACTTTGCAAGTGACAAGATGGATCAAAAGTCTATTAGTGCATACACTATCTTTCTTGGAGGCAATCTAATATCTTGGCTTTCCAAAAAGCAAGATACTATATCTCTCTTCATGTGAGTCCGAGTACAAAGCACTCACTACAACTACCAAAGAGGTGCTTTGGATCAAGAGGTTATTAATGGAGCTAAAGTGCATCAAGGAAGATGATCTACCAATGATCAAGTGTGATAACACATCGGCCCAAGCTCTTGCCAATAATCCCATATTTCATGCAAGAAGCAAGCACATAGAAGTGGCACACCATTTTGTGAGAGAAAAGCTTATTGGAGGAGAAATTTATTTGGAGCATGTCAACTCGTCCTCTTGTATTGCCGATCTACTCACCAAGCCTTTGAGCAAAAGTGCTTTCATCAAGCATAGATCTAATCTTGGAGTTTTACCAAGATCAATGCTCAAATCTTCATAGATAATTTTTTAGGAGGAGTGTGAAGAATTGAAAAAGATTATCTATGTTAGATATAGGGGTCTTATGTTTTTTTGCATCAAGCATCTAGGTGTAGGATTTTGATAGGAACAAATTTGGCATAGATGGCAAATTATGCATTTCTACTTGTAATGCCACTATTGAGACAAAATAGAGTAAGAGACTAAACTCGTGCCAATTAGAGTGTAGACAAGTGTAATGCCTTTGTTTGATGAATTCTAAGAGGTCCAATAGGATTTAGAGGTGGAACCATGTGAGGTCCAATAGGAATTTGAGGTGTGCTTGAATATAGTCCAATAGGATTAAGAGGTGCATGGATCAATGGTCCAATAGGATTAAGAGGTGACAAAGTGTGGTCCAATCATAGTTAAGCATAGTGGTAGCTCGTGGATCTACTAGTATAATTGTACTCCTCATTTTGGATCTAATTGATTTGGTAATTATGTGGATTTTGAGTGTTATTGGATTTCTAGCTTTCTCTCTCTACCCGAGAGCTCATGATGGTTTTTCTCTCTCTACCCGAGGAGAGCAGCTTGTTTTTACTTAGAATAATTTCTGAATACTTCCCACACATGTGAGTGAGAGTTGGAAGTGATTCAATGCATGTAGTAGTGTGTTTTTGCCATAGGATCTAAGATTGATCTTGAATCTCAATCTAGTCTTGATCTTGGTGCATCTACACACCTTAGGAGATCACAAGTACATGTAGTAGACAATCCACTTGTGTTCCTAACATCCTTCATGTTTTTCAATTATCAAAGAACCTGCTATTAGTCTCTAAGATAACTGATGAGGGCTACACTGTTACTTTCTCATCTGAGCAGTGTACAATACTCGAGGAAGATACTACTCTGACTACATGTACTAGAGTCAAAAATCTCTACGTACTCTCTAATTCAGCTGCATTAGCTAGTATCTCTAATAAAAATGTAAATGACAGTGCTGTTCTGTGGTATAGTTGATTTGGACACATGTATACAAGATCACTTTCTTACATGCATTGTAATAATTTAGTTGATGGACTGAATTTCCCTTCTTCATTAGATAGGAAATCTTTCTTTTATGAATCATGCATCTATGGGAAGCACTCTAGAAGCAAGTTTCCAAAATCACATTCCATCAAAACAAAGCATGTATTGGATCTTGTACATAGCGATCTTCGTGGTCCAATGCCAACTCCGTCATTAGGAGATGCAATCTATTTTATCATTTTCGTAGATGATTATTTAAGATGGTCTACAGCCATGTTCATTAAGCACAAATCTGAAGCCTTTGAATGCTTCAAGAGACTCAAGGCCATGGCTGAGCTTGAATCTCTGAACATAAGCTAAGACATCTTCCTTCTATTTTTGCTTGATTGCTTGTAGTTTATCCAAAATCTCCTCATCTTAATGCTCTTTTCGGTATCACTTCTAGAAAGCTCATCGCAAGTCATCCCAAGTCTGGAATTCTTGGAACCCATATTGAGAATACCATTGCAAAGCATTCCCCTTCAATATTGTTGGAAACAATTCCAGCTTTCGGATATTCTATGTTTCCCGATTTGCTTGACTGCATGTTAGGATCATCATGTTTCTTCCCTTTAAAACATTGGAAGAGTGCTGCCCGAGTATGACCAACTAGTATGGCATCCATCGCACGAAGAACGGTAGCTTGCCCCAAATCGAAACTGCTCGCACCTAAAGACAATGGTAAGGGTTCATTCTGGACTTCATTAAAAGAACCAAAGAGCCTAGCTGAAGCAATTAACTCCAAGGATGTTGTGAAGTGGCAAGAAGCTATGGAAAGCGAGTACAACTCACTTTTGACGAATCAAACCTGGAGATTGATTGACTTCCCCACTCACAAGAGAGTTATCGACAACAAGTGGATCTTCGAAGATCAACTCTGATGGTTCCATTGCCAAATGGAAAGCACAGTTGGTGGCTAAAGGATTCACTCAAGACCAAGGAGTGGATTATCAAAAGAATTTCAATCATGTCGTCAAGATGCAGTCAATCAGGACTCTGATTGCGTTAGCAGCAGCGAAAGACCTCGACATGCACCAAATGAATGTCAAGACAACATTTCTCAATGACAATGTTGAAGAGGAGCTGTACACCTTCCAATAGGAAGGATTCAAAGTCAAAGGACAAGAGCAAAAAGTGTGCAAGTTGCACAAAGCAATCTACAGTCTGAAACAGGCTGCAAGAGCATGGTTCGATATAATCAACTCTTATCTCATTCAATTGGGATTTGCAAACAATTCAACTGACTATAATGTTTATTCAAAGCTTATAGGCACCGATTCAGTTCACATAGCTCTTTACATAGATGATGCATTTATTTTGTCTAACGACACTTCTCTTCTGCACACTACTAAGAGTGATCTGTCAAAGGAATTTGACATGACTGATTTAGAAGCTATCCATTCTTTGCTAGGAATTTGCATTACTAGAAATAGACTTCATAAGAAGATCTATCTTAGCCAGCAGGCATATCTAAAAGGCATTTTAGAAAAGTTTCATATGTCCGATTGTAAACCAACTAATACCCCAATGGATCCAAGTATTGTATTGACTAAACCGACTAGTGCTATTCTGATAGTGAAGTACTTGACATAGCAAAGTACCATTATCATTCACTAATAGAATCTTTAATGTATGCAATGTTGTGTACTAGACCAGGTTTAGCATACACTGTTAGCACGTTAAGTCAATTCATGTCTAATCCTAGGATATTTCATTGGAAAGCATTAGAGAGAGTGATGAGATATATTCAAGGAAGTTTAGATCACATTTTATGTTATGATGAAAATACTATCGACCCACTCGTCCTGTGAGGCTACTCCGACTCAGATTGGGAAGGAACAGTCTCTACAAGAAAATATACCTCCGGGTTTTGTTTCTATTTGGCAAGGGGATCGATTTCGTGGAACTCAAGGAGGTAAAAATGTGCTTTCTTTGACAGAGGCAGAGTACATCGCAGCATGTCAAGCTTCAAAAGAAACTGTATAGATCAGATTATTACTTCACGACTTGCATCACACTCAGTTCAATGCTACCACCATTATGTGTGACAACTTGAGTTGTATTTCACTGTCACTGAATCTCAGATTTCATGGCAAATCCAGCACATAGAAATCCAATATCATTTCATTCGGGAGAAAGTTTTCTCAGGGCAAGTGATCCTTCAATACCTCTCCACAACAGAAATGGTCGCAGACATCTTCACCAAAGTGCTTCCCAAGATCAAGCACCAGAAGTCCTTTGATATGTTGAACCTGACGAAGATACCAAGGCACCAACTGTGACCTTAAGGGGGACTATTGGAAATTAAGCCCACAGTTGTCTCCTTGGAATCACAAACTCAGACAGCCAATTTATTTGATGAACGTCTTCAATGGGCTTCCGGCTGATCTCTAGCAAAGGGTAACCAATCCTGTCATAATTCCAAAGTTCAGATGTTAAGTTTAATAAACTTGAAGTCATTGAAGATTTGGCCATCTTCAAGGACTTCCACAAACTTGCATTTAGAACAAGTCTGCAAAAATGAACTATTTTCGAGATAGCTTTACGAAATGTTCGCGAAAGTTTCGTGACAGTCCAAAAGTTCAAATATTTTTTAGCACCTTCAGTTTTGTTCACGAAAAGTTTGCGAAGAGAGAGAAATTTTTTGAAGGTCATCTATTTTCATGTTAAACTGTTTTAAAGACACCTTCGTCTTTTTAAGGGCACCTTCTCCTTTTTCGCAAAATCTCGAAGAGAGAGAAAAATACAAGGTCATCTACTTTGAATGAGGAACGTTCCCAGCCACTTCCCAAATTTATGAAGTGAGAGAAAGCCACTTCCCTTATAAAGCGAAGTGAGAGAATTTGCAACGCCCTTGTCCACGTCAACATTCCCTATGGGTTGACAGTATACACTATGTATAGTTGTCACAGAAGCCATACACTTCCAAGTACAACGACTTATCTAGTTAGGTGACAATCATTTATTGTAGTTAATACATGGATGCAATCTATAAATAGATCATCCCAGCACAAATTGCATGAGATGCTCTGTCCATAAGACATATTTTTGAGTCTCCCAATTATGCTATCAAATTTTTGTTGTAATTGCTATTCGTGCTTCAGTGTAATATAGCAGCAACTTGCTTTCTATCTATGTATAACGTAGAATAAATACTGGTTGTGATTAAATGCACTTTATCGTTGTTTGATCGTTCTTGTTTACTCACTCTGATCAAAGCACGAACGTCTACCACTCAGTTTCTGATCAGACAATGGCTGTCTTTGACGCCTGAGGGACTCGTGACATCATACTGCTCTTCCATTTATTTTAGAACCATACTTCACATTGAATCTGATTTTCAGTAATACCACACACAAACCATTTCTAATCTCTTCGGTGGACCATACTCTTGGGTTTTGAGAGTATGAATTAATTTTTTTTAAGATCCTCTTGGGCAATTAGAACACTTAAAGCTATGATTACATTTAGCATAAGCTGTCTATTAGATTGTTTTTGCATTTAGCAGCTGATTAGAATGGGAGAGCTATTCCACAATATTCCTGCTCTCTTCTCTATTCTTGTTCTTCTATCTCCCTTGTCTCATCAGATTGGTATCAGAGCTTAGTCCAAATTAACCGAGAGATTAAGTTTGTCCTATTTGTATAATGTTATCATATCTCATATAGGTAGTTCTTTATCTTCATCACTCAGTGAAGCTAGAGTCATTGACAAGTTCAATGGTTCTAACTTCTACATTTGGAAGTTGAAACTTAGAATGATATTGATAGATAGAGATCTTTGGGATGTAGTAGAAGGTGTAGACCTGAAACCAGAAGATGGTGATCAAGCAAAGGCCTGGAAGATCAAAGATAGAGATCTTTGGGATGTAGTAGAAGGTGTAGACCTAAAACCATAAGATGGTGATCAAGCAAAGGCCTAGAAGATTAAAGATCAGAAGGCCTTAGCATGTATCACACTCAACTAAGGACGTGAAAAAGTTTTAATATGGTAGACAGGCCCTTCGGTATTCGAGATTCTTGGTGACATCGAGAGTTAATTCCATGTCAAGGCCAGTTTGTGACTAATAGCGTCGAGAGGACCCATGCACTATAATTGAGACATCATACGGAGTAGTGCATGTATTTGCAACGGATATACATGAATTTACTCTCTATATATTGGGGTAGGGAATCTCTTTGGTTCAAGTTGCCAGTTGATCTCTTCTCCTCATGCATTCACATGGCATTGCACGAGGGCTAGTTCCAAGAACAATCTAGGTTTGGTTGGGAGGTTTGCTCATACATGTCTCCTATTGTGTTTTCCTATCCTCATCTTAGGGGTTTTCCCTAGTGGTCATTACAAGTTGAGATCTTGAACAATATTTTTCGTTGACATATTTCGAAGACAAGTAAAATTGACATGACCCATTTTGTAATGCCATAGTAAATCTCTATCTTCCACAACAGAAGTAGATAGAGCTTGAACAGTCGAAGCATTGCAATGAGTAAGCTTATAAAGATTACCTTTCTAAGCACAAATAATTTTCCATTTTTGTTTAATGTCGAACAAGTATTATAATCAAATTTGGCTTTATGGCCCATATCAATATTTCTACTAATAGAAAATAGATTTTTGGTAAGATTCTAAACATGAAGAAGCATTTGGAATGAAAGTAGTACCATCTTGAAATTGCAATTTGATAGTATCGATACCATCAATACTGTGAGTACTGGTATTACCCAATTGTCGGAAAATAGGATAGATAATGTAATGCGAAAACTTCTTACTTCGATGCATAACTACGCCTATCAAAAATTGAAAAAAACAATAGTGATGAAAATCACGTTCAATCTTTAGCAACTAACTTTGAGATTGCTAGATACTAAGTGATTACGTAGCCAAACATAAAGTATTAAAACATCAGACAAATAATTTGTCGCGAATCACTAGACAAGTAGCACTTGTAAATAAATAAATTTGGACATAAACTTGACTTTGGGCCATGTAATTTAAAATAATATTAGAAGGCCAAAGTTAAGCTTAAACTTAAGTTCCTAAGTTTGGTTAATTAGTCAAAGTCAATTGGTGGTAGGTGAAGTATGTTTCTCTCTCCACCATTGATTATTGCTAACTATGGCGCTTCCGATCCTACACCAAGCTTGCTCATCAGCTTCTGCTCATTTCCACTGATTTACGACATGGTATCAGAGCGGACTGTTCAGTAATCTGCACATTGTCTGCAGATTATCAAGTCTTTTTTCCATCAAGATGTTGTTTTAGCAATGGTTCCAAAAAATGAATACATTTCTTATTGAGAATGGTTTCATTCCAAACTCAGTAGACTCGAATGTCTACCTCAAGTCTGTATCGAATTTTTTCATCATCATCACTCTCTATGTAGATGATACTCTATTATTCAGTAACAGTCTGAATCTGATGAAGGACACGAAAAGCATGCTGGCCCAGGAGTACAAAATGATTGATATGGGTCCAGCCCACTATTGTCTCGAAATAAAAAATTTTCAACTTCGATCTAGCAGACTAATTTTCATCATTCATCAAAGATACCTCACCAACGTGCTGGAAAAGTATGGAATGGCCAACTGCAAACCAAGTCTCTTTCCAGTCGACCTTGGACTAAAGCTATCAAAGGAACAATCTCCTCAACTGAGGAGGCAAAAGAAAAAATGAAACAATATCCGTTTCACTCAATCATCGGCTCACTGATGTACGTAATGATCTGCACAAGACCAGACCTTGCATATTCGATCAGTTCACTCAGCCAGTTCCTATCAAATCCAGGTCTAACCCATTAAAAAACACTCACAAAGATCATGAAGTACGTCCAAGCAACCACCTACCAATATTCTTGAAGGATACACAGATTCGGATTGGACAGGGGATATCGATACTAGAATATCAACTTCTAGATTTGTACTTTTATACAATCAAGGCCTAATCTCTTGGAACAGCTGAAAGTAGACCTCAGTAGCATTATCATCAACCAAATTAGAGTACATTGCTGCCATGAATGCTACCAAGGAGGCAATTTGGCTGAGGCACATTGCCAGCAGAAAAAGACCTTGCACAGTCACATCCAATGACCATCTTTTGCAACAACCAAAGGACCATAGCTCTCTCTCTCAATCCGAGATTTCATTCTCGAAGCAAGCATATCAAAATCAGGTATCACTATTTAAGAGAGAAAGTACAAAGTAAGGAGGTATCATTAGTCTATTGCAGGATAGAATTAATGGCAGCAAATTACTTCACAAAGGCTCTATCAAAGGAGCACCATCTCAGATTCAACGACATGTTGAATCTGAAAATAAAAAATTTTCAAAATCCACATTAAGGGGGAGTGTTGAAATTCGATGCTCAACCAGCCTCAAATCCATTCATTAATGAGCATCATGACAAACCAGGACCAGAAGGCTCAAACTTTTGAGTAGAAGATCAAAAAATTCAGAATCAAACTTTCTAGAATTTTTCGATACCGTATCGACTCAAAAAATCCATAATTTTTTGAGTAAGAGTATATATTCGAGTCATTGTACATTTTTCAATACATTGTAAATTTCTGATATTGTTAGTTAGAAATCCGATCCACGTTAATAGTCCGCCTACTTTGTAGATTCAAGGTCAGTTGTAATAAATAGGCATATAGCATTTAATGATAATTAGATATTTAACAAAAAAAAGATATTTTGTAATAGACTTAATCTTCATCAGAAAACTTCTTCTGATAATTTCTTAATCTAATCAACCTTTTTGTAGCCAGCATTATCACGCTCAACGACTGTAAGCTGAAGTTATCACTTCAAGCATTGTACTCACTGTATGATATTAATCAAAGTGCGAATTCTCAGTCTCACTACTGTATTATCCATTTGCGCATTTGTCTGAAGCATTCAATTTGAACATTCTGCTGCTAATTGTGGCGCTTTTGATTCTAGACCAAGCTCACTCATCAGCTTCTGCTCATTCCCACCGATTTACGACAACATCAGCAAGCATGTCATGGTGTGTGCTAGTTTTATCTCGCCAAATGCAGTAACCTCCATGATGCTCCTTTCCTCCATATCTCTTATTGTGTTCAGCTTCATCTTAGAATGTATGTATTTCTGTAGTTCTTCACGACTAATTATTTGTCTAGTGATTTGCGACTAATTATTTGTCTAGTGACTCACGACTAATTATTTGTCTGATGTTTCAATACTTTATGTTTGGCTATGTAATCATTTAGTATCTAGCAATTTCAAATTTAGTTGCTAAATATTGAATGTGATTTTTATCACTACTTCTTGTTCAATTTTTGATAGGCATAGTCAAGCATTGGAAGTAGGAAGTTTTCGCATTACATTATCTATCCTATTTTCTAACATGGTATCAGAGCTTACTGACATGGTATCAGAGCTTTGATTCTTCTTCAGGGCCTAATACTATTTTGATATTAGAGCGAAAGCTCTAATACGTGATATCTTTCGCGATATCAAATTGATTTTTGATATCGTTTCAGTATCAAAGAATTGATTTCATGTTGTTGGCAATACTATCTTACCGTCACCGATACAATCGACAGACTAATTTCCTGATGGATTCTCAAAGTAAAGCTGGTCTTATTGCAGACAAGCTGAATGGATCCAATTATCATTTGTGAAAATTTAAGATGAAGACCTTGCTAATCGCCAATGAGTTATGGGATGTTGTTACAGGTTCAGATGTAAAACATGAAGACGACACAGAAGACTCAAAGTGGAAATCGAAGGATGGTAAAGCCTTCGTGCTTATTATCCTTAATATATCAAATATACAGATTGGACACATAGCTGAAGCTAAAACTTCAAAAGACGTTTGGGACATTCTAAACTCACTATATGACGTGAAGGAAGTAGCTACTAAGTTACATCTATGAAGGAAATTCCTCACATTCCAGATGTCTAATGGTGATTCTCTTTAGAGTCATATCAACTAGTTTAAGAATCTCTTGCAACAAATGGCCGCTGTTGGATCAGTCATAGACGATTAAGACGCAATCATGACATTGCTTTCAAGCTTGCCCTCTACATATGAGAACTGGATGATAATCATATTGACACACTCAAATTTTGCTCTTGCTAGAGTTATCACTATGTTACTACAAGAAGACAATAGAAGAAGTCAAGGCACTTTGTCTACTTCCTCCTCTCAGGCTCTATATGTCAACAAAGGCTCTAAGCGACAGAAGCAGAAAAGCTCCAAAAAGACTGCAACGAATCAAAAGCTGACTCAAAGTCAAGTACAATCATCAAATCCACAATCGAAAAAGAAGATCTTTTGCAGGTATTGCAAGCGCAATAACCATGAGATCAAGGATTGCCGAATTCTCCAAGCGAAGAATGCAGCCAAGCAACCTAATCAACAAGCAAACATAGTTTCATCATCTCCCCAGATCGAAGTGGACAAAGGCACATTCATGGTCGAAAACCAAAGCGCATTTTTGAATGATTCATGGTTTCTTGATTCTGGAGAAACTCACCAATCAATGTGAGATTTTCAACTCCTACACGTCTTACAACATGAAGAAATTTGTTCATCTTGGTGACAATAGTACTCACACTATTGAAGGTGAAGGTACTGTAAGATTGTGATTCCAGCCTGATCAATTCAAACTATTATCAAATGTCTTATATGTTTCTAAACTCTCTACAAATTTGTTATCAGTAAGTAGAATTACAGATTTAGCTCATAAGGTAGAATTTGAATCTGATCAATGCAAATTTATTGATAGGAATAATAAGATCCTTGCACTCAGCAAGAGGCAGGATTACTTATATAGATTGGCACATTGTTATTCTGATTCTAGTCAAGTCTTGAAAGCCTGTGTTCTAGTCAATAAAGCATTATTATGGCATCATCGCTTAGGACACTTGAATTATGCATCTATTTTGAATATGTCCAAACAATCCATGGTTCTTGATCTCGAATATCCTTCTGGTAAGGTCGATCTCCCTATTTGTCATATCTGCATCTTTGGAAAGTAGGCTAGGATTCTTTTTAGATCAAACCATAGGCATACAGCAAAAGGTCTGTTAGATGTTGTTCATACAAATCCGAAGTCCTTATGGGCTGAAGCTGTTTCAACAGCAACCTGTATTCAAAACAGATGTCCTACTAAAGGTCTCTCAAACAAAATACCATTCGAAGTTTGTATAGGTACCAAACCTTCTTTATCAAACCTACAAGTTTTTGGATGTACTGCTTTTGCACAGATACTTCGTGATCTCAGGAAGAAGCTCGACTTCCAGAGTATCGAATGTATTTTCATCAGCTATACTACTTCAGATCAAGCCTACAAGTTGTTCGATCCCATTGAGTTGAAGATATTCACTAGTCGGGATGTCATCTTCATCGAAGATCAGTTTATTGACCTCAAGGGAAAAGGCAAAGCCCACATAGCTGACTCTTTGGTTTCATCCGAAACATTGAACTTTCCAGTTCCTCAGTCGACTATTCCCATTGAAGGTCCAAGCTCTTCTACTTCTGATGAACAACAAATCAATGGCGAATCAGAAGATGATGATGTTGCAGTTCAGTAACTATAGTATAATGGAAATGATCAACTTCCTCTATTACCCAAAAGATCTTCAAGAGCAAGAAAACCACCTAACTGGTATATCGACGAGTCTGCAACCGACCTTGTTCAGGAACCAATGTGTGTCAAGAGGCACTCAGTCAGCCTGATTCAGATATCTGGAAAGAAGCTATGGATAAAGAGTATTCATCTCTTATCAAGAACCAGACATGGATAATTGTCAAATTACCTGCTAGCAGAAACATAGTTGATTGCAAATGGATTTTCAAAGTCAAGTACAATGCAGATGGAAGCATCAATAGGAGAAAGGCATGACTTGTCATCAGAGGATTTTCAAGTATACAACATCGATTACACTGAGACCTTCAGTACAGTAGTCAAGCATTCTTCTATTCGACTTTTGCTATCATTTGTCACTACAACAGATTTGGAAATACATCAAATGGATGTACATACAGCATATCTCAATGGAGTTATCGAAGAAGACATTTACGTGGTGCAACCCGAAAGTTATATTATCGAGGGTAAACACAATCATGTGTGTAAACTCCATAAGGCACTTTATGGCTTGAAGCAATCTACTCGAGCATGGTTTCAAAGGATCAATACTTTCTTATTGATCATGGCTACACAACTAGCTCTTCAGATTCAAATGTTTACTTCAAAGTAGTACAACAATCTTTTATCATTATCACTTTATACATGGATGATACATTGCTTTTCAGCTATAGTACCGATCTGATAAAAGAGGCCAAGACAATGCTATCTTCCGAATTCGACATGACCGATCTAGGCGAAGCTCATTTCAGGCTTGGTATACAAATCCACAAAGACATAAAACAGAAGTTGGTCTACATTACACAACAGAGGTACATCTACAACATGTTAGTCAAATATAATCTGATTAATTGCAAGTTAGCTCTCTCACCAATGGAACCAAGTCTCAAATTGTCAAAGGACCAATGTTTACTAACAATTAATGAGAAACAGTAGATGCGTGAGTATCCAATGCATTTGAAATGTCCATTTGCCATCCCATCAAGTGTAGCAAGTGAAATGATGACTCGAATGCTTACCATCTTTGCCACGGGTGCAAAGGTCTCATCATAGTCAATTCCTTGTTGTTGAGCATATCCTTTTGCCACTAACCTTGCCTTGTACTTGTTGATAGATCCATCTTGGTTTGTCTTCACCTTGAAGATCCATTTGCATCCAATAGCTTTCTTGTCCTTAGGCAACTCCACCAATCTCCATGTTCCATTCTTCATAAGAGCTTGATACTCGAGATCCATTGCTTGGATCCACTCTTCTTTCCTTGCTTGATCTACATTTGTAGGCTCATCCAAAGAGGTTAGGAAAGCAACATAATTTCCAGAAACTATTTGCTTACCCTTTTGATCATATGTGAGCCTTGAAGGTACTTGTCTTTCTCTTGATGTTCTCCTTGGCTTTTGACTTGATGAAGGTCTGTCATCACCACCATCCAAAGTAAGATCCTTCTCATCAACATCAAGAATGTTAGATCCATCCACTCTACCATCAATCATGCTTGAAGACACCTTTGAAATTTGAAGAGTGCCAAAGGCGCTATCCTTTGAACAGCCGAAACGAGGCTTTAAGCCCATTATTTATTTTGTTTAGAGACATGGTATTTACTTCACCCATGCTAAGCATAGCTTCTTCTTTATCTCTTTATGTTTTATCTCCTATGCTAAGCATAGCTTCTTCTTTATCTCCTTCTGTTTTGTCTCCTATGCTTAGCATAGCTTCTTCTTTTTCTTTTTATATTTTATCTCTTATGCTAAGCATAGCTTCTTCTTTGTCTTTTTATGTTTTATCTTCTATGCTAAGCATAGCTTTTCTTTTTCAGTCCCCCGAAGATGAAAAAAACAAAGTCCTTCCAGAGCAATTCAAAAGACATATTTTGAAAGCGAAGGTTGAAAAACAGGATAGGGAAACACTAGCACAGGGTGAGACCATTGGGGAGGAGGATCCTTTAGAGACCTACCTCCCCAAAAATGTCAATGATCAACCATGTTTTTACACAGTTGAGGAGGGCAATTGCAGAGAAATTTCAAAATTCTTAAAAAAAAGACCTTACACACTCTGCGTTTCAAATTCACTGAAATCCATAGTTTTATGCAAGGGTTTCTTCAAATCACAACATCTCCTATTTGGAGAGTTGTTATTTTTCATTCCTCTTGGCAATCAGCTTCAGTACAAAAAGCTTTATTAACTTTCTGTAACGTGAGAATAGAAAATGCTGTGTGGTAAGTCTTTAAGTTCGCGAATTACTAATTCGTATTTTAATTCAAAGTTTTATTTTAAATTTAGTATAAGCAACAATGTTAAACAATTTGAAATTTTTTATTTATTTTAGTTGTAAAGTTTTTTTTCAAGTACAAGCCCAATGTCAGAAACTCTGGAGGAGCTCGACTTTGTAATGAAATTGAATATATAACCATTGGTTATTATTCTTTGAATGACAAGCGTTCGATGCTTTATTACAACACCTCTGGACTGACAAGTTCTGGCAACTTGTTCCAGTATTCAGTTGTCACAAAAAAACTTAAAAATCCAATGAGGGTTCCGTGGCTTGTCCCCCAAAAGCCAAAATAATTAATTAATCATTTAATTGACATTTTTTCTCACGCAACTGATTGGATTTTGGACTTATTTAGCGATAGCGGCACTACGAGCGCATGTGCTGTTCAGAAAGGCAGGGATGTTGCTGCAGTAGATTTAGATTCCAATTTAGTTGATTTTATAAAAATGAGAATAAAATTTCTTTCGGTTTTGCTAGATGAACTAACTGAGGTAGAAAAGAGTTCAAACAACAAGGACTCAGTAATTCCCTTGTCCAAAGAACCCCAGCCTCCTGCTAGCGGAAAAGTGGGTGATACAGGGGAGTTTGTTGATGTCTTAGTTCAGGACTATAATGTGGTTACAATTGTCGATGAAATTGTGGAAGAGGTGTCAATTGACACTATAGTGGCTCTTCAAGAAAAAGAGAAAGATGTAAATAATCTTGATGATTTCTAGGATTAATAAATTCTCTTTTATTTTAAAAAACAGTTGCGTTTATATTTCTTGAAATATTGTCTATTGAAATCTTTTTGATTAATTTAATATTTTAAATTTTTTGTATTAAAAAGATAGATTTAGCAATTTTTTAATAATTTGAATATTAGCAAAACTAAAATTACAACGAACTGTCAGGTTTTAAATATTTTAATTTTTTGTTGTGTTTTTAAAATAAGTTTTTGAAAATAATTTCATTTGCAATCATTTAATGTCTAGATATAATTAAAGATTTAAATATTGATTAAAATTTTTGTAAGAATTTAAAAACCATTTTTTTTATACAAGAATTGTAATTTAAAACTTTTTAAAATTAAAAAAAAAATTAAAAACTTTTGTTTTAAATAAGCAAAAAATTTATTTTAGTTATTCTAGTGGTTGTGTCTCCAATGATTTTATTTTGAATAGTATTATTATTTCATATAAGCTAATTTGCAGTTATTAATAGAAATCTATTAATAAAATTTTAGTAGCTTGATTAATTTTCTTGCAAAATACAATATTTTCTTAGCATTACAATATCTTTAATTGAAGCATTTTAAATATGGGTATTTTTAAAAAAAATTTAAAAAAATCGATAAAAATGGGTCTCTTTGTCATTTCTTTTTTTTGTTGGTCATTGTGTTTCATGCCAAAGAATTTTAGAAAAGCATGCTCAAGAATTGGTAGTGCAAGTCCACAAGACGTTGCATCTACCATATGAAATCTCTTTAGAATAGAATCAACATACTTTTCTTGACAAATGAAAGTAGATTGAGAAGATCTAATCACTTCTATTCCTAAAATGTAATACAAATGGCCAAGATCATGCACCAGAAACTCCTTCTTGAGAGCACTCTTGATATCATCAACATCTTGATTGTCTCCACCACTCAAGATGATATCATCCACATAGATATGCAAGATGGTAACATCATTTCTAGCGAATCTATAATAAAGTGAATGACATACTCACTCATAAAAAACCTTTGAGATAGTAAAAAAGTGTTAAGCTTGGCATACCAACTCCTTGGTGCTTGCTTAAGACCATACAAACTATTTTGTAGAAGACACACATGATTTGGCTTTGTAGATGAAATGTAGCTCTCAGGTTGCTCCATGTACACTTCCTCCTCAAGATCACCATTCAAAAATTCATTTGTAATCTCCAATTCCCATAGATCCCATCCATGAAGAGTAGCAAGAAAGATGATGACCCAAATGGTTACCATCTTTGCCACGGGTGCAAAGGTCTCATCATAATCAATACCATGTTTTTATGCATATCCCTTCAACCTTGCCTTATGCTTATTGATATATCCATCTTGGTTACTCTTCACTTTGAAGATCCATTTGCATCCAATAGCTTTTGTTTCCTTAGGTAACTCCACCAATCTCCATGTTTCATTCTTTATAAGAGCTTGATACTCAAGATCCATTGCTTGGATCCGCTCCTCTTTGTTCTTTGCTTCATCTACACATGTAGGTTCATCAAAAGAGGTTAGGAAAGCAAAGTTTGTTCCAGCAACCACTTGCTTACCTTTCTCATCATATGTGAGCCTTGAAGACATATGTCTTTCCCTTGATGTTCTCCTTGGCTTTTGATTTGATGAAGGTCCTTCATCATCACCATCTAAGTAGGATCCATTACATCAACATCAAGATTGTTAGATCCATCCACACTATCATTATTTGATGATACTTTTGGAATGTTCCTCTCATAAAAAATGACATCTTTACCAATAATCACCTTATTAGTAGTAGGAATTTAAACCTTGTAGGCTTTACTCACCTCACTATATCCAACAAATATACCTTTCCTTGAAGATGGACTCTCCTCCTTCGTCCTATCATCAAGAGTTATATTGACATAGCAAGTGTATCCAAAAGTTTTAAGAAAGTTGACACTCGGCCTCCTCTTGAATAGCATCTCAAAAGGTGTCCTTCCATCCAATATAGCACTCGGCCACCTATTGCATAAAAAGTTAGCACACAACAAGTCTTTGGAAGATTAGCTCCTAACCTCATGGCTTTGGCACATTTGACTCACAATAAGTAGGTTTTTAGTAATAGATGGAATGAACAAAACATCTTTCAAATAAACATTCCTATTTGTAGAGAGAGAAAAAAAAGAATTGTGCCAATCCCTTTGATTGCACACACACCACCATTGTCGTGTAGATTACCCTCTTGTCATCTCCATATGCTAACAAAGAAGTGAATTACTCTTTATGAAAAGTCATGTGTGAGCTTGCTCCACTATCAATCCACCATGGATCAATATATCCAAAAATAGAACTCAAACATGAAGACATCACAAAAACATCATCATTTGTGTTTTGAACATCAACACCATTCTCATCAAGAGTTAGATCACCTTGCTTGTCTCCTTGATCTCTCTTCTTCTTGTAGCAATCACTTGCAAAATGACCTTTGATGCCACAATAGAAGCACTTGAACTTTGACCTATCTTTCTTCTTACCAAAAGAAGAAGACTCACCATGACCTTGTCCTTTATACCACTTGCCCTTGCTTTTGACCTTGAACTTGCCCTTGATGAACATGGCCTCCTCATCTTGAGATGTCGACGTAGATCCACCTCTTGCTTGAAGTCTATATTCCTCATTGATCAAGATCTCTTGAAGATCCATGAAACTTGGACTTAATGCTTTCATCAATGCAAGCTAGCTCATCACTTAAAGCCTTCACTCTCTAAACAAAAGTATTAGGACCAAAAAGAAATCACAAAGATATGGAACCTCTCAATTCTCTTCTTGCACTTATATCTAGAAAATCAACACATAGAATGTAGAAATCTTGATCAACCTATGATCTACCAACAATCTAATAAATCTTGCTACTTACTAAGATTGAAACACACTATATTGAAATCTAGCAACCTCACAAAATAGAGATCCAATCAAAATTAGATTTTTGACAATATCATAAAAAATTGAATATCTCAAATTCTACATGCAATTGCCTAAAACTTGGTATAGGATCTTGTAGCCTCCAATGAAGACTTCCAAATGCATAAAAAATTGGCCAATTTGTTGGGGGTATTCCCACCACTCTATAAATAAATAAAGTCGAAAAATAGAAATAGTTGCGAGGGTTGTGGCATCCTGCGTGCATAAGCCCATGGCCCAATGAGCACTTGTAAATAAATAAATTTGGACATAAACTTGACTTTGGGCCATGTAATTAAAAATAATTTCAGAAGGCCTTAGTTAAGCTTAAACTTAAGTTCCTAAGTTTGGTTAATTAGTCAAAGTCAATTGGTGATAGGTGAAGTGTGTTTCTCTCTCCACCATTGATTAGTTTGTGTTTTTAAAAAGGGTGTGGATTTCAATCCCACTTTCCTTGGAATAACCAATAGGAGAAAGGGGAAAGGGCCTTCCCCATCCATAAAAAGACTCCATTTTGTATCATATTTTCATGCTTAATAGAGAGGAGGAGACTCTACTATTATGAGACCTCAAGCATCCTCATTTGCTAACCAATCTTGCTTATGCTCTTGTTATGCTTTGCTTGTTGTTTCTAGTTTCCATCTCTCTCTTCCTCTATTTACCCTCTATCAAGATGAATGCATGTGGTTAGAGTTAAGGGAAGTAGTGTTAAGTGGATTAGAGTTAGTGAAAGTAGTGTTAGAAAGGACTAGAGCAGGGAAAAGAGGAGAATACACCTAAATCTAGCAACTTGATATAGTTAGGCACCTATCTAGTATTCTAACCCTCTTTTGACAGGTGGAAGGGCTGCTCACTAACTAAACTACACACCCTACGATGGCCCTGTTGCCGGGGATAGGTTTCATTAACTAGTTTAGTTGTATTTCTAGCTATTTTTTATTTTTTAGAGTGTTTTTAGGTGGTTTTTTGGGTAGATTTAGCTTGTTTTGTGTGATTTCTTGTGCTTGGACTGTTCATAGCTAGCAAAGGAGGTGTGAGAGGGTAGTGGAGACCCAAAACAACCTCTAAGGGCTTGACATCTAACCAAAAACCTTGGAAATCCATAAAAATGTTCAAATCTGCATTTTGGAGAAAAAAGAGACAAAAATCTTATCAGCCTCTGTTTTCTCCAAAACTAGTAGGAACCAACCTTCGCATGACTGATAGCAGCTCTAGGGTACTATCCTAGACCTGCATAGAAGTCTGCAAGAGTTAGTTCCAAGCAGATCTTGAAAAATAAGAGAAAAACCAAAAAAATTCAAAAAACCCTTGCAAAAAAACCAAAAAAATTCAAAACAGTGAACCAACCTTTGCCGAGCCCTTTGAAGTTCCATCTCAATGAGACAAGCACACAGAGGAAGCTGCGAAGGTTCATTCCTAGAGCAAGTACCCCTACGAAGGTTTCCAATGAAAAAAAAAGGGAAATGAGTGAGAACCCTCACAGACATCAGATTTTGGAGTTTTATTGGTAGATAACCTTCGTACAGAATTATGGAGTTCCATCTCATTGAGACAAGGACACATAAGAGTCTACGAGAGTTAGTTTGATTCCAATGAGCCAAAAAGTAGATGTAAGTGTCAAAAAATCAACAAAATCAGAAGATCTAGAAAATTTTTCCACAACTAACCTTCGTAGACCATCTTAATGGCTTCAGAATGTCATTTTACATCACTGATGAGGTCTGCGAGAGTTAGTATAAATTATTGGTAAAGATCAGAGCAAAAAAGTATTTCTGGACCCTCGCAAACAATGAAATTTTTATTTCCTATGAGAATTAACCTTTGTAGACTTTTCCAGAGCTAGATCCATACTAGATATAGCTCTTGTGAACCCTGCGAGACTTACTTCCCAGTAGTTTTTGAAAAATCATGGTTTTTAACTAGAAAATAGTAAAAGAACCTTCGCACAGTCAACCCTCACACGAGTAACCTTTGCAGACCAGATCAATAGTTAGATCTGAACCAGATCAATAGTTAGATCTTCACCAGATCCAGCTACTGTAAAAATCTCAAGCCAATCAAAGCAAGGATAAAAAATTTATTAAGGAAAAACCACCGTAAGAGGCCTAAAATCACACTATCGACCAATCATATTGATCTAATTCCTTAAGATCCAGATTGAATTTCATTGTACCAGCAAGATCCAACATTCTTGAGTTTTACTACCAAATGAATCCGATATCCGAACGATCAATTGCGAGAAGAACAACGAATCAAGCACCAAACCTTCCCACAGTTGCAGTTATGCGAATCGAGGTAGAACTAAAACCAACACCAATGAATCCTATGGGTCAACCTGTACCTGTCTCCCCATTGCAAGCAGTCCGGAGGGCACCACATATGGAAATACCTAAATATGATGAGTCGTTAGATCCTATCAGATTCCTCCACATTTATGAGCAAGCATGCGAAATTTACGGTGAACGGACACCGGCAGAAAAATTGATATTGTTCCTCATATCTCTGGTAGCAATAGCGCAAGATTGGTTTTTCAACCTATCGGAAGAAGAAAAAACTACTTGAAAAGTGGTGAAAGTGACTCTCATTATGGAAAGTTCTTGAAAGATCTGTTTCTCTTGTTGAGCAAAGTGAAGATGGGAAAAAGAGAAAGAGTCAAGGACTATATAGAACAGGTCAAACACTTAAGATCTGAATGCAACACAGCCCTAACTCCCGATCATGTGGTTCCTCATAGGGTTGCCATGTAGTATCAGAAGAGAACTTAAAAGACGGGAGCAGTATGCTACGTTGCAAGAAGAAATGGAATATGCGATGAGGGTTCAAACTATCAAAGAGATTTACACAATTGAGAGCTTTGATACCGTACCAACGAGAACGAGTTATGAGGTGGCATCTTAACAACTTGTATAGCATTTGAGATTACCAAACTTGACACACACAAACACACATGGAATGGAGTGAAAGTCAGAGAGTCTAACTTTTTAAAAAGAATGAATTATCTTTGAACTTTGTTTTGTAAGCATGACATAGAGCTAATATTTTAGTGTTTAACCTAAAAACACATTCATTCTTTTGGTAAAATATGTATGGCATGCAATCTAAGCATCCTTCTCAATTTGATCACTTGAAGCCCTTGTACAATAGGGGATAGCCAAAAAGGATAGAAAAAGAATGACTGCACAGACAATCTCTGATGGATACTGAGCTCTTTTCTTAGAACGTTATTAACCACAAACGGATTCATATGCCTATAGAAAAAATAGCCAATTTTTTTTATTTCTATGTTTGAAAAATAATGCCATTCCATTTCTATACTCTCTATTTTTATGCATCCTCCATTAGCCAAACTTCAAAATTAGAATAATAACCCTATTTTTAACCCTATTTATGTTAATAGTGATAGTTTAATAGCATGTTCTTCCCGCCAGCTTGTATTTTATATCAAGCCAGCTACTTATTGTCTGGAATACATAGAAAGGGAATCGGAGAGACTCTTAGTGGCTTCAACTGTGTTATAAATAATTTTGATTTGGGAAAAGTGAAGGCAAATTAGTCCTTACACTTGCGGAGGTCGTAGTCCGATATGAGAACCAGAGATAAAGTACAGCTTGTGGGTGTCATACAATCAGCTTGGTGGTTTCTTTTGTTCTTATTCCTTCTGGGAGATCATCTAGAATTTGCAGCTGCAGGTATTTGTAGCGAGCTAATATCTCCATTGGGGTATCCTTGTGAGGAACACCAGGTAAACCTCAGCAACTTCAATAAAATTGCTTGTTGATTGGTGTTTTGAAGGAAACTACTCTGGAGTCGTCATACCCCAAATTCTCTTTTTAAAAATATCTGGATGAATGAAACCATTTCCAGTTCCGATCGGGACTTAGACTTGGATTGCTTCGCAGGTGACAACAACAGATGGGTATATTCTAGGAGTTCAGCGTATTTCAGCTGGTATTCAAGGAAGCACCTTGCAACATGCATTGCCAGTGTTTTTGCAACATGGAGTTCTTGCGGTACTTCTCAAAATTTTAAGCATCTGTAAACGTAAGCTATAACATGTAACTATTTCCTGAGATATATGGGGGTTTCCTATCAATAATTGAGACAAGGGAATGAAATCCTTGAGTCTGATTGAATTTCGATGTAGTATGGGCATTGCATTCAGGTTTCAGCAATGAATCTTGGAATGGGTTTCGCCATTTCTGTATTAGTGAGCTGTTTAAAGTTAAGAATCTAATTAATGTCCGTTTTCACACATAGTAATAACTTAGTGCAAATAAAACGTGGACTGGTTTGTTCTGTCCTCATTTCGAATAAGCTATCGCCCTCATTTCGAAATTTCATGCATAAAATAAGTAGTTAGGCTATTTCTCTCTTTCCCTGCGATCTCTCTTTGTCTCTATGCTGCGTGAATTCTCTGCAATGTGACATGGTATGAAATCTTTCTCTAGAATGTTCCTCATGAGTGAATCACTAGCTGATTGTCGCACCCAACTCGGAAAGCAATGATTTTACACGATGTGTGATCTAACGAGAAGAATGTGCCAATCTGTACCATGCGCAGCCTAAAGTTGTGTTGATCATTGATCAACCTATGCATAACCTGCAATAAGCAATCTGAATTCAAAACAGTAACTAGTGTTGCGTTGGATGACATGATTTCTTCTTGCATATAAGTCTTGCTACGTGAAGGATTAAGCAACAAACCTCGATCCACTGCCTAACAGAGTTCGTCAAAAGTCCCACAAACAAATTACACCTCAAAATTCCTGCATAGAAGAAACGTCTGAGTGCACCCCTGGCCCTCTTGTTCTCTTCATGCCAAATATGTTGACAAATAACCAACGTGAAGAAGAAGAAGCAGTTATAGAAAGGTTGCTCAAATTACACTTCAAACGTCTGAGTGCACCGGCCCTGGCCCTATTGTTCTCTTCATGCCATATATGTTGACAAATAACCAACGTGAAGAAGAAGAAGCAGTTATAGAAAGGTTGCTCAAGCAAAGTAGAGATCAGTGGAGCCCCTTGAACATGAGCTGAATTGAAACATAGCCGGTGTGCAGGTGTTTAGAGAGACGTCTGTTGACATAGTCCACATGAAAGTGTTTGAGATTCAGAAGTACGGGCCTTGGAAGTTGGAGGAAAAAGAATCATATTAGTTTGGAATTAGCTGTCACATGAAATGGGAGCATTAATAACAAATTCACAATAGTGTTAAACCCAATAAGATCTGAAATAAGATCAGAAATTTCCATAAACATTAATTGTGTAAAGCGTTCATTAAGTAGGAGTGCCAAGAACTATAATGATCGTGTGAACATGCTAATAAGTTAATTAGTCTAAACAAAACTAAAACGACACGTTCTTTTTGAGCGTTGTCCTCAGCTTCTATGTAATGGGCTATCGCCGTCATTTCTCAATTTCCTTCAATAAAAAATGTAGTTACGACGTTATCTCATAGCGTTGTCTTCAGCTTCTATGTAATGGGCTGTGACTCACATTTCTCAATTTCATTCAATAAAAGATGCATTAAGCCTAACTCACTCTCTCTCTCTCTCTGCTGCGCGAATTTCCTGAAATGTGACTTTTAAATGGTTGTGAATGCCACTGCGCAGGGAGGAGAGCATTGGGTACTGAATTCACCTAATGAATCGCTTGCTTTCATCCTTGCGGATTCAGGCTTTGATGTATGGATTGGTAGTTTACGAGGCACGCAGTGGAGCCAAGGACATGTGTCTCTCACACTTAACAGCACTGTCAGTCTCTCTCTCTCTCTCTCTCTCTCTCTCTCTCTCTCTATATATATATATATATATATATATATATTGCTATTTTTTCTAAACCAAAAAAAAACCCTAAAACTCTTTTTCTAAAAACTTCTCTTTCTATGAATTTCTAAAATCACATGTTTTCTCTTTAAAAATTTCAAAAGTTACATGTCATTTCAAGCATTTCAAATGCACTTCAAATGCCCTTCTCTCCTTCTCCCTCTGGAGTCTCCTCTTGCGCTTTCCCTCTCTCCTCTCTCCCTCGCTCACCCATCGGCTTTCCCTCTATCTCTATTTGCACCTTATTTCTCTCCTCTCTCAGCTCTCACGCTATCCCTCATCAGAAACCTATGCTCCTCATGGTCGTCCTCACGATCCGCCACTCCTTCCCATCCTTTTGACAACTCTCCTTCTTTCATGAATGAATCACACATTGAACATTTCAATTTCAGGATTTTACATTTCAAAAAAAAATAATAAAGCAAATCCTTCAAGCGCATCAGCGTCTCTCTCTCTCTCTCTCTCTCTCTCTCTCTCTCTCTCTCTCTCTCTCTCTCAAATCACGCATTCTCTCTATCTCTCTATCAGCATCTAGAGAACCTCTCTCTCTATCTCTCTATTCTAGCGCTCCCTCTAGATGAAGATCTCAAAACCTCTGCCTCTCTCGCAAAACCTGTTTCTCGAACTTTCGAGATTGCACTCTCATTCTAGATCGTTCTCTTTCTAGAACATTCTTTGTTCTAGAAGCTGCATTTCAGATGCTCGTCAGGTCCTCAGGGATGAAATTTTAGGGCATACGTGGCCCAATCAAAATTCGGGAATCTCTTTTTGTCTACAATAGCCTACATTCAACATTTTCTCTTTCACCTCACTTTATGCTATTTTTTGTCCTTAAATCCTAAACAAACCCTAACCCTAAAAACCCTAAAACTTAAAAATCGTTCACTCTCGAGCTCTGCCCCCTCTCTCCTCGTGCTCTCCCACCTCTCTCTCTCTCCCCTAGGCTCGCTCAACATCTGTCTGGCGCTCACACCTCTCGGCTCTCTCGGCTCTCTCTCTCTCTCTCTCTCTCTCTCAAGTGTCCCCCATCTCCCTCTCATCTCGTTACCTGCTACAGGAATGACTATCCATCTTCTTCACGCATTCCTGTAAACCGCAAATCAAGCCCTTTTCAATTCAAAGAAAGCGTTACCGATCCGTATCTCCTAGCAAAGAACTCACAATCCAGCACTCAAAAAAATGAATGAGAAATCCAGCAGCAATCGCAGCGTCTCTCTCTCAGATGACGCTCTCTACATAGTACATGAAACTCTCTAGCCCCTCAATTGCTCTCTCTCTCTCTCTCTCTTTCTCTCTCTCTCTCTCTCTCTCTATTCTCTCTATCCATCGGGCTCTCTCGAAATTGCTCTTTCCGTAATGGATTTTTGGTGACTATTCTGCCCATTTCTGATTAAAAAGCAGAATAGTCACCTGTTTTTTTTAAAAAAAAATTTAGTGCAGATTCTGCCTGCGTTTGCCACGTGGCAGCATCGAATTGGTCTCAAATTTTTTTAGTGCTCATTCTGCTTGCACCTGCCATGTGGCAGCTAAGGATTGATTTAAAGAGGGTCCAAAAATCCATTACGCAATGAAAAGGGCCAAGCAGAGGCCATTCTGCCTGGTAAGGATTTTCAAAATTTTTTTAGGCGAGGGGCCTCAGATAATGGAAATCCTTAGCAATGGAAATCCTTACCAGGCAAAATGGCCTTTGCCCGGCTCCTTCATAATACAAAAGTTTCCAAAAACACGTTCTCTCTCTCTCTCTCTCTTCTCTCTATCCATCGGGCTCTCTCTCGAAATTTCTTTTTCCAAAAGTTTCCAAAAACACGATGCCCTTCAACCTCACCTATATTGCCTTTCAAGTGCCCATCAAATACGTTTTAATGCAAACGTGCCGCAATAAGAAAAACACGATTCAGTTTTTGTCTCCAAACAGCCTACACTCTCTCTCTCTCTTTGGGTGTAGACAGCACCTAGAAATGTATTGCCTTACGCACTGATTGCAGAGTTATTGGAATTGGACTTGGGATGAACATTTGAACTATGATCTTCCTGCCATGCTCAAATTTGTGCGGGACACAACCGGATCTCCTGTGAAGTACGTTGGGCATTCGCAGGTGATTTTTTGTAGCAGTTTTGCATGGAGACTTGTTGTAGCTTGGATCACAAAAGCTGTTTAGTGCATTATTTGGATGAAAGGATTAACCAACAGACTAGACTTTCTTTGAGAAATTGTACAAATATTTACAGGAAAATGATATATTACTCATTGATTTTCATTTCCACAAAACAGGGAACTATAATTTTTCTGGCAGGTCTGACTCAATCCTCGGTTACACAGTACGTTGATAAAGCAGCATTACTGGCGCCTATTGCCTACCTCGACCACATGACGTCCATAGTGGGCAATGCTCTCGCACGACTTTTCCTTGATCAAGTAAGCTAGTTCATCCGAAACTTATCTTTAGACTGGTGTTCATAATGTCTTATTTTGGTCTTCAGAAACGCTCCACAAAGCTATGATGCCGACCGCCTCGAAATTGTGTACTACTACCATTATACATAACTACCACCCTGACGACAAGAATGATAATTTCTATTTTTCATGTGGCAGGCCCTTCTGCATGTTGGTATCCGGGAGTTCAACACGTCCAGGTAGTTGTCTCCGCCTTCCTTTAACTCTACTGCTCAGATATGCTGGCAAGTATTCGCTTTCAAGCAGCTTTTCAGATACATAAGAGACATCAAATAAAGTCTATCTGTCTTTGGATCGTTAAATCGGAACAGAAACATATTGAAACTTTACGTCTATAGTACAGTAAGTAGATGTTACGCCACGTAGCTATAAAGTTATTGGGTGCAGAGTAAAGGATGTTTGTAACATTCTCATGAAGTCACACTAGTCAAATACAATATGAGCATGGTAGATTTCAAACCACTGTCCAAGAAAGATATAACACACAAGCTTGAAGTAATAAATAAGCTCTGGCAAACAATTCTATGTATTTGTCCAGATTAGATCTTAACCTGGGAGATTATTCTGAACTATCTCAATGGATGTATGATGATGACTCAGCGGTGTCGGCAAAGAGCTTATAGACCTCTATTGTGGTCTGATCCCTTCAGATTGTTCGGATCTCCTAACAGCTTTCACTGGTACGTACTCCTTGCGCCACTTATCTTTCCCAACAATTAGTTGCTCATTTTTTATGTGACTGCCGTTCTCGAGATTGTTTTCCTTCTCGTCTGGTTTATGCGAGTTTTCCTTTTGGAATTCTCGGATGTCCTAAGAGTGCTCGCGAAAGTGTTCATTCACCGTTCTCAGTGGAGCTGGTTAAGAACAAGGGATAGAGAAGACTCCTGATGATGGATGGACTAAGTCAATGATTTGGCATTTACATATCTAACTTTCTCGTTGGAAGTTCCAGCAGACTGGAAATTAAGCAAGTATAATGCGCATAAGCAGTTTCACTGGCCGCATTGTAAAAGAACATTTGTATGCAAGTATAGAATCAAGTTAAGACCACTGTATGCTCACTACTCTTGATTGAACAAGGCTTTTATATTTTTTTTCCTAAAAGGGGACGTAGTAAATTTCATCTTTAGTTTGACTATTTTGCAGGTCCAAACTGCTGTATCAATTCTACTCGTTTGCCATTTTATCAGCAATATGAGCCGCAACCCACATCAACAAAGAATATCGCGCATCTGTCTCAAAGTACTGTTAAAATCTTTCTCTACCTACAAGAAACATAGAGAGATCCATTTAAATGACAAATTGCTTAGTGATGTGATTGTTTTGAGGCTAGAAGTCGACTTTGTTTTCTTATAGAGTCAGTATTGCGTTTTCAAATCGGTTAATTTGATCTCTCAAATATTGATTCTAGCACTTGATACCTGGTTACAGTGGTTAGAACAGGACACTTTCGCAAATACGACTATGGTCTCTTTGGAAACCTGGAACACTACGGTCAACCTATTCCTCCAGCTTACTCTCTGTCCAACATTCCTGCTTCTTTCCCACTCATGCTTGCTTATGGTGGAATAGATGCTTTGGCTGATGTAAATGATGTAAAACATCTCATTGATGATCTTCCCAATCCATACGTACTACAGTATCTACCCAACTATGGACACTTGGATTACACCATAGGCAAATCTGCAAACAGAGACGTATATCAGCCAATGATTCAATTCCTCAAAGGCAACTGATGATTAGCATTAGCAATTGTTGCTAGCTCAGATTTCAATCCGATTCGAAATAGACAATTGAGCATGAACTTTACAAAAGGAACAATTAAATTCACAAGCAGTTCAATTTTTCTCAAACTTTTTTTTGAAAAAGTATGATACCCCAGGCATAGAGTTGTCTTTGCAATAAATTTTGTTTGATGACTGAGGTGGAATGAGCACTAAATTTTTTTGATGACTATTCTGCTTTTTAATCTGTTGAGAAAATGGGCAAAATAGTCACCAAGAATCCATTACATAGAGATCATACCACTACCCGTTGAGTTATTTCATAGTCGCATTCATTAGATGAAGTTGAAATTGTAGCCTTTCTAAAAACATCATCAAGAAATTGAAATTGCAGCCATTTTAAAAAAATCATCCATTCATGATTGCAATTTGCAACCTTTCAAGATTTTTGGATTAAAAAAATAATATCAAGACCTCAAAAACATATATGACATTTTAAAATATAATTTTGGACCATCAATATTTCTTGAAGCACTAAAAGGTTCAATTAATGATTCAATGAGTAGAGTATTGACGTTGACATTGAATATTTAGAGTAATAATGTTTAGTATCCATGATCAATATTAGAGTATTCATATTTACATAGTCATAGTATTCACATCTTAATATTAGAGACTAGGTATGTAGGTCCTAGTTTGAGCCACATTTTCTTTGACCTGCAAAGAAATTAGTGAAGTAAAAAGCAATAATTGTAAATTGACAAGTAATGTCACGATTTTTTCATTCCGCAATTCCATCTGTTGAGGTGTGTATGATGCAGTCTTTGTATGCATAATACCTTGATCAGTACAGAAAGTTTTGAATTCATTGGAAATGTACTCACTCCCATGATCTATGCGAATAAAGTATACTACAACAAACTTGCTGAAGTCATCAATAAACGTGATGAAATATTTTGCATCACCTAAAGACATTACTCTAAATGGTCCACATATATTCGAATGTACAATTTCTAGTACCTTGGTTGCTTTAAAAACATCTTTACTAAAAGGTGTACGAGCCATTTTGTCTTTAAGAGAAGATTTGTAGGTAGTTTGAATATCTCGACTCCTTCAATTCTTTGACTCTTGTTGGCTTGGTACAAGGCTTCCATGTTCATGTGATATAACCTCTTGTGCCACATAATATCTATCGATTCTTGAGCTTGATTCGCTTGCTCGACTCGAGTTCGAATGCTCAAGTGATACAAATTCCATTTCTGTCACCTTTAGTAACTAGGTTATCATAATCTTCATCGAAAAACTTACAAGAGTCCTTTGTGAAGGCTATTGACATCCCTGTGTCAACTATCTTTGCTACAGATAGAAGATCTTTATCGAGAGTAGGAAAATACAAAGCTTCCTCTAGTTTATTGTCACCTTGATTCATGTCTAACCTGCACAATACACCGGTTCCGTCAACTTCATGCTTAGAACCGTCAATGTATCTCGAAGAATTCATCTTCATATAGTCCGATAAAATTTGTTTTGAGGAAACAAAATGTGAGGTGGCTCCTGAATCAAATACTACGAATTTTTGAATTCGATGAACAACATAGATCAGTAGAAGCATATGCTGCTGACTGCTCTGGAGCATTCTGCTTTGTCTTCGACAAAATTTGACTATGAAGTTTCACTTCGATTTTGCTCCTTGTTCTTGGAATTTTGATAACAGTCTATTGCTGCATGACCGCATTTATGACAATGAATACAATCAATCTTTGGATTCAACCAACACTTGTCTTCTGTATGACCTGATCTCTTGCATCTATTGCAAATCTTCTTATCACTAGAATCTCTTGAGTTTAGTTTACCAGATTGTCGATCATTTGTCTTGGATTCGTCTAGACGATTTCCATTCTTTCTTTGATTGTTATCATCTTTCTGAGACGACTCCCTCTTAGACTGAGACTTTTTTGAAAATTGATTCTTCTGAATAAATAGAGCTTTTTCCAAATCACCATTGTCGTCATAGTGTCCGCGAGCTTCTAATTCCTCTTTGACTCCATCTATTGCCTTCTGAAGTGTCATCGACGAATCTTTCACCAGTAAAGTTTGAGTTGTGTGGAATAACTTGGGTAGGACTCAAAGAAAATAGCTGTTATTTTCCTTGGAGATTGCATTTTTTGTGTCAGAATTCTACAAATAAATAAACAAATCCTTTATTTTTCACACGAAAGTGGTCAAATCTTTGCCATCCCGTAGTAGGTAAGTCAATTGGTCCTCCAAGAACATGATTTGATTCCGTGATGGAATTTCATTCTTGGTTTGCAGTTCTTCCGACAATTCTTTCGCGTTCGAAATTGAAGAAAGGTCTAGCATTATGCTATCATTCACTGAAGATGCAATAATCGCTATAGCTTTATCATTTTTCTCCCTCCATTCACGAAGTTCTTTGCCAAGGGGTTATTGGCTTCTCTTCTATTGAATCTACCCATTGCCAAAGACCTTTGTCCTTTAGTATGAGTGAAGTCTTTAGCTTCCAGACTAGATAATTCGAACCTTCTGTATCCAAGATTGTACCCATCTTAGATTGAATGCTGCTGATTGAAGACATCTTCAAATCTTCTGAATTTCTGTAAATAAGCTCTTTGACACCACAATGATGTTGTTGAGCTTTAACACTCGAACACACTTTTGTCGAGTAACCTAGATGGTTGCTCAGATACCGCTGTTGAAGGGTGCTCTGATACCACTGTAGAAAAAACACTGAGAATTCTCCTTCAGAGAACGCGATGAAAGTTTGAATAAATCAAATGAGTATCAAAGTTTCAATCATGTCTGAATCTGGCCTATATACTAATAGATCAGGTTCTATTATGATTGAATAAAATGTGTGGAATTAAACATATGTATGAGTGTGATACATAATTTCAGATAATCAGAACAACTATGATGTTTGATCTTGAATTCTACCAAAAATAAGTATGAAACACCAACAAAGTAAAATCTAATATATTGATTCTGATTCTTCTATCTGTTTCTATCTTCTTACAATGAGTAAGTGTACATGTATTTATATTGTCATAGGATAGGTCTCTTGTCCTTCTTTCTCCTATAAACAATCGATCTAACCGTTAAAATAGTTTATATATTTCCATTTTCGCTAAGATCCATAGAAATTCATAGTAATAGATCTTGATGAGTTTTTTGATGCTAGATCTATGAGAAAACATCAATGTTAGTATGCCATTGATTGGATTTGACTTTGTGTCATTAAATCTAATTAATTGAGGCTAGACTCAAGCCCTTTAAATGTGTTTTATAGTTCTTGTAGAAGCATCAAGAGGAAAGTACAAGTTTTAGCCATTTTAGTGTCCAAAAATAGTCAAAATTGAGTTGATTTGATAAGTCTTTGAGAGGGCTAGAAGTGAAGTGTGAGGTAATCTAAACAAGTAAATCCTTTGTGAGTTTCTAGGTTCAAATCAAAACCAATTTTCTTGAGCATTGTTTTGTAGAATCCTTTCTAAAATTTATTGTAAATCAAGATCAAGGGGATCTTGCCACTTGTGTCTTTGTGAACATCAAGTGAGTTCCTAGTGAGGAAAATCTTGGAAAAGAGCTTAGGGAGGGCCAACAAGTACATCATTAGTACAAGTCATTAGTGAGATGAACATAGTATTAATTAATTTTGGACTTTGACAAAATCCATTTTCAAAAATGGAGTTGAGAATTTCGAGACGTTGTTTAATTACAAAAATTTGATAGTATATGAACCACATTTCAGTTGGGTATGACACAATTGTGTACCATAAAACTCAAGCATACACAAAATATTATAAAACTTTCCATATACATATCATATGTTAAAAATCCTTTTCAAATCATTTAAAAAGTATATAACATTCATCAAGAAATGACACTTCAATCACAAATATTTTTTCAAACCAATTCCTTTGTTATATTGTCAGAATTAGCGATAACAACCCCTATCGCTTGAGGTATTAAGTAATTACTTGCCTTTATGGTTTAGGCATAACCACCAATACAAACTATAAGATCTCTAAAATTATATCCATATCTCCCTCATCAAGTTCCTCAGACCCAGAACTTGAGTCTTTAGATGAATCTGTATCTGGAGGTGATTCCAAACGGTCTTGATGCGCAAGAAAAGACTAAGTCATATCTAAACTTTTTGGAATATCGATAGTCACTATAGTCCTGTTCATGAGCTCTGCCACACAATATGACATTCTATATAAGCACACAGACCAACTTGGAGCACAAAAGAATTCGATAATGCTGCTCACACCTCGCCAATGCTTTGCTTTCTTTTTGTGATCTAGCTTACACGACACAAAATGTTTTGTTGACTATCTTCGAAACAGAACCTCAAGAGTTTGAATTTGCTTTGCACGCACTCGCTGAGATCATTTGGGAACTCATCATTGTAGAGAACAAATAGAACATGCTGCAAGTTTGGAACAATTATATTGTTCTCTTTCAAAGGAGTTGCCAACTCATAGTAACCTTAAAAAACAGAACACCGTACATTACGCGTTTCTTTGATGCTTGATTTAATACCTTCTTTTCTGTTGTGATCCAAAAAGGAACAATCACACAGACTTTGTGCTGTGGCATGAGAGTCGTCAAACAATGGCGCACCATTGACAAAATGTAATTAAGTTCTAGAGATTCAATGTGATGCTCCCACAATGAAGAGGAAGTGTCATGAAACTTGATTCTTCAGCTCAACAATACAGAAAAACCTCCATTCGGTGTGTTATGTCCATGTAGGATTCAATATACTCTTAGTCTTGGATACACGATACTCCAGTAAATCAAGCTGTTAGTTATGCCACGTCATACTGGATGTGACCCGAAAGTAACTAGTATCCTTGTGAGGCCTAGAACACACTAAATGGAGTTTAGACAAGGTTTGAGATAGTGAATGCATGTGTAGAGTTATCAATAGCAATTCTATGAATAGGTGGACCATGCTTAGGACTCTATTCTAGGTGAATCTATGTATAGGAAACTTAGGGCTATGCATGGCTATGTGCCCAGGTTGCTTTTGGCCCTATATACTGAGGGCAAACTCGCCCTACTTCTCATTGTGATCATGGATTCATTGCCTGGGTTTCACTCTACATTCATGCCTCTTGTTCCTTGGCTTGGAGGTGAAGCTTCTAGAGTTGATTGGTTGCTTCTATTTGGTTGGGTGGTTGCTCCATAGTGTGTTTTTCATTGTGTGTTATCTTGTAAGCAGGATCTTAGGGAGCTTCCCTTATATTGGTATCAGAGCAATGCTTACGAAGATGGGAAAACATGGAGAAGGGCTACCTTTTGTCGAAATTTTAGATTGGATCCATGGGAATTCTCTTCCAAGGTGGATAGCAAGGTTTCAAGTGGGTGTACTATCCCAGTTTCAATTTGCATACTGCTAAGATCCATTACTCTTGGGATTCTTTGTGGTTTTGTGGAGAATTGTCCTTGAAGGCCAATTTGTGATGCTTTTTTGGAGCTTTTTCTTGTGTAGATCAAATCTTTGGTAGATCTGAATTTTCCAGCAAGTGTACTTTCATTTTAGGGTTCATTAATGATGAAATTAATGATGCATGCCGGTTCTCTTTAATGATTTATGATTCTAGGCTATGTTTTGGTCAAAATTGCTTGGTTTTTCATGTTTTTTGGCACAAAATAGATAGTAAGAACCAGAATCCAGAAAGATCGGATCAATTAGATGGTTGTAGTTCTGTAAATTGGTTTGCATGTGTTAGAGAAAGAGCTGTATGTCATGAATTTCCACTTTATGGTGATGAAAAAACCGAAAAATAGCCAAAAATCATCATTTTTGCTTGTTTTTTTTTCATAAAGTTGGATAGTAGGTGGCTGTAAAACACCATGTAGAGCTTGTAAAGAAGTGAACCAAAGTATTTTGAAGCTTTCTTTGAAGTTAGAACCAATAATTCTAGCAATTGAATTTGTAGGAAGTCACAACTTCAAAAAATGACCATTTTTGGTGGTTTTTGGAGGATGGATCTCTCCAGATCCATAAGGAGATCATTCTGCAATTTATTACAGCATGATTAGCATTCCTTTTTACCATCCCAGCAAGCTACCAGACCTGTGAATTGATGGCTGATAGCTTATGCACCATCTCCATCAAGTTTGAAGCTATTTTGACTTCTACAAATCAAGAAATCTTCGTTCTCAGCCTACACTGCATCTTAGGATCAGTATGAATGCTTCATGGAAGTCTAATTGATGGTTTAAGACTGTTGGCAGCATCAATTTTGAGCTTGGGGAGGTGTTTGCATGTTTTTGCATGATTCCTTCTTGTGGAAGTGCGCCCTACTAAAGATTTCTGCAGCTCTGGTCTCGCACGTGTGAACCTTAGGTGGCAGGCTGATGAAGCAAGCATCTTGTTCACTTGGTCTCCATCTGTACTGAGCTTTACAACTTTGTGAGTAAAATTTATAAATTTTGAATTTGTTCTGATTGCATGTTAGTCATTTCCCTAATTTGTAGTACTGTACTTGCATGGATTAGTTTCATGTTGATTCTTAGAGTGATTCTGACATGTATGAGGAATTTACAATCGATTTGAGTGGTCATACGCATGTGCTCTGACAGTTGGGTCACAAATCTGTGTTAATGGCTGACAAATTCCGTAAAACTGAAGTTACGTAAAAAAATTCCGTAATGACATTTGTGACTGATGTAGTGTGCTTTGCATCCCAGTTTGACATTGGGTTAGTAACATAAGGAATCGGACAGTGTTTCGATTTTTTTGATTCCGATGCCTTTTAAACTAACAGTATTTTCGTCAGAATTTTTGAATTACGTAAAATAAAGCAAATTTTGAGTTTGTTTTGGAAAAAATCAAAATTTCGGTCATTTTTTCGTTATTTATGAAATCAGTTTAGATTAGTGAATTGATTAAACTAAGTTTATTTGTCAGAGTTGATCACAATGTTTTCACTAAGTCTAAATTATTTTCCGGTGATAGATAAGTTAAAATTGACAGAAGAAACCACAATGAATTGCCGACAGTTTTTACTATGTTGTCATTTTTTGACTTTGGAGTTGAGAACTCCCAGATTGAAAGTTGAAATTTGATTTTTTTTCTTTTTTGTTGAATTTCCATTTGATAATTGGAAATCAGTTACTTGTCTGATAAAAATGACCAGGTTGAATGAGTGGCAATGGTATTCTTTATCTAGTTAGTAAATCTGACAGGATACGGTTCAAGAATTACTGAAATCCTATGGATGGGATTTCCATTCATGTAATTTCATGTTGGATAGGTTTTGTCAATATTAATGGAGTAATGCCAAACCAGTCAATTAAAAAAAAACAACTGATTTCATTTCCAGTAAAATCCTATGGTGAATTATATTCAGCCCAGGTATAGGACAGAAATAGAATTGTTTTGGACTTTTTTTTACAGTAATTGGTTTTTTAAACATTTACTAATGTCATTACGTCTTCTTGGTACCTTAGCTGGAATAGATTTTCAGGAAACTGAAAATTCTAAGGAGGGAAGAAAAGTGGACATCAGAGGTAGTAAGTGAGATCGGAAAATGTATTTTGCAGTTAGGATTTTGGTAATCCCTGTAAATAATTGCTTAATCTTGGTTATTAATTTCCTGGTTAGAATTCATTCAATTGAATACGTAGCTGATATCTTTGAGTTATCCATAGTTTTGGATGTCAATTGTGAGGTCTAGAAGTGGAATATGATACGTGGATTACATTGGATCTGTTAGTTGACTGAAGCTTGTCCCTAGGTTTGATGCATCAGTAGGGGTTTGAAGCTTATCATTAATCAGAAAGGATCAGGATGTAATATTGAACCATGTTGATTCTTCTGTCTAAGTCACATAATCAGATGTGGATTTTGGGTATCCATCTGATAGGCATGCCAGTCATCCAAATAAATGGATTCTCCAGTGTTTGGGAACAAGAGATAATTTCCTATAGTGATTGTAGGACAACTAGATGATCAACGGATCTCTAGAATATCAAATAAGGCGGTTAAGGATTTTCTAGAAGGAAAAGCTGATGGTATGGGATGTCAGTAATTTTGGAAAAGAGATTCTAGGACTGTAAAGATCTGATGATCAATGGTGTGTTTAGTACCTAGTCACGATATGGGAAAGAAGAAAACCATTCGATCAAATGTGGGATATTTTGGAAAATTTTGAGATTTAATCTAGATCCCAATGTGGTATATCATTATTTACAAAATCATAGGCCCTCAAATCTATTTCTTGCTTTCTTAATTAATCCTTTACTTCTTAGTAATTTCTCAAATATGGACATCAGACTGGTTATATGATTCTTTCTGGCATGAAGTTCTTCTGAAAGACTGTTATGTCATATAAATTACTACTTGTGTGAATAGACTTGGAATTCAGATAAATTCTAAGATTAAAGTATTTCAATTTCTTAAACCTAGAATATCTCTAGTGCATAAATGGATTTCGTAGTTTCTATCACTCAGAGTGGAAATATTTGAAGGAGAAGTCTTGTATGTAATTGGGTGAATCCTCTAGTGGGAACACTTATTACTGACTTTTTTTGGATTTAGATATTTTCATATATCATCTTTCCAGTTAACTTTTATGGAAATTTATAATTTTTTTAAAAGGAGGGGTGAAGTGGTGGGATAAAATTCTTTTTGGGAATCTGTTGGTTGCATAGCTTTCGGAAGAGAACCAGCTAGGGTATAGAAATGAGACTGGATCTGAAAGGAATTTCGGATAGATTCAGAGTAAGATGCCCAATTGGAACTTTTCGAGATAAGAGGAATTCTCTAGGGATTGTGTGGACAATCTGGAACTAGAACATGTTTGGAATTCAAATCATTATCTATAAGTAGTACAGTAAAAGGTCAAAGGTTAGTAACTCCATTTTGATAGGAATAGAAATAAGTTTGATCAAAATTTAAGTCTGAGAGTTTTATGTTGGATCAACCTAATCTTAGTTTAAGTACTAGGATCAGAGAGGGGTTAATCGGTAGGAGGAATTATGTAATTAGAGGTAAGTTGGATTGGAAAACTATTGAGAGTGAATGCTATTCGTCTCAGAGATTTTCCGGATATGTTATTTACTCATGAGAAATAGAAAATCTTTTGTAGCTGAGTTACAAGATCTCAGTGAGATATGTGAGTAACATATGTGAGTTCAGGAGGAATTTGTCAGATAAAAGTGTTTTTATGTATTGGGTCATAGTGAGATTATTCTCATATGTGCATGATTAATCTTGTATGAATCTACTGTGTAATCCTAGTTACTAAGGTTATCTGGTGCACTTAACCTAGTCGGTGAACATAAGCATATGATCAAGTATTGTTTTGATAGATACTTGCAAAGTTAACAAATCTTTGTATAGAAGATTTATGGATTAACTTATAAATGATTTGGGTAAGGATCTAAATATGGTGTTATACTAGTATAATTGAATTCTTCACCTAGACATTTGAGATTTCTGAATTATTGGCAATTAACTTGAGTAGTTGATTACTCCAAGATGAAGTTAATTGGTAAAACAATCAGTGTGATGTGGATTCACTGGGAACTGATGGTTTTTGAATTATATTGCTTGATGACGCATGATTAGTGAATCATTTGGGTTCATCAGTTAAAATTGTGTGCATTGGATATACAGTATTCTTGGGATAGAGTATTCCTTAGTTAAGGAGGGGACTCAGCTCATTAGTGATTGTATCCCAGAGAGCTCAAATGGATAACGAATTATAATGAATCCAAGAATAACAATTGAATTTATTTTCAGTAGGACCTTGGATATCTAGATGTGATTCTGGATTGCAATCTAAAGTTTTGTAGTTGAAGATGATTGTTATTTTGGTATGCATTCAGTCTTTAATTACCAGTGATTTATAGACCTTGAATATTGCACTTCAGTTTAAGAATCCTGGTAGAAAGTATTCCTAAATCCAATATTTTCTTAATGGAGAGATTTTTGGAATGACTCTTACTTTTCTTGAGTTATGAGACATATACTCCAGTATCTTGTAAATGATTAAGTATGATTTGGATTTCAAAAAATTATGATTGACGAATCATATGAATCTAAATATTTATGATTGACGGATCATAAATAGATACTTAATTATTGTCAGAGGATTATAAGGAACTGTAATGATTCTTAAGTGTGATGATTAATTCTTGATCTATTACTTGAGTAAGAATTCAGATCAGTGTTTTGAATTTCTCTACTCCAGTGTTATATTTGAGGACATATGGATCTCACAGATATTCTCACAAGATAAGTATTTTATTTGTGAAGAATTGAATTTATCTAGTGGATGTAATTATACTACAGTTTATGGTCTGCAGATGCTTGAGTACAGTTCTTCATTTGAATTGGATCTCCAGTTATCTTAGGAGACAGACAAGTCTATTAAGATGAATGAAGGCTATTTTTCTTGCATTAGGTGCTAGAAACAGGAGCATTTAACTCAAAAGAGTATTTGGGGTACTCAAAGTTGAGTTTTAATCATTCTATATCTTAATGATCTCCTAGAGATTCTAGCTAAATGAATTATTATATCTTAGAATTTGGATTCTAAGGATATTTGTACTTGAAAACTTATGAATTATTTGTCAGAGTTGTGGATAATTTTAGACTGTAATTATGATTATTTTTTTAAATTATTTCTTTAACTTTAATCTCTTAAGTTAGGTTATCTCACCCAGTATTTCATGTAAATGCTTTACATGAAGGTGATGTTACTAACTTATAGTGAATATAACCCAGTTGGGAAATTTATCGCTTTGTGTACTTTTCCAAACCTAAATTGTACTCTAGTGCAAAGATTATCCCTTGCAATAGGATTATCTCTGAGTACTTGTTTGATGTGAAAGTTAGACTAAGGATAATGATTTTCTAGATTGATATTTAAAGTTAAAAGAAATGTTCCTATTATTCTTTCCTGTTTAGAGAGCTTCTAAGGATAGAAGAAGTTTAAGGAGGGAAGAATGTTATGTCCATGACCAGAAAGTAGGTTTCAGTATACTCCTAGTCTTGGATACACGGTACTCCAGTAAATCAAGCTGTTAGTTATGCCACGTCATACTGGATGTGACCCAAAAGTAACTAATATCCTTGTGAGGCCTAGAACACACTAAATGGAGTTTAGACAAGGTTTGAGACAGTGAATGCATGTGTAGAGTTATCAATAGCAATTCTATGAATAGGTGGACCATGCTTAGGACTCTATTCTAGGTGAATCTATGTATAGGAAACTTAGGACTATGCATGCCTAGGTGCCCTTGCTTTTGGCTCTATATATTGAGGGCAAACTCGCCCTACTCCTCATTGTGATCATGGATTCATTGCCAGGGTTTCACTCTAAATTCATGTCTCTTGTTCTTTGGCTTGGGGGTGAAGCTTCTAGAGTTGATTGGTTGCTTCTACTTGGTTGGGTGGTTGCTCCATAGTGTGTTTTCCATTGTGTGTTATCTTGTAAGCAGGATCTTAGGGAGCTTCTCTTATACAGTGTCATGCTCAATATTGTGGGTGGAAAGATATATTTGTTTTATATTTTATACAGCTAATCTCAAGGATTTAGGTATAACACCAATCAATTTTGAAGTTATACCTTTGTCTTTGCCATAGTGTGCTCTAAACCAATTCTGACAAAAAGTTGGGTCAATGCCATTTTGAGAGTTGTTTTATGTTCTCTTTGTTGTAATCCACATCTGAAGGCAAGTCTTCTTCTATAGTAAACAAATACTATACAAGACTTAGTGCAGCCATTTCACGAACCATCAAGAGAACTCCATCAATGTGTTTTTCTCTGTTTTTTCTTCCAAAATACAATTCTCCATTTAAGCTTCTTTAGGATACAATCACACGTATGGCGTCCGGCATATACCTCAAACATCTGAACAGCCGAATAGATATTGCTTTGCTTTTTGTCTTCCTCGATCCCAATGCAGGTTTGTCATAGGAGATCTAATCATTCACATACAATTTCATGACTTGCATGAAATTGTTGAATGTTTCATCTGAACAAAAGATTATTATTGTGTACTCCTCAAATTTGTCATACAACGATGTAATCGTGTGTTGTCCGGACAAAGATCCAACAATACTAGTACCAAGGACCCCGCGCAAACCGCGATAAAATGCTCTCACCTGTTTCAGTGGCTCAGGATTCAGCTTCACTCCTCTAACAAAGCATGGTCGACTCAATGAGATTCATAGATCACGTGCACGCTCCATGATTTCTGGCAGATTGTTCTTTTTTCTCATCTCTTTCGGCTCATCTCGACAATTTTGTAATTGATGACATCGGATCCATATGGGATAAAAATACTATGTTCCGAATAGAAAGCAAAAATATCCAACGCACATCACTTTTCATGAACCAACGAGCTTTGGATCACTCGTTCGCTAAACAATTGTTTGGTGATTTGAGCAGACCCAACAATACACCACCCACATCGATCAATGTCACTTTGAGGCCAATTTCATTCAAGAAAGGTGACATGGAAGAAATTATTTTTGAAGGCCCAATTATATTTGAAAAGATGTATAGCGAATTCATGCATGTTGATAGAGCAGAGAATGAGCAGGTCTATATAGACACTTACCCCAAGGAGGTGGATCTTAATCCTGGATCCAGATTGGATGGATTATGTAAAAATCGCTTTTTGTCATATTGTATATTTGAACCTATCGACGGTCAACATTTTTGTTATGCATATAATGAATTGGTGAAGGTCGCATTAAATCAAAATAGGATACATCTTTGGATATTGGATGCCACTTTTAGGTTTGTGCATGCCAAGATATGTATATTCAAGAATGCATCTCGTTACATTCTTGAATCGGACAGACTCAATCTTGACATTTACATCACCTTTAAACTCAGGGATTTGCTCTTCCTTGACCATACGCCCTTCATTGTCCGATACATTGCAATATGAGTCGGATAACATTCCCGATCGATCCACTCTCGGCTCCATTGGCCTTTTCCCGGCGGTCCCAACAACTTTTGCAATCTCTCTTCCAATTTAAACCTCATGACTTTCTCTTCTCAGTCCTGAAGCAATTACTTTTCTCCTTCTTTTCAAAGCCGATTTTTCTTGTTCTTTAGGAGAGGGATTTGTTTCTGTACATGGAATAGTTTCCATTCATGTTACATCTTCAATCATAGAAACTACAACAGATCCAGTAATTACGGCATCAGAAAAAACACTTTGTATTCCCTCAGCATCCATTAACAGCTTATGTTTGCTAGATAGGGCCATCAAGCCGTTGAAGAGGGAACCCTCGTAGTTAAGAATAGATTCATTTGAGTTGTGAGTTGGTGGCTCAACAATAAAATGTGTAGTGTCCGCACAAGACAAAATAACATGACGCTCAGAACCATCTTGGCCGCGATTCATAAACTCAGCTCTGTCGAAAGCAAATTCGTCTTGAAGGTAGACATTGCGGATGACACCAAGATTTTCAACATTGTCCATAGAGAATTCGGGGTCGCCAATTGATTTAGTGAATATTATCACAAAGGCTTTCACAGGAAGTCCATTGGAGCTTGGTTTTTGAAGTATCTTCCAACCTCTAGTAAGATATAATGGAGAGGCATTCTCGGAGGGCCTGAAGATGGTTTGGTCAATAGTGTAGAAAGCTTGCAAAAAATAGCATTCCAATAAAATATCAGATAGAATATCAAAAAAGTTTTAATACAATTTAAGTTTGAGGGCCTAATATCTAAACCCTCCTCCCGCTGCGGTGGGAGGAGAAACCCAAAAACTAAATAGTATGTTTGTTAAGTTTTTTTATTTTTTGGATTTTTGTAAGTTTTCAAGTTTTTTAATTTAGGAATCCAAACCCAGACTTAGTTAGGATCTTAAGAGATTTATTTAGTTAGTCTTAAAACAATGATAAGAAATATACTAAGAATCTCAATGAATAAGTTCAGGAGCTCAAGAAACAAGCTCAGGAAACAGGCTCAAGTTCATAAGGAAGTTAGTTAGATTCAGTCTCGTCTTGCTGTGTGCTTCTCTTTCTACTCTCAAAGAAAGAAACAAAGGAGAGGAATATAAATATATATAGAACCCTGGCAAGTCACCAATCCATGCATATGTATTCAAAAAACCAATTTCAAATAGTAAAAAGATTTGGATCAGTAACATGGCAAAAATGAGTTTCAAAATAGCAACATGTTTGGATCGTAAACTTGGAGTAGTAAGTAGACTCAACAATAAGCAAAAAAATGCGGATTGCTGAGGTGTCATTGAAAAAAGAGAAAAGATACATTTTCACGTGGATTGATGACATGGACGAAGCTTGAATATAGTATATATAAAGAGGTTCTTTCCAGAGTCACTCAAGTTTCTATAAGTTTAGTCGCTATAATCACTCACATTTCTCTTCAAAAGTAAGCTAAGTTTGGTCGCTCATATTCTTTTACAAAACTGAGTTATTTTTACATATAATCTAGATCACATATGTTAACATGGAATAAATATTGTTATGTTAAATGCATTCTAAATAGTATATCTTAAAAAAAAATTAATTTTGAAAACAAGAAAACAATAGTCTTCAGCAGTCACTTCAAATAGCCATGTATTTAATATGATGCATGCATATATAGGATGCACATATATATATAAGATGCATGTATTTATAAAAGAATGTATGATACCTTTAAAATGCTATATATATATATTTATATATATATATATGTACATGCAAAGATAAATTTCGAAGAACCTCCTGCCGCAATGGGAGGAGGACCCTAAACCCAGATTTAGTTTTGTATAAGTTCATAACAACCTTATGAAATAAAGTTTAGGATTCTAAGAAATATGTTCAAGATCTTAATATTTTAACAAACAGGTCGCCATTAAAAAACTCCATTTGGCTAAGGATCTTAAGCCTTGTCTCATTATGGCTAGACGATGCTTCTACTCTCAAATGAAACAAACAAAGATGGATGCTGAAATATATATAGAACCCTGCTAGGTCAGCAATCCATGCATATGTGTTTCAAAAATGAGCTTCAATCCGCGCACATGTTCGGATTAATGACATGGCGCAATAAGTAGATTCAAAAATGAGTTTCAATCCGGATCGCTGAGGTGTCATTGAGAAAAGAGAAAACATTTTCACATGGATTGATAGTATATATAAAGATGTGCTCTTCAGAGTCATTCTAGTTTTCAAACTTTTAGTGACATTGATTCAGATTCCCTTTCAAAAACTTTTAGTGACGTTCACTCAGATTGCTTCCGCAGATAGCCCATTCTGCACCTGATGTATTAGATGAAGAAACAAAATGTTTCTAGTGCCAAAGCCATGCTAGCTCTCTACACAGATTTTGAAAAAAAAGACACAAGAGACCAAATTGATTGCAAACAATTTCACGACACAAGACACGAAATTGTTTCGCGACACAAAATCCTTTTTGCTCCACGAACGGCCAAAAAGATCAGCCAATTAGTACCAAGGGGTACAAATATTTGATCAGATATCATGACATTAGCAGAAGTATTCTAAATTGTGGCTAATGTGTTACTCTTGTAATTCACGATTAGTTGCAGATGTTTAATCTTTCTAATCTGTAAGTTACACGACGTGACACGGAAAAGTTCTCAAACTATATACTTTCTTTTTGATGCACAATATAGAGGCTAATAAGCAAGATAAGAAGTCAGAAGACAAAAAATATCTAGAATACATGTCCGCCTGCGTGCAAGACAATTATGTAAGAGGATCTGTAGATCCAAAAGTCCGCTAGTAAGTGAGACACGATTTGTGAGAGAACTGTATTTCTCTCTCACCAATGCACTGTGTGGATCTGTCGCACAATGCTTGAAGAATCAGAAAATCAATAGATGATATTGTAGCTGTTGTGCACATATTAATCTGTATGATTGTATGATCTCGAATGTATTTCTGTCTGCTACTATTCGTTTGTTTGATTCACTTGTTCATTCAATTTTGCACTTTGGTTTGATTTCATTGAATGCTATATTAATTTGTTAAGGTAGATCAGCAGTGTTTGTCTACACTCTAAAGGATAGGAGGAATGATATAGCCGGCAGTGATTATCAATCATATCTAAATTCCTGATGAACTAATTTTGTTCGCGAATCCTTTCACTTCGTGCTTCGCCTCGCTTCACTTCACGATCACTTAGCTATAAGGGTAAATCAATCTCAGACACATGTCCCATGTACATACTTGGGATTTGGGCACATATGCTTGTGTGTTGGGTACTTTGGATGTAAGTTGGATGTGAGCCAACGGTCCTGGTGTCTTAACCTCCTTAGGAATTGATTTTGGCGCATAAGGTTGGGCATCTAGATATAGGAGTACATGTTCATCTGTCATTTCTACATCATCCATGTAAAGAATACCTTCTTTCGAAACATGGGCGGTAGAAACACTAGGTTCTCCTGAGCAGCAAGCTATAGGAATTGGGTCAATCATCATAAGTGGGATGATGGGTGTGTCAATGTCTGTAGAATATGGGAGAATATCCACATCTTCTGCAACAGTTTCGATACGACATCAATTGGAATCAGCACAGTCCACAGTGGCTAGTGCTTGACCCCAATTGATTATGTCTGTGGATCTTGTATAGTGGTCGTTTGGTTGGATCGGGACACTATCTAATTCGTCATAAGTTGTTGATGACCAATCATCATAACCTTAGCAGGCTTGACATGGCCAGTTGAGTCAACAGTGACTCGTTTATTGCGATTGCCAAAAGTGATTTTGCTATGCTTCCAATCTTGGACAACACCTGCCATCTGGAGCCAAGGTGTACCAAGGAGTTTATAAGTATTGGCATCATCTGGCAAGTCTAAGATGACACAATCGATCACAAATTTGACAGCTGCTATTCGAACTTTAATATTTGATGAATGACCAGCAGGGTCTATAGCTCGTTGATCAGCCATGCAAAGTTTATATCGTGGTTGATCGAGGGTATGGAAGCCCCATGACTTTGCCAATGACAAAGCCATTATATTTACGCCTGATCCACTATCAAGGATAGCAGATACTGTGGGATAGTCTTTATAGGACAAAGGCAGGGTGATGCTAGTCCCCTTAGCAACACCTATATTCAGCAAATTCATAGGAATTTGGAGAATTTCAGGAATCTCTTCTGTTTTTCGTTGTTCATCAAGAATAGTACTAGGCAGCTGAAAACTATGATGGATATAATGTTGAAGCCCAGTGAAGATTTTATTGTGCTATGGAACAGCATGGTGAGTTGAGCTTGTAAGAGGTCAGAAAATACTTTAAGTCCATGTAGGGATTGCTCCTTTTTGGGGATTTGAGCTGATAACATACTTTCCGTATGTTCTTCCTCACGCAGAAACTCATCTCGAAATTCATTGTATTGCCTTTGTTCCACTTTTGGGTCTAGGTAATCTTTTGGTAATGTGGAAGCCGTCAAGTGGCTTCCCTACGGGTCAGCTGATTTTTGATTGTTTTGCTGCTATTCTTGTTGTTGGCGTTGTGCTCTAGTTGGAACTCTAACAAGTTCGGATGATATATGAAGTGCTGGAAGAATCCTGTTAGGTTGTTTAGGGCAATCCTTGAAACTGTGTTTGCAAACACAATCTGGACATTCCGCATGGTAGTGGTTTTTGACTTTACAGTCAACCATGAAGTGTCCTGTTTCACCACAAATAAAGCAACGGTTGCTCATTGGTCCTATGGTGATAGCATAACCATCTTGGATGGCTAGCTGTGCTGGATTTTCTGGTGGTGTGGAATACTCATCTCGTTTGCACGAGCATGAGTTGTCAGTTTGATATTGTTGACAACTAGGTGATGGAAGTGTTGTAACGTGATGATATGAGTGATCGTAGGAGTTTTCTACCAGATGTGCTTGTACAGACTCTCGAGGGTGCCTAAGTTTTTGTGTTCCTAGATGAGGCTGTCCTCTTGGAGGTGGTCCTAAGAGCACCAGCTGTGGTTGAGGTTCATGTCTAGGTTGTCTGGGCAACTCTTGTATATGGACTTGGTTGTTTCGTGGTTGGTAGTGCGTGTGTTGATTCTGTGAAACAAATGGTTGTCGAGGAGGTTGATAATGTCCCCTTGACCAGTTGTGAGACTGATTCCTCAGGTTATAATAGCAATAAAGTGATGTATGCCCCATAAAGTCGCAGATGTCACATTTAATCAATGAAGTATCTGGGACCGGTTGGTATGAAGGGCACTCATTGCCAGTGTGGGCACCTCGACAATGAGGGCACCATGTGTTCTCTCGTCTATGGTGGATTTGGCCAGTGGGTAATTGACCTGGCATGGAACTCTGGATAGACTTAAGAGTGTTTTGAAACTCTTTCGTGAGTTTCTCCATCTGTTGTTGGTGTTGCTGGTTAAGCAACTCCATCTGTGTTTTCCACAACTGTTCTCGTGTTTCCTCGTTTGGTCGAGCTTCTTGGACAACACGATGTGCTCTCCGTTCACGTGGCTCATCGACATCTGAGCCTTCGTCTTCCTCCCAAATGGCATCAGACATGGCTTGTTTCAATGATGTATATTCATCATTGGAGCGAAGTTCATGTTGTACCCATCGTGGAAGTCCAACGAGGAACCAAATTATGAGCATAGACTCAGTGGGTTGCTCTTGTACCTGACTTTTTAATCTTTTAAATCATTCAATGTAGTCACATACTTTCTCATCTTTTGTCATTTTGATGTTACTGAGCTTGAATAAAGGACTTTCGATCAAGCGAAATGGCTTGAAGCGTTTGATAAATGCCTCCTTCAAGAGTGACCAGTCTCGTTTATCTTCACGATCAAGGTTAAAAAACCATTCTCGTGCTTGATCGATCATGGTCATCGAGAAGAGCTGTACCATGGCGTCTGGTGATGTCTTGCCATAGACATCACATGCATTCTCAAAGACTTGAAGAAATCTTTGAGGATCGGCGTTACCATCGTCCTTAGGTAAATCTAGCTTTGGAGTACGTTTTTCAGTACGCGGAACATTATTTGCAAAAGCTCCGTTTAAGTGAGCTCGTGCATGTGAAGATTCGGCAGCATGAAAATGTGGTCGATCATATGGAGCTTTAAAACGCATGAGTTCCCATATGTCGAATGGGTGGTGGATGGCTCTTGGACTTGGGATTTCGTCCTGAAATATCGATTTAATCAAGCCTGTTTGGTGGATGGGGAGACCATCTCTGGTGGATAGTCCTCTGTTGCGTGCCTCTCCTTAATTCTGGGTGCTTCTGCCATAGCTTCATTGATGATCGGAATGCTCTCCTGGTCACCCCCAACAACATGACTCCGTCAACCACCCCCCCATATATAGCCCTCTCACCTTCAGAATGAACTTCATCTTCCAGTTAATAGTTTGAACTCTCCAACTTCATTATGGTTCCAGTTGGTTCGATCGCCATCTTCAAGTAGCAAGATGAAGAGATTCTTCCCCAACGATGCTTCCAGTTCTCCCTCGAGGCCACCTTCTCACTGACACTTGCTCAATGTACCCTACGTGCTTCGCAACGATTGATCTCTTAATGAAGTGGGCCGATAACCTTTGTAAGAAATCTAACAGAGCTGTCTGTTAATCATTACGATGAAATGACTATAGTATAAAGTATACAGATCATTCACACAGAAGCAATGCATGAGTACACAAATCAGAAGTGAACCGTATGGTCTAGGTTTATAAGATTTATTATGCAAATATCGATTTATGTGCATTTATTAGATGAAATGACATGTAACTTTGTTGAACCAAAGACTTCTAAAATGCATTAGTTTTGGTAAAGAACTTTGTACAATTTTGGGGTTGAATCTTGTGATATCCCTATAAATTGGGACAATTTTTTTTGAGATTTTGATGTGACGGAAGAACATGTCAAGGCTAAGCAATTGATTCGTTTTCATCCATTCTTATTCGATTGTTATTTCAACTTATATGTCCTTTCAAATATTTTCACAAACCCAGAAATACCACCATCATTGCAAGGCCTATGTGATTTTAGTTCCATGCCATGTACATTCTTACCTAAAGCATAGTAAATTGCTCAGAAACCACTCATAGAAGTACACATAACAAATTACAAAGCACACAATTTTTAGTAGTGTTATCATTAAGATTTGGAGTTTTAATTTCTTTCTTAGCTGAAACATAGTAAATTGCCCGTAAACGTACATATAACAACCCATTCTATAATATCGGACATTTCCTGACGTTGTTGCTTGTCATGTCTGTTTTTTTGACAACTTCAAAGACCGAATCTAATTTGGACAACGGATAACAAGGTTATGAAAGCCTTAATAAACAGTTTCTCTTTGATTTTGATCATATGCAATTCTTGTATTCAATGATCGGACGCCATGTTCATCATTCTCTTAGATCTGCTTCCTCTCTTCAATCAATCGTAAAAGTTCCATCACTTGAGCCAGGAACATTCAGACACTGCCAGCAGCACCGTGAGAACTCCTTGATAACTAGTCCATGGATAAGCTACTGCTACTTTTCAATGATGTGTCGATATTGGTTAAATTTTCAGAATCCAAAAATTTCTGCGCAGCTAATGTGACAACGAGCTGGATTGGCCGTTTTCCGGTAGCTGCAACCTGCATAGTTCAGCTGGTCTTTAATTGGCAAACTGCTGTAAGCAAGCGAGACCTTTGAGAGCAAACTTACAGTTAGGAGACAAATCGTCTGGTATGAGAGCAAACGACAGCTTGATTGTGATTCTTCTCTCAAATGCAGATCACACAGCAGTACGTTCTCTACAAAGTTCTCCAATTGTAGACATGATATAGATGAAAGATTTAGAGAGCGTTTCACTCTTGTTAGCAAACTGCTCAGCCAGACCTTTAATTTGAGAGCAAATTTACAATTAGAAGACAAATCGTCTAGTATGAGAGAGAACGATTGCAGCTTGCTTGTGATTCTTTTCTCAATTGCAAACTAAACTTTTATTTACGCAATTTTCGAATAATACAGTTGACATGATATAGCTCACCGATCTGGAACGTTTCATTCTTGAGTGCAAGTACTTATGCCGTTTGCAATTACCATCTGAACTGGTTGGATTTCTTTTGCTAGAGCTGCGAACCGGAGTGCATGTCTGAAAATAACCAATAGCTCACGTTTACAGCGGGTAGCAAGTCCAAAGAATGGACTACTGGGGATCAAAAACTTTATATTCGTTAGGAGTGATGATGAAATCATTTATTCTTTAGGAACTATTTAATACCACACCAAAGCTACAATGATCACTAGTTATACCGGGGTAATTTGATTTGCTTACCAATATTAAGTCTTCCTGTTTAGGAGGATATGCTTGCCGAGCCTGCATACATCACCCACATGCTTGTATACAAATTATATACACATATTTGTATCGGCGTAAAAGTTTAGAGCTTAAGGAGTTTTTTAATGTGCTTCGTACAAATATGAATGCTCTAGCTTAAATACTGTGCAAGACGAGAAACAAAACGTGTTAATTCGCAAGATATACCATAGATTCTGATTCATACTGAAGCCAATCGTCGTTCACATCGATTAACTTCAACTGTTCGGATCTATCCACTTTCGGAGAGTTTCCTGTTATTTGAGAATGTCCCATCAGGCCCTGTTAACACAGATTACGATTTCTTACTAGTTAGAGCAAGGATATTTGAAACAGATTACGAACTTTGGCTGCTATGTTTCATGTAACAAATTTGTAATTTCTAGCTATACTCATCGAGGGGTAATAGTGGCCGGCTCAACTCGATAGCTCAATCTGCCAGTACAGACAAAGAAATTTTCACAGCATGGAATTATCACTTATGTCCTCCAGAGCTACAGACTCCTGTGCGTGCATGCTCGGAGATGTGAGGGCAGAGAACTCGATCGTTTGATCGAGAGAGAGAGAGAGAGAGAGAGAGGTGGGCTTTTAGGGGGTATCGAGGGCCATACGTTACAAGAAGGAATCATAGCATCTCACGAGTAAAGAATGGGTCATTCATTTTTCTCTATCAGTTTCGCTTATTTGTGGGTTGCTATAAAATCTAAAGGACGTCGAGCTTGCACGGGCAAAGAGTAATGATTTTAATAATGAGAAGTTATTCAAAGATTGTCCACTCATATTTATGAGTGTTGCTGCAGAATGTGATAGAATTGGAAGCTTAAAGTTGCCTTCTATGCAGTTATAAAATGAAAATTTTAGTAAAATTGAGTGGATTCTAATGTGATATATCTTGATCTTAATATAGTTCTTACATACCTTCACCTTTTATAAGCTTGTGACAAATTTCAAATGAGAATGTAAAAAACCTATTGTACACCTTGGAGATACCCCAAATATTATTTTAGAAAAACATTAAACTAAAGATCTGCTAATAAGATTCTAGATGATAGTTGATCTAAAATTAAACTCCCCTTAAGACCATGGGAACCATGATATCTTTATTATAAGCGGTGTGGTGTGTGGCCATGGCCCATAGCTAAGGAGTCACAAATGTTTTTGTTAAAATAGTAAGCTTTAATTTATCCTATCATCATATGATAAATAGTCACCTTGTTGCTTTAGCTAGAAATTGTGTTAAGAGCACAATACTTTATAGAGCTTGGGACAATTGTACCATCCCACTTCAAAAAAATTAAGGCTATCTCAATTAGCCAAGAAGGGCTTCAAAAAATGAGCGGCCCAAAAGCAACGTTTGGCAAGTAAAAGCTCATGGATCTCTCATGTTGTAAATTGCCAGATAGGGTCACCCTAGTAAGGGAGAGATTTTGGCAAAGTCCTATAGCATAGCCATGAAGTAAAGAAGATTGCTTATGAACTATGGAAGCAAGAAGGTGCTAGGGCTTATGAGCATAGAGCCTTGGATCTTGCTCAATAGGTGAGCATTTTGTATGATGTGAAAGCTTACAAGGAGGCACCTAGTGAGGATAAATTACTTCCCCAACTATTGTGAATACTGCGACCTATGCATGCATGAGTAGGTGATTTCCACCATTGCTATTTTTTGCTTTTGAAAAAGAGGAAGAACCGTACAGTTGTGGAGGGTCACGCGCAACCAAACTAGGTGAACGTGTAGTGTGCACAAGTGTTATGTGTATTTAGAAGTAGCGGCCGTGGATCCAAATCATCATGGAAAGCTAAGTAACATAGTTCTATCAAGGCCATAGACCAACAGTTGAGCTTGGTTGCATCTCTAAAACTTCATTTATGAAGATATGAAAAAAAAAACTTGAAAATCTTCAAATCGATATGTGCTGAAAGGGCCCGACAAATGACTTTTGTTTTGAAACCCATTTAATTTGGTTTCAAAAATAGCTAAAGCCTTACTAGAAAAGGGTGACTTTAGCTAGAATTCTTTTTGTATCAAATAAGGACCAAATTGGAGTATGAAAATTCTAACATAATGAGTCAAAGGATAGAGAGTGAATTTTGTCAAGGTCCATAAAGTTTTTGGAGTAATAATCTCATCATTTTATTTATAGAATGCGAGCAACTTGGAAAGCCATTGCACTAGTTATTTGGTGATGGTATGACCATTTTTAGATAGAATTTTTCCTTTAACTTAATCGTCAGAGATGAAATAGTAGTGCCCAATTATCAAAATAACTGTTGAGCTTCACATCAAGAGGTTTTACAAAAAATCAAGCAAGATATGAGGAACCATGGAAAATGTGGGTGAGAACTTACAACTGGAAAATTATAGCAAACTAGAAAAAATTTCAAAGTAGAGAACTTGGAAGTTCAAGATGAAGAGCATCTTTGTGGGGTGAGAACTTTGGGACATTGTATCTGATGTAGAGAAAAACAGAATATAATGCTAGCAAATCAAGGCTTATGATCAACATACACATTAGAAAAATTCAGGAGCAACAAAGGAATGTAGTTAATACAAGCACCAAGTGGTGATCAAGCAATGTTGGTCAAGGGAAAGCATAACTATAAGAAGTTCCAAATTAGAAAGAAAAAATATGAGAAATATGATGGTTAGCACACATCAATTAAGTATGAGTATCAATTGAATCCACCCTCCTTGGTAGTAATAGAGATACTCTTGTTTGTTAAGACCTCTAAAATATTTAACATAAATGTCACTCACAAAAGATTCAATTACATAGAAAACAAATTTTCAACCATCTCAAGATTATGTCTTACAACTACACACATGCTCTCTCTCTCTCTCTCTCTCTCTCTCTCTCTCTCTCTCTCTCTCTCTCTCTCTCTCTCTCTCTCTCTCTCTCTCTCTCTCTCTCTCTCTCTCTCTCTCTCTCTCTCTCTCTCTCTCTCTCTCTCTCACACACACACACACACACACACACACACACACACACACACACACACACACACACAAAATTATGCTAAAGTTGAACTGGGTTTGTGATTAAGTTAAATCACTAAGAGTTGTGATTATTGATGTTGTGTAAGGCAAATATCCTTCTACCAATCTGAGAAAAAAAAGGTGTTATCACAAATCCTCCTAATGATCTGTAAGAACTCTGAATGTATGAATATGTGAGGGTTAGGAGTCTAGGAGTGTCACCAGGAAAGAGTCATATGATCTAAACAACAGTTGTCCCTTCGTCCAATGATAGTGAGCATAAAACATGTTTTGTACCAACCTTCCTATAGGACCAAACATTCCATATGTTTCAACACCCTACCCGCACATAACTATTTCGACAGGGTTATAGATAATGTATAAAAAATGAATCGTATCTATCCTTGGAGCTGCTAGATTAGGAGAAATCCTAGCAAGCCCAGAACCTTGCATCTTACCTCTGCATGATTATGGTAGGACTATAGACATATGTATCTTAATTCTCTTTTAGAAATGACAAGGATATGCATATACATAGAGATTTATGTCATTGATCATTAGCTGAAAGATGCTAGACATGTGGTGAACATTGTATATTTGAGAGGTAGTCTATTAGTATATGTCCTATATCTCGAATCCAAGAAGATATTGTCCCGTAGTCAGGATTGTTGGGTGGGCTTAAATAGAATTGATATTGTTAGATACCACCATTGGGACTATAAGGACTGGGGACTTAGCAGTCGAAGTTGACAATGATGGTTTCAGAGTCAAGACATCAGTATACATTAGAGTTGATGACTCACGGATCATAGTAGCAACATGCTCCATACAACTCCAAAGCACTACTAGGACATGATCTGGGCCAGGACTATCATGACCGGATTGGAGCTACGAGAACTATCCCTACTAGGAGACTTCTGCCAACTAAATAGAAACAAAGGAATTTATCATTACTTCTACTAATAATGATAAAAGACTGTTGCACTGCTTTGAAATAAACATTTGAATCTTAAGAGCTAGGTGTGTAGCTATGACCAATAAAAAAAGTATTGATCCTTTGAAACCATGCTCGAGCAAATTGTTTCAAGCCATAAAGTGCCTTGTGGAGTTTACACACATGATTGTGTTTACCCTTGATAATATAACCTTCGGATTGCACCATGTAAATGTGTTATTCGATAACTCCATTGAAATATGCTATCTGTACATCCATTTGATGTATTTCCAAATCTGCTGCAGTGGCAAATGATAGCAAAAGTCGAACAGAAGAATTCTTGACTACTAGACTGAAGGTCTCAGTGTAATCAACGTTGTATACTTAAGAAAATCCTCTAGCAACAAGTCGTGCCTTTCTCCTGTTGATGCTTCCATTTGCATTGTACTTGACTTTGAAAATCCATTTGCAATCAACTACGTTTCTGCTAGCAGGTAATTTGACAATTATCCGTCTGGTTCTTGATAAGAGATGAATATTCTTTATCCATAGCTTCTTTCTAGATATTTGATCTAGGCTGACTGAGTGCCTCTTGGACAAACGTCGGTTCTTGAACAAGGTAGGCTGCAGACTCGTCGATATACCAGTTAGGTGGTTTGCTTGCTCTTGAAGATCTTTTGGGTAATAGAGGAAGTTTATCATTTCCATCATACTGTAGTTGCTGAACTACAACACCAGTGTCTTCGGATTCGTTGTTGATTTCTTGTTTTTCAAAAGTAGAAGAGCTTGTACCTTCAATGGGTATAGTCTACTGAGGAACTGGGAAGTTCAATGTGTTGGATGAAACTGAAGCCTTAGCTATGTGGGCTTTGTCTTTTTCTTTGAGGTCGATAAACTGATCTTCGATGAAGATGACATCTCGACTAGTGAATATCTTTGACTCAATGGGATCGAATAACTTGTAGGCTTGATTTGAAGTAGTGTAGCTGATGAAAATGCATTTGATACTCTGGACGTCGAGCTTCTTCTTGAGATCACGAGGTATTTGCGCAAAAGTAGTACATCCAAAAACTCATAGGTTTGATAAAGAAAGTTTGTTACCTGTCCAAACTTCGAATGGTGTTTTGTTTGAGAGACCTTTAGAAGGACATCTGTTCTGAATATAGGTTGTTGTTGAAATAGCTTCAGCCCAGAAGGACTTCGGAAGTGTCGCATGTGGGACATGCACTTTGTCAATTCAACTAAGGTTCTGTTCTTTCTCTCAGCAAGACCATTTGACTGAGGTGAATAGGAGGTAATGCATTGTTGCTCATTGTCGTTGTTAAGGCAATACTCCTTGAATTCGTTGGAGATGTATTCTCCCCCGTTATCTGACCTCAATGCTTTGATTTGTTTGCCAGTTTGATTCTCAACATGCTCTTTGAATTGTCTAAATTTGATAAAAGCCTCTGATTTCTGTTAAATGAAATAAACAATTGTTCTTCTAGAGAAATCATTAATAAAAGTAATGAAATACTTTGCATCTAGCAATGAAGAAGTTTGCATAGGTCCACATATCTATATGAACAACATCTAACAGACATTTTGATGCATGCCTATGGTTTGATCTAGAAGGAATCCTAGCCTGCTTTCCAGAGATGCAGCTATGACAGACAGGGAGATCGACCTTACCAGAAGGATAGTCGAGATCAAAAAGCATGGATTGTGTAGACATGCTCAAAATAGATGCATAATTCAAGTATCGTAAGCGATGATATCATAGTAATGCTTTATTGACTAGAACAGAGGTTTTCAAGGCTTGACTAGAGTCAACGTGCCAATCTATATAAGTAACCATGTGGTTTTCCATTACTTTTCATTGTGCTTTCCATTACTTTCCATTGTGTATTCTAGCATGCAAATCATGTGCTAAAAGAAATACATTGCATTGAATTCATCAATAGATACATTTGCATTAAATAGACTATACATTGCATTGAATATATCAATAGATACATTTGCATTCAATAGATGTGCATTCAATAAAACTATACATTTGCATTCATGAATTAAAAATATGCGCATTCAATAGTTTTGCAAGAATGATGTAGTGCCAAAACATTATATTGACTTAAAAAAAAGTACATTGATGAGAGAATGAATTTCCCCTTCATACATGGCCTTACATTCAATTTTAAAACTCTACTCATCATCACTTCCTTCCTCCTTGCTTCCTTCGTCTTGTAGGTGTATGTTGGTGTCCACATCTTCAAACTCCCCTTCGTTCTCATTCACGTTCTCTTCCACATTTTGCTCCTCAATATTTTCCACATTTTCCTCCACATCAGGAACGCTTGAAGTTGTAGGGCCTCTCTATAAAATCGAATCAAAGATTCGATTAAATTGAGATTAAGCTTACTTGTAAACTACAAAGTAAACAATCACAAAACAATAAAGGTTAAGAGTTTATGATTGGAAACAATCCATGGGATTCCATAAAAGCTTTAAGACCGGCATATCCTTGATCATAACCTTGTTTGTACTCCACCGCAGTCATGTGTCTTCCAAAATCACTAAGCTACATTCAACAAAAGAACATAGTTTAGTAATACAATATAGTTTAGCAATAAAAAACATTAACAATCTCACTACAAAAATAGAATCATAGTAAAAAATATTGCAATTACAAATTGGGCCTCTTTCTCCTGATCCCAAGTGACTTTGGCGATGTTTTAAGAGCTTTTTGGTGGCGGCCCTACGTTGTTGTTCATACTTTTGCAAATTGTTTTGCAACAATTCCCCTTTCACCTTTCTCCAATCCCTTTTGGAGTACCATCCAGGCTTCATGGGATTCTTGGGATTCTTCATGGCTCTTCTCATCCATTGCCTTTCGTTTTGAATCCAAAGACACATTGAATTCAAGGTCAAAGTCCTACTAAAAGCATTGGATTGAGGGAATTCAGAATATAAAGTCTCTATTATTTTATTTCTATGTTGAAGTGATTGGGAGGACCAATTGATCATGTAATCTTTACCAAAATATAAAGCAACTAAATCACGCAAATGGGCATGAACTACATTGCCACGCGTATTTTTTATAACTCCACCACGTGGATTAAGATCATAATACACACTACATGATTCCTGAAAAAGGACATCCTCGGAAGCTCTTCTCTCAGATGACTCACTCGAAGAAGATAACACAATATTTTTTATTCTATCTCTTTGTTGAGGAGATAGATTTTCAAACCAATCTTGATTGTATTCTTCGGACTCCTCACGAGCTCTTCTCCTAGATGGTCTCCCACTTGACCTTCCACTTGACCTACCACTTGAAGACATTGTATCAAAGAAAAACTTTAAAAGTTAGAGAGTAGTGGAGAATGGGAGTGAAAGAGCAGTGAAGAGTATTAGATTAGAAGAGTAAGCAATGACAAGAAAGCAATAGATCAATAGCAAGCAAGAGCAAGCAAGCAAGGTCAATAGATTAGGAAGAGCTTGCAAGCAATAGCAAGAGCAAGATCACTAGCAAGGAAGAGCAAGGAAGAGCAAGCAAAAACAAGCAAAAGCAAGCAAGCAACTAAGCAAGCAAGCAAGATCTATAGAGCTTAAAAAGAGCACTAAACACTAGATTAGGAAAACCACTAAAACTTCAAAGCAAAAGAAGGGGAGCAAGAATGCTCACGAAAATATGGTTGTGGATTATTCACGCAGAAGGTATCCACGCGTGGATAATCCACGCGATTTTTTTTCCTCTCTTCACACATGGGAGGGTCCCCCACATGGGCTTGCATGCTTTAAATGTCATATGCAAGTCATAATTTTTCTAGATTTTATGAGAATATTTTATTGTAAGATTTGACATAAAATCTTACATAAAATATATTTTTTAGTATGATGGAACATAAAAAAATCAATTCAAAGATCATTATGGTAGTATTTACTAGTTTTATATTGTTATAAATTTTATTTTTCTTGAGATTTGACATACAAGACAAAATTATGAGATAAAAAATAGTACATATTGTTATTAAACAAGTAATTTGACAAGTTTATTAGGATTTTATGACATAATATTATGTCAAATCGGTGATATCATAAAATTTAATTTGTTAATAATCTAGGTGTCATAGATTTGATATAATATGATGACATAATTATATGATCAAATAGAATTTTTTTGTTTTTGTCATGCGACCTCTTAAATGGTTGCATGGGGTTTAGATTCATGATCAATAGCATTTATGTTGTATTGAGGACCTTAGTGATATGTGGCCTATATGATATATCTTTTTAAGTGTGACCTACATAACCTTGTATGAAATCATAGTCATTAGTTGAAATATCATTTAGCATTGTAATGAAGATGTTGATCAATGGTGTGCTAGCTAGTATATGATTGATTGACATTGTCCAATTGCTCGCCTTTTCTTTTTGATTCGAGGAACATCATCTTGCATACAAAGCAACCATAGATAGAAAGGATGAATGCATATTTCAAGAGAGACATTCACAACCATCTTAATTACCCACCCTTGAATCACACTCAAATAACTTGAGCCAAATGATGAAGGACCCTGAAGAGACTAATTGTAAAGAGCGAGGTGGAACACCCATGCAACATCCTGGTACCTTTGGTAATGAGAATATCTTTCTAACTCATTATGAGAATGACAACAATGATAGAATTGTGACCATAGGAACGATCCATGTAATTGTGACCATAGAATTGTGGCCATAGAATTGTCGAAGCCAAACTCCCAAAGTATATTGCAAGATTGCAACTGACCTTGTCACAAATAACATATTGAAATTAAGAGTTACTCTAAATCTAGACATCGAGACGTCTAACATTTGTCAGTATGAACCTCATTTTGATTGCTCGTCATGAGATACCATGGCACACTAGGCCAATCCAAAGAGATTTATCACTAACTAACTTGAGCCAAGTATTAATTAATCAATGAGTGATTGAATGGGGAGTAGTTGGCTACAATGTGTATATGTCATCGACGATGTCATCATCATCAGATAGCAATTCATCTCATGATCGCAACAGTAGGTATATATTGTTATTGATATTGACATCAATTGCACTTTATTTTTTATTTGAATATGAGTGTATAATTTCTCTTGCAAATTTATTCTTACAATGACATTTGATTGGAATTATGAATTCTAGGAAAATTATCGTACCTCCACATGATTTAGAGAAAGAAAAAAGAATTGAGCTCTATCACAGCAAAAAGGAGCAAGCAAGACTAAAGTACAATGAACAACTATTGACTAGTTCATCTTCAATCTCTTCCATCAGTCGACGTAGATCGCTTGTTGATCCATCACATGTATTTATATTGATTTATGTCATAATGTTTTTATTTGTAATAGTGATGTACTCCGATTTGGTTGAGGATTGTGATATAAAATATTGCTCTTTGGAAAGCCAAGACACCACTCCCTCACAAATGAAGGTTGCAAATGCACAAAATGTAGAAAGACTATTTTTTCATTTTTTGTCACATGTTAGAATTTGTCAGTTTTCACATGAATGACACTGAAAGAATTTGTGCTACATTATAACTTATCATTTGCAATTGGATTATTGGACCAGTTTCAACCATAATATGATGAGAGGATACTATGTACATGCACACAATGCAAAGGCCTTAAGATTCGGACAAGGAGGATTGCTAACGATCATATTTGGGCCAATGGAGTGCACACAGAGGATCCAAGAGTACGAGAGGTAAACTCTTTAAAGTGTTTTTTAAAAATGCTTTAATCTTTGACTCTTATGGCACTTCAAGTATGATTTGGCCAATACATATTGAGCGATAGGATGAGTGTCACGATACTTTGAAGTTAATCTTTCACTTGCTTCTAAAAGGAAAAATCCAAATAGAATAATTAGATGAAGTTAATCTCTCACTTGCTTCTAAAAGGAAAAATCCACAAAGATTTTCACTACAAAAAATGATTCACTCTCGTCCAATGTCAAGAATCTTGAAAGTATATTCACCTTGTCTGAATCACAAAAAAATGGACACACAAATAATGAGTTCAGATCTAATCACCCATAATATAGTGAAATCCATTGGAGTAACTTGCATTCAAATTTGAAATCTTGATTTCCATATCCAATCACCCATAACAGACTCATTCAAGTGAGAGAGAGAGAGAGAGAGAGAGAGAGAGAGAGAGAGAGAGAGAGAGAGAGAGAGAGAGAGAGAGAGAGAGAGAGAGAGAGAGAGAGAGAGAGAGAGAGAGAGAGAGAGAGAGAGAGAGAGAGAGAGAGAGAGAGAGAGAGATCATGAAAGAGTTAAAGGTAACCAACACTCCCAATTCTAGGAAGGTGTGTAGCCCTTGTTTCTTCCGTTAGAGGCGTGGTTCAAATGTTTTTTGTAGTTACATTTCCAATTTTCAATTTGACAAATAATTTTCAATTTTCAACCAAGAGATAAATAGGCTTAAACATGCATTGTAGTTTATAAGTCGGTTGTTTTTTGCATTAATGGAGTTCCTAACCCTCTCATTTTAAAGATCAGAAAGAAATATAGAGAAATAGATGGTGAAAAACCAGCCCAACCAAACCTAGATCTTATGGATCTAGCCCCCAAGCTATGGGTGTACCAATGCTCAATATGAGAGAGATGTCAAACCAGCAGCATAAGGCCAATACCATTACTACAATCCTTCATGCACTAGTGAGAGCCCAATGGACATACTTATACCCTCCAAGGCCCATGCACCACTAGTAGTGCTCTGTCACACCTCACTAGACACCTCTACAGCCTATTTGGGCCTAGTCATCCAGTTCCCCTATGACTCACTGATAGACCCATAAAAATTCACCATCATGAGTTTAGTCCTCCAACCATTAATGATGACCATATACACATGAGGGCCGCAAACCCCTCATGATCATAATTAAATTACAGGTCGTGGTAGGCCTAACCTCTAATGGGATAAACAATCTGAGATTAGTCATGGGCATGACACACAATATGTACAAAATAGCCTATAGAAGTAAAAAATACATAAAACATTTTTGATCTGAAATCTATTTTTGCCATTGTACATGACTTATACAAGCTTTAGAAAATATTGTACGGTCAATAGTGAATCCCATAAAAGTTTGGCATCATGCAAATACTAAAAATGATCTTAGAACTTGCAAATAATATTCCAAGGACCTGTTCAGATCTGAATTGGTCCTTCAATTTTCTTGTTAGCCTCAAAGATAACTATAGTAAGTTATGAAACTATATTGTACTTTGTCAACAACTCGCTCTAATACCACAAAGAAAACTTGTGTGGAATCTGTCCACAATCTTGAACTACTTTTGAAATCTAATTTATGACTAATAATTACTATCTTTAGAATTATCAATAGTCCAATTGACTTTGACTAAGAACTTGCTATGTACAATAAATCAAGTACATAACAAGAGTAAATGTAGTATTAAGTTTAAAGTACTGAACTATCATTTATCACAATGATTACACAAATCAACAAGAATCTAGTGTTTGTAAAATAAAAAATACATTAATGATGAGCTCACTAAATTGCTAGTATCAACTTATCAAAACTATTATTGTCCTATCTCACTATAGAGCGTCTTATCTATAGGCTTGTCACTTTCTCCCTCTACCTACTACTAGCTACCTACCCTATCTACTCACCTATCTACCTACTAGTCAACTTCACTAAATGTAGGCTTGATGAACTAACTCAACATAGGCCACTTGTAGTAGTTTGATGTTGGCCGATGCATTTAATTACCTCAATCTATGTTAAATAGCTCACAATACTTAAAATCCTCCATGTTGCTAGATTGGTAATGTTGTGCGACACCAAGAAATCATGTTCACTCAATAGAGCTTTAGATTACTTGTAAATATCTTTTGATTATTAGATGGGTGAAATTCCATTGTTCACCCAACAGAAGTTATCGACTAGTAGTCTATGAAATAGACAAGGATGAGAATACTCCAATCCCAAGAGTAATAATGCCAACATGAACCCTAATGTATGTTTATAATATGAGATGGATAAGGGAGAGCTTGGTATTGCTAGTTAGAATACCAATATGAGATTTTATGATCTCTCCAAATCCAAGGTGTAGCATAATGTAATGAACTAAATTTTTTTGATTCAAATGAATTTGAATAATCTATTTTTTTTATCAAGAGTTATTTATATGCCTAGCATTATACGAAGATGCTAGATTAGTGAAGATAATGTATTTGTCCAGTGGAGCATAATGAACATATCAAAAAATATTTGGAATCCTTAAGATTTTGTAATCAAGTTTATTTGGAAGTGTTATTCCAATAATGTATGTTCAATATAACACAATGAGCATAGTCAAATGATAGATACTTGGAGCTCATTATATGTTTTCTATGACAAAGAAGTACTGACAAAAGAATCTTCAATAAGTTACCATGTTGAAAAACATGTTAGATGGATCTCAAAAATCCAAACTAGAAGGTTAACTAGGTATGTGGAGAATGTTGTCATGTGGATTAATCAAAAGTTAAGGCACTATAATTCATGTGAGGTTTAGGGATTGTAGACTCTTTTTTTCTTGAAATGTTTCAATAGACATTCTTGTATCTTTGAAAATGATGATACAGTTTTAGCAAGTTTGGATGTGTGTGTGTGTGTGTGTGTGTGTGTGTGTGAGAGAGAGAGAGAGAGAGAGAGAGAGAGAGAGAGAGAGAGAGAGAGAGAGAGAGAGAGAGAGAGAGAGAATCTCTCCTCCCTACTTGTTCTGCACAATGTCCCTATCATGCAAGAGAATGATGCCTATCATGTGTAGCCAGTATGCTATGCAAGACACGAAGAGAACATAAATATTCTCTCTCTATTCGCAAACACACAAATATAAAGACATGTACACACGTGTGCACACACATGCCTAAAGTGGATGTCATAAATTGATCAGCACCATTCTCTTCACAACTACTTAAAGGATAGTTGCTGCATTTTTTGCCCATATTTCAGATTACTTAAAAAGCTAAATGGGTGACCGACCATTTTCAAGGGTGATTATGGTTTGTAGATGCAAAATTATGCTTCATAATGGTCATGTGAAGAAATCTTAGTTTTAAAAATGTTGATTATGTTTTTCAAATGTAGATTCTACTACATAAACTCATGTGAAAATGCAGCCACTATCCTTTACACAATGGAATGATTTGGGTAGATGACATTCTGCCCGGCAGAAAATCATAGTCTTGGGCCCTCTGGGCTCGCCTGTAACTCTTTACCGAGCATAATGCCATATGCTCGGCTCATTCCATACTGCGTAATGGATTGAATATTGCAAATTCTACCCATTTTTAGGTTACTTAAAAGCATAATTTGCTATTCTTTTTACAAGGGCAAAAACTTCAAGCTTCATAATACATGGCATAATTTTGCAAAAATACACATGCTTTTTTCATTTTGTTAGGTGAATTTCATATATGTTGCACATGCGTGTTCCATTTCATAATCTCCAATTTCCTAATCTTCAAGTGAGATTAATTAAGTCATATACACTCCATTACACAATGGAAGCACCGGACATGGCATTGTGCTTGTGACAAGTATTATCGAAGGTGCTAAGCAGAGGACATCTTTGCAGAGGCAAGGCCCTGAGCCTAAATTTTTTTGGAAATCCTTACCAGACAAAATGTACTCTGCGCGGCACATTCCACTGCTTCATGATGTAACATGTGAAAAAAGTCAAGGTATCCATTATAAAAAAGTCAAGGTATCCATTATCATGAAACAAGCATTAACTCTCTAATCTTAGAGAGGGGAAATCTTATCCTCATCTCATAAATGACAACATCTCATAAATGACAACAGATTTTGTGAAGACAAGACTATTATTCTATTCTGGACATGATGTAAATGCTATAGAAAAATATTGCTCGCTTGGATTTCAAACTTCTTGCAAAAAGTTTAAGGCAGGAAAACTGCGGAAAATGCAACTCCTTTTGAGTTTATTTCCTTTGTAAAGGTCATGCTAAATTGCCTATATAAGAATCAATACGAAATCTGAGCTAATATTAATGCATCCATCAATTGCCCTTGAGAAATTGGATTACCAGCTGATATACGTCTCTGTTTGCAGATGTGCCGAGGCTGTAATCGAAGTGTCCATAGTTGGGTTTATACTGTAGCACGTATGGATTTGGAAGATTAGCAATGAGACGCTGTACATCTCCTAGATCAGCCAGAGCATCTGTTCCACCATAAGCAAGCATGAGGGGGAAAGAATCAGGAATGTTGGACAGAGAGTAAGCTGGGGGGGAAGATTGACCGTAGTGTTTGATGTTTCCAATGAGACCATAGTCGTATTTGCCAAAGAATCCTGTTCTAACCACTGTAGCCAGGTATTAATTACCGAAATTGATCGAGGAGTTATATGAAAGTTAACCGATTATAAAACACAATGCTGACTCTAAAAAAGAAGAAAGTTAATAAATAACCTCCTAACAATCACGTCACTATGTAGTATGGAACTCGCTACGTTTCAGAATATCTACGGAAGGTACAGCAATTTCTAAAACGTACTTTGTGACAGGTGCGCAATATTCTTTGTTGATGTGGTTGAGGCTCATATCGCAGATAAAATGGTAAACGAGAAGAATTGATACAGCAGTTTGGACCTGCAAAATAGTGACAACAAAGAAGAAATCTACTAATTCAAAAGAAACCCCCTTGTGCACTTAAATGCTCTATACCTAGTTAATTTCCAGTCTGCTTGAGCTTCCAAGAAAAAAGTAAGACATGCAAGTGCAAAATCATGGACTTAGTCCTTCCATCAGCAGGAGTCTGCTTTATCCCTTATTTTTCACATTCAGCTGCACTGAGAAAATAGTGAATGAAGTTCAATGAACACTCAAACGAAATTAACGAACCTAACAAGTAAAACTCGCAGAAGCAGAAGAGAAGGAAAAGCATCTTGAGAACAGCAATCACATGCAATCAAACTTGCAATAGGCTACCCGAGTGAATGAGGAACTACTTATCAGGAAAGTTGACTGCAAAGTACGTACCTGTAAAAACCGTTAGGAGATCTGAGCAATCAAAAAGTTCTGGGCACAACCGAGGTTTATAAGCTCTTTGCCAGGAACACTGAAGAGATAGTTTAGAAGGATCTCGAGGTTAAGATGTAATCTAGAGAAAGACGCTGATCCTTAATTTTCTCATGCTTGTGTGACATACCTTGCTTTGATTTGAAGTCTCTTATATATGTAAAAGGCTGCTTCAGGCAAAAATTTAGCAAAATAGGTAGGAAGTAGAGACAATTTAGGAAGATAGATAAAAGCCAAAGGGAAAGTTCTGAGGACTTACTTGGACGTAATGAACTCTTGGATACCAAAATCCAACAGAAACTGCCACAACACTCGTTCTGATCGTCAAGGTGGCACTGTAGTAGTAAATACACAATTTGTAGGTGGACGGCATTATTGCTTTGCGAAGCATTCTCTTAGAAAAGGAGGTGGTCTGAAGACAAAAATAAGATGATATAGATACCACTGTAAGGAAAAGTTTTGGATGCAGGAAGTAACTTACTCGATCGATGAAACGTCGGGCAGCAGCATTGCCAAATATTGACGTCATTTGGTTGAGGTAGGCAATAGGCGCTAGTAATGCTGCTTTATCGACGTACTGCATAACTGAGGATTGAGTGAGACCTGCCAGAAAAATTATAGTTCCCTGTTTCATATAAGAAATGCAAATCAATAAGAACATATCACTGACAGGTTCTGTGAACATGTATCCAATTTCTCTGATAGAATTTAGTATCTTTCTGAACCATTCGTCCAGATAACGCATAAAACCGCTTGTGTGATACAAATACAGAGACAAGTACTCAAGCACCGTGGGTGCACACTGTAAAACAGCACCTGCGAATGCCAAATGTACTTAACAGGAGATCCCGTTGTGTCTCGTACCAATAGGAGCACGGCAGGAAGATCATAGGATAAGTGCTCATCCCAGGTCCAAGCCCAATAACTGATCTGCAATCAGTGCGAATGGCAATACATTGTTAAATGCTATTCACAACCAACCACAGAGAGAGAGAGAGAGAGAGAGAGAGAGAGAGAGAGACGCTGCTGTCATGTTTGAGATACAAATGTCCTTGGCTCCATTGCGTGCCTCGTAAACTCCCGATCCATACATCAAATCCAGAGTCCGCAAGGATGAAAGCAAGCGATTCATTGGGTGAATTCAGTACCCAATGCTCTCCCCCCTGTTCAATTGTATTCACGACCATTTATACAAGTTACTAATAAAAACCGAGCACAACCCAATTATACAAGATTCATTCTGAGACCCGGGTCTGGAGGGCAATGTCCATACCACACAGAAATTCAATCATACTCAAACATATCTCGATCATGCCCACCTTTGAGTTTTTGGTAGTTAACAAGAAGCCCCATATATCACAGGAAATAGCTACATCCAATAGAACAGGTTTACAAATGCTTTTTTTGAAAAGTACCATTATTAGCTACCATGTGGTATTATCAGCTACCATGTGTGTGAAAAAAATTGAAGTTTCCGGACACAAAACATCGATAGATTATGACCGCAAAGCGCAATCCACCACTACTGCAACCGCATTGCGACATATGTGAACGAGGATGATGACGAAGTCCGACAGACCACGGCCGCAATAAACCGCAAACCCCAAACCTCGATCAACAAACGAAGCCAACCGTAGGAAACTGCAAGTCAACCTTTACGGTCCACAAGCGACGACCAAAGCCCAACTGCAATGGCCTCAACTACGGTTACAAAGGTAGCCCTAAAATCTGACAAAATTTTCAGATTTCACACATGTGGGGAATGCTCACAAGTATCATGGATCTAATTAAGCTTTGTGATTAGCACAGTAACCTGATTCTAGATTGATTAACAAGATCTAGTTCAGAAGATATGGCTTAATCACAATCTAGCATGCTAAGCATCAGAATATGATAGCAATAAATCAATAATGAGCAAAAGTACAAGATATCAGTGTATTAGCATTAGCCTCAACACGAGTTAGAGAGAGAAAGATAGAGAGATAACAAACAAAAATTTTGTCGATCCAAAATGGCATAAGATAGCTACAAAGCTTTGGTTCTTCATCACAAATTATGAGGAGATTACACATATTTATGAAGTTTGAGGTAGCTCGAGGTAGAACCACATCCATCCATCATCTAATGACATTGAAAGTGAAAACTAGAGTCTATGTGACATTTGTCACTTCTCATGCATAAAACTCTACCAACTTTTTCCAAGTGTGCTAGTTCTAACTAGAAATGTACAAATCATCATGCATGTGTCCTTTACACTTTGTGCATGCCTTGCATATCACTATGGATCACTTACAATTAATGCAAGTGAATTGCCACGAGTTTCTACAAGCATAATTTTGCTAATTCTATGTCTACAAACTATATGCAAGTTGTACTCATCAATCTAGATATGACATATCCATGTAGCTCGAGTTCTATCTAGGCCAAACTTGGCATTTTGCATTTATGGACACTATACTTGCATGGTACAATATTTGTAGCAAGCCTAAAGTCAAGATGGATTATTTTTCCATTTCAACACTCCTTTTAAAAACAATCTATATTGACTTGAACATGGATCTTGGTATTACTCCAAGATTGGCTCTATGCTTGATGAAAGAACTTTTGCTCAAAGGTTTGGTGAGCATATCAGTAATACAAGATGATGTGTCGATGTGCTCCAAGTAGATTTCCCTCCAATGAGCTTCTCTCTCACGAAGTGATGTGCAACTTCAATATGTTTGCTCCTTGCATGGAATATTGGGTTGTTGGCAAGGGCTTGGGCTGGAATGTTGTCAAACATGATTATAGGTAGGTCCTCTTCCATTATTATCTTTAGCTCCACTAGTAACCTCGATCCAAAGCACTTCCTTTGTTGTTGTAGTGAGTGCCTTATACTCAGCTTCACACGATGAGAGTGATATAGTATCTTGCTTTTTGGAAAGCCAAGATATCAAGTTTCCTCCAAGATATATGACATAAGCACTTGTAGATTTTCGTTTTGCTCTATCACTTACAAAATTTGAGTCAGAATAACCAACAATAGAAAGATCTTCACTTTTATACAATAAATCATAATCAAAAGTTGAAGATATATATATCTAAGCACTCTCTTGGCCATTTTTCAATGATAAATAGTAGGATTTTGCATAGCCTGGCTCAACTGATGAACTCTAAAGCTTATGTCAGGTCTAGTTATTGTGAGCCAAATTAAGGAGCCTATAAGACTCCTAAAAAGTGTGATGTCCACAAAGGATCTTTCATCACCTTTGTTAGGGTCTTTTACATTTTGCTCCATAGGAGTTTCTATACTCTTACAATCTAGCATATTGAACTATTTTAACATTGAAAGAGCATACTTGGATTGACATACAAAAGCTTTATCTTTAAGAAAGTCAATCTCTATTCTTAGAATGTAGTGAATTTTTTCAAGATCTTGCATCTTGAATTCTTTTCCAAGTGCAATCTTGGCTTCCTCAACTAACTTGATACAACTTCTTGTCAGAATGATATCATCAACATAAATAAGAAGGATGACAATATCTTTATCAAAAAATTTGACATATAAGGAAGGATCATAGTTACTAAGATTAAATCCTAGTGACTCAAGAAAGGTGTTAAGTTGAGAATACCATGACCTTGGAGCTTGCTTTAGTCCATATAAACTTTTGAAGAGCAAGCAAACTTTGTCTTTGTCATGGATGAACCCAATAGGCTGATCCATATAAATATCTTCTTCTAGATATCCATTTACAAATGCATTAGAGACATCTAGTTGAAGAACTTGCCAATTGAAAAAACAAGCAGCATAAATTATGATTCTAATTGATACTATCTTTCAACTGGAGCAAAATCTCCTCATAATCAAGTCCATAAACTTGAGCAAAACCTTTAGCACAAAGTCTAGCCTTGTACTTGTGGATTGTGCCATCTTGATTATACTTGACTCAAAAAACCCAGTTGCAACCAATGGTGTGCTTGTTGGATGGAAGATCCACAAGCTCCCATGTCTTATTGGCAATCAAAGCATCATATTCCTCCTTCATGGCAATGTACCATTCCTTCGAGTTGAGTGCATCATATACATCCTTTGGATCCTCATGAGAAATAAAATAAGCACAATTAGTGATCCTGGAGTATCAAAATAGACTCCATTCTGAACTTCCAAATTGAGTAATTAGAAGTGTTTAGTCTTTCATTTGCTTATAGAAGATGTCCTCCCAAAGGTGACATTTTGATGAAGACTTCTCAGTTATTGGACTGCAATATGTTTGCTTGTTCCAATCAGACTTAAAGTTGATGCTCTCTTTCACTACAGGTATTTTCAAGGATGTACTACCTTCCTATGTAAAACACTTGCAACTATATTTGAGATGGATCTCAAATATTCCACAAGACAATTATCTAGATCAGACACACAAAGTGGATTGAGACACTTTGGCTAGTTTGAATCCTACTTTTGGCATGTGTGAAATGTATCAAAAGAAAACACTATTGACACTCAAAAGGTTCAAAGGGTGTTCAATTACTTCAAACTTAGTCTTGATCTTCAGTTTCTTGTGTAGGATGCTCAAAACAATGGATTCAGAACAAAGCAAGGTTGAATCAAATCAAAATGCTGTCACTTGGTTTGGACCTATCCCTATCCTCTTTAAGAGCTTATAACTCTTGATAGACACATCAGATTGATTTGGTTTCAATTTCTATGAAAAGTGCAGATCATAAACTTTCCATCAAGTTATAACACCACTATCTTTGGGTCTGCAAGCAAGGAATTAGAAGGGACTGAACATCTCTGATTATCACACGTGCAGAATTCCAAAATTCCGTACTCACTATTCAGGTCTGAAAATTCAGTTCCAATCCGACTTGATCCAAATACACTTCAAAGAAAGGTGAGAAAAAGTGCAAAACTGCTTTTCTGCTTGAATTAGCTCTCAATTTCTTGTACAATCAGAGATGTTAGCATGCAAAGCTCAATTTGGCTCTGATACCATGACAAAATTTCCAGATTTCACACGTGTGGGGAATGCTCACAAGTATGATGGATCTAATTAAGCTTTGTGATTAGCACAGTAATCTGATTCTAGATTGATTAACAAGATCTAGTTCAGAAGGTATGGCTTAATCACAATCTAGCATGCTAAGCATCAGAATATGATAGCAATAAATTAATAATGAGCAAAAGTACAAGATATCAGTGTATTAGCATTAGCCTCAACACGAGTTAGAGAGAGAAAGATAGAGAGATAACAAGCATAAATTGTGTGGATCCAAAATGTCATAAGATAGCTACAAAGCTTTGGTTCTTCATCACAAAATATGAGGAGAGCTACACATATTTATGGAGTTTGAGGTAGCTCGAGGTAGAACCACATCCATCCATCATTTAATGACATCTAAAGTGAAAACTAGAGTCTATGTGACATTTGTCACTTCTCATGCATAAAACTCTACCAACTTTTTCCAAGTGTGCTAGTTCTAACTAGAAATGTACAAATCATCATGCATGTGTCCATTACACTTTGTGCATGCCTTGCATGTCACTATGGATCACTTACAATTAATGCAAGTGAATTGCCACGAGTTTCTACAAGCATAATTTTGCTAATTCTATGTCTACAAATAATCAATCAAATGACTATGTGATCATTGGGTTGGACTTACACACGCAAGGTGCCAAATCCCCCACTTATAAACTAGGGTTAGGGTTACTTTGGGATCCGCAAACCCTCCAACAATATCCCCCACCAAAATTGGTGGCGGTCCCATGACACCTGTAATATGCAGTTATTGGGGACTTTTATTGGCTTCGGGCCGAATCTTAATTAAATGATATTGCACCTTCTCCATAAAGTCAAGGCGTGCAGTATTGAAATCCAAATTATGTGGCAGGAAACAATGGTGGGCTCCGACAATCCACTTGGAAGTTGTCCATGAGGTGAAGCGGAAATCCCAAGAGCCTCCCATCATAGCAATCGAATAATCGAATAGTTGATCTATACAATCGAACAATCGACAGTTGATCTTTGATTTGCTCTGAGGCCATTGGCTTATTTGGATCGAATGCCAAGGTAGGAAGGCAATCGTCCCGTTTGGTTGCCACTGACGCCAACAGAGTTAGATCTTTTGCAAACATTGCCGATTGTCGCACCGTTGGATCCGAAGAGTGGACATACTCTCTCTGATTTGCTTGTAAGTCCCGGTGGAAGTGCACTGAAATGTTCCAGTTGTAAGGCTGATGGATGATTGGCCAATTGGACGTATGGATGGTGATTTTATCCATAGCCAATCCCAAATCTTTCCATTTTTGTCTTCGCAGCATTGGCACGTAATAAGGATCTATCCGCAAATGCCGTAACTCCTAATTGATTCTGAAGTTTTATCAAAAACCGTGATTCTCCATGCCGGCTGCTCTCCAGTGCAGGTATTTTGTCCAATTTTTTGCCGGCCTTGATTTCGGAGGTCTTAAATTTGAGAATCCATCCACCATGTGAGGAGTCATGTGGATCCGCTTTAAGAAGGTCTGGATCTGGTCCTCGACACTGATGGGCCTTCTGAATAAATGGCTTGTCCTTGATGAGGATGGACCTTCTTGTACTGTCGATATAGTTGGCGTTGATCTGTTAGATCTAGAGCCCCCCCCCCCGGTCCATGCTCGAATCAACCCCAGTATCCATTTGTACAACTTCTTGGTGCGAAGGGGAGAATTGCGGCATGACCGGGATGGGGATTTGTGTTCCGGCTTCCAACACTTGAGCGACGGCTTTTTCATAGGCGTTGATGGTCTCTTTTGCCTTTGCCAACTCGGTTGAAGCTGTTTCTTTGAACCTATCAAAGCGGCCTTGAAATCTCTAAAGGGCCACTTTGTATGTTTCCACTTTCTTGAACAAATATGCAATCTCCGTCGGTGTGACCGGATGATCGGGTATTTGTGTTTGCAAATAAACATCACGCTCAAGGGTGGTCGCATCCAATTCACCTTGAAGCCGTGTGCGATCTTGTTCGGCCATTTGTAATTGCCTCTTCAGCAGCTGCACCTGTTGCTTAGCCTCTTGCACTGCCTTATCTACCTGATCCTGTGCGGTTGTCAGGGTGTTTTGCAGGGAGCTGATGTAGGTTTCCAAGCGATTAGCTTGTTGCTGGGCCAATGTCTTTTCGCTTTCAGTCTTTTCTTCATGTTGCTTGGCTATCTTCACCTCTTGATCCAGTTGGACAATTTTTTGGTTGATCAGAGTGTTTTCGGATCCTAGATCAGAGATCCTATGCTCCATTTCCTTCTTCTTATCCAGCATAGACTGGATCACTTGCCCAAGGCTTGAAACTATCCCGAGAGCATCACCAGAATCTACGGTCGTGGAGGTGGCAGCAGTAGGAGACCCTGATGGTACTGTCCTTGGTAGGCGTGGAATAGGTGCCAAGGTCTCTTCTTCTTCAAAAGTATCCTCTTCTTCAAACCCTTCAGGCATTGTGGCGTCGAACTACTTTGGTGACTTTACAACTGTGTCAACTTGAAGTGTGGCTGGGCTACCTTGTGTGGGTGGTTGCTGACTGACCTCTTATATGCAAGTTGTACTCATCAATCTAGATATGACATATCCATGTAGCTCAAGTTCTATCTAGGCCAAACTTGGCGTTTTGCATTTATGAACAACATACTTGCATGGTACAATATTTGTAGCAAGCCTAAAGTCAAGATGGATTATGTTTTCATTTCAACAAAATTGGTGCGTCTTTACGACCCACGATCAACAGAGTACTAGCAGAACAGACTAACACCACAGACGAAACAGACAACAAACTAAATGTCGTAGATAGTGATTTAAGCAATTATTGTAATCATTCATTTACATTAAAGGCCACTTCCTTCCTTTGATCCTATATATAGAGGATGAATTGGAGATTGATGGTTACACATAGATGTGACAGACAGACAGAGACAAAGAGATAGATAGGTTGAGTGATTGAGTGACATTGAATGTGAGGATGAGAAGTTGTCCACTAGTAGGCGAGACAAGCTAAGTTAATCAGACCTCTAAGGTCAAACACAAAGAGGGATAGATAGAACTATTTGCTAGTAAGCACTACTCATCAATTTTTATTCGTAAGAGACAGATTTTCTCTTGCGGTAACACGTTGTGTAGTATGCCAACAACGCTCAAGGAATCACTATAATCGAACAAATATTATTCTTATCTCTTGTCTATGACACATAATCCTTGTGTTAGCTGATATTTTCGCACGAAAAATTGGGCTATTTGTGGAGCAATTTTCACAGTTTTGTATAAAAACTAACATGTAAAATCCGGCTATTAATGGTAAAATTGGCACACAGTTGCCCATAGATAGGGGTCCCAGCCCGCCAAAATGTGACTAGAGAAAATTATGAGGCCTTAGAAATGGCCCATAGAATAGTTTACGGCCTTAGAATTGGCCCAATTATACTAGCCGGCACTGCCGAGCGAATTTTCCAATGTACTCTGTTACTTTTTATTAATATGAAAGAAGTTGCCTACTGTGTTTTTCAGGGAACCGGTTGCCTTAAAGAAACCCCAAGGCATGAGTGCCTGCCGAAAGTTGTGCGTGTCAGAGCAACTGTGACAAGGGAAAAAATCGACTCACGGATATGGCAGAGAAGTTGCGGGACAAGGGAGCTAGTAATGGCAAAGTATGGGCAAGTGAAAAAAAATCTCAAGGCAATGTGTTGATCGGCACCCCAAAGAACAAACCTCAACGGCTTGAGCCATGGGCCACAGACACGCAAAAGGAAAATACAAGTGGAGGCCAAAAAGTGCTTACTAAAAATATCTTACCTATACATAGTAGGTGTTGACCACAAGGACTACTCAATTAAGAATGGTAATTGAAGTACTTATTATTTATATCACCCACAAATGCCATACACGAAGGTGGCTCACACACATGGTACTTCCGTACCCCTATGATTCATACTATCTTTGGAAAGGATGGGTGTCACCTGAAGTCACTTCTACATCAATGCAGGGTACTTCTTCAAGGGGAGCAAGACACATGGCAGTAAGGGCATGAAGGGTGTGAAGAATGAGAAGGTGTCATTGTGAAGGGGTGGCTTTGGAAAATGCTTATAAAAGGGAGGGCCTCCATTGGATCATGGTGAGAGATGATGAAGGAATTGGGTGACAGTTGATAATAGTGTGAGAGAATGAATAAAGGTGAAGGGATGAAGGAGTGAGATGAGTGAAGAAGCCTTGCTTGTGTTTCACGTGGAAGGATGAAGTGATGATGGGAGAAAGCAGCTGTGTATGTTAAGTGAGAAGGGTGTGAGGAGCTTGAGAACGAGCTACTTTTTGCTTGTAAGGATGAATGAGAGTTTTCTTTCTTTGCGGACGATTAGGGAGAAGAAGTCCTTGCATGTGATGGGAGGTAGAATTCTTGAGAGTAATATTCTTCCTGAGTATATGCTGAAGTGATCACAGTGCGGTGAGGGGTGAGAGTGAGAGAACATGATGGGAAGGAGAAGTTTTGTAATATAGCCATTGCTTCTAATAGGAGATAGAGCCAAGGCTTGTGTCAACGAACCTTATGCTGTGAAAGGAGTTACCCTGTACGCAAACTGGATGGTAGAAGAAGAGAATGTTGAAGTGATCTTTTTCTTTTTCTGTGGGAGCTTCTGCAGCGTTTTGTCATCCTCTAAATATTCTGAGCCGGGTGTTGCTTACAGCTGATTGAGAAATGGATGGGCACTATCATCCAAAACTACTTTTTATCCTACCCTGAGCGGCCAATGCAACACCAATATCCGGGGAATAGATGAGAGTGCTATTCTAAAATCCACACAACTGTTCCGCCGCCACAACCAGGATCGATGGTGATCTGACCCTGGTGGCAATCGCACTATCCCACGGTTTATCCACTGGACCAGCTGCGTTTTTCCCAAAGGCGATAATAGAGGTTGCCGGGATGTTTTCCCTACGGTTACTGCTGTCAGGGCAGGAGGTATGATTAACCTCTGAGCAAGTAATTCCAAGATGCACATTTTAAGTCTGCTGTCTAGCCTTACAGCGACCTGCTGCCTCAAATACAAGCCATACCTGCGCTACTGTCCGCAGTAATGGATGATCACCTTGTTAAGCACTCAAGCTACCTCCCCCACGATTTGATGTCTTGAAGAGCTGCAGCGCAACCTGCTCCACCGCTACTGAAGAACGTTTCCCATCTGTTCATTATCGCGTGATCTCTGGCTGCGGTGATCAGCACTCACTGCTAAGATCTGACAACGGTGCCCTCCACTGATTCTCTACCTGGGCTTGATTTGTCTACGTCGGCTCGTTCTTCCTCTGAGCATTGATCTCGGGCATTCCAGTGTGACGATTTTGGATGCCGCACAGTAGTATGATACTCTCCCTGAGCGCAATGTAGCAGAGCCCAACCTGCGGAAGGATAAATGCGAGTTCGTGGCTTCAATTTGGCAAACCGGTTTCGACACACACACACACACACACAAGGTATATTTCTGAAAATTCTTGTTATGTGGTTTTGCTATGTGTTGTTAGTATTGCTAGTAAGGCATAACTTGGATTTGTCGTGACCCCGTTCTTACTTCGGTTTGGATTGGCCTAGTAATGACAATGTTCGCTAGTATGCTAATTGCGGCCTCTCCTAATATGTTTGTAACTATTGAAGGTTGAAAGCTTTACGTGTATGATGCATAGGTTGCAAAATCCTATTTGACATTGTACTTGGCAATTAGTCAGTTTTGTGTACTTGAGTCACTGGCCCGATCTTTTTGAAATAGAAGAGTGGGTCGACCGTCCACCGTACGTGGTTGAAATACACCACCTCGGTTAGGGGTCATTATAGTCACCTCCATCGTCAGAACTGCCTAGCGAAATACCTAGGCCTGACGCTTGGCAAAATACCATCGCCTATCAAACAAGGCGGCACGTATAAATGGCACCCCCACGTTGCACGACAACTAACAAAGAGATGCCATCCTATGTCTATTTTGGTGTATGTGTACGAGCTTCATAACCTTGTTACATGCCCAAGTAATCAAGCCAAATGGGGACCCTCTACCTGGAAACAGTTAAATTTTTGTCTTGGTTATGGGAATTAGTACGGAGACGAGAAGCTTTACTGGAGCCTCCTAGAGATCCCAATGACGAAGCAAGAGATCTAGTCAAAGAGTTAAGAGACTGTGTCTTACATGTGAATGAGAGGGTATCAGCCTTGGCTACAGAAGTAGGACAATTTAAACGCCAGCTGAACTTAGTCAACCAAAGGCCCTCTACACCCACTAGGCATGTTTGTCAGTTTTGCCAGGGGGATCATTCGAATAGGAACTGTCCCACCACTGTATGTGGATATTGTAGAAAACATGGCCACCTGGAAGAATGTTGTCGAAAATGCACCAAGGATGCACAATCAGGATTGGACCCATGCAGGCTCTGATTAGAACAAATTCAGCTTAGTAGATAGTAGGATTAGGCCTATAAGAATAGCTAAGATGTGGTAGAATAGATCGATTGCGCAAGACCAATTAGGGTACTTTTTCGGAATCACTTCAGTAGGCACCATGGCAAGACGTCCCACAGAACCAATCGTGGTGCCCCCGATCGTGGGTGCACTACCCACACTAAGCGGATCTACACCAGAGTTCCATGGGCTCCCCTCTGAGAGTGTCGAGGAACACATTGATGCTTTTTGGATAGCATGCTTCATAAACCACATAATGGACCCACATCATGAGATGATGTTTTTCACAACTACCTTGATCGGGACTGCCAAACGTTGGTATCATAGCTTGCAACGAGGGACCATACACGACATCGATACTTTCTGTAGACTTTTCCTGACTGAGTTCGGCCATCATAAGCCTACCGTGAGTAGTTTAAACCTCAATAACAACATGTGGAAAACCAGTCCAACTGCAGGAAGGCACCCCTACTCTGCTTTTGCATCCACTACACCAGTAAGTGTTGAACCTCGTCAAGTTGCAGAAGACAAGTCCATCAAGTATCCGCAAAGAAGTCAAGATAGACTCCCAGTGCAACCAGTTTCCCAAATCAGCCATGTACCAATGGACATGGGGCATGAGCATACGAGACCCAAGTCAGACTTGGACGACGTGAGAGAAATGTTGGCAAACTATCTGGGTACTATGAACAAAAAAATCTCTACACTTGCTTCAGACATAAACATTCTGAAATGACAACAACAAACCCCATTAGACATACCTATACCACCAAGTTGCCAACATTGTCAAGGGACTCATCTTAGTCAGGATTGTCCAAACATGATCTACGGTTATTACCAAAATGATGGTTGTTTAGGACAAAAATGTCAGGGGCAGGTGAAAAATCTAGATACATGCACTCTCATGCCTAGCCCCGTGGACTCGAAAATTCAAAATACAAACAAAACTATGCAACACCCTCAGAAAATGCCTAGCGATATCCCTTCAAAGAACTGTCTTGAGGGCTCTACCCAACATAACTCCACTTGTGCAACCCAGAAACACCATTGATCATGAATCTACTAACGAAAATATCTGGGAAAAAATGATTGGGAAACGGCCTCCTAGGATCTGCTTGGAAAAGGAGATCGCCAATACTTGGCTATTGCCTAGAGCCGCAAGGACCAAAGCAAAAATACACCATCGGAGAAAATGGGTGTATTTAAGTAGTGACGTAGGAAGTGTAGGCCTACCAAAAAATTTAGATGATCTGAACATAGAAGTAACTTTGTGGCAATTGCTTAGACTATCCCCATTAATGAGAAAGAAAGCCAAAAAAATGATAGGATCGTCTATTCTTCAAAAGCTAAACCAGCAAGGAAATTATAAGACGGTTCCACCCAGTTGTGAGCTACAATACTACGATATCCAAGGCGAGGCTGATAGAGATTTACCACCTACAGACCTTAAAGTAACCCCTTAGGATAGACGAGATGAGACCAATGACAAGAGGACCCCGACACACTCAGAAAGCACACTCATACCCAGAGAGGCTAGGTATGATTGATTTAAGACCCTAAACTCTGACGGAACGTGTTCACACTACATGGAAAGAGCTAGGGGAGGGAAGCCAGGGAGCTAGGATTATCACCCTCACCTAGAGCTACGATATGGGGGGACAAGATCAATATGACCTAGAGTGTTGTTAAACCTCCTTGCAGCCGTGCCTCTGGGGGCCTGGAAAACCCTCATCGGCTGGGGAGCACGGTGTGATTGAGACAGTCCTCGAGATTGGAAGCGGCATCCCTCAATCACTCGCGTAAGGGTAGTGTGGGCCCTTCCCCTGTAGGGCTTCCTGGTGAGACCAATCCCCCGTCGGGAATTTTTCCCCTATCACCTTGAATGCATTATTTTTGTTGAATGTTCCTACAAGATCAGATGTTATTCATTTTTTCTCATAAAGACTCATCTTAGTTAAATCAGCAATAGATCAACAGTGAACCGTATTCAATCTAAAACATTGTAAAATTACAATGGCATCCATAAGAAGCATTCAGCAAAGATTTGCACCATTCTTCAATCAGATGGGTCAAACTACTTGGCCTGGAAGCTAAAGACATTACTTATCATAAGAGGAGAAGCACTATGGTCGATGAAACAAAAACAATGGCCAACAAAGATCCAGTTAGCTACGAAATTCTTGGAAAACAGTACTACAACCTACCTACATCGACAGAGGGAACGAACCTTGAGCATAAGGAGGAAGACGACGTTCGAATTCCAAATGGACTAAGCGATAGTTCAGATGACAAACAACCTGATGTGCAACTTGTACCCAGAACACCTGTGACGCACGATAATTCTACTGTCAACATAAGGTACAAAGGCAAATCAATCGCCGCACCCACACCACCTCCAAGAAGATCCAGTAGGGAAAGAAGACAACAACGGATTCAACGACCAGATATATGCTATACTGTTGGCATTGTAAGTCAGTTTATGGTAGCACCTACAGAAACGCATTGGAGGGCAGCTAAACGCATTTTGCGTTATGTGAAAGGCACTTCAGATTATGGCTTGATTTATAGGAAGCATGATGGGTTACCTGAGTTGTGTGGTTATGTGGATGCGGATTGGGGAGGTAGTTGTTTTTCCTGGTCTAGTAAGAAGCAAAGCACAATTGCTCTATCCACCACAGAAGCAGAGTATAAGGCAATGTGTAGTGCAGCACAGGAAGCTATATGGTTGAGACAAATCTTGGAAGAAGTTGGCATGAAGCAAAAAAATCCCACGCCATTACATAGCGACAATCAGAGTGGCATTCAGCTAGCAAAGAATCCAGTGTTCCATGCGAGAACTAAACACATTGAGATTTAGTATCACTTTCTATGTGAGAGACTGCTGAGTCGTGAAATTCATGTTGTTCATTGTAGCATAGAAGAAAAACTAGCTGATATTTTCACTAAGCCACTTGTTGGAGAAAAGTTTGATAAGTTTAGATCAAAGCTTTCTATACTTAAAGTTTGTTGACTTTAAAGCTGTGTATATGACTGTACAAAAAGTAGACTCTACTTTAAGAGAGAGAGTTAGAATTAAAGTAGAATCACTGTGTTACTATACTGTGGGTCTTATTAGTTGATAAGGATCAGTTGGCCTCGCCACGAGGCAAGTCGACGGGACATGCATCCCGCCAACGGCAACCTGGGTCATGCATGGGTTGCTTGAGTGAACAACTATATGTACAATGTAATTTCATTTTGAGAAATACAGTTGCTATGTGAGCTTGCTGTGGAGAGTGTTTTTTGTCTGTGTTACTGTGTAGCATGATTTGTGTTCCTGTGCAAAGCAAATTCTAAGTCTTTCCCCTCTTCTTGGCAGAATTTTGAAAATTTTGTGCTCTTGTACTCACTTACATTGTCAGATTTGATAATCTGAATCTTCTTTGAGATTTTTCTCTTTGCAAATGCCACAAACTTCTTGAAAGAGTCAAACCCTTCAGATTTTTTCTTTAGGTAGTAAATCGTAGTCATTTGGCTATAATCATCTATGAACGTCAGGAAATACCTCAATAATGAGAGCGAATCCACTTTCATCAGTCCACAAACATCTGAGTGGACGAGCTCAAGAACTTCTTTGGCTCTTCTTCCCTCTTGTGTGAATGGATTCTGATGCTGTTTGTCTTTATGACAGACTTCTTTGAAGAACTCAGTATCGGGTCTTGATATCTTCAGACCTGTGACTATGTCTTTCTTGTACATGTCATACAGGCTCCTCATGTTCAGATGATACATTCTCCTATGCCAGAGCTGATCTTCATTTTTTGATGCATTTAATATGCTATGAGAATTGCTGATTATCTTGGCCTGGCAGAGATTTCCTTCTCTGTATCCAACCGTCAGCAATTTGTTTGTTGTTTTCTCGATCATGCGGCATGTATCGCCATCGAATAAAACTCGAATTCCAAGATCTGCCATCTTGGAGACTGATAGAAAATCTTTTCTCAGTGAAGGTACGTAGAGTGCTCTTGGCAATTCTGCTTGACCTGACGGTGTTTGCAGCTGTAAAGTCCTGATGCCTTTGACATCGTGTGTGCTCCCATCACCTAGAATGTTGGCTGATTCTGACGAATCCCCAAGATACTCGATCAGAACAACTCAAGAGCACCTCTCACCTTAGACCGAGGAGGTCTCTGAAAAGATGAGTCTAACGAAGACTGAGAGTCGAGTATGAGAGCCGAGGAATACTAGTTAGTAATGACAAGTAAGAACTGTGTAAGCCTCATAGTGAATCTCGGAAGATATAATGACCATGTAGAAACTAGTATTTCTAGGCAAATGTATTAAATGCAAGTAGACCCCTCTTAAAGAAAGTAGAGTGAGCCACCTTTTGATGGTGACCTCTAGTGGAGAGCATTATTCCACTTGTAATATGTGTAATGTGGAAATGCCACTAGGATGCCACCTAAGGAGCTCTCTTGCTTATTTAAGAGACTCCCTCTTTGTGAAGAGGAGCTTTTTGTGTATTCTATTTGTCTTTCCACATGTTGATAAGATTTCCAATGTGCCAATACACAATAAATCTAGGAATTGGAAATCCAGATAGAGATTCGGTTCTGAATCTCTTGTTCAGAGAGGTCCTCAGGACATAGTACCTCAACCATAACTACATCTCAAGCTATATCTTACAACATCTACTATCAATGAAGGTTAGATTTAGTGTCACTATTCCTGCCTTGTTATTGATCTTTCATTACTCTAAACGATAAATAGAAACATGAACTTGTCCAGGTGAATTATACATGTTGATGAATGACTTTTTGTTTGACAAGTGCTCTACGGCTTTCACTCTTTGTAACATTGGTATCTTCCTTGTTTATTTTTTGTCATTTTTTGATTTGGTAATTTCTTCTAATTGCATATCTTTTTCTAGATTTGTTTGTAGTTCATCAAGGATAGCCATTGAATAGGAGACATCATGTAGCGTATCTCAAGAATAACTTGTCATTCCTCTATCAATGTGCAAATCACCTTATATAGAGTTTCGGATTTTTGAGCATATTCCAAATCTGCGAAGTACAGATCACGTCAGAGTTGATTCTTGCATCTCATTGCCATATTAATCTTCGAATCAACTACAACAAGATCGAAACAAATTTAGTTAAAATTTGTTCAATCTTTAGTCCAGTCACATGTTCAACATGTTTTCAACTAGGTGTTCCACACACCGATCCAATCTTGAGCATGAACAGTTACCTGCTAGCAACAACATCCCCGTCAACAAATTTTTTTTCTTTTGGGAGGGGAGAGAACAAGAGAGAGAGAGAGAGAGAGAGAGAGAGAGAGAGAGAGAGAGAGAGAGAGAGAGAGAGAGAGAGAGAGAGAGAGAGAGAGAGAGAGAGAGAGAGAGAGAGAGAGAGAGTGGATCTGCTTGGATCCACTGGAGCAATTACGCTGTCAGCAACAACATCAGCAAGATCGACAACCAAGGTCACAAACCCAAAATTGACAACGACAAGGCTAAGAAGACAGATGGGCAATCCAAAGCGACTCAGTCAGAAGAAGTATCCCAGTCACGACGAAGAGCAACTTTTTGTGTATTGTATCAACTCCATGTTGAAGAGCCTCCACGAGTTAGGTGCATCCATTGAGTTCCTTGATCATGCTTGTTTCTTGAGTGATGCATTCATGATCTTGCTCTTCCATCCTTTGTGTGTGGTTGTGGATCGTAGAGTGGATTAGATTTCATGCTTTCCTAGAGTCGATTAGTTTTCATTTCTTGTTTGTGGAAGAATGTAGGAATCAACATTCTAGTAAACTAAACAGGCTAAAAATGTGGTATGAATCTTGCATATCCTCCAACATTCTAGTTCTTGATGTTCTTGGGATGTCCAAGAATCAAAAGACTGGTTGGTTTCTTGAGTCTTGGACTTCTAAAAGAGTAGTGTCTGGTTTTGCAAGTAGATTAGCTTTCTTAATCTTGGTTATAGCCCTTAGGATCTTGAAAATCAAGCAACTATGCTGCATTGCAAATCTGAATTTGTTCATTATGGCTTGCCTCATAACCGAGTTAATTGTTCTATTGGCAAGTGCTCATTCATAAACAACAAAGTGTTTGTGGGCCTCACAAGGATATTAGTTACTTTTGGGTCACATCCAGTATAACATGGCATAACTAACAGCTTGATTTACTAGAGTACCGTGTGTGAAGGATTTCAGATCCTTAAGATCCAATCCACTTAAATGATCTTTGGTTAGAAAGAGATTTATACACTACCAATCTCACCAATGTAAAAAAATCAGCATCTACACACAAAATGAGATGCAAACACCATTGTGGAAAGTGACGATGGAATCACTTCTTGAGATGAATGATGTTTTGGATGTTGTTGTAGGTTTGGAGGAGAGACCAACAACACAACAAAATCAATTGAGATATGACAAGAGGTCCAATAAGACTCTACACATGATAAAGATGAATGTTACCAATGAGCTTCTCAAGGAAGTATCTTTGGAAGCTTGGAATTCATTGAAGAAGCTTTATGAATCCAAGTCTACTTCTAGAGTGTTGACTCTAAAAAGGCAAATATTTTCTTGTTTGTAAAAGAATGAAGAAAGTCCAAGTACTTTTGTTTTGAGAATGAAAGCATTGAATGATGAGTTAACTTACATTGATGAAGCATTAAGGAAGAATAGCCTATTCAAGTAATTCTTAATGGCTTGTTGGATGCTCATGCTAACATTGTTCAAAGTATTGCTATTCAAAAGACTTTGCCAAGTTTGATGGATCTTCAAGAGATCTTGATCAATGAGGAATATAGGCTTCAAGCAAGAGGTGGATCTACATTGACACTTCAAGAGGATGCTATGTTCACAAAGGGAAAATTCAAGGGCAAAACCAAAAGTAAGTGGTCTAAAGGGCAAGATCAAGTGGATGCTTCTATTCCTTAATTAAGGAATACTCTATTCCAAGAATACTGTATATCCAATGCACATAATTTTAACTGATGAACCTAAATAATTCACTAACCATGCGTCTTACGAGCAATATAAATCAAAACTATCAGTTTCTGATGATCGACATCACACTGATCGTTTTTACCAATTAACTCCACTCTGGAGTAATCAGCTACTCAATTTAATTGCCAATGATTCAGAAATCTCAAATGTCTAGTTGTAAATCTTAATTATACTAGCATAACACCCCATTTAGATCCTTATCCAAATCATTTATTAGTTAACTCATAAATCTTCCACCAAAGATTTGTTAACTCTGCAAGTATATGTCAAAACAATAATTGATCGTATGTTCATGTTCACCGACTAGGTTAAGTGCACCAAATAACCCTAGTAACCAGGAATACACAGTAGATTCATACAAGATTAATTGTGCATAATTGTAAATAATCTCACTATGATCCAGTACATAAACACATTCTTATCTGGTAGATTCCTCTAGAACCCACATATGTTACTCACGTATCTCACTGAGATCTTGCAACTCAGCTACAAAAGATTTTCTATTTTTCATGAGTAAATAACATATCAGGAAAATCTCTAAGACAAATAACATTTACTCTCAACAGTTTTCCATCCAACTTACCTCTAATTACATAATTTCTTCCACTCAATCAACCTCTCACTGATCCTAGTACTAAAACTAAGATTAGGCTAATCCAATACAAAATTCTTAGACTTAAATTTTGATCAAACTTACTTCTATTCCAATCAAAATAGAATTAGTAACCTTTGACCTTTTACTATACTACTTATAGATAATGATTCAAATATTAAACTTGTTCTAGTTCCAGATTGTCCACACAATCCATAGAGAATTTCTCTTATTCAAAAAGTTCCAATCAGACATCTTATTATGAATCTATCCAAAATTACTTCTAGAAAAAATCTCATTTCTATACCATAGCTAGTTCTTTTCTGAAAACTATGCAACCACATATTCCCAAATAGAAATTTATCCCAACACTTCACCCTTCCTTTTAAGAAAATTATCAATTTCAATAAAAATTAACTAGAAAGGCGATATAAGAAAATATCCAAATCCAAATCTAATTCTCTTTGATGCAGGCTCCTCTCATAATCTCATCTCTTTTAAGCTTGCAGAAGTGATATGAGTTGATTCTTATACCGAATCTATGCTTAAAGCATTTGATTTCATGGAAGCACAAAGGTAAGACATTAGTGTGCATGCAGGACAAAGTGGCGAAAGAATTCCTTTGGTAAGCCATATTCAAGTATCAAAAGTACTAAAGAAAGCGGATTTTCTTATTTGTTGTTTGTTCAAAGTATGGATGAAGATGTTGATAGCAATGCACATTTTTTGGACAAAATAGAAAAGACTTCTTATTAAAGTATTTTTTTTTTTTTTGGTGAGCTACCAAAGTCCTTACCCCCTGAAAGACCTGAAGATCATATGATAGACATTAGTTCTGGAAGTTCCATACCCAATAGACCTCCATATAGGGTAAGCCATTCTCATCAAGAAGAAATTTCTAAGCAGATTAATGACTTGTTAGAGATTATCGAGAGTCCCCAAAGTCAACCATATTTCTCTAGCATATCATGAAGATTTACTTCCTATGAAAAGTATGTATGCTAGTGATCTAGACTTACAGCATATCTTTGAAATACTTGAAAGAAATCAAAGTCATAAAAACTATGATTTGTTCATCGGTGTTTTGTTGATTTTTTGGTCCAAATGAAACGAGATGGATACGTTTTCAATTTCATCCACTGCAGCTAATTTCTTAAGTAATTTTTTGTTAATTCTGTTATTTCCATAGTGTCAATAGAGATGGAATTTTGTATCCCTTCAACTTCAGCTTTTGCCTCCATATTCAACTGGCCATCCATGATTTCTTGTTCTATTTGATCAACCATCTACACATGAACAACAATGGAGCAAGTGATGGATTCAAAATAAATTATTGAGTATAGATTCAACTGCTAGTAGCATTCTGGGGCACCTTCGGGATTTTTGTAAGATAGTGTTTCTTTTTTCGCCTGTCACCAAAACATGTGTAAAAACACAGTGTCGCGATTCTTTCACCTTTTTTTCACCTGTGAGAATTTATATGTAAATATGCAGAAAGAATCATCTTATGAAGATCGGACTAGATCCTGTTGCAAAATAGCCAAAAGGACACCTATGGAACAAAATCACCCAACCAACAGGAAATGGCTAGTCAATACCCTAACCACTTCACCCCCATGCCATGGTGAATGAATGCAAGAGAGGAGAGGAGAACTGGCTCAAGAATCTGAAATTCCAATAGAGAGATGGGCAAGTTTCCATGGTAAGTATTCTCTCTCCAAAGAGAGAATATTTTTCTTAGGTTCTCCATGCAGTCTATATTAAGCTATTGACCTCCAATTCTTGCATTATAGATTGATTTTCAATGAAAGGTGACATTTCACCCATAGATTCATGTAAATTGAGGTTACATGAAGGTGTCATTGGGTTGGACTTACACACGAAGGGTGCCAAATCCCTCTTATTTATTAACTAGGGTTAGGGTTGCCTTGGGATCCGCAAACCCTCCAACATCAGGTCATGTACGTCTGAATGTGCTCTCCTTGCTCCATTCGGGCACTATTCAGCTTTGACTTCAGAAACATGATTCTTGATGGATTTGACGTTTTGAACTGTTCCTTTAGCACATTCCATGCCTGTCTGGGTGTAACAACATCACAAATGTGGGTAATGATGTGATCCTTCACTGACAAGTTAATGAAAGTCAAAGCTTTCCTCATTATTTTGTCGAACACTTTGATATGTGCTTCATTTCACGGCCTTCTTTCATCACTTGTGACGTCTTCCCACACATCTTTCTCCATCAGTATGTTTTTCATTTTGAATTTCCACACTGCATAGTTGAAAATCCCGTCCAATTTGCTACTTTCACTCAAAATGGACTCTCCCATGTTTGCCATCACAAAACTGCTTGAAACTTCTATCGTAGGCTAAAAGTAGTATGTCGAGGCCAACTGTGATGTTAGAAGTTGAAAATAATGACCTGCACTTTTTTCCTTACCAGGCCACTCACCGCTTTTCCACCAATTTGAAAGCCAAATCGGCTTCACCTTCCGAAATGCACTCAATCGTCAACTCCCAACTTCGTGCCCAGTGGAATGGTGAAATCACTTTTGGCGCACTCCGAACACTTTCTCCACTGCAATCACTCTGTTTTGTTGTACCGTACATGTAGGTACAGTCCAGGTGCCCTTCGTTTTGTGGTTATAGTCTTTCGTTTGGGTCAAAACGGGCAAATGAACCAAAAATAGGGATTTTCTTTGTTTTTAAACTGTTTCTTCAACTTGAAGAAACTTCACTCTTCACTTGTGAAGGGACCCAACTCCAATTTGAGTATAAAATTTTTAATGAAGTTGAAGGCCAAAATGCACTTCACTTCTTCATGGCCCTCTTCAACATCCCTTCAGACTCCATCCAATGGTCAATTCTGATCCAACTGTGGATATCCCTCCTAGGTAGCACAATCTGAGCCGTCAATCTTGTAAATTCTATATCCAATGGTTCTGAGCACTTTTGTGCACTAATGGAGACACTTGCAAGCGCTATCCACTTTGAAACACTATAGTTCTGCCTTGGTTGCACGCGCGAGCATACCTGCGACCTCCCTGTCTACGGCTATGCCTCTCTAAGCTACTTGTTGCTTGATCAAACTCGCCTTCAGATCAATTTGAGCATGATCTGAGGCCTAGAGCATGGTTGCTTTACTGATACCAAATCTGTAGAGTGTTCAATCATGAAATTCCATGGAGAAACGGTGATTTTAGCTCAACTTGACAAAGTGGCTTTTTTCACCTTTTACCGCAAATCTGCTAGGTTAACTATCTGCAGACAAATCTCTGCCATAAACCTCAGAATCTCTCCATGGCTGGTTGACAATATAATTAGCTTCCTTCTTGTCCTTACGGCATTCAAAACGGTGCACAAATGGCGAAGAAATCACCAATTATGTGTAGAAAACCGTAACCCCAAATCCGGTTTCAATTTTCAACTGGCTTCCAAATTGTCAATTTTTCACCAAGTTTTACCCTATTTGTTGCTATGCATAGGCTACTAATCCCTCTGCTGAGCTTGACAAGCCTCTATAAACTAGAAATCGTGCACCAATGCTTATCTTTCCGTCTTCAACCCACCGTAAACCCCAAACTCTCAGAAGACAGTTCTCCCGAAGCTCTCTTCAACGACGGTGTTGTATTCTGTACACTCCCTGTACGGCTCTGATACCAACTTAGAATTTGCTTTGCACAAGAACACAGATCATGCTACACAGTAACACAGATAGAAAACACTTTCCATAGTAAGCTCACATAGCAACTGTATTTCTCAAAATGAAATTACACTGTATAGATAGTTTTTCACTCAAGCAACCCATGCATGACCCAGGCTGCCATTGGCGAGACGCGCGTGTCCCGTCGACTTGCCTCGTGGTGAGGCCAACTGATCCTTATCAACTGATAGGACCCACAGTACAGTAACACAGTGATTCTACTTTAATTCTAACTGATAGGGCATCAGTTCACTCCTGCGTACACACCAAAATATAATGGTATCGTAGAAAGAAGAACGCAAGGAGCCAGATGCATGATGGCACATGCTCGATTGCCAAGTCAATTCTGGGCTGAGGCAATAGCTGCAACAGTACACCTGCATAACAGATCAACAACAACAGCCCTAGAAAATAAGACACCGTACGAGATGTGGACAAATAGAAAGCCTGATCTATCATACGTACGTGTGTTTGGATGTGCAGCATACAAGCACATTCCAAAAAAAAATAAAAATAAACTCAATGATAAATCAGAGCAAACAATCATGGTCGGGTACTCGAACGGATCACAAGTGTATAGACTCTACATTAAAACCATGAAGAAGGTTGTTTTGAGTAGAGATGTGAAGTTTGATGAGTCTACATTCCCTGGACTAAAAGATAAAAAAGGCCATGAGATCTTCACATTGTTGCCAATTCAAGAGAGAGACTGAGGATAGACATCAAATTAGAATGTTGAGCCACAGACTCCAGAGCAGCAGGAGGCAGAAGATCAACCCCACGAACAAGAGGCATTTGAACAGCGACGAAACGAACCTAGAAGGTCAACACGATAAAGAAGACCTTTAGATCGATACGTTGACAATCTCAGTGGAGCGAAGTCACACAATTCGAGTACTGCAGTTTCATTGAAGAGCCAACAATATATCAAGAAGCTATCCAGAGTCCAGAGGGAGAATTCTGAAAGCAGGCAATGTCAGAGGAGATTGAGTCAATGAGGCGAAATGAGGACACTAGAGTCACTGCCAAAAAACAAAAAGATCGTCAACTGTAAGTGGGTGTACAAAAAGAAAATGAAATCAGATGACACTATTGGCTGTTACAAAGCAAGGCTTGTCACAAAGGGCTATACACAAACGTATGGTGTTGATTATTTCAGCACATATTCATCGATGGTCAAGATGACAACAATACGATTGCTCCTTGCATACGCTATACAACACAATCTGGAAATTCACCAGATTGATGTAAAGAAAGCCTTTCTCCACGAAGATCTAGAGGAAGAAATCTTCATGAAACAACCTAAAGGATTTGAAGACTCCGACAATAGACAATATGTCTGTCGGTTGTAGAGATGCATTTATGGTCTAAAGTAGGCATCACGAGCTTGGTACAAGAAGCTCGACAGTCTTCTGAAGTCTCTAGACTTCAATCCTACAAAACCAGACTGTAATGTCTATATAAAAAGAGTAGGAAAAGATTTTGTAATACTGACTATTTTCATGGATGATTCTCTTATATAGAAAACTCCTTGATGTTAATCAAGGACACAAAGAGTCAGATTCTGAAAATCATGAAATCATAGATCTAGGAGAAGCAACAAAATGCCTCGGGTTGGAGATCAGAAGAGATCGAATAAAAGATGAAGTGCACTTGAGTCAGTCTGAATATGCCAGAAAAGTGCTGAAGCAGTATCACATAATGGATTGCGAAGAAAAAGCCACACCAATGATAGTTGGAGCCAAGTTGATGAAGCATGATTGCCCAAAAATAGAGAAAGAAAAATAGAAGATGGAAGGTATACTCTACCAAAATCTAATCGGTAGTCTGATGTACCTTACAATTTGTACCAGACTCGATCTAGCTTTCTCTGTTTATGCTTTACGCCAATTCTCTTCCAATCCTGGCATGGCACATTGACAAATGACAAAACGAATCCTACAATATTTGAAGGGTACCCAAAATATGGGATTAACCTACAGAGCAAACAACGAAAGAAAAGAATTCGAGCTGCACCACTACAGTGATGCAAGTTGGGCGAGCTGCAAAGATGACAGGAAGTCCGTAACTGGAGGATGTTCAATAGTGTGTGGAGCAGCAATCAGCTAGATATGCAAAAAGCAAACCTTGGTAGCTCAATCCTCATGCGAAGTTGAATACGTCACAGCTTTAAAGGTGGCGAACGAGGTAGTTTGGTTGCAGATGATGCTAGAGGCAATGGGATACCACAAGAAAGACCATGGGCGATGATGATGGATTCTCAGAGTGCCATTTATTTGTCCTAGGATCCTGTCTTTCATTCAAAGACAAAACACATACCTCTGAAGTACCATCACATTCGAGATTTGATCTTGAAAAGAGAGCTCCAGGTCCAGTACATGAAGTCTGAAGACATGATTGTAGATCTGCTCATGAAGTCGCTCGACAAGCCAGTCTTCGCAAAGCAAATAAAGACAATTGGATTAAACGTGCAAAGTTGCAAGGTTCAAGAGGGAGTGTCAAAAATTGTGAACTTCTAAAACTTTGCCGCGACACGAAGCGAAGGTCGAATGGCGAACAATTCGCAGAAGTCAACATACCTCGAAAATCCTAAAACTAAGGTCGAAGGATTCGCGAAAGTCAAACATACCTCCGAGACCAAAAGACACGACATGACATGAAACGAAAAGAAAACGAAAAAAAGTCTTTCGCGCTGCCAGCTGGCAGCTCAACGGTCGTGGAGTCTTAAACTTTATGCTAAGTTGAAACAGTTAGCAATAACAAAGAGTAACTAACTAGTTGATTAGCGCTAACTATCTTGTAATTCTCTGGTTATCTATCTTATAAACTCCACACAGTGGAGAGATAAAAATGCAATTCTGGATCAACGGAAATGTATGCGAGAGTAGAGCAGAAAAAAAAAGAATAAAAAAAATAGAAAAACGAAATATCTGTGCATGAAAGTCTGCCAATGAGTAGAACACAGCAAAAAAGCAGAGTGTCAAGCCGCCAATGAGCGAGACACTAATCATCTCGCTCTAAAAATCAAAACTGATAATACAGTTGCTCTCTCTTGCATTAGAGTAAGTTTGAGCTCAAAAAGGGCCGCATATGAATTCGTGCCAAGATCTCTTTTGCATTTTGTCACTATTTTCAACCAATATGTTTGAATCGCTATAACTTTTTAGTAGTGGCTCAGAAGTATGAGATCTAATTTATCATTGGAAAGCGCTTGATGAGCGCTTTCCAACGCACCAATTTTAGTCGCATTCTGATATGGCAATCAAAAGTTATGCCATTTTTAGTATAGACTCAAAATGTGACTCAAAGAAGTAACGTTACGTTAAAGCCACTATGTCAAGAAACTATTGGGCCACATGTACAAAAGAAGTGAATAAAAGTGAATAAAAAATGAAAAAAGAATCTTGACAAAAGGCCCTTTTTGTGTTTAAATTCCTCTAATGTCCATCTCCTTGTTTTCCGCTATCTTGATTGCTAGAATGATTTCTTTCTGTGATCCGTAGTCGCGTGCTTAGGATCCTGCAAGCTTCCGCATAAGAAAATTCAAAAGAAAGAAATTTATTTTTGAAACGAAACACGTTTGTGACATTGTCCATATCTCGTACGATGTTTGTCTTCTAGCATTGTTGTTGTCAATTTGTTATGCAGGTGTACAACAGCTGCAATTGCCTCGGCCCAACAACTATGCTTGTGCCATCATGCATCTCCTTCGACAACAAGCGTTCGGTTTCTTCTTTCGGCTATACCATTGTACTGTGGTGTATAGGCTGGTGTAAATTGATGTTCGATTCCACTGTCCTGGCAGAAGCTTGAGAACTCCTTGTTCGAATACTCGCCTCCGTTGTCGAATTTGATTGTCTGCAACTTCTTGGAGGTGTGTCTCTTTGCAAATGCCACAAACTTCTTGAAAGTATAAAACACTTTTTTCTTTAAGTAATAGATTGTAGTCATCCTACTGTAATCATCAATGACGGTGAGGAAGTATCGAGATCCTGGAATGATCTTATTTCACATGATTTAGTGAAAATACTTACCAAGCAATTTTATGTTGATGCATGATTACCATAATAAAGATAAACTTCCTAGATATAGATTCAATCCCAAGTGCCTTGAAACACTTTATACCATCTCCCACAATACAATTTGTGGGAAAAAAAATGTAAGGCAATTTTTTTTTCACATGCACATTTTGGTTGCCGTACCTTCCAATTGCCGATAGGTGCATGTAAAAAAATTGACTTTTTTTACACACACCTTTCGGCTTGAAAAGTGCATGTAAATATCTTTTACAACAAAAACAAGGGAAAAAAGAAGTAAAAAAAATTACCTCGCAAGAAGGATGCCTCCTCGAGTAGTTCCGCCCACGGAAGTGCATGCACCAGAGAGCGCTCTTCCTTGGTGAAATGCCCTTGGGAGGTCGGTCTTCAACCTCCCATAATGCTCAGTGCTCAAAGTTCGTTTGTATTTTGGAAGCATCTCCTCCCACAAAATTTTCAAGCAGAGAGTTCCTAATGCCACGATCTGCAGAATGCGCTGTGACGGCTGGATTAGTAGCATGTTCTGCAGGAATGATCAATCTGACAGCTGGATTGCTAGTGCATTCTGCAAGAATTTGCACTGAGCATTACGCAGGGGAAGACCCGGGCCCTCGGGCCTTCCGTGCAGTTCGGGCCATGCCCTCGGGCTCCCGCCCTCCCAGCACGGAAGGCCCTGGGGAGGGCCTCCCCCTCACCCAAAAAAATGAAGATTTTTGGATCTGAAAATTCTCCCTACCAATATCCGTCAGAATTCCAAATCCCGGCCCCACCTTTAGAATCCCCAGACGTGGCAAATATCTGACGGGGGGGAGGATGACATCCCTCCTCGCCATCCCGTTATAAAATCTGAGAAAATGAAAGCTGGAAGGCGAACGAAGCAAGCGAGGGAGGAGACTCGACTGCAGTTCGCCAGCGAGGGAGGAGACTGGAGTGCAGTCCAGCCGTCGGACATGATGGGTTCGGACATGATGGGTTTGTTACGCAGCGTGGTGTGTGTGGCGATCGCAGCAGCATGGATGAGATTTGCTGCAGTTGCAGCGGCCTCGTGGAGAAAGGGTGACGATCTGGAAAGTCCGCAATACAGTTTGGTGCATTCTGAATCTGATTTTGAGATCCGCAAGTACAACAACACTGTCTGGATCACAGCGCATGAAGACGACACATCATTCACCGTCGGCACATACAAGGGCTTCCACAAGTATGCTGTGTTGCCCTCATTTTTATGCGCAGTGATCTTTCGTGGAATTGAGAAATCAGTCTGTTGATAAAATGAATTTTGTCTGTATTTTCCTAATTAAATTGGAATGACTTCAGGCCATTCTAAGATGATATGTAGTAGGCAATGGTCATTTGTACGTGTAATATGGGACTTGACAGTGAGTGAAGCCATGAACTGTTGGGGACTGTATCACGTGCGGTATGGCCTGACCAAGTCATTAGTTCTGGCTGGATTTGTGAGAGTTACTTTTACCTTTTCTGAATATTGTGATGTAGGTTGGTTGGGAATATGTGCCGATGCAATTTGGTCCTTAAAAAGGCGGACAGTGGGCCCGCTGCTCGTCTTTTCTGTTAGTTGAGGAAAAAAAATTCATGGTAATTAGAGGAAATGTATATTCAGCAAATAAATAGGCAAATTATGGGATATGATCTAGCCCCCAAGAGCTTAAAAAATTCAGCCAAATTTGCATGGCTTTTGTCGTAGAATTCTAGATCATTTGCTCACGTGTGTCGTGAAGGGGAAATGGCTTAACTGCAACCTCTGCGTTTGCCATGGCTATGAGGTAGCAGATTGGAAGCTGATGCCCAGTTTGACTTTTGTTACAAATTTTACATTAGCCAGCCAGCAGCCTTAGGTGCTGCAGCTCTTAGCATATTTTGTTGATGGTTTGATGATAGAAACCATAGCAACGCTGAATTAAATCTCAATGGCGTAGACTGTGGTTCTGGCATGAAATTGTATATTCACATAAATTTTTCAATTGAGCTGTGGTACAGTGAGCTTTTGTAGGTCAATTTGCACAAGCCACAGTTCAAATTTCCTTTCAGGTCAAGCTTATCTTCCTCAACAGGCGAAAAGGCATCTTGTTATAGCTGCCAAGGTGCAGCGACACGAGGAATTTCTGATATCACAGGCTGGTGAATAGGCAGGCTGGCATCATGTTATAGCTGAAAAGGTGCAGTGATATGATGAATTCCTTCTGACATCACAGGCTGTGGAATCGGCAGGCAGTGAATATAGTTGAAAGTGTGGAAGCAGAGTGGGAGACACAGATAAAGGGAGCAATTTGTGCCAACCATACCCTGTCAGCACGGTTATCTTCTTGCAAAAGATCGATCTGTGTTCTATTAGCACTACCGATCTGTGTTCTATTAGCACTACCAAAAACGGAAAACATAGAAGGGTTACATAATGGTTCTTGGGGTAGAACGTTAGTTGGTGCTAATTAACACTAACTCACCTGAGCTAGGACAGGTGGGGTGCCTCACTGCCTTGCCAAGTGGAATAATGGCTGAATTTAGTTGTAGTTATATGCCAAGTACGTCAGGAGAAATTGTTTCTGCTTGTAATCTAGTCAGATTTTAATTCACCTTTAGTCTAGGAGTTTCTGCTAGAGAGTTATTGATATGATTTTTCACAAAAGCTTCCCATCATGGAAGCTAGCTGTTAAATGTTAGTACAAATCTGAGCAAGTCCATAATATGTCCGAGTCAGAGTAGCATATCTTATATGCCATGATTAGGATTTATTTGCTATTTGCAGTAGTTTAGTAGTTCTCTAGATAAAACACGAGATTTTTTAATAGTTTTCCAGTTATCTAGATGCTTACCCACATACGCTACTCATATTGTGATTTATCTTCAATGCTACAGAACATTTGACAGGGATGGAACTCTATTGTGTTGATGCATATTCCTTGTTTTTGGCAATGGCCATAGGTTGCAATTCTTTTACTCATCTAGGCCTTTTAGCAATTTTTAAAAGTACAGAAAAGGCGGGTTTTGAGTCGAGCTTTAGAAGCTCAATTTGAAATTCTGAAATATCTCGATCAAATTGCTGAAATCGACTTGTTAACTATGGGTCCTGCTCCAGTTTGTTGCCGATTGCTACCTTTCTTCCATGATTTGATCTCTTCTAAATCAGGTACAATTCAGCTATTGTTTTGGTGGACTTCATCTTTGCCAAATGGCAGATCTTTCTCGAAGTGTTTAGTGGAACAGCTAGCTAGCTACAATCCTAATGCCATAATGTGTACTCTTTTAGCTGTTAGAACTTAGATTTGACTATATTAGTGGTATTCTTCCTATTGGTTTATAATCTGTTTCTTTTAAATTTAGCAAGTAGATCCACAAGTGATTATTTTAGTGGAATCTTAGCAGCTCCTTTTAAAAGCTGATTCGGCTGTTTTTTAACAGCAATCTAGTGGTTGATGTGATAAATCTGATCTATTGAAAGTGGCTTGTCACCACCATCAGGGGAAGATGACTTGGTCATATGGAACTACATCCGCCTTATCGTAATCTTTTGCAAGTTGTTTTCATTTTATGCAAAACTAGTTTAACTGCTTATTGAACAGATAACAAGAACCTGCCAGATATGTTGAATTCTCAAAAACCCATTATGAAGTTTTGGAGTCGGAAAGTACTGTATGTTCTGGAGCGTACTGCCCAAAAATATAAAAAAAATCAATAAAAAATACTTTAAAAAGGAAAGTTTTCTTCCTTTTCTTCCTTCCCTCTTTGATCATCATGCCTTTTTGAGGGACACAGTTTACATTGAGAGATCCAAAAGCTGTTATGAGAGCCTATTCATATGATTATTCATGCAGCCATCGCCACTCTTACCAGTATTTTCACACTCACACTATATCATGAGTTGTGACATTATCCCTTGACCTCACCGCACATGAATCTGTAGGCTTACAATGTCATTTCCTTGATCCCCCATTGATTTTCAGTTCCAATCATTTTGACACAAATCTGTACTAGCCTGACTTTTATAATTAAGAGGTCTACCTTTTCTGTAAGATCAGAATCACTCCCACAGACATTAGATTTGTCAGGAGTATGATGAAGCGACTATGGAGGATCACATTTGTATTGTATGCGCAAAGGATTGCTTTTGTTTGTTGACGGCTAAACGCCGCATATCGATCTGGACTTTTTTTAAAACAACAAAAAATTACTACGTACTTGATAGAAAAGAAATTTCAGGTCTATTTGTTACGTACCCATAGGGGCACGCAACAGTTTATTTGAGGTGACAGTCTCATTTATGGGACGGAACGCTTGTCTGGAGCTATAGGTCTTTTGGGTGCCACGTGTCAACGTTCTATTGGCATGAGGCAACCCTTTGTTGTGGACCCTTGTCAATGTGCACAACTGCCGCGTGTCGTTGGTCATGTGTGACTCCTATGGTCGGAGCTGACCCCACCTAGAGTATGTATATAAAGGTGGAACCTCATGAGCTTGTCATTCATTCTCTCTTGGAGAATGAAGAGCTCTTCCACCGGTGGTCAGGTTAGGATGATTATCTAGGCCTCAGGATGTAGGTAGGAGAGGGTTGAGGGAAAGGTATAGTGGTATGGGACGCCATGGCTTATCGGAGATTCAAGCTTGCTTGAAGGTGGTCTATAGCTCCAGTGCACGAGGGAGAGGTGGCAATACCTCTATGGATGGGCGGTAACATAGCGTTCGTCACCTGATTGTGTCTTAGCAATGACACGGGGAGTCTAACATTTGGTATCAGGCGATCATTGTGAATAAGGTGCAATCGTTTCTACTTAAGTTTTGGTTGGTTCAAAATTCCAGTTGATTTGCTTGGTTAGCTTAGTTTTCATGGTCTCGTCGCTATGAACAACTGTGCTTTTTGTTCCGTCGAGATTCGACGTCGTTTGGATAGATTTTGGGCCTTGTATGCATGCTAAGTGGCTTGAATTTTTTACGGTTTTCTAGTTTTTGGTAGCCGTTTAGGTTGCTGAAATTTTTAAAACCGTGTTTCTAAATCCTGCTCAACGGATCGAGCACGCAGAACAGACAGAAAATCTGTATTTTGACTGTTGAAAAGTACAGTCCATAAGGGCTGTTTCTTGACCTCTTTGGGAGCCCAAAGAAAAATAAATTTGCAGTCTTATTGTCTGCTCATTTTTTTTTTGGGTAAAACAAAAAAAAAATATTTGTGAGCCTTGCGTTTGCGAGTGCCTGCATGCAGCCCAAGGCACGGCGCGGCTCCCTGTGGTGCTGTTTACTGTCTGCTTTGGCAGCTTCTACTGCCGTAGGGAGGAAAAAACAAATTCAATACTATCCAAGGTTATACACAAGTACATTGCACTTTAGTTCTTTTGTGCAAGTATGTTTTCAGTAAAAAACTGTATTTAAAGTTTTGCAATTTGTAATTCAAGTTTTAACTTCTTTTAAACATAAAGTTTAAAAGATCTTGAGTTGCAACGTTTCAAAACTTTGCAAAGTTTTAAAACCTAAAGTTGCAAATTTGAAATCAAAACCATGTGCTTGTTGTTGGAACTGTTTCTTTTCGTTGTTGTACTTTAAAGTTCGGTAGTCCTTGATTTCATGGCCAGTCCTCTTACAATATCTATAGAATAACTTCTGCATTGGTTGGAATGATGAAGTGGTTGAATTCGAGTCTGAACCAGAATTTGGTCCAGACTGCATGTTGCTCTTCCTGTCAGGATAATCTAACTGTGTAGATCTCTTGGATCTGAACTTCTGATTTCTTTTTGAATATAGAGCTTGAGGATCCGATCCTGAGCTTGAGGAGGATGCCGATCTCCTCTTGTAGAAGGAGCGAGATTACCCTTGATAGAGTGAGGTGCTCCTGAGTAGAAATTGCCATTATCCAATTTTTGTAGGCTTCAGATAATAGAGTTATGAGTGCATTAGAGTCTTCTATGACTGAGCCAGTTGCAGTCATTTGCTCCATAAGATTTTTGAAAGTGTTGAGGTGACTCGAAACACTCTCTGCGTCAGACATTCTCAGGGTGAAGAATTTCTTTTTCAAGTGTAGCTTGGAAGTCACATCCCTGATATCGTAGAGGGTTGCTAGGATGTCCCATGCATCCTAAGCAGTCTGAGCAGCACGTATGTGGCTGATCTGAGTATCCTTGATGTTGAGGGTGATCATGGCAAATGCTTTGCCATCTCTCAATCAATGTTTCATGGGTCCGTTTCGTACGTCGTTTCGAAACGGGTTTGAATCGGTTTGAAACGCGTTTCAAACGGGAGGTTCAAGTTTGAAACGGGAATTTTTATTTGGTTGTTTTTTTGAAAAATGTGTTTTAATGGGTTCTTTGGGGTTTAGACATGTCATAGAAAGACTAGTGCTAGATAGATACATCCAATTTCATGAAAATGCTCTAGAGAATGCAATTTCAAGAAGAGAAACTGTGTATGGTGGCTTTTCTCAGTCAAAAAATTTGCACTATTATAACAGTCGTTTTGAACGAAAGACACGCGTTTCGAAACGGGCCCATTTCGAACGGGGCATTTCAAACGTGTTTCTTTGTTCGAAACGCGTTTCGATGAAACATTGCTCTCAGTTTCCAATTGGTGATGATAGATGCATCACCTTCTGGTTTGAGCTCTGTGCCATCAACTATGTCCCATAGTTCTTTGGCTAGTAGTATAACCTTCATCTTAAATTTCCAGAGATGGTAGTTATCTCCATCGAATTTTTCAATGAGATATGAACTAGATGATGGATCCATTTTGGTTGAAAAAGATCATTGGTAGAAACAACGATTGTCGGAATACGAGATCGTTTGCCAGAAAGACGTCTTGGTAGAAACAAGACTGATAATCCACAGTAGAAATGCAGATTACTGAAATGCCCGGTGTGATACCATGTCGTAAATTGAGAGGAGAGGCAGCGAAAGCTTGAGCGTGGGCGTGTAGGAACGGAAACGCAACAGTTAGCAACAGAAATATTCAAGATGGATGATTCATACAAATTGTGCAAATGAACAATACAGTAGTGAGACAGAAATTGCACTCTGATTAATATCAAAATAGTGAGTACAATGCTTGAAGTGATATCTTCAGCTTAATTGTTGAGCGTGATTATGCTGGCTACAGATAATACTGATAATAATAAAAAACCTTACTTAGCTTCATTCAGCTAGTAGTATATATATTTACAAGTGTCTTTAAAAATATTGTTAAGACTGAGCATTAAAATCTAGCACTCCTCCTTAATGTGGATCCTAAAGACTTTGTTCTTCAGATTTAACATATCGTTAAATCTAAGACAAGTAATCTGTTGCCATGTATTTTGTCCTACAGAAAACCAATGCTACTTCCTTGCTATGTACTTTCTCTCTAAGGTAATGATACCTGATTTCAATATGTTTGTTTCGAGAGTGAAATCTCGGATTGAGAGATAGCGCTATTGTGCTTTGATTGTCACAATAGATTGTTGTAGGAAGTGTTTGTGCAAGGTTGATGTCTGCAAGCAGTTGCCTTAGCCAGATTGCCTCTTTGGTTGCATTTGTGGCAGATCTGCTGTGGCTGCAAAGGAGAGAAGTAGGCGGATTGAAGCATGTTTAACAACTGGGCTTAAGGTTTCAGAATAGTCCAGATCTAGAATCTGGGAGTAGCCTTTGGCGACTAGCCTGGCCTTGTAGCGATTTAGCCTTCCTTCAGCATCGTACTTTGCCTTGAATATCCATTTGCATTGGGCCACAAATGCCACTATGTACAAGGTCAAGCAAGCCTTTGGAAGTATGAACTGAATCTGAAATAAAAAGACTTCTTGCATGCTTGCTGATAAAACAGCTTTCGCATGGAGAAGTTGGCTTGTTGACAGAAGGCAGATCTTGTACTACACTTTGAGTAGACATTTGCTGGATGCTATTGAAATTGAGGTGGCCAAGTCTGAAATGCCACAACATATCAGTTGATTCAGAAGTGGCTGTGTGAAGAGCTTGATTGTTAGAAGAGTAGCAGTGGCTGAGTTTGTAAAGATAGCCGCTTCTTCTTCCCCTACCAATTTGTTAAGAACTTTGAAAGGACCGCTAAAATGTGGAGATAACTTCGGACATTTCCCCGTTTGATGTGTCTTAGAGTCTTTTGGGATTCTAAGATACACCCAATCACCGATCTCAAATTTTCGAGGAGCGCGGCTTCGGTTAGCATAAAATTGGGCTTGATCCTGAGCCAATTTAATGCTTTCCCTAGCCACCTGCAACATTTCCTGCATATCGTGCAAGAAATCTGCTGCAGCTTGAACCTTAAGACCTTTGAGTCCAACGGAGATAGGGGAACGAGGTTGAAAGCCGTACAAGAGCATAAAAGGACTAAAACCAGTGGCAGAATGCTTCATACTATTGTATGCGAACTCAACCATTGGGAGATACTTTTCCCAATCTGATTGTTACCTGGAAACATATGCGCGAAGCATATCTTTCATCGACTGGTTGACACGTTCGGTCTGACCATCGGTCTCTAGGTGATCTGTAGATGATAGACTTAAGGTAGTCTCCAGTCTTTCGAAGACCGCCTGCTAGAACTTGCCAGTGAACTTGGAATCACGATCACTAAGAATATCGTTCGGCAAACCATACAACCTGAACAACTTTTCAACGAAGAGTTGAGCAAGTTCAAAAGCTTTGACAGTAGTTTTTGTTGGAATAAACTGTGCCATTTTGGTTAGCCTGTCAACTACTACCCAAATAGCATCGTGACCCTTCCTTGACTTGGGAAGTTTGACCACAAAATCCATGGAAATACTTTCCCATTTCTTGCTGGGAATTTCCAATGGATGCAATAGACCAGCTGCTTTGAGTCTTTTCGCTTTATTTACCTGGCATTGTTCACACTTTTGAACATTTGCCTCGACATGACCTTTCATTTTTGGCCAATAAAATTCTCTCTTAACAAGGTCAAGTGTCCTCTGTATACCAGGGTGTCCCGCGTTGGGGCTATCGTGGCACTCATGCAGGATTTGGGCCCTAATATCCGCGATATCTGGTACACAAACTTTTCCTCTTCGGAAAAGCAAACCATTTCTAATGGAATAATCAACAAGTATCTTCTCTTCGCGAGATTTCTTGGAATCCTGCTTTCCAAGATTATCTTCTAAATAGAGCTTCCTGCCAGGACTTCTTGCCAAATACGACCGAAAAACTCATCGGTTCGACAAAGATCTCGCAAAGAAAGATATAACTCGGATTGGAACTCAACAAAGCATAACTGATTAACTTCTCCAATCCGGTTCAAAGCATCAACGACCCAATTCGATGTACCTCGACGATACTTAATGTCGAATTCAAACTCTTGAATAGGTTCCGACCAGCGGGCCTTACGACCCCTAAGGTCCGAGGCATCATAGATATACTTAAGAGACTCATGTCTGTCATAAGCATGAATTTAGACCCGTACAAATAACGTCTCCAGATCTTTAACGCATGGATGACAGCAAAAAGTTCCTTCTCATAAGTAGAATACCCACTTTGAGCTGGGTGTAACTTCTTGCTCTCAAAAGCCACAGGTCTACCATCTTGGTAAAGGACTGCACCCACTGCATAGTCACTAGCATTCGTTTCCACCAGGATCTGCTAGGGTCCACTATGTATAAGATAGGGGCTATAGACACTAACATCTTCAAAGCTTCAAAGCTTTGATTAAGTTCATTAGTCCAAACAACAGGAGGACTGATCTTCGAACGCCTTCCGACCTTCTTCTTATTACCCTTTTTAGTTTTCCGTTTGGCTTTCTTCACTCCCTTAAGAAAATTCGTTAGAGGCAATGCAACTAAGGCATAGTCTTTAATGAATTTATGGAAAAACCCTGTGAAGCCCAAAAAAGGTTTTACTTCCCTAATGGTTTTCAGGATAGGCCAATCACGAACTTTATGGACCTTATCATAGTCGATCTCAAGACCACGATCAGACACGATATGTCCCAAATACTTGAGTCTTGTTTGAAAAAACTCACATTTAGACTCCTTAGCATAAAGCTTTGCCTGCCTTAGATTATCTAAGACTGTATGCAAATGCGCTTCGTGCTCCTCAAGAGTCTTACTGTAAATCAATATGTCATCTAAAAATACCACAAGAAACTTCCCCAGATATGGACAAAGAATATCGTTCATCATCTGCTGGAAGGTTGCCGAGGCATTAGTTAGACCAAAAGGTAAAACTAAAAATTCGTAATGGCCATACCTAGTACGAAAACCAGTTTTGGAAACATCCCCCTCATGTATCCTAATTTGATGGTATCCCGGCCGAAGGTCCAATTTGGTGAAATATTTAGCACCATTCAATCGATCCATTAAGTCGTCCATCTGAGGCAAGGGATAATGGTTCTTAATTGTCATTTTATTAAGCTTTTTGTAATCGACACAAAGACGAATACCACCGTCTTTCTTGCCGGTTAGCAAAACAGGAGCTCCCCAAGGGGATTTACTAGGCCGAATATGGCTTTTACGTAACAACTGTAATAGATCCTAACACCACAGTAGGGCAAACACTAACTGATCCACCCAACCTTGCCTACTCCCTGATATAGAGTAAGCCCCTCCTAGCCCAGTGTGAGGACTGGTAGCATGCTACTGCCAAGTGTCGGCCACGTGGCACTGACGTGGCCGACTGCACGTCGGGACCCAACTGGGGGCCCTATCCTGCTGACAGGGTCCCTAGGTTGTGTTAGGCCTGCCATGGCTATGGACCGTGCTGGGGCACACTACTCACACTGTCTTGCCCTGTTGGTCATGTACGCTGGACACAACCCTGACTGTGGTATCTGACCTATCTGTGTTCCCTAGGGTTCGGCACTGGTTACGAGCTCGTAACACTCCCTCCCCCTTAAGAACCGTCTTGGTCCTCTAAGACAAAGTCTGGAAAAATCTTGCGAAGGACGCTGCCTCTTTCCCAAGTGGCATTCTCAACAGGCTGATCATTCCACTTAACCAGATATTCTCGGTATAGAGTATGACGAGTCTACGTCTCTCTACTATCAAGAATCTCCTCTGGTTCATGTGGAGGTTGTTGAGGATCCAATGGGAGAACTAGAACACTATCCCCTACCAGATTATCTGATCTGGTTAAGGCTTTTCGTAACTGACTTACATGAAAGACTGGAAAAACCTTACTGCTGTGTGGGAGTTCTAGTTCATAGGTGACCTCGCCTAGTCTCCTACTGATGGTAAAGGGACCACAATACCTTGGAGACAACTTAGCACACACTCCTGATTTGAGGGTTTTAGAGTCAACTGGGACTCTCAAGTAGACTTTCTCACCAGTGGAGAACTGCACATCCCGTCTGTGTGGATCTGCATAATGCCTGGCTCGATCCTGGGATTGTCTAATGCTACGCTTAGCATGTTCTATCATCTGGTTTAGGTCTTCTAAAAAGTTTCTGGCTGCTTCAACTTTTTCTTGTTTAAACCCTACAGCTGTGGGTGAGCGTGGCTGAAAACCGTACATCAGCATAAATGGGCTGTATCCCGTAGCTGAATGTTTGGTACTGTTGTAAGCAAACTCTAATATCGAGAGATACTCCTCCCAATTAGTCTGCCTCTTGCTGACGTATGCACGAAGCATATCCTCCAGCACTTGATTTACCCTTTCTGTTTGACCGTCCGTCTGTGGATGGTCGGTGGTACTCATATTAAGTTTAGTATGGAGATGATGGAATACTGCCCTCCAAAAATTTCCAGTAAACTTACTGTCCCGGTCGCTGACTATGCCGGAAGGTAGACCGTACAATTTAAATAGCCCGTCTACAAACAACCTCGCTAACTCTGGAGCTCTAATGGTTGTTTTGGTCGGAATAAAATGAGCCATTTTGGTCAGACGGTCAACTGTGACCCATATAGCGTCATTACCCTTTTGGGTTTTAGGCAGGCCTACTATAAAATCCATGGAGATACTCTCCCATTTACCAGCTGGTATTTCTAAGGGATGCAACAACCCTCCTGCCTTTAAACGCTCTGCTTTATTTACTTGCTTTAACCTTATTTGGGTCCATCTTAATCCCATCTGAAGAGATAATGTGACCCAAATATGCTACTTCTTCAACGAAGAATTCACACTTGGATTGTTTAGCATAAAGCTTATGCTTTCTAAGCAGTCGAAACACCTTTCTGAGGTGTTTTAGATGCTCCTTCCTCGTTTTGCTGTAGACGAGGATGTCATCTAAAAATACGACTACAAATTTACCCAAGTATGGTCTGAGGACACTGTTCATCAAGGTCATAAAGGTAGCTGGAGCATTTGTGAGCCCAAATGGCATCACCTTAAACTCATAATGACCGTGACGAGTCCTAAAAGCTGTTTTCGAGACATCTTCCGATTTTATACGGACTTGATGATATCCCGATCTGAGGTCTATTTTGCTGAAAAACTTAGTCCCGTCGAGTTGATCAAACAACTCGTCTGCCCGAGGCATAGGGTATTTATTCTTAATTGTGACTTTATTGAGGGCTCTGTAATCTACGCAAAGACGCATAGACCCCTCCTTCTTTTTCACCAATAGGACTGGTGAGGCCCATGGTGAACTACTGGTATGAATTTGGCCTTTCCCAAGATAGTCTGTTAACTGCCTAGTTATTTCTTCATCCTCTGTTCGGCTGACCCGATACGGAGGTTTAGAAACAGGTGCTGTACCTGGTACTAGGTTTATTACATGATCTACCTCTCTGCTAGGTGGTAAACCATGTGGCAAATCTTCAGGAAAAACATCTTTAAATTTAGACAATAAAGTTTCTAATTTACTAATTTTCTGCTGAATAGAACTGGAAATAGAAACTTCAGGAATAAACTGAAAGTCACATAAGAATACCTGATGGTCTTCGTCTCCGATTAGCTGACAGAGCTCTGAACTGCACACGATAGGGCTGTTGGGAACATCATGCTCCCCATGCAACTAGATCTCTCGGCCTTTATACTGAAAGCTGAGGGTGTTCTCCTGATAGTTTCTGTGGAGGGAAGGTCCTAAACTGTAGAGCCAATCTCTCCCGAGAACAATGTCTGTTTGATCCAGGTGCATTATCTGAAAGTTTATTTCATCTTGGTACCCCTGAATACCAAGATTTAACTTACTTACCATAGTTTCCCATATTTTTTTATCTTCACCCTTAGCTAATGAAACTATGTACCTATGCTGACTAGGTACCTCTTGTAATTTAAGCTTTTTAACCAGGGTGTGGTTGATGAAATTATGGGTTGCCCCATCATCAACCATGACTCTTACTGACTGGTTACCAACTTTCCCATGCATACGTACTAGGTCATGCGGCCCAAAGCTGAAGGGTCTCGCTAGCATTGCAGAGGTCAGCTGGCAACAGTGTCATGATCTTCATGATACACTTTGATCTCGGAAGCTGCCGAGTCACTGGGGAAACATATAGTCTGAACAAGATGAACTTGTTTTTTATCTTTTTTATCTTTTTTAGTGAAAGGCCCCTTGGGACACTGTCTGACTGTGTGTCCCTTGCCCATACACACAAAGCACAAACGTTCTTGTTTGGCTTTCTCAAAATCATCTGGTTTTAAGGGCTGTATGAGTGAAGGGCGTTTCTGAGGAGCTTCACCTTTAAATTTATCTTCTTTCTTTCTTTTTAAAAATTTCTTTTTAAATTGAAAGTCTTTCTGAGGAAGCTGCTCAGAAAGTGGTTGCTGTCTCGCTCTTTTCCTACCCACTGAATCATCATAGATTTGAGCATATCTGAGAGCTTGCTCAAGGGTAGTAGGCGAGTTTCTCTGGACCTCTACTTTATATTCATCTTTGAGGCCACAGACAAATCCCCTGATATTCTGATAGTCATCCATATTTTTAATCTTTAAAATTGCTTCTCGATACTGCGAGATATATTGGATGAGGGATTTATCCATTACTGTTCTTTCCCAGGCTTCCCAGGCTCTATCCAGTTCATTTTCTGGTAGAAATTCTCTTAGGAAAGCTTCTTCAAAAGCTTTCCATGACCGGGGAGTCTGCCCAGTCTCTTGGAGATTTAACCACCACTGATAGGCCATAGGCCCTAAGGAAAGACTGGCCTCAATTGCTTGAAAATGGTCAGGGGTCTGTTTAAGAGCATGAATGTTCTTCCATTTGCTGAGGAAGGTTTGTAGAATATCTGCATTTCTATCCTTCTCTTCCCCATTAAAAGTAGGAGGCTTTAAATCTTTAAAAACACTGGGGTGAGACCGTAAAGTCTCACCCGAAACTGATGGAAGTGGAGAAGGGGATAACTGAGAAGTGGAGGGAAGGCTTCCTTTCGCGGAGCTCAAAATCAAGTTTTTGAGTTCAGCGAACGAGTCGTCCACACTGGACTTGAAATTGGCTAATGCCAGCTTCAGTTCATCCACTTCTGTTACCAATTGGAGGAACTGCTCCTTGGTAACCAGTTCATCGAGTTCTTCGGCGAACTGTTCCTGTCCTTCTACTTCCATGGGTTCCTTCCCTTTTCTATAAGCCAAGGCTTATGTTTCAAGTTCGTCGAAGCCTCTCTCCGGGGGTTGATCAGGTCCCTGAGGAGTGGTCATCTTCGGAACTGAAAGAGAGCTACCTTAACTTCTGAAGGAAAAAAAGTCTAAAAGACTAATTTACAACTGTACAAGGGAAGGAAACTAGCTACTTCCACAGAGAGAATACAGAAAAGCCCTTCTCAGCTTCTTTCTCAATCTGATTTGAGGTTGGAAAATGTGCAACAAGATCTGAAACTTTTGCTATCCCCCCTCGCTGGTCTGACAGCATCTCAATTTGTCCACATTTAGACTCAAAAATCCGCTTGAATCTCTGATTTGACCTCAGCTGGTAGGTCGCTGGTCTGTGACAAGCAAGTCTGAAGCTCAGACTTCTAGAAAACCTTTGAAATGCAAGGATAAATTCTAAAATTTATCCCCTACTGTCCAGCGCTGGACCTGCTGTAGAAATCCGCTTCAAATCTTGCTCAATTTGTCACTGATTTCCACTCAAAACTCAAGGAAGGAGGCTGCTCTGACAGCGCTGGTCTGCATCAAACTTCCTGACTTGAAAACGCTCCAAAATCCGGAATTTCCACTCCAAAATCGAAGTTTAAACCCTGATTGGCAGCGCTGGACCTGGCCTAGAAAGCTGATCCAAATTTTACTGTAAAAACAAGTAATCCTACGGAGATTTCCACCATAGATAGCTGGTTCTCCAGCGCTGACCCTGCTCTATCTATCTTTGCATATTAACCATAGTTGCTATGCACTCTGATGGATTTCTCCCCTGCTGAAACTGAGCTCCCATAGAAGGAGATGACTCTGATACCAGGGTAATAGATCCTAACACCACAGTAGGGCAAACACTAATTGATCCACCCAACCTTGCCTACTCCCTGATATAGAGTAAGCCCCTCCTAGCCCAGTGTGAGGACTGGTAGCATGCTACTGCCAAGTGTCGGTCACGTGGCACTGACGTGGCCGACTGCACGTCGGGACCCAACTGGGGGCCCTATCCTGCTGACAGGGTCCCTAGGCTGTGTTAGGCCCGCCATGGCTATGGACCGTGCTGGGGCACACTACTCACACTGTCTTGCCCTGTTGGTCATGTACGCTGGACACGACCCTGACTGTGGTATCTGACCTATCTGTGTTCCCTAGGGTTCGGCACTGGTTACGAGCTCGTAACAACAACTCCTTAAGTTGACTAGCAACTTCATCTTCTTCCTTCGGGCTCATCCTGTAGGGAAAAAGCGATACAGGAGAGTTGTCGGGAAGAAGATCTATGTGATGGTCTACTCCCCGTGAGGGGGGAAGACCCTCAGGCAACTGCTCAGGGAATATATCATTATATTCCTCCCTAAGTCTCTTAAAGATTTTGCCCTCAGGCGAAGATTCTAAATTATCATTAGAAAAAGACAAAGCTTTAGGGAAAGACAATACATCAACATTGCCATATTGAGTACTAAAAGCATCCATGTAAGATTCATCTTTCAGATAACATAAATACGAAAAATACTCAGAATTCAAAATACATTGATTCGCTTCATGAGCAGCTACAAAAGGTAGATCAGGCCCATCGCCTTTAAGACAAACCCATGAGTCATTATGCAAGAAAGAAATACAATGAGATACATAGTCTTTGTTTAAGGACTCATTCCTAGCATAAAACCACTTTTTTCCTAGGATTACATCCACCTTATCTAGATTCGTGACATGAAAAGATAAACTATCTACATAGTCTTGAATCTTCAACGGCACGTGGGGGACAAAGTGGTCCCAGACCTGTTGCTCCCCACCAGCTGCCATCCTAACCACATATTTGTGGTCACTTGGTGCGGTTGCCAGCTGCAGCTTCTGCACCAACTTAACATTAATAAAATTATGCGTAGAACGTCGTCAAAAAGAACACTCACAGGTTGGCTGCCTACGAACCCACTCCAAACACTGTAGTATTAAAACAACAATTTCTACAAACTGATTCATCTTTAAAAGATATATCAATGCAAGAAATAGAAGAATTACCTAGTGCCTTAAAGGAGCAGCCACCCTTCTTCCGTGTCTTCGGGCAGTCCTTGGAAAGGTGCCCCTTCTCCATGCAGGAGAAACATAGCCCGTCGCTTTTGGCCTTGTCGAAGTCCGCTCTCTCCAACCGAGGGCGCTTCTTTTTCTTCCCCGAAGGAGAAGCTTCGCCGACCATGCGCTCCTTTCCCTTTTTGAAAGAAGGGCCCGCAGAGGATTTGTCTTTGGTTTCGAGCTTTGGCTATTCTTTGTGGGTTACACTGTGCGTATCTTCGAAAATCCGAGCGAAACGCACGGCATCCTCTAAGGACTGTGGCTGATTACGGCGTACCTCCAACTGATATTCCCTGGGCAAACCCAAAATGAAATGCAGCTTAAGGAGTACCCCGGCTATGCGGTTAAAAAACCGCGAAGCATCCTCTTGGAAGTCTTGCAAGTAGACGTCCAAGGGCTTCGTCCCCATTTGCAACGTGGCAAATCGACGATAGTATTCAAAATCGTTTAGGACAGGCATAAAGGCAGCCTTAAAGGCTACCTGGAAGTCATCCCAGGTGGTTGGGACTGTAGCTCGGTCTTTAAGATCTTGCCACCAAGAATACGCCTTACCGCGTAAAAACATGATGGCCGTCGAAATATGCGAGCTATCTGGTAGATCGTGCATGGAAAAATGTGACGTCCATCGATCTAACCAGGCTAACACCACATCTTGGTGTCTGTCCTTCTTCTCTCCAATAAAAAATTCCGGAGTAAACATCGGGTTTAGGAGAGCTTGTCGAGACTGGGACATAGCCCGAATCTCAGCCTTCGCCCGTTCATGCTTTGAACGCATGTCCACAATTTGTTGCTATAACAAATTAATGGCACGCGTCATGTTCTCCATATCAGTTCCGACGGGACTTGGAGCTCTAGTCTCATCCATAGGGGCGTCCATGGATAAAGGAGTAACTGGCAAAAAACTAGAGGGAAAACAGAGAGCTACGGTATAAAAACCGCAAAAAGGAAAAAACTAGTGCACAAGGCCTCAAGAAATAACCAACTTGAGAGTAATAAAACTCTACAACTTGGGAGAATGAGGGAAAGGAAGTGACCGTACCTCCTTTACCTCCTCCCCAAAGCTCCTCTCAAAAAGGATAGGTGGGGCCCATGAAAGGCCCCATTTGCCCCTTCTAGGCCTTTTTAGCCATGTGGGACCACCTCATGGTGCCACATGGCCCATGGACCCCAAAGATTTAACAAACTTACCTCAATCTATTCTCCCCCTTCCATCTCCTACATACCAGCACAGCCCCTCTCCTAGCTTAGGAGATCTGGAGGCACTAAATCCCCCCCCTTCCCTGCGCGTTCTCTAGAGTCCGACAGTTTACAAAGCCAACTATAGAACTAGGTGCCTGATTGTCCGTACAGTTTGCAGGCTTGTCTGTCAACGTGACTGTAAACAAGGATCATAAAATTACTTTTTTGATCAAAAATTGATTTCAACCTGTGAAGGTTTCACAAAGGTAGGGGAGTAAACACAAAAGTTTCACAAGGTTAACTTAGAACTCTAAGCCATCTTTAAGTTTGTTCTTGCAAAAACCAAATCCAAAGATTTGCATAAGAACAAAACTCAATTAAAAAGCCAAAATAAAGAAATTAGGCTTTTAACTAAAATACAACCTTCTCAAGAATTTCCTTGAACAAGGATTTAATAAGCAGAACAGTAACATTCCCTTATAAAGGAATACCAAACCGAAAAGACACAAAAAGAAACGTGTGCACCTTAAAGAAATCGATGGCTTTGATACCAACTATTACAACTCCCTAGGATCATCGACTGCCTTGAAGGTTCCGCACACCCCATACCAGTGACGACGCACCTTAACCGCCCAACCGTGGGGTCACAACCGACCCACCCCCATGCTCTGGAGCAATCGACACAAACATGCCCGATCAAGCCTCCTACGATAACTGGCGTCCCATACCACCAGCCATCGCACTCGGCTCTCCCTAGCACACATCTCCTGGCCTGGAGATACATCCTGGCTCATGCACATGCTCTCCATCCACCAACTCCCGGGTAGACTGAGTGAATGGAAAGAGGGAAACCCCACCACTATATAGGCATAGCACAGTGGGTCCCATCTAGCACGGTCCTGCCGGTGACACGTGACCACCTAGGATGGTGATGTGTGGCACCTAGACATGTTGATAACTCCAGTCCTGCGTCATGCCCCTTGCGAGGCCGTCACTGAAGGGCGTACCGTTATGGTACATAACAGGGCCCTATCCTTCTGACAGGGTCCCTATGTTGTGTTAGGCCCACCATGGCTATGGACCGTGCCAGGGCAACACTACTCACACTATTTTGCCCTGTTGGACGTGTACGCTGGACACCCCCCCAACTTTGGTATCTGACCCCTTGAGTTCCCTAGGGTTAGGCACTGGTTACAGGCTCGTAACATGTCCTGTACATTTTAACAAAATGGGTCAGTGCCGTCAACACTCTTAACTAGGAAAATACTATTTAAATCGTATGAGGCAACATAGTTCAAGAAACATGGCATTATGACCATTTACAAATCAACTGAACCCTCCTCATTTCTCTACCTCTACTTCTACGTCTACTTTCTCTGTTCCCTTTTTAATTTCCACAAAGTGCATTGTCCCGTCTTTGTAGATGACACGTTTGCCCATGTCTTTTACTTGTTGGCGAGCTTTCTTTCGTTCTTCCACCTGTACGTAGGTTAGGTCTTCATCAGACATCGCTTCAGTTGCAGGCTGCTGTACCGCAGCAAGTTGTGCCGCTGCCTCGGCTGCAACTGTAACTATAGGTTGTCCAACATCCTGCGCTGTAGCAGGTGGGAGAGATGGGTCTTCGGGGAGGGAGGGGGAGTGTGAGTTTCCCCCCGTTTATATCTTGGCATGCAGGAAGGGTCCTCAACGGATCAGGGGGTGCACGATGGATCAGGACGCATCAGGCAGTTGGACAGCAGCAACTCGCTACTCAGAATGCAGCAGCAGTAGCAGCGTGCTAGCGCGCCATCGCTGGGGCAGTGCGTGAGCAGGGCGTGCTGGAGAGAGAGAGAGAGAGAGAGAGAGAGAGAGAGAGAGAGAGAGAGAGAGAAGAAAGCTTTATTAACGTCTTTTGGGCACCCGTGGGTGCATAAGACCAAAAAGAAAATATGTACAAGCAACAGTGGGAGCATCATCCACAGGAGGATGTGGCCGTAAAATGCTATAAACTAGCTACGAATGAAAGTAGAACAAGGCAGAAGTGAAATAAGCCCACAACCCGGGCCAGGTATAATAGAAGAACTACAAAAAAAGTACCAATGCCCACAATCCGGGCCAGGTGAAGAATAAGTACATATCAGCGAAAGTAAGTGTGAAGTGTCCGCTGAGTTGAGTGTACAGTGGGCCCTGATGGAGGCAAGTGGCGACTACATCTGGGCTTTTTCGCGGTGGCATAGAGATAGGAATCTCATCTTCGGAGTCATTAGGATGTGCTCGAGTCCGAAAGAAACCAGTGAGAAGCAGCTGCTGGGAGTCTAACCCCAGGTGAAGAAGAAGAAGAAGAAGCTTTCTTAATGTCTTTTCCATGCCATGAGGCACATTAGACTGAACAATACATCAAAAAGATGGAAACTAGACGGATCGATGCCATCAGCTCACAAAACTGAAAAAGATCTAACTAAGAAGAGAACACTATAGGGTTATATGGTACGTAGACCATTTACAGGTTCGACTAGACATCTCGTCAATTCTTTAACTCTAATTCTAGCTCTGAACAGTCTTAGATATCTTAGTCAAACTCTCATTAATAGCAACAGGTTTAAAATCTACAAATCAAATAATACCTTCTCTGTAGATCAACCGTTTTCCATTTGTTAAAGCTTCTTGTCTTGCCTTTTTTCGTTCTTGGACTTGAATGAAAGTAAGGTCTTCGTCCATGTAGATCTTGGCCCGCAGTTTTGATCTTTTACCTAGAACTTCACGACGATGTGAATCAGATGTGAAGTGTATGACAAGAGTGTCTGGATCCTTCTTAGGATGCTAGACGGTATCCACACCTTTGTTATGGTGCTGAAGAGTGCCTTCCAAAAGCTTCTTAGCTTCACCAACAGCATCCTGGGAGTTAGTAATGCCTCTGACCTGAACATTGAGAGCTTCCTACACTCACAGACGACTCTCGGTAAATGAACGAGGAGGTGTAGTAGTATTAGAACCTTTAAGTACATCTGCCCAAGCCTGGAAAGCCATATGATGCTGCTCCACCTGATTTTCGAGCTGATGGATCTTAGCTGAATTAGCCTGAAGAATGAGTCTATGGAAACTTGATGGTAAAATCTTAACATGTGAAATATAATGAAAGACTGTTTGAGGTGTCTATATAGTACTTGTTGGACATGTGATATCCTCTATACCATAGTTGCCTGTTCCGGAACGCGTTCTGTTTCGTAAGATGGGTAGAGAAAAAAAAAATCGTGGCTATTTAACAAAGGAAAGTTTTATTTTATATCTTTTCGTACCATGTACCGACCCAGTACGTTCCGACTGGTTTTGGTCAGAATGGGTTTCTAAGCTCTATACTAATAAGAAATTTAAGTTGAAAAAGTATGTCTTCAGAGCTTCAGTTACAGGACAGTTATTGCTCTGGACTGCGTTGGTTTCCAAGGAATCTCGCTTTGCAATAGACTCCATACATGCAAAGAACAGGCTGAGATTGAAAACCTTAACAAACAGGGTATCCTTTTTCCTAGTGCATGGAGAATCGTCAGATATGAAATTATATGGTATATGGTAGCTTGTGCATATGTTTCTTACTTGCAGGAGCTGCTCCTAGGCTATTCTTGAAAGTACGAGGTTAAATGTAAGGTGGTGGTACTTTTTGTCTTAAAAGGAGCATCAGCTTTCAGCTAAAATGCTATTTTGGCTCAAATGTGAACACTCGATAATTATCATGTCTGATGCTGAAGCTGCAAAATTTAATCCAACAGGTTCAATCGGGCGGAAAAAGAAAAGGTGTAGATTTGCTCATTTTCAGTTTCAGAAAAGCAGGAAAACAAGGCGGCCATCAGATAATCGCATAACATTCAAAATGTTATATTTGTCACTGTTGATTTCATGTGTCTGTTTACAGGAAAAGACAAGTAAATTTTGGTGCCAGATGTGATGAAGAATCTTCTGACCTCCTTTTGTTGGGAAAATTCAGGCTCTTCCAGTATATCGAGGGTGCCAATTTGAACTCATCTCGAGTGCCAATGACATCACCAATTATGACAGGCATTGTGCCTTCCTTCGGTCCCTCTCATTCATTTGCATTTATTGTTCGATTATACGTACCAGCAGCATTCCAGAAGTCACCTCCTGTGGCATTGCCAGAGTTGAATTTAAAGGTGGAACGCTTAGGTGAACAATGCATTGCTGTTCGTAAATTTTCTGGATTTGCAAGAGATTCAAATATTGCAAAGGAGGTGGCTAAACTTTCCTTGAGCTTAAAGGAGTCACCCTGGAAATATACTTTCTCTGAAAAGCCAGCTATTGGCCACGATGCTTACTCGATTGCCCAATATAGAAGACCATTCCAGATCTTCTTCCGGGTTAATGAAGTTTGGGTGGCCTTGACAAATTTGGTGACAGATGATTGCTTACCAAAAAGAAGTTTGCAGGACACCATCCATCATGAAAGCATATGAAATCCGATCCTGTAGATATAAAGCATGTGAGTCCAAATTTAGCAGTGTGCCGTGAGTCATGACCTATAGCAACTTTGACAGCTGTTGATGTGCATATAAAGGGCAATCTCGATGATTTTCTTTAATGTGGAAATCTTCAGAGTATCTGATTGAAAAGTCTTGGTAAAGGCATGATGCCAAAGTCAATTCTCAATAAAATTTCGTTGTATGTTGTGTGCCTGCTTAGATGGCCTATGACTGTATATTCACCAGGAGGTCCTTGTTGGCCAAACTAAAGATCTGTCAGTTTTGAGGTTCTAAAATGTTGAGTTCCTCTCTACACACTTTCACTTGGAGTTTTTTTTATATTTAAAGGGGGGGGGAAGGATTTGTGTTTTGATTTTTCAACATTTGTCATACAGGCAAGTATGAATGTTTATTAAAAAGAGCGTTAAATATTACCTGCATGTGTCTTATCTTTGGAAAATTCTTTGCTGTATTATTTCTCTCTCTTGTCGAAAATCCCTTTCTGGTGGGATGGGTGTGACAATCATGAGGTTCATAATGGAGACAAGGTCATCCTGATCAGGGAGGAAATATTTCCGGTTGGTCTTGCGCTTTTGGTCATCTGTAATTACTTTTACCTCTTCTCCCTCTGGATGTAGCTCATATAGGTGCTGATGAGTGTTGGTTCTCTGTGGCAATGCCTGAGCATGCAAAATTGTACAAAAAGCCAGAAAATGATTCATTTGTTTGAAATGTTGAACAGTCCCTCAACATAGTCCACCTAGTTTGCAGGCTTCCCTCTTTCTTGGGTAAACTTTACTGGGCAGTTGATCCTTTAAACATCTTACGAAGAAGGTGAGCACGTTATGCGAGCTTGGTTATGAGAATTCAGAACTGATGAAAGGAATTTACTATGATGTGTGTGTGTGTGCTACTTGAATGAGAACTTTTTTGCTGGATTGGACATTAATATCATGCGATAGAGCACAGGCTATTTATTTCAACCATAACTTTTTTGAAAACACAGCCTTTGGCAAAATCTGGACGATTTCAGGTCTCAGATAAGGCTAAATATGCTCACTTGGAAGAATGAACATGAGAAGGTAGTCAGGAAATCTGCATCTTCAGAAACTGCAGCAGTTGATCCAAAGTAGTAGGAGTTTTCATGGTGCTTGACGGCTTGCTCACGGAGGAATTCGAGGCATCGAAGAAGAAGGAAGAGCTTGTGATCAGGTCCTGGAATGATGTAATCCTCGGCGGGCTTGAAATTTTCAAGGATTCATAGCAAATGTGTGTAGATCGGCAGTGTTCCAAGGCTGATTTCTGATTCTCATGGAGGTGAGAGTGAGCAGAATTGGAAAGTGGAAGACTCAAGCAAACGTGCATGTTGGCATGAAAATCTTAGAAAAATATTGTTACAACTGCTAAAGGGGCTCATGTCCTCTACAGGCACATAGAGACGACATAAAGATGATAATGTTGACCCTCAAGAACTGGCATGAAGTGCTTCAACACTGTAGCTTGCATCCGAAGCTGCAAGGCTATGCTTCAGAGATCATTCCCAGAAATCCTGTTCCTCTATTTCTTGATTTTCCATGAAGAAAGGTCTGATGAGAACTTTCTTCATGGAGAAATCAGAGGTAGAGCAACTGGAGCTGGAGCCAAAGCTTTATCTTAAAGCTGGTGATGTGGTTCAACCTGCTTGCTCTTCCCTGTCCCAAAACTCTCAAGGATAAATAGATCGAAGCTGATGGGCGAAGGTACAATATCTGATGCTGAGAATTTCTGTACCTTCTCTGGAGCAATGAGGCTGGCTTGAGAACCCAATGCATCGGAAGGTCTCACAGTGCTTGCCATCTCTCACCTACACTTTCAGCTACGTTAACAAGCAGCATGAAGTTTGTGTTGGGAATTGTATCATTGATTTTCTGGCCATGCCTTGCAACAGAACAGGCAAGGACTTTTGTAATCATCTGTGACATTGACGTGCTTGTCTTTCTTATTTTCTATCTCAAACATTTCTATTTGCCTGTTCATGACGCTTTGTACATCCGTCTCTATCCATGTGATTTTGAAAACATGATTATAATGCTTTATGTTGTTTGAAGTTGTAGATCGGTTTCACAAGAATTATTGAATAATGAGTTTTTTGGTATCCTGTTGTTTCCAGAGGATGAAATGACTTTCAGGGTTCGAGACAAAGTACCATAGTTGTAGACTAATAGCAAGTCCCTTTTTCACTTCATTTGCTGCCCATTTTTTGAACTTTAGCAAATGAGTTGAGGGGAAGTAGACCGCCTCCTTTTCAAACTTGGTTGGCAAGTGTTAAATGTAGGGTCTCAATCTGCTTGGCCAGTTTGAATCTGTGGGTTTTTTGTTGGGCATTTTATAAAGATCCATTTTGTTTGAAGACCATGTCACATGAAGTGTTAGTTAGAAATGGTAGTTATGTGTAAAAGTTGAAGGGCTGAGTGTTGCCTTTCTTGGTGTAAAGGCTGGGCAACAGTACCCTAACCTCTTGTTGGCATGTTATGGCGATGGAAGATCAAGATGATTCTCATGGAAAAATCCAATGTGCGGAATCATTGATGGGACTGACAGAGCACCTTGGATAGATGAGGAAGGAGTGGCGATGGATCAAGCAGCTTTGAAGCTGTTTGAATGCATGAGCGGAAGGCTCTCATCACCATCTGCCTAACAACGGGGGAGACGCTTGCAGCTTAGGTACAGGATGGACTGGCAGATGCAAGGATGGCAGAAGGAGATTCTTTGACTATTCATCCAAAAATGATGAAGGGACTAGACAGGCAAAATTGGAAGTTGCTGGGGCACTTGTGGAAAGGACTCATCTAGTATTCATGGTGCTAAGAAGTTTGCCATCCTCCTATGAACCATTGATATTGATACTACAAGGATGCAAGGTGGAAGACATGGAAATGGGGTATGTAATGTAGAGGTTGCTTCAAGAAGAGGAAAGGAGAAAGAGCCTGTCTTCTCATGATGAACATGTTTTGATGGGGAAGCTTGCATACGTTAATCTGGGAAAAAGACAAAACTATCCAAAAGGCAATCTTGCATCAAACCAAGAACATGAGGATAAATCGAGCAATTCAGAGATGCGAGGATTGAGCTGCAAATCCATATCAATATAGGACTGAGCAAAGAAAGAATGTAGGCTGTTATTTTTTGCAACATTTCATGGCATATAGCCAGAGAGTGTAGAAAGCAGTTGGAGGATATGCGGAAACGTGGAGGGGCTCAGGTGAATCTGGCTGAGGTTGAAGAAAAGGAGAAGAACACGGTTCTCATGGCAAAATTGATCGGTGTGGGACAAGTAGGCGAACAATACCACCTCAGGGGACCAGATTGAAGGTGACGCCAAGAAAGGGAGTCAAACCAGTGAGTAATTTGGTCATCAATGAACACAAAGAAGAAAGCATGAATGATGGAGACAAAAGTTGGTACTTAGACTCCAGTGCTAGATGCCACATAACATATGACATGAAGTCCTGTTCAAGCTACAAAGGAATAAAACTTCCAAGGCAAGTGTTAATGGGAGATGGAGAAGGATTGCTATCACCAGGATACAGAACCATCAGTCTAAAGCTTATGAATGAAAAGTGCGGGGTACTGAAGGACGTTATGTATGTGCCACAAATGACCAAGAACCTCCGATTTGTAACAAGGATGCCAGAAGAAGGGTTGCTGGGAGATGGAGAAGGATTGCTATCACCAGGATACAGAACTATCAGTCTAAAGCTTATGAATGAAAAGTGCGGGGTACTGAAGGACGTTATGTATGTGCCACAGATGACCAAGAACCTCCGATTTGTAACGAGGATGCCAGAAGAAGGGTTGCAACTGCGTTCACAGGAACCAAGTGTCACATTGTGCAAGAGAGAAAAAAATTGGCAACAACAGTGATAGATGATGGATTATACAAGTTGGTGAGCTAGATGATGAATCTTTACCAAGCAAATATGGTTGTGGCAAGAACCAAGAAGGATGCTATATGGCAGAAAAGACTGGATCATATAGGAGCTGATGTTCTGAACCTGATGTGGAAGAGAGATCTAGTCAGTGCAATGGATTACAATGGGGCGGGGGGATAAAGACAAAGATATTGTTGGAATTGATATTTCTAGACCGATGGATCCGGAGTCATTACGAGGGTCTAGATATTTTGTGACCTTCATTGATGACTTTAGCCAAAAAATGTTCTTGTATAGCATCAGGACCAAGATCAGGTTGTGGAAAGGTTCAAGAAATTTGTGAACATGGCTGAGATGTTGAAAAGCTGAGATGTGTAAGATCAGACAAGGGTGGAGATAGCAAGTTCAAGATTTATGCAAGCAAAAGGGAATAAATTAGGAGCGTACAATGAGTTACACCCTGCAACAGAATGGTCTAGTAGAGTGGAAGAATAGGAGTCTGATGGATATGGCTAGATGCATGCTCCATGATAGGGCATTGTCTAAGTTTTTGTGGGCTGAGGTAATGAGTACGAAAATGCATATTCTGAACAGAGTCCCAAATCGACTGATGAGAGATTCAACATTGAACACTATATGGAGTGAGTAGAAACCGACATTGGATCACATGCGAGCATTTGGCTATAAGGCTATGTTCCAGACGACGGAAATAAATTGGATCCAAAGGGAGCACAAAGGGCTTTTGTAGGATACCCCAACAACACACAGGGCTACAAGATATATGACTCTAAGAAAAGGAAATTCATGCTATCTTGAGATGTGATGTTTGATGAAACAGAATACATGGAAATTGGGCAAGAACAATCGAAGAGGGGGGACATGCAAGTGGTTATTATGGATGGAATGGGATAACCTCATCTTATTGGCATTAACCAGAGATCTGAATAATGATTCGGGGGTACATGAAGAGGAAGGGAGGATGCAGCCCACAATGTAGGAGATGTTGGAAGGGTCAAGGAAGTCGAGCAAGGAAAGAATGCCACCCAAAAGATATGTAGAGATGGGACTTACAGGATATCAACAAGAGGGGAAATCAAAGGACCTAAAACTTTGTCAAGGGCAAGTGAGAGTCCAGAATGGAGGCATTGGGAAGTAGCGAGTGAAGAGTTAAAGTCAATTGAGGCTAATCAGGCATGGGAATTGATGGAATTACCTCCCAAGAAAAAGAGCTATTGGGAGCAAATGGGTATTTAAGATAAAGTATGGGGCAAGCGGATGTAGATAGGTTCAAAGCTCGCCTAGTTGCAAGAGGCTTCAATCAGATAGAAGTCTTGGATTATCAAGAGACCTTTGCACTAGTCATGAAAATGAGTTCACTTAGGTTATTGTTGGCATAGACTACCATAATGGACATGGAAATAGAACAGTTGGAGGTTAAAACGGAGTTTCTACATGGAGATTTAGTGGAAGAAGGATATATGAGCCAACCCAAGGGATTTGAGGATGGCACTAGAAAGGTATGTGCTTAAGGAAGTCTTTGTAGGGATTAAAGCAATCCTCATGAATGTGGTACTTGAAAATTGATGAGTTTTTCTTGAGGATTGGTTTTAAAAGGTGTCATTCAGATTACTGTGTATGTGTTGAGAGAAGCAGAGGTTTTCCTGCCTATTACTCTTTATGTAGATGATATCATATGAGAGGGAACAATAAGCAGCTAGTGATAGAGGTCAAGGAATTGTTGAAAGGTGAGTTTGGGGACTCCATTTTTTATTACGAATCCAAATCAAGAGACATAGGGAATGTGGGATAATTTGGATAAGGCAAGAAAAATTCATAAGCACACTCATATCAAAATTTAAAATGCAAGACACGTTTTTAGTAGTTACATTGTTGGACTGAACAAGCAACCCTTTAGAAAATTAATAGGGTCACTAATGTATAGAATGGTAAGCACAAGGCCTGACATTCCACCAATGGTCACAAAGTTGAGCTAGTTTCTAGTAGATCCAGGAGAGGAGCATTGGGAGGTAGGCAAAAGAGTAATAAAATATTTGGAACTCAATAGCTTTTGGCTTAGTTTTAAGAAAGTCGAAGGGGCCAGGGCCAATGATAAGGGTTGCATATTCAGATTGGGCTAGAGACCAGGATGATATGAGGTCTACATGTGGGTATGTTTTCATGATGGGAGGAGGATGCATGAGCTGAAGTTGTAAGAAGTAGGCTTCTACAATGCTTTCATTGAGAGAAGCAGAGTATATGGGAGTATGCCATGTTGCTAATGAATATGTGGTTGAGAAATCTAATGGATGAACTGGGAATTGAAAATGAAGCAGCGAAGTTGTACAATGACCACTAAGGATGTTTATTCTTCAGTGATACCGACCTTTACACGTTTGCACCTTGATTTCAAATTAGTCTTCACGAGTCAGAATCCACCTTTATTCGATTTCTCTTAAGTTGTCTCTGGCAACTTAACATGCCAAGAGCGATGTCTCCAAACTCAAATTATGGGCTTGAGTTGCCCTTACATGGCAAGTACCATGCCACCTCATCTGCTACATGGTGACAACTCAAGGTACTAATTAGGTCTTAAAAAGGTGAAATCCATTTTTCCTTCTAGACGAATGGAAGATTTGGAACTTGCTAAGCAATGTATCTAAAACCACCCAAGTCATACGAAGGTGAGACTATGAAATTAATTTTCTAACTAAACTATCATGTATAGGAATTTGAATCACAACATGCAAACTTAGATCACAATCTATACTACCGGTAGGGCCTATCTCGCTTTCCTACTCAATTGTTTGTAGTCCTAGGATTAATTAGGACGACTGCTTGGGAATGTGAGAGTGTATTTTCAAAGTTATAGAATGAAAGAGTTGCATGACAAGTAGATTGGTGTAGAGGAAAATGGGTTGCACATGTGAACACTCTAGCAAATAAAGATTTTAGAAATATCTTCACAATATTCCATGATTAGACATCATTGCATGAGTCCATATTCAAAACCCACATAAATAAATATCTTTACACCTGTGCCACAAAAAGAATATACAAAGGGATAAATTTCAAAAAGCAATATAATGACAATGTCAAAAATTTTACATGTCGACTTCCATGAACTGGTTTAATTTAAGAACTTATGTAATTCATACATAAGATACCATGAGTAATATTTGTGCATACTCAAGAAAGAGGAATATGCAAAATTGATTTTTAATTCAACTAGTTCCTAAAAAGGTATCATAATAATCGTGAAGTATGGTTTTAGAAGCCATGCAAGCTACTTTTATCATTGCTTATGTCCGCAGATAGTAGATGTATCCAAACGCTGTCAGCGCACCACCATCAAGTGTAGCATTTGCTAAAAAAAACGTGATTCATATCACATGAAACCAACCAATATGTGCACGTAGATATATCTTTTATAAAGAGCAGTAGAAGCCCGATTGAAAGCCAATGTGTTTATGCCAAGCCAATGTGTTTATGCCATAAGAGCATGCAATGCTTCATTCTCAAAAACCTATCAAAGTTGTTGGTGGATCGCGATCTAGCGCCCACCTTTTATCATTTTATGAGTATGAAAACCCAAAACAAGCCATGAAGATATCAACCATTAATCAAAACAAGAGTGTATCATACCATAATGTGTAATAATAATGATTGTCTGGCGCTACAGAGCGTAAGCCATCATGAAGAGAGGAAGGAGGAGGATGAAATGTGATAAATCCAAAAAGGGTTATCCGGCGTTCTAGGTTGCGTTTTGTCCAGGAATTTCCCAATAAGGGGGTTGTTGATAAAGCAGATATCATCAATATATTTGAATGAAAATTTGAAATCATTCATAAATTGTATTTGCTTCAATTTTCCTAACCTTTTGATAAACCGCATTTCAAAATATGAGAGATACCAGTTACACCATAATGGTAAGCAGGAGAAACTCATGGGAATTTCCCTGATTTGTCTCCAAGTATGATTTTCAAATCTGACAATGCAATTATCTATCAGCATGGAATTCCATTCCAAATCGTTTCCATGTCAATAGCATTCCATTCAACTGAATTTTTCTTGTTCTAGGTCCATTGAAAATATTTGACTCTTGCTATCCATTTACATTATTAAACAAGCTAGAATTTGCCAATTTTACCTATTTTAACACCTTAAAGCTTCTTCAAACAATGTGTAAATCACCACACTTTGCACTCAATGTTGAAGTGAATCACTATATTTTTTAGAACACACACAAAATAGATCACTAGAAGTGGCTCTACATTCTTCACCAAGATGGACAAACTTTTTATGGAGAAATTCATCTTTTCATTGGGCTTCATTCCAATTTGATGTGCACATAACTTGCAAGTGCCTACGTCATGTAGGCCACGACTCTTCATTATTGACCAACAAAAATCTCCTAAATTTTCTCTCATGCACATTGAAAACTAGTTATTTTTTAGAAGGATTTATGAAGTTGCCCATGACAACTCTTTATTAATTGACCAATAAAACTCTCTTGCTTGTTCTACCATTGCGCATTAGGAACTCACTCTTCATATCAATTTTTATAGTTAGTCATGGCTTAGAAATCTAAGATAAAGGATCCTTGTTTGCAATGTGTTGCATTTGAACTTTCAACGTTTTAGCAAACCTTTTTAGATCTTGGAAGTTAATATTTTGTCTTTCATAATATTGAAATTCTCATTTGTTTCAAACGAAATTTTGTGACTATTGATATGTATTAGTTGTATCTCTTACTGATAGTTTGATTGCATACACTATTGTCACACATGGTAATCAATTCTCTCACCTCCATCGCTGTCTGGACAGTGATGAAAACATTGCAATACATTATACTAATCGTCTCTTGACGAACGTAGGTGCATCACCGCTGGTAGACAACGATCTACTGTAACAAAAGCATACACTCGTTCATCTCTTGTTTTTACTTTGTCATATTTAAAAAAAAGACATGAACAATATTGTGTCTCTTCATTCTCAACAGTTAATAAGACTACAAAATCGCTCATCGATTCGCTCTTTGGATTCGAGGTGCACTATCACATAGGTATATACTTGGCAAGCTTCCTCTTAAATAGACTGAAAGATAGCATACTTGTCAGTGTAAGCTCTCCTTACTCATAAAAAAATAAAGATCTGGTTTTAAATAATAATTCTAGATAGCATTACTTTTGACGCTATCACTGTTGTGAATCAATGACAATAACTAGACTCAAAATCGTTTTATATCACTCTTCAAAGGAAACGTCTCCCGTAGACGTTGACGGTGAAATAAAAAAGTATGAAAACTCACTACCAAGAAGAAGTAAACTGCTAGTTCAAGTTTTGATTGCTTGTAAAAATGTAAAACTCGGTCGTCGCTTGTGGACCGTAGGAGTTGACTTGCGATTTTCTACGGTTGCATTCATTTGTCGATCTGGGTTTGCGGTTTGCGGTTTATTGCAATCTGCGGTCTGTCAAACTTCGTCGTCGTCCTCATTCGTATATGTCATGATGTGGCTGCGGTTGCGGTTGCGGTTGCGGTGGATTGCGGGTTGCAGTCATAAGCTATCGATGCTTTATGGCCGGAAACTTCAAGTTTCATCAGCTGCCTCTCAAATCATGGTAGCTTCATGACTCCTAGACTTGCACGCTATTTTTTAAACATTGCTCTGTCAAGAGGGCTTTGGTAAGAATATCAGCCACCATCTATTTTGTTGGAACGAACTCAGTTTTCAGCTTCCCCTTTTCAAACTAGATCCCTTATCGGATGATACTTGATAGCAATGTATTTCATCTTGGAATGAAATATGGGATCCTTTGTCAGATGTATGGTGGATGTGTTATTCATATGCAGGGTCAATATCTCGTTAGTGTTCTCTCCTAGTCCGTCGAGGAACTGTTTGAGCCATGTAAGCTCATTGGCCATCTTGGCTGTCGCAATGTATTCTGCTTCGTAGGATAATTGTGTAGTACTTGTCTGTTTCCTACTGATCCAAAGAACAACGACATTTGTTGCTATGGTGCAGCCTTCTGAAATGCGAGAAACCCTTCGCAACTAGTCTGGCTTTGTATCTGTCTGCTTGTAAGGGTTTGAGGTTCCACACAGCTTAGAAAGCTTTTTACCTGGTTCAATAGGAGTATTCACTGGTTTGCAATCCTGCAACCTAAACCTGTGCAGCAACTCTTTGACATACTTCACCTGTGTTAAACCCACTTCGTGTCCTTTTTGCCACACTTCTACTCCAAGGCAATAATGCATTAGGCTGAGATCTGTTATCTCGAATTGTTCCATGAGGTCTTTCTTGATAATATCTATCATCTCTTGATTATTTTCCGTAATAATCAATTCATCAACTAAAGAGCAATCAAAGCAACCATACCGTCAAAGCATAAGACATATAAATTTGGATCAGAGTGTGTTCTCACCATCCCCTTTGAAAGAAAGTAGGCATCAATCCTACTATACCACGCACGTGGTGCCTGTTTAAGACCATAAAGCGCTTTCTTCAAGCGACATACTTTATTTTCCTGTCCCTTTGCTACAAAGCCTTCAGGTTGATCCATGAACACCTTTTCTTCTAACTCACCATTTCGAAAAGTAGATTTCACATCCATCTGATGCAAAGGCCAACCAAAATGTGAAGCTAAAGCAACAAGTAGACGTAGAGTATTCCACTTACATACTGGCGCAAAGGTCTCCTCATAGTCAATGCCTTTATTTTGTGCGTATCCTTTGATTACCAATCTTGCTTTGTGCTTTGCTATGCTTCCATCTGCATGGTACTTAGTTTTGTATACCCATTTGCAACCAATAGGTTTCTTGCCAACTGGTGGTTCTACTAAGTCCCATGTGCTATGCTTAGCAATTGACTCCATCTCCTCTCCCATGGCCTTGATCCAAATATCATCATCCTTCGCTTCACTATAAGTCGAAGGTTCTTTGCTTTGAATAATGCTCGATAAGAGAGCATAATTTGATTCATACCTTTCAGGTTGGTTCTTGTGGTCAGCTACACCTTTGAGAGCAGGAGTATGAGCTTGCATAAATTGTCTTTTAATTTCACATTAATCACAAAGATCATTGAAGTCATTAGACTTGTACTCACCTCTACTATCCAATCTTAGAACTTTGATCATCCTACCTTTCTGATTTTCGACCAATGCTTTGAAGCTCTTGAAGTTGTCAAATGCATCTGATTTCTTCTTCAAGAAGTAGATCCACGTCTTACGTGACATATCATCAATAAAGGTCATGAAATAGAAGGCTTTACCTAAGGACATGGTCCTCATAGGCCCGCATAAATCTGTGTGGATTAGGATGTTCTTTGCTCTTGCAACACCACCTTTATTGAACTTCTCTCGATGCTGCTTCCCATATACACATGATTCGCACATCGATTTCAAGTGGTCTTTAATGGTAGGCAATCCTGTTACCATCTCCAATTTCCTCATCAAACTAAGGCTTCCCAAGTTCAAGTGACCAAGCCTCTTATGCCACAACTCAGTTTGCGATGGAATGGACAATACAAGTCCATGTTGCCCCTTGATTGTAGCATTCAACCTGTACAATTTTGTATTGGGCTCCCTTATTCCATCCGCAATAGCTTCGAACTTTTGGTTCACATCCTTCACAAAGCAGCGATCATGGGCAAATTCTACTTTCAACTTTTGATCAATAATGACTCCTACAGAAAGTAGATTTTTCTTCAAACCTAGTATGGAAAGTACCTCCCTGATCATCCTACTTTTGCCATCAAGTAGTTGGATTGAAACAGTGCCTATCCCCTTGATCTTGCACACCTCACCATTTGCTTGTGAAATAGACGTTCCATTATCCAACACTTTCAAGCTACTGAACCAATTCTTGTTACTTGTCATGTGTCTTGTGGCTCCCGAGTCAATATACCACGCTTGATCATCTTGATTAGATGACAATGCAGATATGAAAATGCTAGAGTCTTCAATCTCACCCTCATCGACAAAGTTACATGCTTGTTTTAGTTTTCCCTTGTCTTGTTCCACTAAGAATTTGCGACATTCACTCTTCTAATGGCCCTTTTTACCACAATGGAAGCACTTGCCTTTCTTCTTGGTCTTACTGGAAGATCCCTCATCCTCCTAAGGCTTGGCAAATTGCTACTTAGACTTCTTTTTGCCCTTGCCCTTGTCTTATTTTTGGCGTGTCGTAAGTGTCTGATCGTCAGTATTCTATTATCTAGCTTTCACCATTTCTCGTCATTGCTCTTCCTGCATCAAGATTCCTGTGAGCTCATTAAAGGTTGGCAATCTTTCTCTTGATGCTATTCCACTCACAAACATCTGATAGGGTTCTGTAATGCCGCACAATACATTGTGCACTAGCTCCACATCACGTATGCGCTCACCAATAGAATGCAATTGCTTTAAGAGACGGAGTTAGTTGTCACGCGGAGGTTCGTTCCCATGAGAGCGATAGTATAGTTTAGATTTCAACATGAATGAAGGATCTAACACTAACATCCATTAACACTAAGCATTAACACTACATCCATTAACCCTACTTCCACAACAATGATAGAAACTTACTCTTCTCTCTCTCCCTTTCTCTCTCACAAAAATCATAAGAAATAACAATCCCAATAATGATCAAATCCAACAATTAGCAAAATCCAAAGAAAGCATGAGAAATGGAGGAAAAGGAAGGAAGAGCACGGACATTCATCAATCCATTTCTAAAGAGAACCAATCTGCTTTATTGAAATGAGGAAATGAACATGAGGAACAACTCGAGTTGGTCCTTTTTTATAGTAGAGAGGAGGACCCTAGCCTCTGAATCCTATTGGTCCAGTCTTGCCTCTCTTTTTATTCAAATTTAAAAAAGTGTGAGAACCATCAAAATTGGAGGGAAACCCAACTTTATTCACTAACTTGACATTTAGGCCCTGCGACATTAAAAGTCCCGCAAAAAGGCCTAAAGTCCTTTTATTAACAGGGGATTGGGGTTCAAAGGGCACTGGGCTCTGGGGCATTTCAAAGATTTCAGTGGGCCCAAGGGGGTCGAAATCATCGAACATATCCATGAAGAACTGTGTGTTGGGTGAGGTTGCTTCGATGTGTGGGGGTGAGGCAGCCTGGACAACTGTGATGGGAATGGTAGGCCCAATTGTCGTTGATTGTCCTTGTAAGGGAGAAGAGGCGAGGGGAATGGGAACAACAGTAGGGGTTGGAAGCGCAGCTGACGAGGTATGCCTAGTGTGACGTCGTGACGCAGAAGGCGAGTCAAGAATTACGATCTCGCTGCGTGGACGACAATGATATGAGAACTTGAGGCCTGATGAGATGACTCGACCGGTGCTTTTTTGTAAATTGAAAGCATAGAATCCAGGTGGAAGCCATGGATTCTATTTTCTAAGTGAGAAGTGGCTAAGAGGGACAATAGAGAGCCAGCGACGAACTGTTGCTTTGTATTGGCCTTAATAGCTCGCTTGAGCTTACCAGAAACAGTCTTGAACTAGTTATATGGTTCAAGAGGGGCTTTGGCCAACTTTGTGTGGGACTTCACTATCCTGTGAAGGATTTGAGATGTGATGCGGTCTTTCTTGAGGTTGCCAACCATCAGAAAATGATTCAACAACTGGGCAGCGACGTGGAAGAAAGGCTCAGTGATGGCTTCCAGAAGGTAGTCATCATTAGTCCATTGCAGATTGTTGGTGAGGTCAATGTATGACTTGATGGCCTGTTTGGCGAGCTTGTGATTGGGTGAGGCTTGCGTACCGGATGAGATTCCTATAACTGCAAGTGCGGCCTCAGTGACGTGCACCTTGTGTGTGGCTCCTTGGAAGGTGATATAAAACTTGGATTTCTCTTTCTTCCACATACTGAAGGCAAGAGTGATGAAATCCATATTGATGCGTCTTGAAAAGGCTCTCTTATGAATACCCATTGTAGTAAGTAGAGGCTCCGTAAGGGTCATCCACTAAGTGGCCATGCTTGTGCTAGGAAGAATCATGATGTCCGTTGCAGATGGGACATCACAATGGATAGTATAGGGCAGAGATTGGGAAGTATCGGTAGAAGACGTGATGATCAGAAAGGAATTATAAACACATGAAAGTGTATCAGAAGGCAATGCAGGAAATTTGGAAGGCTTTGGTCGCAAGAAAAATTTGCAAGAGCTTTGCTAGCACAAGTGAGGAATGAATCGAATTCAGCCAACTTATAGGTGAATTTGGTGGGTCCATTATACTAAATAGTAGTTGGGCTGATCAGTTCTGAACAAAAATTTGCAGGCATGTACAGCACTGTAAAAATAGGCTATAAAAATCTCGGTGAAGATTTCTAGGGATCTGAACCTATCAGGCGAACGTTTTCCAGGGCTGGCGAAGGATGCACCTTCGCCCAGGAGGGTCCTTTGCCCAGTTACTGTCATAAATGCATTTTTTCACAATTTGAACCTATGGACAACCTAATTTTAACATTTTAAGATCATCTAGCAGGTCGACAAAGGTTCATAATGAGGTTATGATGTTCGACGAAGGTTCTCAAAATGGCATATCACTGAACATTCGCCTGACTCAAAAATTAAATTTTCTCTTGTCAAAAACCTTCGTCCACCTCAATTTAGATAAATCAAGGGTGGATGTATAGTCTGAGAGCTCGGCGAAGGTTTCTGATATTGTATTGGCCAAATTTGTCCAAAACATTGGTTTTCTATGGCATTTTCCATAAAAATACTGTGCTTCCTTTTTCTTATGCTGATGACTTCCTGACTTTTGCTCATCAGTCTTTTTTTGTTTGTTTTCTATTTTTATTTTTTAACTGTCTTTTCAAAAAAAGTCAGCAAATTAATTACTGAAAACAAAAAATTGAAAACAAATAAAATGAAAAAATTTATTGAGATCAGGCTTGCTGAACTGGCGGAGCAGGCTGTCAAAACTTGCGTAATCGGCTGCCATTTACCGGAGTATCAAATCGTTTTCCATCCAAGTGCTCAAGAATTACTGCGTTATAGTTTAGGATTTCCTTTACTTTATACGGGCCTTCACCAGTAAACTTCAACTTACCCTTGATCAGCTTGGTTTTGTACATCAATACAAGATCTTTTGCTTCAAGATCTTTCTTGTGCAATCGACGATCGTGCCATGCCTTGCGGCGGGCTTTCTCTGCTGCTAAGTCATGAACTGCCATCAATCGGGTTTCACATAATTTGTGCAACGCTTCATGACGAAGTTGTAAAGACTAATCATTATTTAATCATTCTGTTGTTGCTATGCGTAAAGATGAGATTAAAAATTCAATTGGCATAACATCATCTTAACCATAAACCAGCTGAAAAGCTGTTTGATTTGTACTATTTTTGTAAGCGATTCTGAATGCTCATAATGTTGCATACAGTTTATGTTCTCAATCAGACCGACTCGTCTCAACTGTCTTTGTCATAATGGTGCAGAGAATCTTATTGGAAGATTCAGCTTGGCCATTTCCTCTGGGATAATAGGGAGTACTAAATCAGTGTATAACAAAAAAATCTTCTAGTAAACACTTTATTACTTGATTAACAAAGTGTGTACCCCGATCACTGACAATTTCGATCGGACATCCAAATCTGATTATAATATTTTCATATAGAAACTTGGCCGTAGATTTCGCATCAACCACTTTGACAGCTTTGGCTTCAACCCACTTGGTCATATAATCAGTTGCGATGATAATGTATCGAGCTTGAGATCCTTGTGCAGCGGGATGAATAGGACCAACATAATCCAGTCCTCATTTTTCAAATGGTGCTTGCGATAAAACCCAATGTAAGGGTTCATAATTCTGTCGAGAAGGCCGTCGTGCTCGCTGGCAGACATCACACGTCTGATAAAATTTTTTGTGTCCTTATGAAGCATAGGCCACCAACAACCGGATTGCAAAAGTTTGCGAACAGTAATGTAGAGAAGTATCCTCCACCCGTGCCATCATGTGAAAACATGATTAAATCTGGTACTTCATGCAGTAAAACACATCTTCATAAAATATTTACAATTGTCCTGTAATTAATTGATAAGGTTGAGCCTTATGAATCAATTGTCTTTTCTGTACTTTTGTTAAAGAGTCATTCGGTTGTCCTAGCATCAGGTACTCAACAATATATGTCGCCCACTCAGGTACTGCTTCAACATAGAACAACGCAGCATTTGGCAGTTCATCATCCACTTCAGTATTAACTAGTGCAAATTCGATTCGCGAAACATGATCGGCTAGATAATGTTGTTTCCCCTTTCTGACCACAATTCGAAAGTCAAATTCAGTCAATAATAATAACCATCTTGCAATACATCCAGTATTACACGTCTTATTTACCAAGTAAAGTAACGGTTGATAATTAGTATAAAATGCAAAATGCATTTCCATGAGGTAGTGATGAAAATTTCGAACAGAAAAAATCATGGCTAGCGCTTCACGTTCTGTTGTTGAATAATTCTTCTCTGGATCTGTAAGCTGTCTTCTTGCAAATCGTATAGGATAATCCTTCTTATAGTCACCTGGTTGCGTCAAAACTGATCCAATGGTGTATTTTGAGGCATCCGTATGAACATGAAACTCTAATGTCCAATCTGGAGAACGCAGTATTGGTGCTGAAGATAATGCTGTTTTTTTAATTTTTAAAGGCTTCTAACGCCTCTACTGTCCAAAATAGGAACAATAGTTAATTTGTATATAGGTCGTGCTAAATCCGCAAAGAAGATAATAAAAATTTGATAGTAGTTCGCATGACCCATAAACACATAAACTCCTCGAATTGTTGCTGGCGGTGGCAATTCCAAAATAACATTGGTATTAGAATAATCGGTGGCAATACCATGTCTTGATATTACATGTCCAAGCACCACTCTATGAAAAACCCATATCTGACATTTTTCTGGATTTAGAGAAATCTGATATTTGCGGCATCTTTCAAAGACTTTATCCAATCGATCCAGGTGGTCTGTATCTGTACTATGAATTCCCAAGTCATCCAAGTGAATTTCAAGGAATTTCTGCAGATAATCTTTAAAGGCAAATTGCATTACTCTTTGGAATGAACTTGGTGCATTACAGAGTCCAAACGACATTACTTTGTAAGCATAGGTGCCTCATTCTGCTGCAAAAGCAATCAGCAGGTGCAATCTTAACCTGGTTGTAACCACTAAATCCATCTAGAAAACTATAAGCTTCCGCTCCAGCAAGGCGATCCAAAATGCTTTCAGTAAAAGGTAACGGAAAGTGATCCTTCCATGTCACTTTATTCAATGCTTTGAGATTCACACAGATTCACAATTTCTCATTTTTCTTAGGAACAATGACAATCGGTGAAATCCATTTGGTATGCTCGATCTCATAAATGAAATCGACGTCAAGCAATCTCTGAAGTTCTTTATTTATCAAATCTGCCACATTAGGATTACAACAATAGAACTTTGTAACCTTTGGTACCGCATCAGGTACTAAAGGCATGGTATGTTCAATGACTGATGTCGGAATACTCCTCAAATCTTGATAAGTCCATGCAAAGCAATCTTGATACTCAATAAGTAACAAACGAAGTGCTTGATACTGTTCAAGAGTAAGTTGTGATCCCACTTGTACAATTTTTTTCGGTTCTCCTAGTTCTGCAAGATTCATTGGCTGCGTCCTAGCTGGGCCATCGTAAATCTCTTTTGATTCTGGCATGTGTTCCTCAGGTTCACGATGTGCTTTAGGTAACATGATAACCACATCATCCAGTGTATAACGTTCAAATGCTCTGGCATATCATGTTGGACTACATTTGCTTGTTCTTTTTCGAAAGGACTTGTCTTGGATATTCGTTTAGTCTTCTTAGCAGGAATTGATCGTGGAGGTGACGACTTTCGGGATGATAAATCTTTCTTCACAAGTGAAGACTTCCTAGACGATGATGTCTTGCTGGAGATCTGACTTGAAGAATCATTCCTGACTTTTCCTTTGTCTTTATCCAATAGAGGTGGCACTTTCTTTGAATCGATCTTTCGAGAGGTATTTTCCCATTTCAGGACTGTATTATAATGTTGTTTTGCTTGTTTCTTCATCATCGAACCTGTGATCCTGTCTCCTTTCAATATAACTGCTTTGGGCAATTTGATTGTTGGTTCATCAGGAACATTACACACTCCAAATTTGGTCGGATCTATATGATGTAGAATCTGTTCATCCGTAAGTTTTGCATTGCCATCATAAGTTAAGGCATGGCTCATTGGTATGAGATCATCCTCAATTGGATCTAGTATAGGTTCCATTGATATCCAGGCTACATTCAGCACATTTAGTGAAAACGTGGTTGGTGTATCCAAAGTTCGATCTAACAAGGAAATCTCGCTCATCTCTGATTGAATATTTTGTTGACACATATATCATGCTGTACAATCAATTGTTGCAAGAGCTTCGTTCCAACTGATAGTATCTGTTTGAGAATCATAGTGAACTCCCAATTTTTACTCTCGTCAATCACAAGTGTGATCCATTGTTGATGAATCGTCATCCGCTTTTTGAACCACTGGCTTGATAGTCCAAGTCGTAGGATCAACTTTAATTGCACGTTCACGATTTTCAAAAGTGTTTTTTTCGATACCCCAGTTATGAATTACTTGCGCAACTCGTAACCATGGACGTCCTAAGAGAACTTGGTGCTTCTGGTAAGTCCATTACGACAAAAGTAATGATGAACCGTACTCTTGCAATCCTGACAAGTATATCTTCTATCATTCCTTGTAAAGGAACTGCCGTTTGATTAGCTAGCCTAATAGCAAAAGTAGCAGGCTTAATCTTTGTAAGGCCTCATTTTGTACATAGCTTTGTAGAAATCAAGTTAACTCCTGAAACGCCATCTATTACGGCTGTTTCTTTAGAAAATTGTCTATGTTGTATCGGCAGAGTGATGTTCTTTTGTTCACTTTCCCAAGTGGCTCCAACATGGAGTACATCGTTAGATTCTTCAAATCTAGCACAAAAAAGAAGCTCCTGATGGTCTTCTGATTCTTCTTGAGTTAACTTTTGCGCTAAGACTTCTTTTTCTTTTGGCACCAACTTTAGGAACTCTCCCAATGAGATATTGATCTTGCTAGACAAAATATTCATGAGTAATTTTATATGCGGTGCTTCCGGTTCAGTCATCTTGAAGGGTTCTTCGTGATGATGTAATTGATTATTCATATCCGTACGTAAATTTCTTGGAGGCTGCAATGGTGAAGACCGAACTTCAGCTGTTACTTTAGTAGCTTCAAGTTCCTCTCCTTCTTGAAGATGTTTAATCCACTATCTCATATCCTGATATCTTCGTTTTTCTGCATTAAGATTTGAATAGACTCCCTTTGTTGTTGCTGTATTGTTCAATGGTAAAGAATCAGTAGGTACTGAATCCACTACTGGTTCTTTTTGCTTTTGTGCTCTGGTGACCACCATCAAGGGTGCACTTGGTTTATTTTGAGCTATCGATCCTTGCTTGATTGTTATCAAATTTACAGGTGCTGTAGCTGGTGGTGGCTTTGGTCTTGCTGGACAATCTTTACAGCAATGCCCATATCCACAGTCACGACAGAATGGTACAAATTTTTCTTTATTTGGACATTCTGCAACCTTGTGATTTTCTCCACATGCAAAGCATCCAAGTGGTGCTCTGACCCAATTTCTCGAGGCTTGTTGTTGAGCGGCAGCATAAATGGCATACTCTTCTAAAGATCCACCTTCCTGATCATTACCATAGCTCCATTGCTTAGCGCTTCCGTAAGGTTCTGGTTCCATCAAATTGGCAGGAGGAGCGGAGTGTTTTGGTGGGGCAGGCAAAGCTAGACGTTCCAGGTATCCAAGAGTAGATTGTCGCAGTCTTGCTGCTGGATTGCCTCCATACTGTGGATCTCGATATCCCATCTGGGCATACCCTTACTGAATTATCCAAGGGAAATAGTAATGATGATTCTAATGGTTACCATCTTTGCTATGGGAGCGAAGGTTTCTTCATAATCTATGCCTTTGATTTGGGCATAGCCTTTAGCACAAAGCCTTGCTTTGAACTTATTGATTGATCCATCATTATTGAGCTTGATTCTATAGACCCACTTGCATCCAATGACATGCTTGTCATTAGGTGGATCTACCATAGTTTGATTAGTAGATGGAACAAAAATCCTATAGGATTTACTTGAGTAGCCTATCATAATGCCTTAAGAGCATTAGCATCTTCTTTTTTTCTTGTTTCAAGAGGTACATGTACAAAGAATACACATCCAAATGTTCTAAGATGATTGACTTCGGGTTTCCTTCCATACAACTTTTCATGAGGTGAAATATCTTCTATAGCATGATTTGGCAATAAATTGCAAAGATAGTTAGCACATCCTATTGCTTCTCCCCAAAAATTTTTAGAAAGAGAGGCTCCTAGTCTAAGTGCCTTTGCACCTTCACATAGAGTTCTATTTTTTCTCTCGGCCACTCCATTAGATTGAGGAGAGTAGGAACAAGTGAAATATCTTCTAATGCCAAAATCATTACAAAAGTTTATGAACTTTGTGGAGATGTATTCACCTCCATTATCACTTCTCAAAGCTTTAATTTTACAAGATAGTTGATTCTCAACAAAAGCTTTGAACTTCACAAAAGTTTCATATAAAAGTGCTTTAGAAGATAAGAAGTAAACCCAACAAAAACGTGAGGAATCATCAATAAATGTTATAAAACATGTAGCTCCACCCTTGCTCTTGGTGGATGAGAAATGGATGTTACTATGGATGAGTTCCAAAGGAGCTTTGGACTTGATGGTTGATCTTTGATGTGGCCTTGCATGTGATTTGGCCAATGCACATGCATCACAAGTACTTGGCTCCTTGATCATGGATTTAGGCAAACCATGAGCTAGCTCCAACTAAAACATAGATTGAATGGCCTTAGAGTTGGGATGGCCCAACCTCCTATGCCATAGATCTTCATTTGAAAACTTTACTTGTAGCACAATATCCGAGCAAAGATTAGCATTTCCATTTCCATCAAGCTTGAATAACCTTCCAAAACAAGAACATAATGCTATTATATCATCATCTTTTGAGATCAAGCAAGTACCATCTTTAAAATCTACTTGTAGACCATCATCATTGAGTTGGCCTACACTTATTAGATTTCTAGTCAAACTAGGAACATAGAGCAATCATTGAGATCAAGCTTATCTAGAGATATGCTTCCCATCCTTCTATCATGCATTCCTCATCATTTGCTGTATAGATACAACTTCTAGATCCTTTGTATGGTACAAGATTACAAAAAGAGTTTTTATCACTACTCATGTGGGATGAGGCACCACTATCTAGCCACCATACATTAGAATGCTTGAAAGAGGAAGATGAAAAGTTAGATATCATAAGTGAATCTTCTTTGTCACAAGGAGATTCATCTTCACAAGTGATGTTGGCTTGCTTTTTCCTTTTGTAGCATTGGGAGGCAAAATGCCCCTTTTTGCCACATGAGAAACAAGTAACCTTGTACTTGTTTTTCTTCACATTGGATGAGCTTGGTTCTTCCTCGGATGTCTTCTCCATTGCTTTTGTGTTGTCCTTGGAGCTCTTGCCATTCTTCTTGTCTTTTCTCTTCTCCTTGGATTTGGTGAAGAGTGCTTGATCACTTCCTTTATCCTTGAGAGACAATCTCTCAAATCTTGCCACTTGAGTTTGATGTCTATGCTCCTCGGCTATCAAGACTCCTTGTAAGGCTTATAAAGAGGGTAAGTCCTCTTTAATTGCATAAGATTGAACAATGGTATCAAAATCCTCACTTAATTCATTCAAAATAACTTGAACAATGTCTTTGATTTGATAGAATCATCTATGCAACAAAGATCTTTATGGAGATCCTTGAATCTAGAAACATAGGATGAAGCACTTTCATCCTTTCTCTGAAAACTTTGAAAAATCATATTTCTAAGAGTAAGGACTCTGAAGTGTTTTTAGACTCATAAATGGATTGAAGAGTCCTCCATGCATCTTGAGCATTGACACAAGGACTAATCTCTCTTAGAACTTCATTAGAAACATTTAGCTTCAAAACATGAAGAGCAATACATGCTCTTTTCTTGAATTTGGGAATTTATTGAGGATAAGTAGGCTCCTCCTCATTCCCATTCACTATATCTATTAGATCTTGAAGTACAAGAATGGATTCTATCCTAACTTTCCATGTACCATAATTTGTAGAAGTGAGTCTCTCACTTTGTTCTAATAGATAAGATCCCATTGAAGTCATGCCTAGAAAATTGATTTTGGCTTACTATTGATCACTTGGAATCAAGTAACAAATGATTGAGAACTCAAAGATGGCCAAAAATGACAATTTCTAGGTGCAAGTCAAAATTTGCACTTTATTTTTCAAAGCAAAAGTGGATGAAGTAAATCTGAGTTCACACGTGTGAAATAGCTTAAAAGTTATATTTATCATTTAGAAAGTTTCATCCATTCATAGGATCATAGATCCAAACAATGCTTCTTAGATTGAAGAAAATTGAAAATAGTCAAAATTTGCTATTTTGGCCCCTACAATAAAGGATCTTTGATAGTACAGCCTTCAAGCATGTAAAACTCTATTTTTCTTCTTCAATATGCCTCACTTTGAATGCCAAGAACTCCTTAGGTTCCACCAATCCTCTTGATGTCACTTGCATCACAATCTACACTTGATTAGCTTTCCATTAATATGCAACATGGATGGAAAAGATGAGAAGTAACATAGCCCCCACTCTATCTTGATTAGAGTCTCACACGTGCTGCTATAGTAGGCCGTACAACTCTGAAATCAGAGAAAAAGATACATTAATAAGTGATGATGAGAGTGGATCTAGTTAGCTCAAAATCGAGTGCCAGTAAGAGGCAAAATTTCACCAACAATGATGAGAAGTCATTCCATTTGACAAAGCAATGATTAGATGTGTATTCTCCTATCAAGCTCTGATACCATGAGAACTTTTCACATGTGTGAACCAACTGCAAGTACAAAGGATCAAGAGAATGAATGATTGCACACTAAACTAGCTTCTATTCCAAAAACAATGAGATGGAAAACATTGGCAAGCTAGTTAGCATGAAGGCAAGAGCATTCATCACAATTTAACTATCATTACACCTCAAATGGATCAAATGGAAGCTTTACTTGAAGAAGTGTCTTATTGAGGTACAAAGCCACCTTATTTATAATACAAGAGGCCTTCTAGAACTCGTGGAGAGAGAGAACAATCTAGATGCCACATTGCCTCTACCTCTCTACTAGATGACAAAAATAGAAATGGATAAGACTTGAGAATCTCTCTTTTTGAGAATCCTTTGACCTACAAGAGTAGCCTCAAATGATAGGTTCTAGACCTACACATCACTATGAAGACTAAAATCTAACTTGACTCTAATTGGAAAATCACTAGACTAGTCTACCTCAAGTTTGGACAAACCCCAAAACTTGAATATCTAAGTTTAATATTATTTTAATTTTACAATATTTTCACAAAATCTAGCATTATGCTGTCATTCACTTAAGACACAATAATTGCTATAGCTAGGTCAATTTTCTCCCTACATTCACGAAGTTCTTTGCCAAGAGTTAAATTAGCTTCTCTTCTATTGAAAAATCGCACTGATCTTAGACTGAATGTTGCTGATCGAAGACATCTTATAATCTTCTGAATAAGTTCTAGATATGGTTGTTGATGGATGTGTCAATTCTGATACCACTGTAGGAAAAATACTAGAAATTCTCCTTCAGAGAGCACGAAAGTTCGAATTAATCAAACTAATATCAACATCTTCAGTCATATCTGATTCTGGTCTATGTACTAATAGAGCAATTTCTACTTTGATTGAATAAAGCATGCAGATTTAGGATATATATGTGTGAGTGTGGTAGACAATTTTAGATAATCAGAACAACTAAAAAAAAAAAATCTGTTGCAAACTTTGATCAATTGAATTTTTATAATTCTGATTCTGATTCTTCTATATACATCTCTTGCTGTCTTATACATATAATGAGTAAGTTTACATGTATTTATATTGTCATAGGATAGGTCTTTTGGCCTTCTTCCTTCTGTAACAGTCGATCTAATCGTTAAAATGATTGATTTTGTTTCAAGAGTTCGTTTATTTTTCTAGTTCTAGTTCGAGTTTGAATCAAATTCGAGTAAAGTTTGAGTTTGAATATAGTTCGAGTTCAGGTTTGGGTTTCAATAAAGTTTGAGTTTCAATAACAAGAATAACAATGTTTCGAGTTCAAGTTCTCAGCCTTTGTCAATTAGACTGTGCACTTTGTTGGTAGAATAGAGATTTGTTTGTTGAGGTGTTCTATAGTTAGAAGTCACTATTTGTCTTATTTGTCCTTTAATGAAGATTTCTTTGTTGATTCTCTGACTACGAAGCCGAGATAACAGAAGGTACGTCCTAGACAGTGGTTAGGGGGCATCAGAGTTTATTTTCTCCCTAGGTGAAATCTTCTCTAGAGATAGTATGGCAAGCACAGAGCTAATTCCAGGCTTGGATTGCGTGACTTCATGGGGTTAATGCCATGTGTGATGAAGTTGGAAAAATGTATATGATTTTGAGAACCCAAGGAGTATTTTTAAACTTTTGGTCCATGTACTCAAGTTTGGAGAGGCCCAACTCATAATGGGGGAGCATTTTTTAATTTTTGGTCCATGTACTCAAATTTGGAAAGGCCCGACTCATAATGGGGGGTCCATGGGGCAAGTGACCTTCTTCTCTAATTAGCACTTGGATGTCCAATACCAAGGCTTTTTATTTGCTTTTGTAACTCCTATGTAACATATGGCTCTTGGTTGTTGGCTTTTGGATATTCCACTTTGAAAACCATTGGCCTTTGGATTTCTCTATCTCTACTAGTATAAATAGGCATCCTGTTTCTGTTGAAGAGAAAAGGAAGAGCTTGAAGAGGTTGGAGAGACTAGAGAGAGTGGCAATGCTTGTATACATATATTATTTGTATAGAGATTTGTCTCCAATTATATCCTACTTTGCTTTCACTTGTATGCATAATTTGTGATTGTTCATAAAATGTTAATCACTTAATCCATTGTGAATGTTTCTACTTCTAGTTCACCTTGAATTCCGACAATAGAGAGATTGTTCTCATGTGTGTACAATTTCTTGTATGGATCTACTATGTATTCTTGGTTACTAGGGTTATTTGGTGCACTTGACCTAGTCGATGAACATAAACATATGATCAAGTATTGTGTTGGACAATTACTTGCAAAGTTAACGAATCCTGTTATGAAAGATTTATTGGTTAACTTAAAAGTGATTTAGATAAGGACTTAAATGTGGTTTTGTACTAGTACAATTAAGATCTGCACCAGGACATTTGAGATTTCTAATTCATTGGAATTGACTTGAGTGACTGGTTACTCATGTGGAAAGTTAATTGGTGAAACAGGTAGTGTGAAAATTCATTAGAGACTATTTGTTTATATATATATTGCTCATAAGACGCATGATCAGAAAATCAAGAAACAAATGATCAAAATAGTCAATTTTGCAAAATGAATCAAAGTTTATTCAAAAAAGGCTAAAAATCATGAAAGTTGTTGTTTTTCCTAGCAAATAGACAACCATGTCTCGGAGGAATTAGCATGAGTCTATGATAGTGCACTTTACTTACCTTTACCTGACATCACAAAAGACCTAAAAATTATATGTGCAAGGGTTCAAATATGTTTAGTTTAGAAACCTTCGCAAGCTATCGAAACATCATTCTAAACCTTCATTGACTAGATAGGTGGATTCAAAACATTAAAATTGACTTGGGAGAAGTTTCAAACCATGCAAAAGTTGATTATTTCATATCCCCATCCGAGAGTTCCATTACCTATGAAATTTATACATGCTAATGATTGAAACTTTCGATCAATAATGGCACCACCTTTGGTCCTAAATATCATGTATAACTAGCCCGAGTCCTTGTATTGTCTCATAATTTGACGACTTTCTTGACATGTACAACAAATTAGGAACTTACCATTTATTATGTTTCTAGATTGGTTATGGTGTAAACAATCTAGGATTACCTTTATAGGTAAAATTTTATGCTTGTGTTATGTATATGCAAGAAGCATACATAAACCTCTTGTGTGTTGTGCTAATGTATTATATATATTAGTATCTTGTGTGGTGTCATTAACAATTTTTGTGGTATAGTAAGTGCAACTTTTGTGCTAATGTATTATAATTAGTATCTTGTGTGGTGTCATAAACAAATTTTGTCATATTGTAAGTGCAACTTTGAGTATTGTTCTTGTCATGTTGTAATCATGTTGACATTGAGATCACTAATTTTACTAATACTTTGTACAAGACAACTCTTATCATATCTTATGGTAGGATATATTTGATATTTGTCTAATACAAGTAGGGACTCACCAAAAGTCTGATATGGGGTAACCTTATTTTGATATGCTTTGTAAAGTTTGAAAATTAATTTGTATCTTGATTTTTGTTGCACAACCCAAATATCCTTCTTGTAATTTGCAACCTTTAGATGAATGAAACAAATATTCACACATGGAATGTGATGTACAAAAATACTAGATGATGTATTTTAGAGATACTTTTAGAGCTGTTTGTTCTACAAGACCATGAAAACTTGGAGATATAATAATTGTTGTACTCTTTTGACTAAATATTTTATTACAATTATCATAGGGTTAAAATAATAATGATCCATAAGTTGTTTATCATTTTTTTTTGTAAAAGTTATGGTGACTGAATCGTGATGTCACTATAAGAAACTATATACGGCAAGCCATATCCATGCCATTTGCCAACCCATTCTCCATTATTGACAAATGATGCATTCCAAACAGATGCATACAAGTACATGGGTTTAATGGGGTATGGTTTACCCAACAAGATTTGCTGTGCTTGTGTTACGATTCTCACAATTTTGCCATCTATAAGCCATCTACAACAACATAAAAATATGTGAGGATCACCCTTAGAAATATTTTCAAGCTTAATATCTATTTTTTATATATTAATTCCACTAAAATAGGTAGCCATTGCTCCAAACGTGATATAGAAGCATTTGTTCAACTCATCCCTTGAGCATGCATTAGAGACTACTACTTTGAGCAATATGTTGAGAATTAACTTATTCAAAAAGTGTTGCATAATTTCTCTCATTTGAAGGTATTGCACGCATTATCTCATTTGTAATTCTAGCATATTATGATAGGCATGTACCCTCGATTTGAGATATAAAGAAATACTTATCTAAAGACCTAAAAAATGTGGTGTTCATACTTGACTATTTGTCCTTAAAAGAAATATTCTACAAACCACAATATATTTCTTTTTGGTTCAATGTATCGCCATAATAAACTTTTGAGCATATTTGATATCAAAAATTCTAAATCATCAAATCAAATCATTTGTCTTCATAAAAAATAGTTCTAGATTGGTCAAGGAGACCATAGCATTTGGTTTTAAGTTCAAAGACCATTTTATTTCTCAAAACCTCTTATTGCATAATAACATGCCCTTATCACTTAAAAAATGAGAGTCCATGATTATCTACTTCTTTCATCACTAAAGTTTAAATTGACCTAACCAAATCTCAGCTTCAGTGACTAACTCATACATCCTTTGTAACAAGATCACTAACTATTTCAATTGTATCTCATAGCATAGTCGTTTGACATTAGGAATACCTTTAGGTACATATATGAATTCTACTCCAACAGGATGAAGTTAAGAAAATTTTGCTCTGCCACTAGCTTGTGAAGTTTGTTGTAAATGGTGTTTCTCCAATGTGAAAATTCTTTGTTCTCTATTAATATACACATCTCACAATGAAATAATCAATGTGCAAAATTTTCTACTAGTAACAACCTAAGTGTCTAGTCATTTCTAATCTTTAATGTAGTAGGTCACTTAAATTGTAAGCATGGAGACGATGAAAGCCTAGAAGAGGACCACTTTGTCATCAATCAATTTATTGTTTATTTTAGTGAAACTTATGGACACAACACATCCAAAAAAATAATACAATAATTTGTTTTCAAAAGTTGAAGTTGTCATCAATCCTCAATGCAATAAAGCAAGCTTTAACAATATCCAAATCTTGTTGTATGTTCCAAAATATTTTGAAATTTATCTTGCAATTGATAAAAACATTGGGTGCTTCAAAATCATCACAACCTTTGGTACTCATGGAAAAATCATCTTCCACCAAGCACAAATAAAAATATGCCCATGCATGGAGGGACTTTGTTTACCAAACTTATACAAGACCTAGCAAGACCCCAGAAGAGGTTGATGATTACACACACACACAAACACACACACACAGAGTAAGTATACATAACTTGTAAAAGTAAGAGTTTTAAGTGGAAGGGAAGATCCTAATATTGTCCATAAAATGGATGATGAGAGATTCACAATCAATTTTTGACAATCAAGAAAAGTAGAGACAAAATTGTACATTCTATGAAACATAGCAAAAGTTATCTATCATGAGTTTTGGGGGTCCTTTGGCTTTTCCACCTCTTGTACACATGTTAGTGATTAGGCCAAAAATAGCTCTTGATGTAGCTCGAGGTAGTGTAGGTTTTTGACACTTGGCTTGATGGTAGACCGCTAGTGACATTTAATCATGTGTTGTCATGTTGTCATGTGACCAACCAAAAGAGAGAGATTCATAGATTTGGTCCAATCATGTGTAAGAGAGGCCAAGTCACTAGACCGATTAAATTTAGAGGTGATTTGTAAGAGGTCCAATCATATTGCTTGTTGACTACACCTCTTGGAGCTCGAGTCACTATTAGAGAGTGAGAGAGAGTCCAAGATTGCGCCTATTCTGAAGGCAAGCTGGAACACCTGCTCATATTTTTTTTGGAGAGATTTTGAGATTCTACAAATAGAGTTTTTTGCATACTCTCTCTCCACTTCTTGTATACTCTCTCTACTGGAGAGCAAGCCACTTTTTTACTTGGTTTTTTTTTCATCACAAGTTGCCTCTCAATATGAATGTTGAATGGTGAGTGATTCATGCATGTTCTATGTGCTATTGCCTTAGAATTTTCAAGATAGATGGTTGAATCAATCAAGTGCAAGATATTTGTGCAATCACAAACACCTTAGGAGATCATTCATGTTGTTTGAGATGTCCTCACACATGTGAAAAGTACACATGTTATCAGAGCCTACGTAAGATTTGATTGCATGTATCAAGTGTGATGAAATTTTTGGCATGAAACTTGGTTTTGTGAGTATAATTGAATTTCCATAGCTATCAAGGAGAGTTTTGGATCAAGAGAGATCTAAATCACATTAATTAGATCCATGATGGGTACTATATAGAATTCATTGCTTAGACATGAGTGAGATCAGTCAAATTTCATTCTATCTCTAAGTACTTGTTTGATATTTAGAGTCAGACTAAGGGTAATGATTTTCTAAGTAAGTGTTAAAAGTTAAAGAAATATTTCATGATTTTCTTTCCTGTACTAAGGACGGAACTAGTTCAAGAGGGGAAGAATCTTGCATTCATGTATTGCATATAGGATTCCGCGTAATCCTAGACTTGGATACCTAGTAGTCTAGTACTCGAAATTATTGGTTATGCCTCGTTATTCCAAACAAGGCTAGAAAATGCAATTTTATGATCAGATTTAAAGATGTTGATCTGGTGGATCATAGTTTTCTAGAAATGGATATTGATAGCAATGGTAATTTAATTGAATTTCCTACTTACAATGGATAACCTTCAAATCACCATCATTTTTTTAAGAGTGGGCAAAAGATGGGATGTACAAGATGGACTTGATGGCCTATAAAGCTATTTTCTAATAGGTCCTTTAACTTCATATTTTATCTAATCATTCTTCATGACAAATGTCCTATTTCAGATTAAGTTTGAGATTAATAGGTAAATAATATGTTTAATTCTTGTAGGAGTGAGTACATTTTTTGATCTTTACTCAAATCCACAATATTGATGTTAAAAGGATTGTACGTGTAATGGAATGACCATTGTCGATGAGTTTTCTACTTTGATTCCAAATGATACTTGCTTTTGAAGAATCAAACACAAGCTTTTGAAGAATCAAATACAAGCTTTTTTGGTCTATTAGCCATTTTTGGTACAATTCTAGTAGAAATGATTAAGACACTACTTGGTTTTTGAGTCTTGGATGAGGCCTTTAGATTCTTTCTTTAGAAAACAAAAAAGTCAAAATTTTGAAAAGTAAGGGGCCAGGTTATCCACAAACAATATGTGTGGTTGTTGGAAATCTATATATTGCAAGCCTTCCAAAAAACATTTCCTCTCTTTGGAAGTCCCACTTCTTTACTCCTATCATTTTGAAATTAGAGGACACATGCCAAAAACCCTTGAGAAATTGCCCTTTAGATAGTTCATTATTGCCTTTCTAGTGGTGAATTGAGCTCTTTTACATGCTTGTTTACAGAACACAAATTGGAGAACTAAATAGTTGTGTAAAGAGCATTCGCATTCAAGGTAACTACACTTAAAAATAATAAGCTTTACTTGACTCAAATGTGGTGCAGTAGTTATAGGTTTACTTAATTTGTGAGCAGAGAACTTACTGAGTTCTTTGATTGTTGAATGCAATGGTGTAGGTATGGTATGACTGGGAGCAGTCGAATCCCAAATCGATGATCACTTCGTGACCTCCTGTTCCTGTCACGTAGAAATTTGTTTGCACAACAGTCTTTTTGTTTCCAAGCCACTCAAAATCGATCTCATCTTGAATAGGACTTCCTTCTAATGATGAGAGCTGTATGAAACAATCAAACCAAACCCATCTCATCAGCTGAATACAACAACTGTAAACCTCAATCGCAATAGATCAAAATCCCAGAAAAATGATGCAGCTCATCAAGTGTGATTTTTGTCTAAGAAAATAGACCCACACCTTCCGTGAGAAGTCATCTATGAAACTTCTGATGCTTGAGAAGATGACAGCTCACAGAAAAATATATGAAGAAGGACATAATTGATAACTAGCACCTAAAGGTGAATTCAGCTATTTGAGACCCATTTATGTGGGCATACAAAGAACTTAGGAGGAAGCATTCTCACATATATGCTTGTCAAAAGACCACTGGTATCACCAGCGGCACACTTCACTTTTGAAGTAAACGTGCCAGATGGGTATCTGGCAATCGATCGAAACCTCCCACCTGAGAAGAAGTTCATAAAATATGATATACGTCTATACAATGGGAAGAAATTTATATGAAATAAAGCTGAAGAAGAGGAGCAATCCAGGAGGTGTAAGAGAGCACAAACCACATCCTGCTCTGTCATATGTGACAATTGTGTCAGTCTCTGTAACAAAGATGTTTGAACCGCAATAGTCAATTGCAAGTGGGCGCATCGGCACTGGTACTACTTCTGATACTGTTGTTATTAAAGCGGGTGGTTTCCATGTTCCAGGTGCAATAGGAGATGTAGCAACCAGGCTGTCATAATACACGAAAAAGGGTCCAAAAGACCAGTTGATTATGCCAGCATATCCTCCATTTGCAACATAAGAAGCATCCCATACAAACCCATACACACTTCCAGGCTTCACAGGATATGCCTCACCATTGCTTCTCACCACAGTACGCAGTAACACATTATCCACCAACCACCTGCAGTATAGAATTGTTATCTATTCCCTGTAGTTGGAGACGAGCTTCCTGGCTTGCAAAGTCTTATATGTAGAACTTATAACATAGTTGTATTTGAAGCCACGAACTCTCCACTGAATGTGCAAAAGAAGCAGTAGACTAAGAAGGTAATTTGAGTTACTTCATATAACTTTCTATACTTATAACCTGCTCTGGAAATGGATATCAATTGTTTTACAAAAAGAGCAAATTGCACATGTTTTCTTGCTTATCTTTTTGCATAACAGTCTCATAACATCATGAGCATTGTGTCTTGGCGAGACCAAATAGGCTTCGAGTTTGACGGTGACGATGAATATGATCCAGAAACAGAGAATACTACATTTGAAGCACAAATTCTAATAAAGTAGTGTCTCTTACATGATACTGTCACTGTCCCATTTTATGGTGTATGTATGAAACTTGACAGAAGTATCAAAAGAAACCACATATATTTCCTGATGCCCTCCAGAATTTCCGTTCACTGCATAGTTTGTTGATATCCTATTTGGGTAGTTCCCCGCAAAATCAAAACTTATAGAATCACTGGTTTGGTCATTTGATGATATCTGCAATATCAAGTAATACAATAACTTTGAGAAGTCATCAACACAAGACGTAAAACAGTAAAATATAACATCAAAGGATAAAACATCAAACTCCAATATATGTATCAAAGACAATAACAATATACTACATAGCAAGCCGCCCATCTCAAAGAGGCACTACCTATACAATTTGCCAAACAATCACTCAAGAATTACGACCACCTATACCAAAAAGACAGCAGCAATAGTGTATGGAGGTCCCCTCTTAGATTTAGAAAATATGTGCCTAATAGAAGTTTATGGCTTACATGTTGGGTTGTGCAAACAAATGAACTATGCCACAAGTTTTAAGAAAGGACCCAACATTACAAACTATTACTAATAGGGTTTAAATGCATCAATGAGATCTCAAGTGATCATAAATACCGAAGTACATTAGAATATCAAATTGCACCGTGATTGCATCTCCATAACAATTTTAAACCATGAATTTCATAAGTAGCCTTTCAAATATATGGGCAGTACAATGATTTTTGACCTTATCTAAGAGGTGTTTAAGAATAATGTATGCAAAATATCTATAGTATATCTACATAACTACGAACTAAGATCTATTTGTACACAAAATCTTCAACTAATAGATCAACAAATTAAAATCTTTTTGTTGATCCCCTCTCACAAAGTTCAAATTTCAAGGGACCCTCCTCATGTCTACTCTTAGGTCCTCCTTGGTTCAAATGCCAAATTGCAGTTCATCTCCAAGTTTGATCTTGATTGCTCATTAAGGAATATATATCTTAACCAATGAGCCTCACATCTAAACCCTGAGACAACTGGTTGAAATAAAAGGTAAGCATTATTTTTACTACACGTATTGATGAGCATTCATCTCTCAACAAAATAATTGCTCATTTATTATTATACATGGGCTCGAAAGAGCTTATAACACAACTCTTAATATCAAATTTGAGGACAATCAATTGAAACTGTTCAACTTTATCATGTGGCCTAGACACTATTTTGGATTTATCATGTATGAAAATATGATAAATTTGCTCAAGATGCAACACACAATTCTCCTCTGTGAAAGTTTGATAAGAGGATAATAGATTTGATTATATTTTCACGTCACTTTATTCTTCAATATGTTGGCTACATCACATCTACTATTGCTAGTATAATTCATATAAATTTTTTTTGTAGTGTGGAATAATAGCCATTTGCTATGTTTTTTGGCCTTGGAGGTTCTATGTTCTAATGCAAAAATGCTCTAGTGGTTTATCTAAAGGGTAATAAAATCAAATATAAGTCGTTGATGGTTCAAGTAAGATTTGGACATCCACTCTCTCATTGTGAATATGAGTGGAATATGAAATTGGAAAGCTCCATATTTGCATAAGCTTCAAGATACCATTAAAAAATTGAGCATAATTATTTTTATAGCTTGTGTATTTATACTAACATCAAGAAACTATGCTTTAAGATCTACGAATCATATTTAAATAAGAAATAAAAGCAATGTGATGCAACAACATTTTCAAATATGTATGTGAAACTGCAAAAAGAGTTGAAATTCCTTACATAAAAACTACTGCTCACACCAGGACCTTTAACTGGAGTTCGAATGTGGACAGAAAACACTCCAGAGGAGAATTTGTCTTTTGAATGAAATTTGGAACCTATATAATGACAACATTCCAAGCCAACTATACATTGTTAGCATAGATAACAATCTCCTATGCAAACTTAAAGCGATTATATTCACACCGAGATTATCATCATGCTATGATTTGAACCTTGAAAACCTTACCACATGTCTTATCGAGGCGTACTGTCGCACTTCCACCTTGGAGTTTAAGATGGTCTCCACAATAGTCAACCAATATAGATGTTATTGGAGTTTCCATAGGAGAACTATTGCTTCCTATATCTGATAATGTATTTATTGGTTGATTGGTAGATGGTAGCTTAGTTGGATCAAGCATTACAAATTGTAAAAGTTTCTCAGCACTTGCTACACTTTGGCCAACTCTTCTTAAATTCATGCGTGCTTCCAATGCCTTAGGTTTTGTAAACTTGCTCATTGATTCTATGCATCCATCCAAGTATGCCTCCACAACATTCAGTTCTTCTTTTGCCTCGTCTTCTTTTTGCTCAATGAGAAAATTTTCTGATTCAGAGAGTCCTACCTACAATATTTTCCAAGATGCCTAATAGTAGTGAGTTTGTGTATCTAATAAAACTAAATCTTTCACAATGGTAACAATTAATTGGTGTTACCAAGTCTTTTATTTTTGTCTTCATAGGGGTGTTTTCTATTGAATATAAACTATATTGTATTAGCTATAAGCAAAATTGAGACAAACCTGCATGACTTGTAGCTGACTTGTGCATTCCGTAGAAAGCCCTTGCTCATCCACCTCTTCTAGAGATAACATTGCATCATTGATACGTGCTCTTGCAAGATTTATTGCAGTTGTCTTATTGAGTGCAAATATTGATAAAGGGAGTGACCCAGTAAAGAAAATTAGCCAAACCACTATTGCTATTGTTGACATTGTATCACTCATTCCCTTCATATTCACTTATGAGTGAAAGCACACGTCTGATAGGTGTCCAATATAAAACAGCTTTCTGTAAATAAAATATGTCACTATCGTCAAGATGTGTCAAAAAACATTTGAACTTCTAGTAATAATCCATAAAAGAATCATCCAAGGTATATGAATTACTATCATGCATGTTTATGTGCATCCAAAAGCCTGAGGGAATAAACCTATAAATTTTTCATTCCTTAATCAAAATGTTATATCCAAAATCTTGTATAAGCATTTTAAAAAAAAGGAGCTTACTTACTTTAATGTTTGTGCTTGATTCCCCCATCAAAATATGGCAATTCACAGGAATAATCTCACCCGTAGTTTTAAACAAACAAAATGCAAACTCAATAGTAATGATGAGCAAAAAGATGGAGAATTTGGAGGTGAAAAAGAAAAAGTTGAAATCTTTGCATAGAATAGAATTGAAGATGATTTGATACATGATGATAGTATGGTGAGGGTTGTAAGCAAAAGAAAACAAAAGATTGGATGCTATAAAGAAAACATTGAGCTATCCAAAACAAGTGTGAAAAATTCACCATAGAAGGAGTAAGTTAGCACTTTGACAAAAGAGCAACAAGACAAAGGAAAAAGTCATCAAGACTCACCTATGATGAAAAGGGTAAGGAAGTTGAAGTCACCAACTATGTTGTTCTCTCATCTTTTGATGGGTCTTCTTGTGTAGAAGATACAAGAATGTATTCATGCAATGGATGGAAATCTTGGATCTGGAAGTATGTTTTCAAGCAAGGGTTATGATGTTCTTAAGGAAAATCAAGAGTTTGATCTTATTGTGCTTCATCAAAACAAGTGAACATTGATAAATTGGAGCTAGAAAAAGCCATCGAGATGGAACCCAATTTTCAAGGCACCAAGGATCTATTTTTGCATATTGTTTAGGATTTAAATTATGTCCAAGGGACAACAAGGAAGTGTGTTTCTATACTACCTTACTTATCTTCCTTCATGTTTGAGCAATGTGTCAATGTGTGAAAATTACCAAATTTTGGTGAAACTAGGTTCATTGTTTTGCATCCTTTGGATCTTGAAGATGGACTAGTATTTTGTGGCTAGATTTTTTGTTGTAAATGGAGTAGAAGAAGCATATGGAATGTATTCACTCATAGGTTTCAAAGGTTTGAGGAACTCAAATGTCAAGATGGCTCATTCATGATAGTTCATGTTGCAATAATCTCAAATAAAGTGCAATATGGAAGAAGCAAGCAAACACTCATTCAAATTTTTTATTTCAATCATGTATTCTATTGTTTTATAGAAAATCAAAGGTGGAATCACGGAGGAACACATTCATTATTATTATATGTACTTCTTTATGTTGTATTTTTGTAAGGGAAAGCTCCTCAGAATCCTGATTAGAAGTCGAAACACGAGAGAACACATTTTGGAGTAAACCACCCAAACAAGTAGAAGCAATCAATCAATCTCCAGAAGCTTCACCCCTGAGCCAAGGAATAGGAAGCAAGAGTATAGTGAGAGGACCTATCAATGAATCACCACAGGGTGAGTTTCTAGGGTCTATAAAGGCCCAAATCCTTCATTTGCATGTAGTCATGCAAGAGTAGAGTGAGAGGACCTATCAATGAATCACCACAAGAATGATGGAGTAGGGTGAGTTTCTAGGGTTTATAAAGGCCCAAATCCTTCATGTGCATGTAGTCATGCAAGGCCTAAACTCCCCAATTGAGAAATTCCATTGCTATTGATACTTTACACATGAATTGACTATCCTAAACAATGGACTAACTCCAATTAGTGTGTTTGGGGCTCACCAGTTATTAATTACCTTACTATCCTCGTCCGGAATGATGTGGCATAACCGAAAATCTTGAGCACTGGAGTACCTTGTATCCAAGTCTAGGATTATGCCTAATCCTATATGCAGGATGTGGATGTAACAATTTTCATCTTGATATGTAAATTTGATGTAAGAAATAGTAAAGCATCCATTATGGATAGTATTCTCTATAAGAAAGATAGATTCTTTAGGAATTGATTCTTAAGATAGATCAAAGTTATGATGTGAAAATAGAAATTATAGTTGAAGAGCGAGTGTGGAACATCGTCAACTAGTATTTATCTATTTTGGTCATTCTAGGCCTAATTGAGACCAAACCAAATTAGATTAGTATTTTTTGTCGGTTCCAAGCTCATTTGGTCACTTGTACATACAAATTGGTTATTTTTAGATTCAATTGACAATTTTGGCCAATATAGCTAGTTTTGGCCAAGTGGTGGCTAAATTAGGGCAAATCACTCTAGAGAGATGAGAAAGAGTCAACAAGGTGTCGAAAAAGTTAAAATAGCAATGATCGACTTATACAGTGCTTTCCTATTTCGACGGCACCACATGTGCTTAGTTCTAGAGTTATCGGGCCATCTTTCTTTTACGAGCCCTTTGAGTGTTTTTAAGGAACTCATCTTTGTACTTACCAGTAGTTCTTGAATATACAGTTTGAAGAGAGTAATTCTGTATTCTTGTTGCACTTGACATTGTGCTGTGGTGATTGATCCGGTCGGGTGCTTTCAATTGTGTTTTTCTTAACTTGGTATCAGAGCCCTTGGTGGCTGGAATCACCAGACAATAATAGAGAGCTGCGAATTCACGACGGTTTGTTGGCTAGGAAGCACAAAATCGAGTCTGTGGAGATTCGTGGAATGGCTCAAAACTGTAAAAAGGATTCAGAGACAGTGAATTTTTGGTTGAATAAAAAACCAAGCAAGTTTGAAGCTGAAAAATTCTTCTGGAGGGTTGCTTGGCGTTTGTGATTGCTTTGAATCCAATCGGATACTGTTTGAAGAGCGATTTGGAGCTGAAGATAACCTACAGTAGGGCGACCTCAGTCAGCTAGGAGCTGCAAAGGAAAGCTCAGGGAAAGTCTGAGTAAAGCTCAGTATATTCTTCTCTTCAAAAATTGCTAGGGTTTCAAGAGACAAAATCAGAGATATCTCCCTGTAGGAGGACGTTTTTCAAGCTGTGAGAGGCTGTGAATGGGCACCCTGGTAGTGCAATTATGTGGTAGGAAGGTCGCGACTGGCCGTGGAGGAGGAAGACAGCAGCCATAGCCCGTGAAGGAGTAAGAAAACTCCATCGCTGGTAGAGAGAGAAGAAGGAGAGGTCGTGGGAGCTGTCACGCGCTCAGTCATGATCACCATCTAGCGGCCCAAAGTGTTCAGTACTTTGAGGGCCTTTGATCAACGCACGACGCGTTGGCAGCCGTCTGATCTTGATTCATACAGATCAACGATGGTCATTTCACAATGGGTGGGTCGTTGGATCTAAAGGATCCGTTGGATTGAAGTGAAAGAGCCTGAAGGGGTCTGAAGTGCAAAGTGCATTGCAACTTCATTAAAAATCTTCAAAATGAAAAAAGTTGTTGGGTCGCAAGTCTTTGAAGGGTGAAGTTTCTTCACACTGAAGAAACAGTTCAAAAACCCAAATTGCCCTTATTTTCACCTCCTTTAGCCTATTTTGACCAAACGAAAGGCTATAGCCTCCAAACGAAGGGCACCCTGATTGTACCTGCAAGTACGGTACACCAAAACAGAGTGATTGTCATGGAGAAAGTGTTCAAAGTGCGCCATAAGTGATTTCACCATTCTAGTGGGCAGGAAGCTGGGGGTTGGTGACGTGAAGCATTTTGGAAAACGACGCCAGTTTGGCTTTCAATTTGGCGAAAGAGCGGTGGGTGGCCTGGTAAGCTAAAAATTGCAGGTCATTATTAGCGATTTTTGACATCACGATTGGCTCTAGCATACACTTTATAGCCTACAGGTGAAGTTTTAAGCAGTTCGGAGATGGCAAACATCAATGAGGCAATTTTGGGCGATGCAAGCAAACTTGATGGGGCTTCTAACTACAACATCTAGAAATTCAAAATGAAGAGCATTTTGATGGAAAAAGTGTTGTGGGAAATTGTGGCAGGTATTGAAGTCCGACCAAATACCACTCCAGGTGACATAAGGGCCTTTGATAAAAAGGCACAGAGAGCATTATCCTTGATCAATCTTTCAGTGAATGACCATGTGATCACTCACATAAGTGATGCCACGACGACTAGGGGAGCTTGGGAAGCTCTTAGAATGCAATTTCAAACTTGCAATCTAGCTCAAGCCATGTTCTTGAAGTCAAGATTGAACACAGTAAGGATGGAAGAAAATGAATCAATGGGATCCTTCTTCACCAGGATAAAGGAGTTGAGAGATCAACTTGTGGCAATTGGAGAACCAATCAGATATATTGAATTGGTACATACCACAATGAGCGGTGTCTCGGAAGGGCTACAGATGTTTGTGAGCGGCATTGCTTCGAGGGAGAGGTTGCCTACTTTTGAAGACTTCCACGGAATCATGTTGCAAGAAGGGCAGCATCGCAAAGTGGTGAATTCAAGACAAACTCCACAGGAGGATCAAGCCTTGCTTGCTAAAGGCAAGCAGAAAGGATGGAAAAGGATTCCTAAGAATCCAAGGATGATGATGACAAAGGAGAATCATCATCAAAAGGGAAAAAGAAGAAGAAAGGAAAATGTTACTATTGCCACAAACCGGGCCATTGGGCACGCGAGTGTTATAAGAAGAAAGCAGACATAAAGGCGGGAAAAGTGACTCAACAAGGAAACATTGCCGAAGATGATGGAGAAGATGACGAGACAAGTGTTTTCTCATCGGCATTGGCATCCCAAGTTGATGATGGTGCCAGATGGTTCATAGATTCAGGCGCCACAAGGCATATGATCGGAAAACGTGATTGGTTTGAAAAATTCTCACCGATCCATGATGGGGATAAGGTCACTCAAGCCAATGGAGAGGAATGCCAGATACAGGGTGTGGGCAATGTACTTGTGCAATGTCCTAATGGCAAAATTAAAAATATCCCTAATGTACTTTATGGTCTTGGACTCAAAAAGAGTTTGCTTTCTGTTGGTGTAATGGCAAATCAACATCTTAAAGTTGAATTTGTCAAGGATGGATGCCTTATGAAGGATACAAACCATAACCACAAAGTTGTGGCAAAGGGTTATAGAGATAGTAACTGTGGCCTTTATAAATTGGATGCTGCAAAACCAGGTGAATATGGTTTGGCCATCCCAACAGCATCTCATCTGAGTTATGGCATAGAAGACTTGGTCATTTGAACTATGGAAGCTTGAGATTGATGGTGAAGCTGAAGATGGTAACAGGGTTATCAGCATTGCAGGATGATCACCACGCAATATGTGAAGGATGCATCATGGGAAAGCATCACAGAGAAACATTCAAGAAAGGTGGAGCTGCAAGAGCTAAGAAACCACTGGAACTAATTCACAACAACCTGTGCGGTCCAATGAAGACCATGTCGTTGGGGAAAGCATATTATTTTATGACTTTCATAGATGATTTCTCGAAAAGGACATGGATTTATTTCTTGAAGAAGAAATCTGACGCTTTTGCTCGCTTCAAGGAGTTCAAAACTTTGGTAGAGAACCAACTAGAGGCACACATGAAAGTCCTAAGATCTGATAGAGGGGGTAAATATAAATCTGATGATTTTGAAGACTTTTGCAAAGAACATGGCATTAAAAGACAATTCACACAGTCACACATGCCGCATAGTAATGGTGTAGCTGAACGGAAAAACAGAACTATTATGGAGAGTGCACGCTCCATGATGAAGCAAATGGGCTTGACCGATTCACTTTGTTCGAAAGCGTGCAGTGCAGCAATGTTCTCGCAAAACAGGAGCCCTACAGTCGCGGTTCCAAATGTAACTCTTGAAGAAGCATTTACTGGAATAGTGCCAAAAATCAACAAATTTCATGTCATTGGATGTAAGGCCTATGTACATGTGCCAAAGGAGGAGTGAAACTTGATGCCAAAGCAATCAAGTGTATCTTCATCGGTTATGATGAAAGAACAAAAGCTTACAGGTGTTTTGATCCTGTAATGAACAAGATTCACATTAGCAAAGATGTGATCTTTGATGAAACGCATAGGTATGAAGATGAAGACCATGCAAAAGGTGAAAGCATCAAGAGACTTCCCACAATACTGGAGGAAGAAAATGATGAAGATGCTCCACAAAATGATGCATGTGAGGATGAAAGTCGAGAGGGCGAATATGAAAGAACACCACCTATTCAAGAGCCTAAGGGGAGGTACTTGCCAATAGAAGCAATGAAGGATAAACAAGTTGGAATTAAGAGACATTACTTGGACACTCCTTGGGATACGTACTCTCCACGTAGTGTATCACCTGAATCTAAGATACCAAAATGGTATGAAAAGATCATGAAGGACGCAAAGCTAAATCAAACAGGATCTAGCACACAAAGTGAAGTGAGAAGATCAACACGGAAAAGGAAGTCTCTCGATCGTTATCATGTGAACTATGCCCTAATGACTGATATTTTGAAGTGTCGAGAGCCATCAACCTTTGATGAGGCAAAAGATCACAAAGAGTGGCAAAGGGCAATGGAAGAAGAGATAGAATCCATCCAAAGACATGATACATAGGAGTTAGTTGATCTACCACTTGGAAAGAAACCCATTGATAACAAATGGGTGTTTAGAACAAAGTTTCATGCAGATGGCACAACAACAAAGTATAAGGCACGCCTAGTAGTGAAGGGTTATGAGCAAAGCAAAGGAATTGACTATGAAGAAACATTTGCTCCAGTGGCTAAGTGGACTACGCTATGCCTTATCATTGCCTTAGCATCTCATTTTGGGTGGAAAATCCATCAAATGGATGTGAAGTCTGCTTTTTTGAATGGTGACTTAGAAGAAGAAGTTTACATGGTCCAACCGCAGGGCTTCATGGCAAAAGAGCAAGAACAGAAAGTATGTAAACTACGCAAAGCTCTTTATGGCCTTAAACAAGCGCCGCGCGCATGATATGAAAGCATTGAAAGTTACTTTCTCTCACATGGATTTGTAAGAACAAATTCAGATCCAAATCTTTATGTTCTTATAAATGATGACAGCATTGCCTTGATTGTACTTTACGTTGATGATATCATTATCACTGGCAATGATGAGAACCTTACTCGTTCTATCAAAGCCAACTTGTGCAAGCAATTTGAGATGACAAATTTAGATCTTATGCACTATTGCTTGGGTGTCGAAGTATGGAAAACTAGTAGTGATATCAGGTTATGTCAAAACAAGTATGTAGGAGAGATATTGGAGAGATTTCACGTGACAGAGTGCAAACCTTTCATCACTCCTTGCAAAGCTAGTAAGAAATTATCTCGTATTGATGATAGTGCACATGTTGATACTACACTATTTCGTCAGCTAATTGGAAGTTTAATATATCTTACAACTACACGTCCAGATATCTGCTATGTTGTAAGTTTTATTAGCCAATTCATGTCATCACCCACTTTGAACCATTGGAAAGCTGCAAAAAGGACTTTGAGATATGTAAAAGGTACACCAAACCTTGGTCTAGTCTACAAAAGACAAAGTGTTTTACCTCAATTGCAAGATTATGTTGACGCTGATTGGGTTGGAAGTATAGATGATAGAAAGTCAACAACAGGTTATACCTTCAATTTTGGTGGCGACTGTTTTTCATGGTCTAGCAAGAAGCAAGATACAATTTCTCTTTCTTCCATAGAAGCCGAATATAAAGCATTGAGTTTTGCTACCCAGGAAGTTGTTTGGCTACGTAAGTTGTTATGTGAGATTGGCATGAAACAGAAAAATCCCACTGTTATTTTCTGTGACAATCAAAGAGGAATACAATTGGCTAAAAATCCAATCTTTCACGCAAGGACAAAACATATTGAAGTAAAATATCACTTTGTGCATAAAAAATTACAATCTGAAGACATTGGTATTGTACATTGTTCTACGTTGTTACAAGCTGCTGATATATTTACAAAAGCTTTGAGTAAAGAAAAGTTTGAGACTTTTAGAGCTAAACTTGGCTTAAACCAAGTTATGTAATTAAAAAAAAAAACTTTTACTTGTAATGCTATCATGGAGGTATGTTCCATGAATAGAGTATACTCTAAAATGAAAAGTGACGTTGATTATTGAGGGAGAGAGTTAAAATAGCAATGATCGACTTATACAGTGCTTTCCTATTTCGACGGCACCACGTGTGCTTAGTTCTAGAGTTATCGGGCCATCTTTCTTTTACGAGCCCTTTGAGTATTTTTAAGAAACTCATCTTTGTACTTACCAGTAGTTCTTGAATATACAATTTGAAGAGAGTAATTTTGTATTCTTGTTGCACTTGACGTTGTGCTGTGGTGATTGATCCGGTCGGGTGCTTTCAATTGTATTTTTCTTAACTGAAAAACTATAACCATTTTCCATTTCCATTTGTAGAAGATTTTTGAGCAATATTGTCATCTCTTCTTTGGTTCTCTTCTACATTGTAGTGATTGATCTTGGTGAGTCTTTTGGAGATATAGGAAAAGCATCAAAATTTGCATTCCTTGGATTGGACTGGACTTAGTGTCATCAAATCTAATTAATCTAGGATAGTTTAAGGCCCTCTAAAAGGGATTTACAGATCTTGAAAAAACCATCAAGAAGGAGTAATATTTAGCCATGTGTTTGTCCAAAAATGGTGAAAATTGATAAGATTTGATTGGTCTTTGATAGAATCCTATCTAATCTTCATTTCATCTTTGTGTGGAACTTCTCCTTCCTTGAGGTCAATACAATGTTGACCATACTTTTTGGTTAAGATCTTCCATTGACCAAGAAAACACATCCTCATATTCCGTGAGCAATTCAGTATAATCTCAAATTTCTTCTTCGGATAAAACTTGGAAATCATTAAGGCTTTTCCTAGTATGACTTTCCTAGATAATCTATCATTTGGATTGATCATACCTACTGTCATATTGTTCGATGAATAGCCTTGAATTTCTCTTTGTGAAGGATGAGTTTGTTCTTCATTATCGGATAGATATGGTTCTTCAATTTTGTGGCAATCTAGAAAGTTAGCATTGATATCATCCTCTGAGAAATGCCTTCATAATGATCTCAATTTCAAGTACACTGGCATTAGCTCGGTAAAGCCAGGGTTGGGGACAATAAGAACAAAATAGTTGGCAAGTCCAACAAGCAAAATTACAATAAAGTTCATGATGAATGGCTTATCTTGGATATAGATTGTGACTTCTAGTAACTCTTAGAAAAAAATTCCTCCGACTTGTTGAATCAGCTAGCTTGATTTGTCATTTTGTAGCTTTATATCCATCAATCCAAATGCATATGTTGTATCTTCTATCATAATGTTGACACTGGATCTAGAGTTGATAGTTACATTCTCGATCAAACAACCTAAAATAGTAGCATCGATTTCAGGTGCTCCTAGAAATACTGTTGGGTTGGGCTGTTACGGTCTCGTAAGATGACAAATTATCCATTTCCACTTGTAATGCCACTATTGAGCCAAAATAGAGTAGGAGCCCAAACTTGTGCCAATTAGAGTGTAGACAAGTGTAATGCTTTTGTTTGATGAAGTTTAAGAGGTCCAATAGGATTTAGAGGTGGAACCATGAGTGGTCCAATAGAATTTGAGGTTTGCTTGAAAATGGTCCAATAGAATTTAGAGGTGCATGGATAAATGGTCCAAAAGGATTAAGAGGTGGAAAAGTGTGGTCCAATCATGGTTAAGCATAGTGGTAGCTCGTGGATCTACTAGTATCATTGTACTCCTCATTTGGATCTAATTGATTTTGAGATTGAGTGGATTTTGAGTGTAAGTGATTTTCTAGCTTTCTCTCTCTACCTGAGAGCTATTGATGATTTTCTCTCTCTACCCGAGGAGAGCAGCTTGTTTTTACTTAGATTACTTTTGGAACACTTCCCACATGTGTGAGTGAGAGTTGGAAGTGATTGAATGCATGTAGTAGTGTGTTTTTGCCATAAAATCAAAGATAGATCTTAAATCTCAATCTAGTCTTGATCTTGGTGCATCTAGACACCTTAGGAGATCACAAGTACATGTTGTGGACAGTCCACACGTGTGAAATTAACAATAAGACCATGGCCCAATGAGCACGCAAGTTAAGTTGTAAATAAAATAATAGACTTGGGCCCCTTTGTAATTAAAATAAAACTTGAGGCCCAAAGTCAATTTTAAACTTAGAGTTTACTTTTTTAGAGTTGGGTCCAATTTTGGACTCACACGAATCTTGTGATTTCCAATGTACTTTTTGTGGACCCTTGGATCAAGTTGGGTCCAAGATGAATGGATAGGATCAATGTAAATATCAGCCAATAGGATTTTGGGGCAAGGGCCTGCTCCATTTATAAAAAGGCACCATTTGTACTCTATTTCCATGCTTAATGAGAAGGAGGAAACTTACCAATTTTTGGAGAGAAGCATCCTCATTTGCTATTCATTACTTGCTAATGCTTTTGATTGTGTTTTCCATTGCTTTCTAATTTCATGTTTATTGGTTGCCTTAGTTAATGTTTCTCCATTAGCAAGCATAAGCAGCATTTGAGCTAACCTCCACTCTCTCTCTCTCTCTCTCTCTCTCTCTCTCTCTCTCTCTCTCTCTCTCTCTCTCTCTCTCTCTCTTCTATGCTCTTCCTATCCATCTAACTCTCTCTCTTTCTTCCTCTCTTTCACTACAAATCATGATTGAAGGTAGCTTAGGGGAGTAGAGTTAGTGGGAGTAGTGTTAGCAGTGGTAGAGTTAGGAAAAAAAACAAGGAACTAACTAGAAGTAGCATCTATGCATAGTAGGTGCGTATCCAGTGATCTAACCCTTGTTGACAGGCGGGAGGGCTACAACTACAGCATATATATGACCCTACAGTGACACCGTTGCCAGGGATAGGTTTTCACTAACTAGTATAGCTGCAGTTTAGCTATTTCTTGCTTTTTGGAGTAGTTTTAGGTAGATTTTTGGGTGTTTAGAGTTAGTTTTCTATATTTTTTTGTGTTTGGACTGTTCACAGCTAGCGGAGGAGGTGTGAGAGGGTAGAGGAGGCCCTGAACAGCCTCTAAGGGCTTGAAACCCAAACCAATTAGCCAAAAAATCCAAATACACACCAATCTGCATTTTGGAGGGGAAAAAAGCCTAAAATCTCATCATATCTTAATATCTCCAAAACCAGTGATAGTTAACCTTTGCATGACTGGCAGCAGCTCCAGGGTACTGTCCCGGACCTGCATAGAAGCCTGCGAGAGTTAGTTCCAAGAAGATTGCAAAAATAAGAGAAAAACCATAAAAAAATTAAAAAACCCTTGAAAAAATCCAAAAAAAATGCAAACCTTCACTAGAACTCTCGCAGAGCCCTCTGAAGTTCCATCTCAGTGAGACCAGGACACAGAGAAGCTTTCGAGAGTCAATTTGATGTCTAAGTGCCTGTGCAAGAGTTCCGAGTGAAAAAAAGACGGGAAAGTACAAGAGAACCCTCCCAGACACTAAAAATTTTAGTTCTAGTGGTCAAGAATTCTCCTGCAAACTGCTTATACTTCATTGCTATTGCTCTGTTTCTCAGCCTTTAGCATTGTGTTTATTTCTTGGATCATTGTTTATTGATTCAGATTTGATGCCATTTGTTGTACCCTGTGGTTGCAAGCCCCGACATTGTGAGGATTGTATTTGTATATCTTTCCTATCTCTAACATTTGCTTGCAGGCCTGTGAAAAAGTTGAAAGCTTTGCTGTCTCATTGGCAAGGATTCAAGAGTAGAAGACTGATATGTTGTCTCAAAGTGTTTAACTTGCAGTCCTATAAGTGATAGGCTGTATATCTAAAACTGTAGAATCTAAGAATTGGTCAAGATTACTCCCTACTCAAAGAAAAGCCATAGCTTAAGTGTCTTATTTGATGTTGGAACAATGTTTTTGTGTTGCTTGTGAATTGTTTGTGTGAGAACCATTTTTCAGAGATGCACTGATGGTTCCGGATGTCATTATTCTGCTTCAAATGCATGATTGTATATCTTTCTATTGCTTTAGTTCTGTGGCCAGAATGGCAACCGTTTGAATGCCATCCAGTCACAAGACATATTTCCTATCTCTGAAGACTAACCTGATTGGTTCTTCTATTGGAGGAAAGAAGTGTGTGTATCATGTTTAAGAAGGATGATGGCAAAGGATAAGGGGCTCAATCTCTGCTGTCTATGATGGTAGTTTGACCTGCCTGTACATTAGATCCATTCCTTACCTGATCTGCGGCCATCACCCTTCAGCCTCTACCTGCGACCTCCTTCTCTGACCTGATTGCTCTCTGCCCTGTGCCCTCATCGACGGCCCTGCTTGCGTGAAAAGAAACCTACTTGTGGTTTCATCCCTACCTGTAGCCGCTCTGTGGGTTGTGCCATTTTCTTGCTTGCCTACGATCAAGCCCTGCCCATTACTTGCCTTCAGATCGCGGGTTGGTTACAGATCTATCAACCGCTTGTCTCCGAGCCCTGTCTACGCTCAGACCCTGCTCGTCTTCTCCTTACCTGACCATAGTGGCAGCCCGTTACCTATCACCTGTAGATCCCAGCTCGCTGCCCTGCCTGCGACCTCCTTGCCTCCTCCCACCTGCCACGCCATCTCTCCATCGCGACCCATTTCTCCATCGCGACCCACTTTATTCTTGACTGAAGGAAATAGAGGACACCAGACCCACATCGTAGGTCTGACCCATTGTTTTCCGGAATCTGTGAACTTTTGGTTTAGACTCTAAGGTGGGAGGTTGTTAAATGCCTATTTGTTGCAGCATGATGAGAGATGAATTTTTGTGTGGAAGAAGCTAAACAATCATCATTGCCTTCTTTTGGAAGACATATGTTCAACCAAGTCATTAGGCTATAGTCATTAAGGCTTATAGAAAGTTTTGAGTGAAATGTTAACAATGGTTTTAGAGATCTACCTTGTTATTTAAGCATCTGTCAAGCTGTATAGCCTTTGAATGTGAGTGCCCTAGCAAGTGATATACTCCTCATCACCTATTGTTGTCCGACTCTTGAGCCTATGAGCCCATTACAATGGCTATCCATCTTTTTGCTGAGCAATGCTGAATCCCTAAGCAAATGAAGAATAGAGTTGTGCTCTTCTTAATCATTATCAGACAACCTTACTCCAATTCTTGCTGCCGGAGCAGTCGGTCCCAAGAAGTCATCAAAGTTAGTCGAAAAAAAACTACATCACTCTTAAAGTCTCTTGTCGCATTTGAATACCAAGGAAAATCTGCCTTGGGAAAAGAGGAAGGTGGAATACTTGCTCTTGTCAAAGTGCTTGAAGCCCGAACTTGTGAAAGAATCTGTTTGTGGCACATTTGCTGCCTCTAGCCCTCTACCTTTGAGTTTGGCTTGAGGCTCGTTCTGCCTTCTATACCTACGGATTTGCTTGTGGCCCAATCCCTAGCTTTCTTATCTGCAGACAATTTGTAGTTCGCAACCTAAGTTCTACCTGTGACTTTACTTCACCTATAAATTTACTTAGAACCCCACTTGTGGAAATCCCATTAGGACCCTTTTTGGACTCAAAAAGGGCCTCTTCACTAATTATAAATAGTGTTAATGACGACATCTATACCAATAAAAGAGTGACAATTGAGATAGAATGGTCCATATGACATGGCACATCCAATGGCCTAGATGATATCCCAAAATCTAACTCACCCACTAACCTTTTTGCACTTCACCCATATTTTTTTTAAGCTTGTTTTGGAGAGAAAAGAGGTTTCAAATTTTTTTACATTTCATATTGAGGTTTAGATGAAAAAAAAGGTACAAGGGGAGGTCCCCCCTTGTACCATAAAGAAAAAAAAATTTAAAATGTAAGGGGGTGTTTACAACCTTGCCCCCCCTCCACGCTCCCCTTTGCACGGTCAGCCTCCCGATGCCCCTCCCTGCTCGCAACCCACCCAGGGCCACTAGCCCTGTTCGTGCCCATAGCTCCCTCGCGGCCCCTACGATCTCACAAGTACATTGGCCGGCGCTTGGTTCGAGGCCCTCTCGGGAGCTGGGCGCGAACAGGGCTGGCGACTGGGGTGGGTTGCGAGTAAGGAGGAGATGCACGGCCGAAGGAAGGGCGACCGTGCAGGGGGAGTGGGGGGGACCCTATTCTATTTTTTTTTTCTTTATGGTACAAGCCCCTCCCCCCCCACCCCCCCCCCCCCCCCCTCCTTTGTACCTTTTTCTTTTATCTAAACCTCAATGTGAAATGTAAAAAATTTGAAACTTCTTTTCTCTCCAAAACAAGCTTAAAAAAAATATGGATGAAGTGCAAAAAAAGTTTCAGCCCTTCACAAATAAATTAATATTTTTACAAGCATTGAATTTAATTCTTTATTCATTTAATGTACTAGGTTCAAGTGCAACCTATGTGACTAGGTTCTAACTCAAGCTAAACCCAAGGTGAACTACCACATAGGACTATTAGCAAGTGATTTAATCCAGATTATCAAACTGGTTTAGGCAAGGAAGAGGCCCTTTTTGAGTCCAAAAAGGGCCCTAATGCTTGCTTGCGACACATTTCCTTATTTTAACCTTGTCTACTATTTGTCGGTTTGAAAGGGATTCAATGACCCATGTACATTTGCTGCTAAGGTTTTATTTGCCAATTGCTTATCTGCAACCCTTTTCTTGGTTGATCATCGTTGTTTGGATTATGGCTAATCAAAATCTAACCCTGTTTTACCTCACTCGTTAAGTGATTTCTAGCTCATACACGAGTCAGGCTTGTACGTCCTATCGGTATCTCAAAAGCCAGAGCTTACACGCGTGATCTCTTGTTCATTTCAGAGTCCGTAGGCTATTTGAAAATTGCCTATTGACCGTTTGAAAACTGTTCTGCCAATTCCCATTAAAAGTGCCGGTGGTCATGAACGGCCTTATTTTCGACTCCATACCCAATGGAACTTGAGCTATAATTGTGGTATAGACCGACTTTTGTTAGTATTTCCTTAGATTGGCAGTCTATTTGGGGGTCGTTTTATAATCCTTCATCCATTATGATTGATTGAAAGTTTGTCCATCCTCATGAGCTTGTTCTCTTGTCTTGATTCTTTAGCAATAAGTACACCTTGCAAGGCCTCCAAGCTTGGTAGATCTTCTTTGATAGCATAAGATTGGACAAGATTATCACATTCATCTCTCAAGACATTGACTCAGGATGACTTGGACTAACTCACTGTGATTGATAGTGTCTCCAATACATGCAAGCTCTTTATGGATGTCTTTGACTCTCAAAACATAATTAGAAGCACTTTCATCACTCCTTTGGCAACTTTGGAAAACGTAATTCCTTAGAGTAAGGAGTCTAGAGGATTCTTGGCCTCATAAATGGCTTTGAGTGTATCCCAAGCCTCCTTGGCTGAGGTGCAACCACCAATTTCTCTCAAAACCGCATTAAAGACTTTCATCTTGATATAGTGAAGAGCCATTCTAGCTCTTTTCTTGTACCTTTGGACTTCTTGAATAATGAACCTTTTGGATCCAAAAATCTCAAAGATAACAAGGGAGATGCAATCTACACTCGCGAGATCTTGATTTCAAGGCAAATTTTCACACATAACTTGATGGATGCATGGATTTCTTATTTAGGATCTGAAACCAAATTGAAATTTACACGTGTGGGAGTACCCTAAAGTGTGATAATGATCTCCTAAGACTTGGTGATTGCAAAAAGATCAAGCATAGATTGATAATCAAGATCTATCTTAAAAAACTAAGGCAAGAGCACTTGATTACATGCATATACCAATCAAACAAGTACATACACACATGTGGAGACTTGTACTTGAAAAAACTAAGTATGAAAAAGCCTTGCTCTCGAGTAGAGAGAGAAACCAACTATCAAGCCTCGGGTAGAGAGAGAATCCAATATGACTCAAAAATGTAGAAATCTCATTAACTCTCAAAAACTCAAGTACATAATGAACTAAACATGTCTACTAAAAGGATCTCGAGGTGAGGGGAGCTTGAATATGATTGGACCCATTTTTCTCTACCTCTAGATGTGATTGGTTAAGTGATTTATGTGTCCTCAAATTTGATTGGACCAAATTGATGGATATCTCTCTTTTGATTGGACCCAACATTCCATGACAACTCATGAGGGGTGTAACTAACCCAATCACATCTCAACAAATGTAGCAAGCCCAACTAGCTCAAGCTACCTCATGTCCTACTTTTGGCCAAATCATGGCTTTACATGTGTACTTGCCCATATTGCCTCCTAAGCCAAAAATTGGCCCAATCACCTACTTACACATAGATGGATAAAAAAAAAAAATATCAAATGAATTTTTTATTTTTCAGACCAAACTCACCTACAGTGAGATCATTGGCCTATCACAAGCCTCGGAACATTGGCGAATGATTGTGTTGGCATGGAATTCCCTGAAGGTGGGCCTACTCCTATTGACACAATCATATAATTGTCAAATGGAGTTGCTTGCAGATTTGGACTATGTTACACAAGGATGTCAAACATGCTAAGAAATTTGATGGGAATTGGACATGATGTCACAACCTCATTGTAAAAAAAATTCATTGTGGTTTTTCATTGGCTTGGTATAGGTGACAGGCTTTTTAGACTAGTCCCTAGAGGAATTCCCTACAATTGTTCAACTATTGCTGTTGAGGATACTTCTTGCTCATGTTGCTCCTGCATCTACTCAAATTGCTGCTCCTAGTGCTTCTATTGTTGCTCATACTACTCCTCGGCTCTTGTTGCTTCTCCTACATTACATCGTGTTGCAGGTTGTCCTTTAAACTATTGTTGCTATTGGAGCTTGTTCTTGTTGTTGTCCCTCCATTGTTGTTTCTACTACAACTATTTCTTTTATCATACCCATTGGTTGCCCCCTTGTAGTATCCATCATGGCCTCCTGCTCTTGATCTTGCTGCATAGCTCGAGCTTCCAACTCTGGACTCCTACTCCTGCTCATACTCCTACTATGTTGTTCTTGAGTCTTGATTGCCTCTAAAGTTGCTCGATGTAAAAATGTTACTATCCTGAAATGAGCACGGATGGGAGCATACAATGATGATACCAAATGAGGTCCCAAGGTTGCGGATGATAGCATGCAAAATAGGAAAGAGCAAAAATTTTGACACTAAAAGGATGAAGTAGCAAAATGGAGACCCACGGACCTTTATATAGTGAGATTTTCTAATTATAGTAAGGTTCTATAGAAATCATTCTTTTAATTCCATCTTTTTTTTTTTTCTAACACTATGCATATGTAATGACCAATTTCTCAAGAATAAATGTTGGTGTTGCATGACAACATTAATATTGAAATTGCATGTTTCTGATTCTCCTCAAGAAACCATGTCAATCATAAGACAAATTCTTTGTGATGAAATTTTATAAGATAGATCATAGTTGATAAAATATGGTAGTACATAAGAGCATCTTAATCTCAATGGATTTTTATTGTGACTGGATCTAAGAATGAAGCACACTTTTGGGCTTTTCCTACACATCTCTTAATTTGAAAAATCAGACATCAAATTGATAGTACATATATTGAACAACAGTAAGAAAATTTAAATAGTAAATTTCGAGCATTTATTGCTAGGGCTTACAATTAGTCCATTAATATTGAACACAAAATTTGTGGGCACATCAATAAATTTCAATCCAAGCATAGCCCATTGATCTTCTAGATTCCTATCATTGTTGACTCGCACTTCCCATATTTCATCGTGTGGCATATGGATAGATAGTTCAAATTCTTGATGTCTCATCTCGACATCCAAGTCGACCATGATCAAAGTTAAACTACCTGTAAAAGAAACTGAAGGAGCATGTTTGGTGTGCAATACGGTACCTTATTATCATTGTTTCACAACAAAGATCACACCTTATTAAATCCCCTTTGTGCTCTATCTTTTTTGAGTCCCAAGATGTAAATACATTATCCATCAATAAAGATTATGTTGATTTCCATGCCCATATTGTATTTGTTTTCTTGAAAGGTATTGCATTGAATATGGCAACAAATACAATAATGGGCATAAAGACACTAGTATAAACTCATTTGGAGCCAGATGTTGGTTTCATATTCATTGTAATCTCTTTGATAAGTTGGATTTCTATTAATTTGATCAACCGATTAACATAGGGCCACCATGAGAATCTACTGCAGGCTCAAAAAGAGGCAATAATTTGACATGGCCAAAGTTTCTCTTTGGAACTTGTACATGTGATCATAAAAGTAAACACTATTTCAATGAGAGTAGAAGACTTTTAAGCCCATCACGTATCAATTCTCAATAGTTTGCATGCATGGTGCTATGTCCATGTCCATGAAGAATTTGGAATGTGGATTATATCCACAAGATCTTGATGAAAAAGTTGAAAAATATCATAAAAACATGATTTTTTGTTGGTTTTTTCATTATTTTTGGATTTTTTCTAAAACTCCTTGAACAAAACTATGCATGCATGTTTTCTGGTGTGTAATGAAGTTTGCCAAGGGCTTTTACAAATCTTTTTAGAAATCAGTCACCATTAAGGGCCTCAAAAAGACAAAATTTAGTATTTTTAATGATTTTTGAGCATGAATAACTCTTGATAGTGGATCAAGGACCTCTGAACCTATATACAAGCTAAAAGATAGATAGTACATACTGCCTCTTATTTGAGTCGTTATTCACCCAATTTGGTGGTGGGAGGCTTAGACACCTTTGATCTTCCGAAACTTTGCTTGTTGGTGCCCTCCATACAAGCTAGTTTTGATTGACCTGAGCTAAGATTTGATTATTATTTCTAATGCTTCCTTTTGGATTCACTAATGCACCTGTGACATTTCAACAGAATCTTGATGAACAATATATTTCGTTCATATTTGGGTCAATTCGTAGTTTTATTTTTAGATGATATTCTCATCTTCAATAGGACTCTTAAGGAGCATATAAATCATCTTAAGACTATCTTGAGTATTCTCATACGAGAAAAGCTTTTTGCTAAAGAATCCAATGTGAGTTTTTTAGACATGAGTTAGTATACCTTGGTCATAAGATCACCCCGGAAGGTTTTGAAGATAGATGAGGGTAAGCTCAAGACAATGCTTGAGTAGCCTATACCGAAGATGGTTAGAGAAGTTAAATCTCTTCTATGTTTTATAGTGTTTTTTCATAAGTCTATTGAGGATTGTGCAAAGGTCCCAACACCTCTTATTAATCTGACTAAATACAAAGTTAACAAGAAAAAGAAGAGAGGTCAATATAGTCTACCTATTGAATGAAATGAAGAACTAAGTCCTATTTTGAGTACTCAAACATATGGTTGTTTCAGCTTATGTTCTAAAAATCGTGAATCCAGATTTACCTTATGTTGTGCAAATTGACACAAGTGATTTAGCGATAGAAGCAATTCTTTTACAAAATGATAGGCCGATAGCGTTTGAGAGCAAGAACCTTATGGGTCCTTAGTGAATGCAAATCACCAGCCTCTGACATACTTTTGTGGTCAACACGTTCTAAGAGGTCGTAAAGCTCGCTGTGTTGAGCTTATACATGAATTTGATCATGAAATCCGATATGTCAAAGGTAGCTCTAACCAGGTTGCATACGCTCTTTGGATTGGTGAATTAAATTTGGCACGCATGACAAGCCACATCATGACCATCTAACTATATACAAGTCATATGACCAAGACTAGTCAAGTTAGAATTGTGAATTTTTTAACACTCCTCCTCACTATCTAGCTTGGTTTGATCATTGCTTTACTAATCACTACAAGTGATGATATGAACTTCATAAAAGGTATCTTTTGAAGTGGTTTAGTAAGTAAACCAGCTACACATTCATTGCTTGGAACATGCTCCAAAGCAATCTCCTTGGCTTGCACCATTTCTCTCACAAAGTGATGGCATATCTCAATGTGCTTAGATCTTGCATGGAAGATCGGGTTAGATGCAAGGTGTTGGGCTGATATACTTTCATTGTAGATGATTGTTGCCTCCTCTGAATCCATGATATTTAGCTCCACCAATAATCTATTAATCCAAAGTACCTCCTCTGTATTGGTTGTCAAAGCTTTGTACTCGGCCTCAGTTGAAGATAGAGATATAGTTTCTTTCTTCTTCTCCATCTTGAGATGTTGTTGTAGAACCACCTCTTGCTTGAAGCCTAAACTCCTCATTCACCGAAATCTCTTGAAATTCCACCATACTTGGCAAATTATTATGAATAGCAAAAATTTGAACAAGATTAACATGATCATCCAACAAGCCATTAAGAACAACTTGCACAAGTTCTACTTCCTTAATGCTTTCATCAATACATGCTAGCTCATCATCGAATGCCTTAACCCTCAAAACAAAAGCATGAGCACTTTTATCCTTATTTTTCACACTTTGAAAGATTTATCTTCTTATGGTTAGAACCCTAGATGTATACTTGGACTCATAAAGCTTCTTCAAAGCCTCCCAAGCCTCACTTGATGAAGTACACTTACCAAAGTCTTCCTTGAGAGGTTCATTAGTCACATTCATCTTGATAATGTGTAGAGTTTGCTTAGCTCTCTTGTCATACCTCAATTGTTCTTGAGGTACCTCTCCTCCAAACCTAAAAACAATATCCATCAACTCATTCATCTCCAGTAAGGACTCCATCATCACCTTCCAAGTAGAATAGTTGATCGAGGTAAGCCTATCATTGCCTTCCAACATGAAGCCACTTGAGGTTGCAACGTTGAAAATGATATGATCTTCTCTTTGAAATTTTTCCAATGCACTTAGAACTTGCTTGAAATCAAAAAATGAAACTCAAGAAGAAATCACAAAGAGTTGGATATACTCTAGCCTATCCTTTTCTCTCTCTAGCATAGAATGTAGATTTCTTGATCAAAATAGATCAAACCTCAATATAGTAAACTTTTGCTAACATCTAAGATTGAAATACACTCTTGAAATATTCCAGCAACTTAAAATCAAGAGATCCTATCAATTTTAGGGTTTATTCAAAAATGCAAAATATTGAATCAAGCAAAATCTATATGCAAAAGCTAGAATCTTGATATATTATCTATCTTGATATATTATCTATAAGAATGGATCATCCTCTACCATGAGAAATTTTTGTCTCCACATCCCAGTAAGTATTTTAAAAAATCGGCTACTTGGTGTGTGTGGTCAACCAAGGATTGAACCTAGGACCTCCCCCATTCCGGTGGGGTGCTCTACCACTGAGCTACCCATCCATTTGTGTTCCTAGAGTGTTGTGCAAGGGCTATAGCCTTGACACTTTCTAGCAGTCCCCCTCAAGGCATTGCTCTTTTTTTGCTACTGTCCACCTAGACCACACCCACAACCATGGCTCTGATACCATGTGAAAAGATTTTAAACTTGGTGTGTGTGGTCGGGGGCTAGGGATTGAACCTAAGACCTCCCCCATTCTGGTGGGGTGCTCTACCACTCAGCTACCCATCCATTTGTGTTGCTAGAGTGTTGTGCAAGGGCTATAGCCTTGACACTTTCTAGCACAAAATATATTTAGATCATAAAGAATCTGTAGCCAAGTTTGATCACACATCTAGTGAATTCATAAACAGCATAGAAATCACTACTTTATGCATACTAGAATTTAGAAATGCATCAAGATCTGATTATGACCACTTAGATCTGACTTAGTACAGTACAATACAATCTAGACTAACAAGAAAATCAACATTCTACACATAGAAACTCAAGATATCATGATAAATTCATAAGAGCCATGGACATACAATCAACAAAGATGACCTCTCCACATATAATGAGAAAAACAAAGATAGTTCTCCACACAGGTGAAGCTCTTTATAGTAGCTATAGTGTCATTTGGCCACTTTTTTTAAGTGCAACTTGAGGGTACTTATCTAAAAACCTAGAATTTCTAGTCTAGATGCAATGTAAAAAAAGTAGCCAATAAGAATGGGTCCAAACTCGACCTCATCCACTTATCTACTTGCCAAAAATAGTACAAACACTATTTAGGCCTTTATTGACAAATATGAAACAATCTCTAGGTTGATATTTCAAGTTGGCCTCAAAATTGCCAAATGAAATGTCGAAACTAGTTAACAATTTTCATAGATCCTTCGATGGTTGGTGTCAACTACACATTTTTCAATGAACAAGGTTATCAGGAATGGCCACTAGACCCATATGCGTAATATTGATAATCTGGCAAGTCCAAGTTCTTGCTAATTATCATCCACCAATAAAGCCTCAGGTTCTATGTATTAGGTGATCTCCTATCGACACTTTCCCTGAAGCAGCTCATCACCAACAATAAGTGTGTCAACAACTCTCTTCCACGGCAAACACAGGCAGGTGCCTGTAGTTTAGATAAGCTTGCAAGGATGCAGGTATCCATGGCTTAGCATTGTAATGTTACAAAGGTATTTGGGTTATGGATTGCTTCAGTGAAGGTACAATGATGATGGTGTCCCAACTTTTTTTTTTTGACCAAGAAAAGATAAGAATCAATAAAAGATGGATCAGTGTGGATGAGAATAAAAACAATAATATATTTAATAGATGAACATGATGAAGGTTATATCGATATGAATGAAAATCAGAAGGCATGGAACTTGGAATGGATATGGTATTAAAAAGTGAATAAGATTTTGTTTTTTTAGAACTTAGCCAAGTCGAGTTGTGCCTATAAAAGCCGTAATTGTTATTTGGCCTCCTTGACTACTTTATCTACTTGGTCTTAAGCCTTTGTCAAAGTATTATGTAGCTTGCCAATAAAGTTGTAGTGTGTCTTTGTTTTGTTGGGTTGCCTTGAGCTCCTTTGCTGATTTTTCATTGTGCTACTTTGCTATTTGCAGTTCTTTATTGATTTTGATCAATTTTTGGCTCATAAGTGTATTCTCGTTGCCCATCTTTGATATACTTATATCTGAAGTAGAATTCTCAAAATTAACATGAAAATATGTACAAGGTCTCCATGATGGTAGCAAGTAAAATAACTAGTCTAATTTTATCAACTTTCACATATTTTCCTTGATCGTTTATAGACTTTTTGTGTTGTTTGTTCTCACTCATACAGAAAAGTTACTTCAGAGTCTTTCAAGATATTTCAAGTTTTGACTACACAAGTTTTCTCATTGTGTAGAAGTTTGAAAACTTTGAGTGGAGGTTTGCAATCATTCCTTTTCGAGTTTGGAATAGTACCATCTTTCTAGAGGTTGGTGGTGGGATTAGGTCATATTTGAATTGAAGTTTCAACCTTAAAAACACTCAAATTAGTCAAATAAGCACCAAATTTTGATGATATAGTGGGTTATGAGTACCATCAAATTTAAGTATAATTGATGACATGTAAATCAATGTTGAGATGATACAAAAAATAGTTGTTGAAGTTGCACTACCCAAAGAGTTTATAGAAAAGACATCTCTTTTGTTTGTGCTCTAACCAAAAGCCAAACATAATGTGTAATTTTAAGTGTAGTACCTAGGCTTGTTGACAACAGTCATGCAAGCGAATCGTAAATTTCAAATTTTGATTTATTCTAACTTGACAACTTAAATTTAGACAATGAGCAACTATTCAGTGGTTTTCAAATCTTATTGGACCATTTTAGACAACACCAAGTCTAGTATGCATGGTGACCCCATTATTCCAATTGGAGATTTTTCTAATTAAATGATAGTGATGCCTAGTTAAAAAATTTGACAAGTCAAAATTTTCATATTAATCTAGCATTGGCATTGTGCTCAATAGACCTTGATTGCTCTATGATAGTGATTTCAAATTGTTTTGACCAAGGTACAATGGCAAACATGGGAGATGCAACTTTAGGTGATTCCAAATGTGAGAAATTAAAATTTAAATTAAAAACCATTGTCATTGAGAAGGAACTATGGGACATTATCATGGAGAAGAGAGACATTTGCTCATAGATGTCAATGCTAGGATATACAAAAAAAGACAAAGGAAGGCATTGACATCACTAAAGGACTAGGTGACAAGCTAAACTAGCTTATCTTGTAGAATCAAATCATCCTTTCCGCCAAGTCATTCCTTTAAATGACTAATGTGAAATATGCAATAAAAGTAGACTGAAAAATATAAGAGATCTCAAGAATGGAGATCTTGCCTCACAAGTGAATGCTGACCTATTCAAAATCAAGGGAATTGGCACAGCCTCAGTCTATTCTATTAATAAAAAAACTAAAAGTAAAGTTTGCCCATGATCGATGCTCTGTACATGAAGCAGAAACACAATATTGCTATGGATGGAAGAAGAGAGTCTAAAAGTAGATTATATAGGTTGAGCGTAGCTTTTAAATAAGCCCATGGACTTATCTCATATGCTCCATTGCAAAATCAATTTATAGTCTCAATGGTAGGAGTGATCACGCTCTCCAACAACATTTAGATATCAAGCTCATAATTCAATGGTTTCCAATGAGAGGGGTGTGAATACACTTATGCACACCCAAGGCTCTCCCTAACTAGGAGTGAACTAGGAAACTTCATTGGAACACATATGTAGCCTAACTGGGCCACATCTACTACCATCTAATGAGTCACTGCTAGCTCCTTGTAAAATTCACCATCATAGGTTTTAGGTCTCACCAGCCATTTATCATGATAATCTGTTATGAGGCCCCCAACCTCACATCATCACAATTAAAATATGAGGTGAGCTGGGCCCAATGACCACTTACAATGATTGACACTATGTTAGGTATAACTAACTATAGCTAGTTAAGGGCACTCACAGTCCAAGACATAATGCCAGTTCTGATATCATAGGTTTTATTTTTAGATTATGTACATGTGTTTCATTTGGTTCATGGACTTCCATTGGTTTGTCACTAGTTGTAGGGTCAAGTAGTGGTTTATCATATTGATCAATGTTCAAGATTATTGTAGAATCTATCATTTGTGTATCACTAGTTTCAAGGTCAACTGGTGCACATCGATCAATGTTAAAGATACAAATTGATAGGACGTCCATGTAAAATGAGGGAAGACTAGCCAACATGTTTCTTGGAGTCTTTGGATGTTCTAGGTCTCTTCAAGCCATCTTTTTTGCTCTAGCTCTAGGCATCTATGTGGTTTCTATACCCTCATATATGAGTGCGCTACATTTGTTTTGAGATGTTGGGATCTCTCAATGATGGATTTTCAAGCTGAGGAGTGCTTTCAATGAACTAACTACAAGAATGGAGATGAAACTTTTCTCTTTTCCCAATGAAATTGATTTAATTAGATATAGAAGTGAAAATATTGGATCATGTCCAATAGCTAGTGAGTCCACCACAACTTTCAAGCACTATTGCAAACTCTCAAAAGCCATTAATTCAATGTTTAGAATCTATTATATGTTGAGCGTAGTACATTTGAATAAATTAATAATAAGTCGAGAATTAGTTGCGAAAGAAAAGACTAAATATTAGTCGCGAACAACTAGACTAATGATAATTCGCCAAGAACAGATTACCAGATTGAGCAATAAGAGAGTCAGACAAAATGTAGAAAAGCATAGCAATATTGACACAAATCTGAATGCAGAACAAGACAGATTTGTTATCAGATTAAGTATAGCAAAATATACATGTCAATAATGATGTGGAGCACAAGACAATAGCGGACGAAACCACGTGCCCTACGAAGCTAATTCAATCTGTAAAAGAAATGAACTTGTAATTGACAATACAAAAGAATCAATGTGCAAGGCATCTACTTCGTCTATCTCTGATAAGCTTCTGATGCTATTATTTTCACACATGCTGAATATGCAAATGGTATTCAATATATATATACACAATTTTACAGGTGTGTAGATGAAGAAAGTACAAAGTGGATGTGTTGTCTGTAGGAGATCGTGGGTGGCTGCTGTAGTTGTCAAATCTATTAGCACAGTTGCATTGGATGAGCATGAAAAGGCCATGACGTCAGCCTTTGTTGAAATGAACGTTGGTGAAGATGCGAAAAATGCGACACTCTGACAAATGCCTTAGGATTTGCTTTATAGGATGCCTTTGCTTTTCCTTGAGCACCTTTAGCATTTTGTAAGGCAGTGTCATCTTTTTCGCCTGTCACCAATCATGTGGAAAAACACAGTGTCGTATTTTTCACTTTTTTCGCTTGTGAAAATTTACTTGTATTTATACAGACAGTCGAGTTTTCTGCCTGTCTTATTTTACATGTAAACATGCAGACTGTGCGACACTATGCGTAAAAATACAGCATTAATGGAGGCAGATTAAAATAAGATTTAGGAGAGTAGAGGAGATAAATCCAACACCCTCCCTTAATCTGGATCCCTGAATGCCTTGATCTTCAGACTAAGCAATGCACAAAATTTGTTGTGTGCATTAACACTTAATCCCTTCATGAATATATCTGCAACCATGTCATGGGTTCTGTAGTACATTAAGCTCACCTCCTTGTTGAGAACCTTGCCCTTGATGTAGTGATATTTGATTTCAATGTGCTTACTCCTAGAGTGAAATCTAGGGTTGGCCGATAAGGCAATGGCACTCTGATTATCACAGAATAAAATTGTGGGATTGTATTGATACAAACTAATGTCTGACAATAAATTTCTCAACCAACACGCTTCCTTAATAGATTGAGAAGCAACAATGTATTCTGCTTCTGTAGAAGAAAGTGTGATAGAGGTTTGCTTACGACTATTCCATGAGATAAGACTATCGTTGAAGAATAATGTAAATCTAGATGTGGACTTACGATTGTCTACATCTCCTCCCCAGCTTGCATCAGAATATCCACTGAGCTGGTGAAGATTGTCGTTTCTGACATCGCCATAGTAACTCTTATGAGAGACTTCCAATGGGTAATGCCAGGATTAGCCATATATTGGCTGAGTGAGCTTACTACAAAAGAGATATCTGGTCTTGTATAGACCATTGCGTACATGAGAGATCCAAGTATCGATCGATAAGGATACTCTCTCTCTACTTTTCTTCATGCCTGGTCAGGCTTGGATCCATCGGTGAGTGAGCTAATTTACAATTCATTAGATTGTATCTATTAATAACATTGTAAAGGTACCTTTGTTGAGTGATTTAAATCAGTCGTCTCGCTTTGTCTCTGTGGATCTGAATGTCCAAACAGAAGTGAGCTTCATCCAGATCAATCATGTCGAACTCTGAGAATAACATCTGCTTAGAATCCTTGACCAAATTGGTATTGTTGATGAAGAGCAATGTATCATCCATGTATAAGGTGATGATAATGAAGGATTGCTACACTGACTTGGAATAGACGTTGCAATCAACAGTGTTTGGTTTGAAGCCTTGTTCAAAGAGGAATGTGTTGATCCTATGAAACCAAGCTCTCGCAGACTGTTTCAAGCCATAAAGTGCTTTGTGGGAGTTTACAGACATGATTCTTCATACCTTCTAGAACGTATCCTTTGGGCTGGATCATGTAGATGTCTTCTTGTATAACTCCATTCAGATAAATTATTTGTACATCAAGTTGATGTACTTCGAGGTCGGCAGCTGCAACATAAGATAGGAGGGCTTGGATTGACAAATGCTTGACTACTGGACTAAAAGTCTCGCTATAGTCGACATTGGGGATCTGAGTGAATCCTCGTGCTACCAGTCTTGCCTTCCTATGACCAATTGGCATTGTATTTGATCATGAAGACCCATTTGCAATCAATGATATTGCAGCCAATAGGAGCTTCAACTAGTGACCACGCCTTGTTTTTTTATTAGAGAGGAATACTCTCTGTTCATAGCTTCTCTCCAAAGATCAGAGTCTGGTTGGCTGAGTGCCCCTTCGACTGTTGTCGGTTCCTATATCAAGAGACATGCAGACTCAGGAGTATACCTTTTGGGCTGTGTGCACACTCAGCTTGATCTTCTGGGATGATTCGACTGATGAACCACTCCTGAGACTTGTTGTTGGGTAGCAACAACGTCTTCGTCTGATTTGTTGTCACAAAGTGGGTCGACAATGGACACGTCTGAGCCAGAAACTTGGACAGTCGTGTCAATGGCAGGTGATGAAGATTCTCTTGGAGCAATATCCTTGCCTTTGATGTCGATGAACTGATCCTCGATAAAGACTGTATCCCAACTATACAAGATTTGCTGGGTATCAGGATCATACAGCTTGTATGTATTATCAGTTGCAGTATATCCAATCAGGATGGTCTTGAGACCTTGGAAGTCCAATTTCTTCCTCGTCTCTTTTGGGATCTGCATGTAGGCAACGCATCCAAACACTCTTAGGTTCTTCATAGAAGGCTTAGATGTTGAATTTCACACGTGTGGACTGTCCACTACATGTACTTGTGATTTCCTAAGGTGTGTAGATGCACCAAGATCAAGACTAGATTAGGATTCAAGATCAATCTTAGATCCTATGGCAAAAACACACTACTACATGCATTCAATCACTTCCAACTCTCACTCACACGTGTGGGAAGTATTCAAAACATAATCTAAGTAAAAGAAGCTGCTCTCCTTGGGTAGAGAGAGAAAAAGCATCATGAGCTCTCGGGTAGAGAGAGAAGGCTAGAAATCCAATAACTCACAAAATCCATGAAATCACCAAATCAATTTTATTCAAAATGAGTACAATGATACTAGTAGATCCACGAGCTACCACTATGATTAACTATGATTGGACCATATTTTGCCACCTCTTGATCCTATTGGATCATTGATCCATGCACCTCTTAATTCTATTGGACTATATTCAAGCACACCTCAATTTTCTATTGGACCTCACAAGGTTCCACCTCTAAATCCTATTGGACCTCTTGGAATTCATCAAACAAAAGCTTTACACTTGTCTACACTCTAATTGGCACATGTTTAGCCTCTTACTCTATTTTGGCTCAATAGTGGCATTACAAGTGGAAATGCATAATTTGCCATCTATGCCAAATTTATTCCTCAAAATCCTACACCTAGATGCTTGATGTAAAAAACATAAGACCCCTATATCTAACATAGATAGTCTTTTTCAATTCTTCACACTCCTCCTAAAAAATTATCTATGAAGATTTGAGCATTGATCTTGATATAACTCCAAGATTAGATCTATGCTTGATGAAAGCACTTTTGCTCAAAGGATTGGTGAGTAGATCGGCAATACAAGAGGATGAGTTGACATGCTCCAAATAAATTTCACCTCCAATAAGCTTTTCTCTCACAAAATGGTGTGCCACTTCTATGTGCTTGATTCTTGCATGAAATATGGGATTATTGGCAAGATCTTGGGCCGAGATGTTATCACACTTGATCATTGGTAGATCATCCTCCTTGATGTACTTTAGCTCCATTAATAACCTCTCGATCCAAAGCACTTCTTTGGTAGTTGTAGTGAGTGCTTTGTACTCGGCCTCACATGAAGAGAGAGATATAGTATCTTGCTTTTTGGAAAGCCAAGATATAAGATTGCCTCAAAGAAAGATAGTGTATGCACTAATAGACTTTCGATCCATCTTGTCACTTGCAAAGTCCGAATCCGAGTAGCCAATAATGGATAGATCTTCATTTTTATAGAGTAGACCATACTCACAAGATAAAGATACATATCTTAAAATCCTCTTCGCCATCTTCCAATGATGGATCTTAGGATCTTGTATAAATTGACTCAATTTGTGCACACAAAAACTTAGATCGGGCCTAGTAATTGTAAGCCAAATCAAGGAGCCTACAAGACACCTAAAAAGTGTGATGTCCTCAAAGGATCTTTCATCACCTTTATTAGGATCTATGCTCTTAGAATTTTCCATATGAAATTTTTTCAACATAGAGTGAGCATATCTAGATTGGCATATAAAGACATGATTTTCATAAAAATCAATTTCTAGGCCTAGGATGTAATGCATCTCTCCTAGATCTTGCATTTTAAACTCACATCCAAGTGCTAGCTTGGTTTCATCAACTAGCTTGATACAACTTCCACAAAGAAGAATGTCATCAACATAAATTAGAAGAATGACAATATTGCTATCAACAAAGTTTAGATACATGGAAGGATCATAGTCACTAAGAATAAATCCCAGTGAGATAAGAAAAGAGTTAAGTCTTGAATACCATGATCTTGGTGCTTGCTTGAGTCCATAAAGACTTTTGAAGAGCAAGCACACTTTGGACTCATCCTTGATGAATCCTTGAGGTTGTTCCACATAGATCTCCTCCTCAAGATAACCATTTAGAAAAGCATTGGATACATCTAATTGGAACACCTTCCACTTGAAAAAACAAGCAAGAGAAATAAGAATTCTTATTGTCACCATCTTTGCAATGGGTGCAAAGGTCTCCTCATAATCAAGACCATGGATTTGAGCAAATCCTTTGGCACATAATCTTGATTTATGCTTGTTGATGGTGCCATCATGATTGAACTTGATCCGAAATACCCACTTGCAACCAATCACATGCTTGTTGGATGGAGGATCCACAAGCTCCCAAGTATTGTTGGTGATCAATGCATCATACTCTTGCTTCATGGCATCATACCACTCCTTGGTATTGAGTGCCTCTTGTACATTCTTTGGCTCTTCATGAGAGGCATAAAAAACATAATTAGTGGAATCAAGATCCACTTGTTTGCCTTTGTCATCATATGAGAGCCTCTTAGGCTCGGATCTATCTCTCATGGATCTTCTTGAGTTTTCTTCAAATCTCGACCCCATCACATCATGATTGTCTTCAAGATCAATAATTGATGATGCATCCATAAATTTCTTGATCTCGGCCTCTTCAAAAGATGAGTGTTGATCTTCATGAAAGACAACATCTCTACTTTCAATAACTTGAGAAGTAGAGAGTATAAAGACTCTATAGGCCTTCTTGGTGGATGAGTATCCAACCATGATCTCTTTGCATGCACTAGGATCTTCCTTCTTCCTTGTTTCCAAGGGAATATGGTCAAAACATAAGCATCCAAAAACTCTAAGGTGATCAACCTTAGGCTTCTGCAAAAATAAGATTTCATATGGTGACTTTCCTCCAAGAGCTATATGTGGGAGCCTATTGCAAAGATAATTTGCACAATTAATGGCTTCTCCCCAAAAATCTTTGGGCAAAGATGCCTCAATTCTCATAGATTTTGCACATTCACATAGAGATCTATTCTTTCTCTCGGCCACTCCATTTTGAGATGGAGAGTAGGCACAAGAAAACTCTCTTTTAATGCCTTCAAGCTCACAAAAATCTTGAAATTTATTGGAGATATATTCACCACCTCCATCACTTCTAAGAGCTTTAATCTTGAATGAGAATTGCTTCTCTACATAAGCTTTGAAAATAAGGAAATGATCAAACACCATAGATTTAGAAGCAAGAAGATATATCCAAGTGAATCTTGTATAATCATCAATGAAAGTAACAAAACAAGTGGCTCCTCCCTTGCTTGTAGTTGATGAGAAATGCACATCCGAGTGGATTAACTCCAAACGATGCTTGCTTTTGATAGAAGATCTTGTAAATGGCTTTTTGTGAGATTTAGCAATAGCACAAGCCTCACAAGGCTTGATCTTCTTGGAGAGTGACTTTGGCAAGCCAATAGCTTTGGATTCTTTGATCATAGAGAGCATGGATTTATAGTTGGGATGTCCCAACCTCCTATGCCATAATTCATCCATAGAGAACTTGTTCACAAGAGCAACATTACAAGCATTCACATACTCATTTGGATCTAGTTTATAGATGCCACCAAATCTAGATCCTAATGCAAGTATCTCATCATTCTTCTTGATAGTGCAAGTATCAACATTGAATTTTACATCAAGGCCATTATCAAGAAATTGGCCAACACTAATAAGATTCTTGGTAAGCTTAGGTACATAAAGAACTCTGGAGAGAGAAAGAACTTTAGAGGATGCAAGCTTCAAGGGAATGTTCCCTATGCCTTCAATAGGATATTCAAAATCATTTGCAGTGTATATTGATTTCTTGACTCCATCATAAGGTGCAATAGAAGAGAAAGAGTCCTTGGAGATACACATATGTGAAGAGGCTCCACTATCAATATACCATAGGCCGTCCTTCTTGAAAGGAGTAGATGAGAAACTAGAGACCATAAGAGATCCCTCTCCATCACTTGCAATAGTGTCTTCCTTCTCATTGGTAATATTGGCTTGCTTGAGCTGATTCTTCTTTTTGAAGCAATTGGTGGCATAATGACCTTTCTTGCCACAATAAAAGCACTTGATCTTCTTCTTCTTGAGCTTGGATGATGAAGCATTAAAGGAATGATCTTCCTCCCCATCTTTGTCTTTGGATTTGACTTTGTCCTTGCTTGAGGATTGTTGATGTTGGTTCTTGCTCCTCCCTTTGTGCTTATCCTTGGCAAAGAGATCTTTGCCATCATTATGAGTGAGAGAAAGCTTGTCCATCTTCAAGAGTTTGTACTCTTGTCTTGATTCTTCCGAAATTAGCACACTTTGGAGAGCCTCCAAACTTGGTAGCTCCTCCTTAATGGCATAGGATTGGAAAAGGTTATCAAATTCAATTCTCAAGCCATTGAGAATGACTTGAACTAGCTCATTTTGATTGATGGAATCACCAATGCAAGCAAGCTCTCTATGAATATCTTTTATTCTCAAAACATAACTAGATGCACTCTCATCACTCTTTTGGCTACTTTGAAATATTTGATTCCTAAGAGTGAGAAGCCTAGAGGTATTCTTAGCCTCATAGATAGTCTTGAGACAATCCCAAGCTTCTTTGGCTGTTGTACAAGTACCTATCTCCCTCAATATCTCATTAGAGACATTCATCTTAATGTAGTGGAGAGCCATCCTAGCTCTCTTTTTGTATTTTTGAACCTCTTGAAGAACTTGTGGTTCTTCTTCAAGGCCAAGAACTATGTCCATCAGGTCTTGAAGGATCAAGATGGACTCCATCCTCATTTTCCAAATTGAATAATTTGAAGTGGTCAATCTTTCACTTGGTTCCAACAAGGATGAACCCATTGAAGAAATTTGAAGTGAAGAAAACTCAAATGATGAACAATAAATGTTGCTACACACTCTCAATAGGATCCAATAATTGAGTACTATCTCCTCCTATGAAAGATCTTGCAACTATTTGTGAATTGATTCTCACTAGCTACTCAAATCTCTCTAAAACAAGATCTATTTCACATCAAATGATGGAGTATAGGCAAAGTTAGGATCAAACACTCTTAGCACGTGTGAATTACTCTAAGAAACCAAATTTGACTCAAATACAATGATATTGCATGAAACAAAATGGCTAAGATCTCAAAACAGTGCCTAGATCACATATAGATGAGATTGGCAAGCTTACAACTGTGATTTTGGATCAACCAAACAATCTCTTGACCAAACCAAATGTGTCCACCCAGGTCTAGGTGCCCTACCTAACCCTCTTCAAATGCTTATAGCTTTTGATTGGCACAACCAAATGGAATGAAACTGATTGCATCAGAAACTAGACAATAATAGCTTCAAAACAAGCTATCAAGCAAGATAAATGGATCAAACATGAGAGAGAACTTCTAAACTGAAATTGGATGTTCCTCACACGTGTCTGAGCACCTGATTCCGTACAGTACCAGGTCAGATCCAATCAATGTCCTTTTGATCTCTTTTGATCCAAGATTGAACAAGCTAGCTAGAAAAATGGGCCTTGACGACTTCTAGCTCAAGATTGATGAAAAAAATTTCACTTAGATGGATCAAAATGCATGGTAAACTTAGGTAGGCTCTGATACCATGTTGAGTTTCACACGTGTGGACTGTCCACTACATGTACTTGTGATCTCCTAAGGTGTGTAGATGCACCAAGATCAAGACTAGATTGAGATTCAAGATCAAACTTAGATCCTATGGCAAAAACACACTACTACATGCATTCAATCACTTCCAACTCTCACTCACACGTGTGGGAATATTAAAAAAATAATCTAAGTAAAAACAAGCTGCTCTCCTCGGGTAGAGAGATAAAAAGCATCATGAGCTCTCGGGTAGAGAGAGAAAGCTAGAAATCCAATAACTCACAAAATCCATGAAATCACCAAATCATTTTTATTCAAAATGAGGAGTACAATGATATTAGTAGATCCACGAGCTACCACTATGCTTAACTATGATTGGACCATATTTTGTCACCTCTTGATCCTATTAGATCATTGATCCATGCACCTCTTAGTTCTATTGGACTATGTTCAAGCACACCTCAATTTTCTATTGGACCTCACAAGGTTCCACCTCTAAATCCTATTGGACCTCTTGGAATTCATCAAACAAAAGATTTACACTTATCTACACTCTAATTGGCACTTGTTTAGCCTCTTACTCTATTTTGGCTCAATAGTGGCATTACAAGTGGAAATGCATAATTTGTCATCTATGCCAAATTTATTCCTATCAACATCCTACACCTAGATGCTTGATGTAGAAAACATAAGACCCCTATATCTAACATAAATAATCTTTTTCAATTCTTCACATTAGAGCCTGTCCACACCTCGTGGGGTGTCTTGCCTGAGAGGGCCTTGGTTGAACATCTGTTTTGGATGTAAGCTGCAGTGGAGACAGTTTCAACCCAGAATCTCTTGGGCAACGATGCATGTGCTAGCATACATTTGGCTGATTCAACCAGGGTACAGTTCTTCCTATCAGCTAAGCCATTAGACTGAGGACTATAAGGAGTGATGAATTGCTTCTCAATGCCTTGGATTTGGCAGTACTCCTTAAAATCGATAGAGATATATTCTCCACCATTGTCTGACCTTAGGGCCTTGATCGTCCTTCTAGTCTCCTTTTCTACATGCTCCTTGAAGACTCTAAAACAGTTGAAGGCTTCTGATTTCTTCTTTATAAAGTACACCATAGTCCTTCTAGAAACTTCATCAATAAAAGTTATAAAATACTTTACATCCTTTAGCGAAGGATTTTTCATTAGGCCACAAGTGTCTGAATGTACAACGTCTAACAATCCTCTAGCAATATGCGGATGGCTTGATTTAAATGGTTTCCTAGTCTGTTTACCAACTAGACAGTCTTGACAGACAGGTAACTTGACTTTATCACTAGGATAGTCGAGATCATGAACAATAGATTGTCTAGACAATTGTTGTACAATAGCATGATTCAAGTGACCAAGTCTATAATGCCAAAGTAAACTTTTATTTACATGAATAGAAGTACTAACGCCTTACTAGAGACAAAAAAGCAATGACTTAATTTATACAAGTATCCATGCCTCTTTCCGAGTACTAGGATCTTGTCTATCCTATCAACTACTTTGCACTGATCGCATTTGAATTCTGCACTATGTTCTAGATCTGTGATTCTGCTTACAGAGAGCATATTTGTAGATAAATTTGTTACATACAAGACTTTAGAAAATATCTTAGATTGATGATTTGCAAAGCTCAATCTCACAATATCTTCACCTATAATAGCTTGTGTGCTATTGTCGCCAAGGTGAACATATTTCTTGGTACTGTAAAGTGTATAGGACTCGAAATAGCCAATGAGGCTGGTCATGTGCTGAGTGGCTCCAGAATCCAAGAACCAAGAACTGTCGCCGGATGCTCCTTGATGGCTGGTCATGAAGACATCATGAACCACTTCTTGAATAGGCTGTAAAACTTCTGTAGCTGCATTTGCCACTTGATTCGACTGCCCCTTGCTGTTGTTCTTTGCTTGCAGTATCCGGCAGTCTTGAATTTCGTGGTTGTTTCGCTTGTAGTATCTACAGGAACAGCTTCTTCTTCATCTGCAAATTTGACTGTTCTTTGTGTTGTGCTAGTTTTTGGTCTGGATTTGATTGCTTCGGGCCTTTCTTCTTCTTCTGCTTAATCATGATCTTGTTGGTGTATAAAGTGTGAGAATCAATTGAGGAACTTGAGGCTTCATTCCTCCGCGTGTCTTCCTACAACAACATAGTAATGACTCTCAAAAGAGTTAGTTCTAGAGGTGTCGTGCTGATCATCACCCAGTTGTCGTATGAGCTTGGCAAGCTTGTAAGAAGTTGCATCACTGTGTTTTGATCGTCTATGACAGATCCGACAGCAGCCATTTGCCTTAGCAGGTTCTTGAATTGATTGATGTGATTCTGTAGGGAATCACCATTCGCCATCTTGAGGGAGTAAAATTTCTTTCTGAGATGTAGCTTGGAAGCTATATCTCGTACTCGTATAGTGTGCTCAAGATCTCCCAGACTTCTTTCGATGTCTGGGCCTTGGATACATGGCCAATCTGGGTATCCATAATGTTGAGAATGATCAGCGTAAAAGCCTTTCCATCCTTCAGATTCCATCTAACAATTGTTGCGTCGTCTGCTTCGGGTTTCCCTTTTGCACCTGCAACAACGTCATACAATTCTTTAGCCATTAGTACAATTTTCATCTTAAATTTCCACAGATGGTAATTGGCTCCATCAAGCTTTTCCATGATAAGACTGGCTTTCCCTTGGGGATCCATGTGAAAAATTAGTCTAAGTGATAGGAAAACTATCAGTGACTTAAGTATGAAAATCTGGTACAAAACAAGAAGACAATTACTCTATCAGCTGGTAGAGTCTTGTATTGTGGAAGCTTATCAGGCTACGAAAATGGCTCTGATAGCATGTTGGGAAAGTCGGAGGGTGTGAGAAACAAAAATAGCTCGAAAAGAAAACAAACATGAAAAGAAGTGAATTCGAAACTCTAACGAGAAACAAACTTGAACGGAAAGTGTTCATGCGCAACGGAATGAGCTATATTACTCTTTCCCTAAGCATGACTACGCCTATCAGAAATAAACAGAACATTAGTGATAGAAATCACGGTCGATCTAATTACGTAGCCAAACATTAAGCAACAAAACATCAAAAGGATAATTTGTCGCGAATAGCTAGACAAATTATTAGTCGCAAATGATTCGCGAAGAGCTAGACTAAGCTCAACTGATAATAAGTCGAGAATTAGTCGCGATAGGCAAGACTAAATATTAGTCGCGAACAACTAGACTAATAATAATTCACTAAGAATAGATTACCAGATTGAGCAATAAGAGAGTCAAACAGAATGTAGAAAAGCATAGCAATATTGACACAAATTTAAATGCAGAACGAGACAGAGCTGTTATCAGATTAAGTATAGCAAAATATACATGTCAATAATGTTGTGGAGCACAAGACAATAGCAAATGAAACCGCGTGCTCTACGAAGCTAGTTCAATCTGTAAAAGGAATGAATCTGTTACTGACAATACAAAAGAATCAATGCGCAAGGCATCTACTTCGTCTATCTCTGATAAGCTTCTGATGCTATTATTATCACACACGCTGAATATGCAAATGGTATTCAATATATATATACACAATTTTACAAGTGTGTAGATGAAGAAAGTACAAAGTGGATGTGTTGTTTGTAGGAGATAGTGGGTGGCTACTGTCGTTGTCAAATCTGTTAGCACAATTGCATGGGATGAGCGTGAAAAGGCCGCGACATCAACCTTTGCTAAAACGAATGTTGGTGAAGACAAAAAATGCGACACTCTGACAAATGCCTTCGGACTTGATTTACAGGGTGCCTTCGCTTTTCCCAGGGCACCTTTGTCATTTTGTAAGGCAGTGTCGTCTTTTCCCCTGTCACAAATCACGTGGAAAAACACAGTGTGGCATTTTTTGCCTTTTTCGCCTATGGAAAATTACTTGTATTTATGGAGACAGTCGAGTTTTTCGCCTATCTTATTTTACATGTAAATATGCAGACTGTGCGACAACATGAGTAAAAATGCAGCATGAATGGAGGCAGATTAAAATAGGATTTAGGAGAGTAGAGGAGATAAATCCAACCGGTAATTTAGTTGTGCCTTGGTCATGATCCATTTACTTTAGGTGCAATTTTTGTTTTTAATAGTTATACCCACTATAAATGGCTAGTGCTTGATCACATTCAAGCATCGAGAAAATTTGGTTACATGTGTTTCTCATAATAGCAAAGCTATTAGCTCCATATTTGTCACCATATGAGTAAAGAATTTGTCAAAAAATTGATAACACCATTTGTTATACTATGCTACACCCTAAAAAACTAGTAGCATTGTCATCAATGTTTTACAATATGGCAAGATGTGGATGCGCTCCTATTGCAATAATTAATTCATCTTACAACTCTAATACAAGTTGTGAATTAATGATAGGACCAAACCTGAATTACATAAGTATGTTGCAAACATAGCAAGCATTGAACAAAACCCCTTAAAGCATCATAGACATCATCAATTTTGGTTAACATTTCACAATGTACTTCGTTAAAGCTCAACTTTTTGAAAATGGATCTATAGTTTAAGGACGAGACTCTAAAGAAACATTTACTTAGATGAACTAAATACAAGTAGTATGGGCCTTGTCATCTACATGTGATAGGGAGATGTACCATATGAATTTGCAAACAACCTTGTTGAATGGACAACTGTGAGAAGAGGTCTTCATGATATAGCTAAAATGTTTTTGATAGAATTTTACACTACTTTTCAACTTACAAAAGGTGCTGAATTGGCTTAGAAATGTATCAGGAGCTTGGAATGAAAAAATAACAAGTACTTCTAGATTTTATATTCAACCAACACAATTTGGATCATAATATCTACTTTTGGAAGAGAACTAGAGAAATGATGGTTGTGAATATCTATGTGCTCCATGGCTTCATAATTTCTAGCCACAAAATTTAAAGAAGGCAATAATTTTTTTTTTATTTCACTGAGTTGCATTGATATGAGTGCAGTTTAGTTGGGATAAAGTAAATAAGAAGAATTGGTTGAGTCAATGAAAGTAGTTAATGTAGGTGTTATAAATCTATATGTAAAAAAGAAAGTTTGTTAGCAATGATGTCTTCTAGAAATGAAGACCTTTAGGGACCCTGATTTCAATTTGAATATATGTATTTATTTGAAAATTTTACATTAATAACTCATCGTTAACAAACGTTAATTAATATTAACGACTATTAAATCCCAAAAAAATTTCAAACAAAAATTGCCAAAGTTCTTCAGAGTTTTAAGTACATTTATATCTTAATATTGACTATGACTTTTCTTTTTCTATGAGATTTTGATATTTACGTAATTACTTGAATTTGAAATCCTTGTGATTAGAGAACTAAATTTGAAAGAAGAAGAATGACAGCAAGGAGATAGAAGACATGCCACAGAAAAAATTAAGTGGTAGTTTTATGCACAATATGACAATTGAATATTATGCTCTAGATATTAAAAATATATCTACAATATACATGGACATTTCATGTTGAAAATAAGAATACATACTTGTCTAGAGGCACTTCTTTGTAGGCAATTTATTTTGAATGCTCCTTTGTGTAGCCTTCAACAAGTTCCAATAGTTGGACACACAAATCCATTTGTAAACAACAATTGATGTTTCATAGCTTATTTCCCTTGATGCACAATGTGTGCTCAATAGTTTTTGATGAGCAACACCTGACAAATGACGTCCAATAAGTGATGTAAGATGAAGTTAAAAGTAAAAATGTAGTTTTGTACATAGTTACACCAATTCAAAATAACTTATTGAAGTTGTCAACTTTTCAATCTAAAAACAGCTATTTTTGATAAATATCAATTAAAACATTCTATAAACATTATGCTATATACGGTTTGTAGATCTAATACAAAGAAAATAATACCTTAAGCTAGTTTCATGTTGAAAATGGGCTTACAAACATGAACATCTATTTGCTAAAGGTTTTTCAAGAGAATGCATATAGATATGTCATAATAAATCATATATAGAAGGAAATTGTTAAATTTAATGCTAAAGGATAATTGAAAAAGAAATTTGACTAATGAGTATTAAATTGTTAAGTTGCAACATAAGCTTTTCAAAGAATACAATTCCAAGCACTATAGATTACCATTTACTTCTTTTGTGCATGTTTATATAGTGTTCATTAAAATTTAATTGATTGCATTCTTGGGCAATTCTAAAATGACTATGGACTTTCAATGCAAAATTTGTGTGTCACATCTAGTCTTCAAATCACGTAAACTAGATACAATTGTATCAATATCAAATTAATCTTTTTGTACAACCAATATATAGAACATTTTGAGTGTAGAGTGAATTTTGTTTGCTTAGTACCCTTTTGTAGTGAACTATTAGCTTGAGTGAGGGAAATTCATCCAATTATGGTGTTTAGTAACTAGATAAAGAGAGAATTAATGTATAGGGAAACGAGAGTGAGAGAGAGAGAGAGAGAGAGAGAGAGAGAGAGAGAGAGAGAGAGAGCGAGAGAGAGAGAGAGAGAGAGAGAGAGAGAGAGAGAGAGAGAGAGAGAGAGAGAGAGGGAGAGGATGAACCTATTGTTGACGATAAGTCCTAAAAAGTCTTCCACATTGCTTAGTAGAGTAAATGTTGATTATTAGGTTCTTAGCTAATACTCGAGAACTCAAGCTGATGGTGCAAATATATGGCATTAAAAAGACAATAAGGTAAGATCAAATAGATTGTGGAGAGATATCTATGAGAGAAAGAGAGAGAGACTAATGAATACTCCGTCACATGATGAGATTCCAAGCCTGCTAGAGAGAAAGGAAGAGTGATTGGGTCCCATGATCTAGAGAGAAAATGTTGGCAAAAGCAGATAAAATAAAATTTCTTGTGTTTTGATTGGTATCTACAACTATTGACACAAGAAGGAGGTAGGCTAGTTAAATGACAAGCACTTATCCCACAATCAGACCTTCAAAATAATAAGTGCTATTTATGGGTTTGTTGCACCTCAATTGTTGAAGAAAACGGGGTTTAGAAGATTTGCCTCAAAAATGGGCAAAAGTTCAGGTTTAAGGAGATCAAGAGGTGAATCTGACAGCACTTTAGGTGGGATGTAGGGATATATATATAGTAACCATTGAAGAGAGAGAGAGAGAGAGAGAGAGGGAGAGAGAGAGACAGAGAGAGGCCACAGGTCCACAGGCCAGATGAAAAACTTCTCTCTCTAGGTGCTAGTAAGATCAGCCGTGGGTACACTGAATCCATAGACAGAACCTGCAAAGCATAAATTTAAGTGTACACAGGTTACTTATAATTGCATGCGGTCCAAAAGGAAAAGCTGTTCAGCATAACATCTGTAACCAGTCCACAGGGCAGCATAACGATGTCGGTGTGGACAGCCCTGCTGCAGTCTAGTGGGATCAATTTCATGCTCTGCTTTGTAGTCAAAGAAATCAAGGCGGTGGAAGATGGGCGTCTTCCATGCATTGCTGCTATTCATAATTCAACCTCAAGGGTGAGAGGAAGAGTATGTGCATAAAGACGAACACCTCAAAATTATGGTTTCCAGAAAGGTTGAATTATGAAAGAGGAATTCGCTGAGCAACTAAGTGCGAGCGAGGGAGAGAGAGAGAGAAAGAGAGAGAGAGAGAGAGAGGGAGGGAGAGGGAGAGAGGTTCAATTATTTTCAAGGCATTCCTTCAATTGCTGCTTGACAGAGACTGATTACTACACAATGATTCTACTCATATCACCCTAGTACTATCTCTAACTCAAAATTAAGGAAGAAAATGGATAAACTAATGCTCGAAAATTTTTATCATTTAACTAGTACAAATTGATGAATTACTGGCTGAAAACTACTGTGATATAAGTAGATGTTCTAGAATTTTTTTTTCAAACAATCAGATGAAAGAATTTCAGCTCGCAACAATCAATATTGTCAGTATGATTTAACCAGGGACTACAAGCATCAACCTCATCGTCGCACGACGTAGCCAGAATCGTGTCCCCTTTCTTGGCCAAGCCAAAAGGACCTCAAACCACAAGCCAAAAGGACCGCAGCTTCAGCAGGGAACAGTCAACTTTCTGATTCGCAGCTCAGAAGTTGGAGATGCTCATCATAATCGCCCAGTGCTTGGATATGCTGATCATCAATTATCATCGCTCGTATGTTTGCAGCAGCATCGGCGAACTATGAGAGAGAGAGAGAGAGAGAGAGAGAGAGAGAGAGAGAGAGAGAGAAAACGGTTAGGCTGGCTTTTCCGTGAATTCGCTGGTTTCATGGGGTGATCGATTGAACTAACTGTCACGAGAGAGAATGTGAGCAGACTTGGACGTACTCTATGATGCATGCATGCCGCAAGTAAAAACCGTTGAAAGGGAAAGAGCAATTTATATCTTCACATGGCATGAAAATATCATATTAGATGACGGGGTAAAGCCCGTGTGGACGTAGCTTACGAAGCATCTACCATCTGCTTATCCCACCTAAATAGCCCCAGGTTAGTAAGTTTCCTACTTCAATAAACAATTGTTTTACATTAGCTTGTCTCAAAATTACCCACGCCAATACAATCCACACTTTACGTTAAAAGATAAATGGAAATTGAGTTCCACAAATCGAGATAAAGGCTTCTTTGAGGATGCAAATGCTAGATTGAGCTTCATGACTACATTCAAGTTTATCTTTTTTTGTACTAGATGAGTAAGACTTGGTGTTGCAATCTTAATTAGAAAAGTTTGAATGAACCTCCTATAATATGATATTAAACCCCCGACAACTTTAAATTTGATTATTGCATATTCTCATGCGCTATCCAAATCTTAACAGTGTAGGTTGTAAAATCATAGGAGACACAAAAATCATTGATGACCACATCAATGATTTTTTTGAGTCTGTTGTAAGCAATGAAAGCACTAACATGTTACAAAACCATGATCAAGAACCATACATAGCTTGGAGTTCAACATTTCTATTCATGACAGTTATCCGTCCATATTCACACATCTATGAACAATGTCTTGCACTCTTATTCAAGCAACCTTGCACAACAACATACACATGCACAAACACACACAAGAGGAGAGGAGAACGCCACTGAATCCCAGCACACACTATATTATCTTGAGTGAAAAAACATCACAATAAAATAGAGATTTCTTTAATCACGAGCTATTAGGCTCCTAGATTGATGATCCCATTAGGCTCAATGTTAACATTAGCAAATAGTAAAGAATTTTAAACAAAGTTAATATTATGGCCTACTTGTCACTAATTTATTTTTCTCACTGACACAAGAAGTTGTGTTTGTGAGGAAATAGCAACATTTATAGCCTTTTTAGCGTCAAAAAATGCTTAAGGAGGCTTTGGCCTCTTCATATCTCAAAATCTATTTTTGCATTTTTTTGCTATGAAGAATGCAAAACTTATTCACAACGGATCGGAAGTGCAACAATTATCGGCAATAATTAAGATGAATAAACAGTAGTAATGCTCAATAGAACAAATCAGTAGTGTGGACAAAAATGTACTCTTGATTGGTTGGAAAAATTGAGTACAATAGCTTGAAATAATAACTTTAGCTTGTTTGTTGTTGTTGTTGTTATTGTTAGACTTACGTCCAGATTACTCAACTATATATATGCTAGCTGCTAACAGGTGCAGCCCTTATAGAAAAAGATATTTTGGTATTTTGAACTACTTAGTTAACTAACACCACCTTATAGTAGGTAACCGCCATTGGAGATACTTTATTTACGTACATGGTGGAATGTCAGTGTTAGTGGTTTAGCCGTGAAGTTGTTTGCCAATACATGGATCGACTTTTATTGATGAGAGAATGTCGATGTCGAGTTAGTTGAGGTTTGATAAAAAAGTCAATGGAGTTGATGGAGTTAGTGTTTGAAATGTCAATGTCGAGTAAGTCGAGTACGTCATTATTGAGTAAGCGAGTAAGTCGATGTCGAGTATATACATAAGAAAAAGTTGAAGTTGATGGAATGATGTAAGTCGGGTACTTCGATGTCGGGCCTCTTGATAGAGTGAGATGCTCTTGGATCGAAATTGCCATGACCCAGTTTTCATAGGCTTCAGGTAGATTCAATAATAGATTCATAACAACATGAGAATCTTGTATGACTGAGCTGGTTGCAGTCATTTGCTCCATAAGATTTTTGAAAAAGTTGAGATGACTCGAAACACTATTTGCATCAGACGTTCTCAGGGTGAAGAATTCCTTCCTCAAATGAAGTTTGGAGGTGACATCCCTGATATCGTAGACAGTTGCTAGGATGTCCCATGCATCCTTAGTGGTCTGAGTAGTTCAAATATGGTTGATTTGAGAGTCTTTGATATTGAGAGCGATCATGGCAAATGCCTTGCCATCTCTCAATCTCCATTTGGTGATGATAGCTGCATCATCTTATGGCTTGACCTCTGTGCCATCAACGATGTCCCACAGTTCTTTAGCAAGTAGAAGTACTTTCATATTGAACTTCCACAGATGGTAAGTGATGGAATTGAGTGAGATGTCAAGTAAGTTGATGTCGAGTATATACATGAGAAAGAGACAAAGTTGATGGAATGACGTAAGTCGGGTATATTTGGAGTTTGTGTAATAACTAAATCAATCAAGACTAGCTTCAGATATTGACTACAAATGGATCTACTTCACCTAATCCACCTACCAAATGGATGAAGATTCCTAAATTAGGAGCCTAGATTGTAGGGTTTGGTCTAAACCTAACCATGGATAATCGTAGATTTCAAATCTGAGCTCATCTATCACTATTTGGATGAGAATCTTTTTGTATATTGATTGATGAGATGCAATTTTGATGTTGAGACACATTGTTCTTCCAAGGTCAAGTTGGAACAACTACGTTTGAGTGATTTTAATGATCTACATAGTTAATTGAATGATAACCACGTGATTTGTTGTTCTACAAACATTAATTTCAAATTGCATTTATTTCTTGAATATAGTGATGATAGGAGCAATTGCCACAATCACAATGACTAGTCACCAAATCGTCTCAAATTAAGCCTATAATTTAGGACATTGATTTTGGGGCTCAACTCGGCCCTCTTAAGCATCCTAAACCCTAAATTCTAAACCCTAATCTATAATCTCTAAACATTATATTCTAAACCCTAAAACATAAATTATATGCCCTAAATTGTAAACCCTGATTTCTAAATTCTAAATCCTAAAATCCTAAATCTTAAATCTAAAACCTATGCCCTATGACCTAGATCCTAAACCCTAATCCCTAGATCCTAAGCCCCTAATGCTAAACTCTAAACTCAACCCCCTAAATCCTAAATCCTATGACGTAAACTTCAAACCCTAAACTCTAATCCCTAAACCCCAAGTTCCAAACCCCAAACTCTAAACTGTAAACCCCAAATCCCAAACTCAAAACCCTAAATCATAAATCCTAAACCTTGAATCCTTAATCCCATATCCAATCCCAAACCCTAAACTCTAAATCCAATACCTGAAGTCCTAAATCCTATACCCTAAACTTCAAGTCCTAAACACTAAATCCCAAATCCAATACCCTAAACCCTATGCCCTAAATTTCAAATCGTAAACGCTAAACCCTAAATCCTAGCCCCTAATCCCTATGCCAAAAAATCGAAACCCAAACCCCAAATCTTGTACCCTGAAACCCAAAACCTATACTCCAAGCCTGAAACACCATGAACCCCCAAACCGAAACTTAGAAAACGACAAATGGCAAGTTTAAAAAACTACAAGGTAAGCACCATATTACAACTCTTGAAATGCATATAATCCAACTTGCATGTGGCCTATCTCATTAAAATCTCATGTCAGCTCGTATACGAGTGTTGGGAGGGTATGTGTGAAAATACTATGCTTTAGGACCATAAATGGATCTACAAAAGATCCACAAGAGTGATTGGATGCTTGCTTAACAATCTACCAAAAAACTAGACACAAAAAAGCTTATCTAGATTGACAATTTGACAAAAAGCAAGCATTAACAATCAAAAGCATTGATCAACATTGAAATCCGAGCCCACATGTGTGTACTACAGGCTATAGTATGGCCTTCAACCTAAGAAACAAGTAAAAATTGATTTGGTTTCATTTGCATCACAAAAACTCAATGTACATAATGAACTAGCTTGAGATTGCCAATGAGCTCCAAAAAAAAAAATTCACCTTAAACTTAGGTGTAGGTCCTATAAAGTAGGGATTACCACCAAATAGACATGACCAACTCTCTTGACTTGACTTGACCTAACCTACATTAGGAGTGGGTTTCAACATGGCATCTTGGCGTTACATGTATGGAACCCAATTATACACAATATTCACAATGTTCTACATGGCTAGATTTGCCAGCATATGCAATTTTTCACACTCCTCAGATCTAGACAGAAATAAATCATATTCAAGTTTAGAAGATGACTAATGATCCCTTAAAGATGAGGACATGATCTATCACCATATCCAAGATAGAGCTTCTTTGATCTTGATCTCCTCCAAGATGAATTGAAGAGTCTTGATTCTTCCTTGCACCTTTGCACTTGATTTCTTCCATGTTGAGTGATAATGCATGAACTTAAAACTTGCCCCTCCTTGATCTTGATGCTTCTCTTTGAAGGAAATCTGATGTCTCCATGTCTTGTGAAAATCACATTGATCAAGATCACAAAACATGTACTTGCTACTATTACTAAGATTTATCATGCTAAAATGACTAGACCACAAACCATCAAAAGTAAGCATGATTTTTCTAATCTTGTAATTACAAGTGATCTTGAACTTCATGAGGCTACATACTTGCTTATGGATATAAGTTTCCTTCAAGAATGTTTCACTTATTCTCATAAGAAGCTTACAATTTGCCTCTCCAAAAGAAAAAACACATAACAATGAGTGATTAACTCATTCTTCCTCTTCCAAAATCCGAGAGCACTCATTTGATCAAACAACCAATTTACTCTTACTTGGTTCATAACAATCTTTAGATCACTAAGAAGTAAAATCTTGTTCTCAAATGAGGCATTACACATCTTACCTTCAACTTCCTTCTTGATGAAGCCCTCAGGTTGCCTCATGTAGTTCTCATAGCATACCTCGGTTTGCCTCATGTAGATCTCATAGAAAAATGGTTCATCAAGCATTGAAGTAAGAAAAGTGTTGAAAGTGAATGGTTGAGAATCTTCCCCTTGATTACCTTTGCCAAGATAAGTGAGCCTTGAAAGCTCGGCCCTTGCCTTTGTGGATCTTCTTGGAGCACTTGATCTTTGAGGTGTATCACTAAGCTTGCTTGTTAGAGTGGATGTAGATGCCATCAAAGATGAGATCTCCTCATCTCCATCCTCTTCATATGCAAGGTTCCCTTGTTTGTCCTCCTCCTCTTTTGCTCTTAGCCTCTTGTAGCATTCAGATGCATAATGCCCCTTCTTTCCACAAAAGAAGTATTTTTTCTTTGACTTGTCCTTTGAGCCTGATGCATCATCCTCTTCTTTGGCCTCCTTGGGATGCTTCTTCTTTCCATTGGTCTTCTTTTTTTCCTTGAATGAGAAATTGGCTTTCTCATCTCCATCCTACAAAGACAATGAGCTCACTCTTGCCTTGGTGTGGAGCATCCTACACTCTTCAGCCACTAATACACTGTAAAGTCTTTCTATAGTTGGCAAAGTGTCTTGGATGGCAAAAATTTGGACCAAATTTGCAAAGTCATCTCCTAGACCATTAAGGACAATTTGTACAAGCTCTCCATCATGAATCTTCTCTCCAATGGAAGCCAACTCCCTATTTAGAGACTTGATTATGAGTACATAATCTTGTGCACTCTCCTCACTTCTCCTCATGCTTTGCAAAATCTGATTTCTAATCATGAGTACTCTTGAAGTGTTACTTGATTCATAGATTGATTTTAAAGACTCCTAAGCCTCTTTAGCACTAGTACAAGTTGATACTTCTCTCAACAAATCATTGCTCACATTCATCTTCACACAATGAAGTGCAAGCCTAGATCTCTTCTTGTATCTAGCTAGCTCTTGTGCACCTAGAGGTTCAGCTTCATCCTCAATCAAGAACTCATAACGGTCTTGGAGCACCAAAACTGACTCCATCCTAACCTTACAAATAGCATAATTTGTAGAATTCAATCTCTCACTAGCTTCTAGAAGGTATGCTCCAGCAGATCCCATCTTACTAGTGACTTCTACACACAAAAATAGATTTGATTGACTTGAAACTCACAAAGGTCTCACACTTGTAGTGTTTCACTCAAATTTGATTTCTAATCCAGCAAATGGACTTATAATCATAGTTCTATCACTCCCTCACAAAGCTGGAATGAAGATAAGATGAAGTGAAAACTACTTTCAAACAAATCTTGCCAAGAAATGGATTTGATTGTCTCTAGAAACTCATTAAGGTCTCTCTCTTGTAGTGTTTCACTCAAATTAGATTTCTAATCCAACAAATGGACTTATAATCTTAGTTCTAGCACTACCTCACAAAGTTGGAATGAAGATAAGATAATGTGAAATCTACTTACAATCAAATCTTGCCAATTTTGGCTATTTTTGGACAATAACCTGATTGAATCTGTTCATACACTCTGATGTAATTTTAAGACCTGTAAAACAAGTTTAGAGGACCCAATTTCAGCCTAGATTAATTAGATCTCATGAAACAAATTCATATCTAATCAATGGCACTTGATCTTGGTAACTTATCCTAAGATTTTCACCAAAAGTTACATCAAAGCTCACAAATTGAATTTTTTTGGATCAAATAAATACCATGCATTAAATGTAGGTTCAGAGGTGCCCACAAAGCAAGCATTAACAATCAAAAGCATTGATCAACATTGAAATACGATCCCACACGTGTCTACTACAGGCTGTAGTACGGCCTTCAAGATGAGAAACAAGTAGAAATTTATTTGGTTGCATTTGGATCACAAAAACTCAATGTAAATAGTGGAGTAGCTTGAGATTGTCAATGAGCTCCAATTTTTTTTTTTCACCTTAAACTTAGGTGTAGGTCCTATAAAGTAGGGTTGACCACCAAATAGACATGACCAACTCTCTTGACTTGACTTGACCAAACCTACATTAGGAGTGGGTTGCCACGTGGCATCTTGGCCTTACATGTGTGGAACCCAATTATACACAATATTTACAATGTTCTACATGGCTAGATTTGCCAACATAGGCAATTTTTCACGGTATGTAGTGTCTCAGCTGCTATCAATAATGTGTATCAGCATGGTATCACATAACTTATCCTTATTGGTAATACCATGGTTCAAAGCCAGATCCCCAATACTACTTATTCTACTATTCATATTGATACCTGAGTTTGAGAAATTTTGTGAAGTGTTCCCATGGTTTCAATAATAGTACCATATTTGGTATTTTTTTTTATATTTCAAAATATGATATTACCTTTTAAAAACCATACTACTTTTAACAATTCGTACATGTTAATACCCAAGTTGATAACCAACTAGTATCACCCTTGAGATATCGGCCTAGTCTAACTCGCTCACCTACCTATATAAAAACCAACTAGCACTAAATTTTTAATTGACTACAATACCCTGACCCGGTGGATATAAAAAAATTTGATCCCCACCACCTCACATTGGTTTGTACAGAATACGACATGGGGGGAACCTTAGAGTATTTAAAGAATCAAGCAATTTTGAAATTACTATTTTGTATGTCACTTTTCATATCTCCAAAGCCAAAAATTCATTTTTGGACATACTTGTGACCTCATAATAATCCTCCCAAATTGAAGGTAGTCTGAAATCACTATTTTGTCAATTAATCACTTTTCCTCTTTAACATCTAGTGATAAATTTTGAATTCTTTATCCCTTCTAGCAACTTTCTTGTGTGATGGAGGTGGATGAAATGATGTGGGGTAGGAGCGCATACCTATCCACTATTTCTCTTGTCTTTTGAACTTCCTTTTGGTCTCCTTCTTGCTTGTTTTCCTCTTAGTGTTCTGCTCCATCTTGCTTGCTACTCTTTGGTAGACTTTAACTCTCTTACTATGCTTAATACCGAGTCCTATAAAGTGCTCACTAAAGTCGTGGCCTTGCGCATGTCCCCCCTCTTTAATTTTGTGTTGTCTACAAAGCAATTCGACTTTGTCAAAGGGCGCCACATCATGGACTCCATCCTTAACATCTAGGCTATGGCTGACTCTCTTTATGCTTCCTCCACTCCCTCTTTGATACCCTACTTGTATAAAGCCTCTGATTGCATTGGTTGGGATTATATTCTCCGCAGTTATTTGGCCATGGGCATTCCTCAATCCTTTTGTACCTTTGTTTGTGCTCTCTACTCTTCCTCTTCTTCTACCCTTTGTTGTAATGGGTGCCGATCTTCCCTTTCTTTCCAAAGTGTGGTATTTGTTAGGGTTGTCGACTTTCTCTCTTGCTTTTTGTTTTAGCAAGTAAACCATTCTTTTGCGCTCTTCATCATGCATTCTCCCTTCGTCTTGTCGCTCTTGTCCATTTCTGATTTGGCCCACTCTCCCACTCGTCGTCTTTGGGTCTACATATTGACCATGCCTCTTCTGTCTTAAATAGCTGGCACAAAAGATTCAAGACTGCCCATTCCCTTTTGATAGAGAAACTTAGATACTTGGCTTACCACATCCTAACCAATTTCCTCCCTCTCTTAGCCATATGGCCCTTCCTTTCTGATTGCCTTTAGTTGCTTTGCCAACTAGAGGAGGAGACTGTTCAACACCTATTTTCTCATTGCTACAAGGATTTATGGTTGAAAATTCACCATCTTTTCTCCTATTGGCAGTTCTCCATTTTTTTGGGCAGTTGACACCATTTTGTTGGGGCATTCACTGATTCAAGAACACTTTTCGCTTGCATTTTGGCATTTGTATAGACTTACAGTTCTTTAGCAGACATGGATGATGCAGAATCGGTAGGTTTTTTATGGCTCTTCCTCTCCGCTCTTAGTGATGGACTACTTGCGACTTGTTGTGTACTTTTGCGCTACTGTTTAGTTGTACTGGACTGCTTCTTGCATGGTGTACAAATAAATAGTCCTATTTACTTTTTGTTAAAAAGAACACCCTTTTGGGTTCGATACAACTTCGGCCTTGGGTTGCCGTTTAATTTTTTGTACTTGTAAGTTTGCATTCAAAAAAAAAAATGAATCGCTCTCATTACTAATTTTTTTGATTAGTTGGATGCAAAAATACATTTTGAGTGGTGGAGTACGCATTTAAATATGATCAGTGATAATAATGTTATGTCCTATTCTTTTTTTGGTTTTCATTGGTATAAATGGCCTCTTTTGTTAACAGTGTAATTAAATTTCATGTGAATAAGCATATATTTTTGAAAATCTATTAGTCAATTTTGTAATATACCAAGGCTTATACCGAGGGCAACATTTTTTCATTAGTGACAGTATAACCTCAAATCATTCCTTGAAGAAATGCACTGATTAGGCCTTTCTTTTTCTTTTCTATTGTGTTTCAAAAAAATTAATATTTTAGATTTAATTGCTTCCATTCTATAGATGTACAACTTTTTATTGCAAAATATTTGTTTTATTGATTATTCTTCAAACTTTCACATCTTTTACCATGATTTACATCGTGAACTTCCACAAATGGTAGTGTCATTGTTGAACTTCTCAACAATTCGCAAGTTCTCCAGTTCCATGAGCTAGGTTATGGGCCCATGTTGAAAGAGAGAATTATAAGCAAGGCCAAGCATACAAACAAAATTCGCACATGTAGAAAATAAAAAAGGTGAGCAATCAATTATTATCAAGCATATACTAGAGTGCTAATTCACATCGAGTTACATCGGATAATTCTAACTCAATGTCTTAAGCTTTGATTGTATTCTTATAGATATCAAATTAAGTCACCCTCACTTTGTTGATCATATAGTAGTCAGCTATCATGGACCTTAAATTTTGGGTAAGTAGGCACTATAAACATCCAACAATGCCTTAGGGGATAAAAAGGAGATGAACATACAAGTAATGAGACGAATTCCATTGCACAGTACAATCGCATATTTGACCAAGATACGAGACAGACATTGTTGTTGTACATGAGCTTTGTGAGCAAGCTTATCTAGTACGTGTGCTGACAAAATGGTGTGAAAGTGCTTAGTACGAATGGGTTAGATTTTTGATGTGTAAGTTATTAAGCTTAAAAAGAGCACTAAAATGTTTTAGATGTGATGAGAAAATTTTACCTAAAGTTGCTACAAACATTTTAAACATAAATGGGTGGATATTAAGTGAGTCATACTAAGTGTACATTTTGTCATACTTAGAGAAATGACACTTTCTATAAGATATTGCCATTTCAGTAATAAAACATATCCTTGTTATAGCAAATGTGTGTGTACCAATGTACCTTATAACTTATTACAATGATGAATGAATGGCATAAAGAAGACACAACTAGGGATAATGTAGCCATCACATGCCAAGATTTAAAGCTTTTTCCCAATTATGAGTGAAGTATGTTCAAGCCCTCAAAGGGAGACATGGCCTCAAGCTATTATGCACAAGTTAGGAGTTACCAAATTAAATTGTTGATTAGAGGACGTTTAGTTTATTAACCATGTGACAAAGATAAATAAACATGTAATATGATATAGCCATCAATATAATAAAAAAACACAGACAATATCCATCCAAGATCAAAGACCCTCAAGTAAAGCTCCTCTGCCAAACAAGAGCATACATAAGAGCCATTCCAATTTGGAAAAGTCTCATCTAATGTGGGTTCATAAGAAGCGTGTTAACTATAAAGGGCCCATATAAAATTCTCTTACTTTTCTATGGGTATGCCTCCATTGTACAAATTGCAGGATCCTAGCAATGCCAACATGGGCAAGTACTGCTAGGCAAGAGCTACTAAGTGGCACGAGTGCTCCCATTTATGATAAATAACAATAACACCATATCAAGGAGCATCCTAATTTTAATAAGGTGAAAAATGGCCCCATCCTCATCCAACTCTATAGAAGGCTCCATCCAAAAACGTGACCATTATAGGCTCAATCCAAAATCACTAATATTATGCAATATTTCACTGATCTGTTTTTGAGAAATGGTTGTTCCCCGCTACTGTATGTATGCACGTATCATACCTTGGTATAAGAGATGGCGGTAGAAAGCCAATCCAGGCCTTCATACAGGCCTTCCCCTGTCACTGCACAGCAGCTTTGAATATGCCAATTCCGTTGTCTTATATTTGACAGCGATAATTTCTCACTCATTTCAGCCACTGACATGGCATTTGGAAGATCGTGCTTGTTGGCTAACACCAGCAACTTCACCTCTGTCAGTTCCATGTCGTTCGTCAACTTGTGAATTTCATTTCTCGCTTCAATCATTCGATCTCTATCGTTGCTGTCCACTACAAATATCAGACCCTGCAGATTGTAGTACACAAGTACAGCAATCTTATGCACTGAGGGACCATTCATGTCCACACCTCTTCCATTCATTATATAAAGAATTCTGAAACATTGAGCTACAGATGTACTTACCTGGTTGTTTTGGAAGTAAAATCTCCATAACTGACGAATCTTCTCCTTGCCACCAACATCCCAAACTGTGAAGCTCATGTTCTTGAACTCCACAGTTTCAACATTAAAACCTATCGTAGGATTTGTGTCGATGTTCTTGCCGAGCTTCAGCTTGTAAAGAATTGTAGTCTTTCCTGCTCACAAGGTGGCCTAGGTATGTCAGTACCAAAATAAATCACACAGTTTGTACGAGGATCAAGAAAAGCCATAAAAAACACAACTTTCCCTGTTAACCGTGACATTGCTCTTGCACTTCGCGCCTACACTGGGCCATCTTCAGAATTCAGTTTGCACAAAAGGAGGGGGAGGTGCATAACCAGCTGGAAGGCTGATCAAAATTCTGTACTGGGCAGGAAACACATACCTACAGCATCCAAACCAAGCATAAGAATTCTCAAGTTTCTTGGACCTGGATTAAACCTGCTTAACACTCGCCCAAGTGCTTGCCCCATAACTGCTCTATGCTGCTCCCTTGTCTTCCTCAAAATCCCCTGAAATAGCTGCGATGATCCTGCGCGTCACAATTCTATTGTCACTCGCTATAAATTACATTCACAATTTCATGCAGAACACGCAAGTAGCAGGCAGGTAGGCAGCCTCGCTGATGAAGCCATGTGTCCATTGTCCTTATATTCATTGGTGACGCACATTAAGAAATGATAGGAATTTTTTGATAAGAAAGGAATGCTAGTCTTTCAAGCAAACAATATAAATAAACTTATAAGGGCCCGGCTAAGCCTTTCACCTATAAACATTGCCCAATATCCTCCATTTGGGTAGCTTTTTCATTTTATACAAATTGTTGCATTTTTACGTTCTTCAATTCGAAATGATTGAATACGAAGATCTTTAAAGTATTCTACTTTCAATGGTTGTAGGAGGTAAAGATTACCAGTGTCCTTGATTCTTGAAAGTGTTGTATAAGTTATGTCCTTTGATACCTTTTGGATTGAATGCGATTTTGTCCATAGTCAGTCCTTGTGCACGATGTATTGTCCGTGCTGCAGAGCTGTTGTCTCAGCTCAACACCATCGAGCAAAGCAACAAGAAATTTGAAATCACATTGCGCAAAGGCACATGACTATTCTTTAACCCTTCAATCCGAATTGGCCAAGAAGAAAGAAGAAATAAGTGGTGCCCAGAAGCAGACTTCTACATTCGATGCAGAGTGAAAGGCTCTAAACAATATGGTAAATTTCTCCCAGAAGAAAAACGAGGACCTACAACAGCAACTCGACAACGAGAAGCTTGCCAAAATAAGTGTCGAAACAACACTACAGTGCTGCACTGACTTCACTTAAGCGTTGAAAGCGTGCGAAGTCAAAAAAAACATCTTTACAAGAGGCCCATTTTGAGTTCTAATATCCCCTAATGTCTTTCTAGCTCAAAGACATACTACGGGTGATCCCTCTTCTCTTAGGACCTTCTGATATCGAATTCATCGCGCATGACCCGAATATCACTTCAACACGCATGACGACCTACGCACTGCAATCTCAATACACTCACCTGCACACTGCTGTGCTATCGACTGCCGACTTTCAAGCTTGGGATATCGGTTCAGTGCGCACCTCCTATACTGCCTCACTGCTGGTCTGTACACACGCGTGTTGATCCGATACCAGGACAACGAATGGCCCGCACCAAGTAAACAGCTCGCCTTCATCCTGGCGGGGTCCCAATACAAGTAGGCCACCAGGAAAATCCACCACCGCAACACCCTCTACCACCTCCAAATTAACCTCAAGTGTACAATACGGGCAGCAAAGGAGTATTCGGGCAGTAACGGTGGTGCAATCACAATCGTTTGTTCTACCCGACGGGATTTTTGAAAATCACCCATATTTGGCCGACAAAGGCAAAAACAATGTCCGTCCATCAACCATTCGGCCACTTAAGCACTGAAAGAGTGCGAAGTAAAAAAAAAATCATGTTTACAAAGGGCCCATTTTAAGTTCTAATATCACCTAATGTCTTTCTAGCTCTAAGACATACTACCAGGTCATGTGATCTCTCTTCTCTTAGGACCTCTCCTATAACTTCTTGAATTCGAACAGTCTAGATTTGTGATCCATCGAATGAGCGATAGTCGGTTGTTGAGGTTTGATTGTCGGATCTCATTTACATTGCTCTGAGACGTTTGTGAGTTTCTCTGTATCGAAGTTTTTGATGCAACCGTGTTATTCTTATCTGACAAACTTTATTAGGAGCACAGACTGATATCTCGATCTGGCCGATAAGTTGGATGCTCTTTCCCAATAATGAAATATGTTCAATATGACAATTGTCGAGATCAACTATCTTTTTGTTATTGCATGTAAAGTCACAATTTAACTGGTGATACTGGTCGCCAATTTCACTAAATGTCTATCGACAACCAGAAGAACAATAAATGGACCAGAATCATCTATAATCACATCAATAAGCAAGTTCCTTTTGGGTACAACAATCTTTTATAATACATTCTAATATTTTTGAGATAAGTATAGTGCAACAGTTTCACTCATTTTAAATTTATTTTACGCATCCAATTACTAAATCATTTTTTTGTGTGATTTTCTTAGTGGTCACTTCAAATCCACGGAGAGCAACAAACAATAGAAAGATAAAAGCTTGCAAAACACCGGAAAAAGTGTTTGGAATTTTCTCAAAAGTATTTGGGTCTCGTAATCGATGGGATGGATCAAAAGAAAACACTAATGCTACATTTCGTAAGAGTGCCAAAGAATTTAAACAAAGCTAATTTTATTCAGGTTCATTTGGTTGGTGCTCTGATATTCAATGGCACTTTGTAGTCTAAAGTGTATTTCAATTATTCAAATGTTCGAAATGATCCAAACTTGACCATTACCATAATTTACAAAATAATAGTTGAATTTGGGAATAGTCTTCTTGAGATTCTCTACTTGCAAATTGATAATATTGCCAAAGAAAATAAAAATCAAATAGTGTTGGCATATTTATCGATGTTAGTTGTGCTAAAACTTTTCAGAAGAGTCAAAATAGGATTTTTATTGGTGGGTCACACTCATGATAAAATTGATGAAATGTTCAGTTGCTTTTCGAAAAAGCAAAGATGCAAAAAAAAAATTTCTTTACCAGTCTTATATAGTATTATCGAGGACTCATATACCCTTGCACCAAATGTGGTTTTATTGCGTTGCACATTTGGTTGTAGAGATTACATCAAAACGTCGGAAGAACATTGAATCACACCAAAAAATGATATTAGTTTTCAGCATCAGTTGAAAATTGCATATAATGTTGGTGGCATCACATTATTGTGGGTAAAGCAATTTCAAACTCTATGCCATGGTTACCTTCTGAAGGAGTCCGTTTTTTACAATGTGTGCCTTCTTCTCAAGTTAAGCTTGCAACTATGTGTCCTCTGACTTCTATCTTGGAAGAGCAAAAATCTCAAAGGGAACATCGGCCAGTCGATCGATTTGCAACATTAAACTTGTTCGAAACACCCATTCAAGCAGCATACCAATTTTTTGACGAGTTTGGTCGACATTGGTGGATGGATTTTTTGAAGAGCAAAAAATACGTTTGCTTGACTTGGGAGATGCAAACTCGATTTTAGTGGCCAACCAGATCTTCAATTCCAACAATGAAAACCGATTCCTCTATTGTTCCACAACAGACTAAGTCTTTAAACCTTCTTCATAACGAAGAACTTGAAATTTATTCGGGTTCAAGAAAAAGTTGTCGAACTGTAAATGTTGCCAAGGCTAAATGGTTTGGTAACCTCAAAAATAAAGGTCGGGAGTCTCATTGCAATTTTGGCCTCGGAACATAATGAAAGTCATCCATTTTGGATTGCTAAAGTTATTGGTTTCATTTAGAGAAACGACACTTTGTCCAAGATTGTACGTGTGTATTGGATGTGTACCATTTCAACAAATGCTTTCTTGGGAAGGTATGAGCTAGAAATGTTCCAATTAGATCTAAAAGTAAAGCGGAAGCGTTCAACAAAGAACCAACCAAGAGTCGATAATATAAATCTCCAAGATGTGTATGTGCTTACATTTAATGTTGAGTTAACAATGACGAACCATTTACGAAAGTCAACAATATCTATTTAACAAGAACGACTTGAATTAAGTGCACAATCATCATCTTCGACTCAGCTTCAACGCAACAAAGCCACAATAAACAATTTTTTGTCAACATTGGATGTTGATTCGGATGAGAATTTGCCGATAGACTCTATTGGGAAAGCCGGTCGTCAACTTCTTCAGTTGAAAATTAGAGCCTTGATAATATTTCGAGCACTGACTTAAGAGGAGTTATTCATAATTTCTTGGAATTTGAATTCTGAAAACATTATATAAATTATTTTCAATATTTCAACATTTGTGGAGTTGGCGTAGTTGGCTTCAAATGTATTCTGTGAGTTATTTTATGAGAGTCAATTTAGACTATTAAAATACTGTAAGTGTTTGTTAATATTTTGTTCACTTTGAATATTTTTAATTTTTGAAGTTTTTAAGAAAATTTAATTTTTTTGGACATGGTGTATTGATTTTTTTTTTTGCCAAAATGCAATTTGTAAGAAAATTGTCATGTGCCAAACTTAGTATTTAAACATCTTATCCATTCATTAACGCCAAATTATAATGAAAATACAAGAAATCAAGAAAATACTCAAGAAATCAAGAAACTAGATAAATGTAGCAAAACTTCACCAAAATATTCAAAGTAAGGTTCCATTAAAAATGAACGGAGATCATTCAAATGATAGGGGCCTGATTCTAGAGCATGATCATAGCTCTCATGTGATTTTAGGCACATGAACCACTTTCTCCATCAAGAAAGCTCTCAAAGAGAAGCTCCAAGATCTCTTAAAACTCAAAATCACAAAATGAACAATAGCCTCCAAATTTAACAAGACTTTAGCTATTTATAGTGGTCATTTGTGCCTCTACCATAAGTTTGGTAAATTGGGCCTTACAACCATTACTACAAATCCGCTATTCACAACTATAGTGAGGTTTTTCGAGCCACTCATAAGAACACATAAAGCAAATATCCACGCAAATATCCACGCATGATACAAAGGAGGTGGCACGGCCAAAAAAAATTCGCATGGATATAGTCGTGGATATATGCATGGATACGGTCACGTGGATTATCCACGCGTGGATCTTCCACGCAAGTGTCATTTCCAGCAACAGATCGGCCGGATGTCGTGAAATTCAAATCGCGTGGATTATCCATACATGGATCTTCCATGCCAACTTCAAAAACCGACAATCGGCCAAACCTCCAACACCTGGAGCCGAAAATGAGAATTTAATTTTGGTTGGAAATTCGTTTCCATATTCGTCCGGTTGTGCTAGGATACCTCCAATTGCATGCTTACTCGCGTCTATATGCACGTGGAATTCCTTCGTGTAATCTGGGGAACAAAGTATGGGTGCAGTGGTAAGTGATGTTTTCAATTCCTCAAAAGCTTTTATGCATTCTTCGGTCCATCTAGAGTCGACCACAACTAGATAAATGAGCCTTATTAACGTGGAAAACATGATGAATTCCAACATTAGCTGGAAGGTCTAGTTTGTATGTGATCACTTGAATAACCTTAAAACGACCGCAATACCTAGGCGCCAACTTTGTTCACTTACCAGTTTTCAAGCCCCTAGCCTGACTAGGGACCCTCAAAAACACCCAGTCGTTGACCATGAATAGCTTGTGCTTCCGAGATAGATCAGCATTGTGCTTTGCCCTGTCTTGGGCACTTCTTATGCTATCTTTAGCCAGCTGTAACATTTCTTGCATATCCGCAAGGAAATCAGCTGCGGCTTGCACCCTAAGGTTCTTCATGCCAACACTAATCGATAATCGAGGTTGATAACCATACATAAGCATGAAAGGGCTGAATCTGGTCGCTAAGTGTTTTGCACTATTATATGCAAATTTCACTAGTGGAAGGTAATTTTTCCAATCAGCAGACTGCCAATGGCCCACATATGCTCGTAGCATATCCTCCATCGTTTGATTGGTCCTTTTCGTTTGACCGTCAGATTTTGGATGATCTATAGAACTTATACTTAAAGTTGTTTCCAACCTTTCAAACACTGCTTGCCAAAAAATCTCAATGAATTTTGGGTCACGATCACTAACAATATCACAAGGCAGCCCATATAGTCGAAAAAGCCTCTCGACAAAAAGTTGAGCCAGTTCTGAAGCTTTAACAGTAGTTTTTATTGGGATAAATTGAGCAAACTTCATAAGTCTGTCAACAATGACCCAAACAAAATCGTGGCCCTTCCATGTACGTGGAAGCCCGACCACAAAATCCATAGATATACTTTTTCACTTTTCGGTAGGAATATCTAAAGGATGTAATAGGCCACTAGAGCCTCTCTGTTTTATTTAACTGGCACTTAGTACATTTAAGTACATAGGCCTCTACTTGACTTTTCATCTTAGTCCACCAAAATTGTCGTCGAACTAAGTCAAGTGTTCTTTGTATACCCGGACTTTTTGCAGATGGACTATCATGACACATGCAAGATTTGGGCCCTTACTGTATCATTCTCTGGTACGCACACCTTGCCTTTACGAAACAAAATCTTGTTTCAAATAACAAAATCTATTTCAGTCTTTTCCTGATTCGAGGAATCTTGCATACCTGAATCGACCCCAAAAAGTACTTGTTGCCAATACTTTCCGAAAAAAGGATCAGACTCATAAAGTCCTTGGAGAGATTGAAACAACCTTGGTTCTATAACATTAAAGCAGAATTGATTAATAACCAGTAAATGACTCAAAGCATCTGTTAGAGTATTTTGACTTCCTTTACAATGACATATAGAAAAGTCAAAGATTTGCATCAGCTCAGCCCATCTAGATTGCCTCTCCTTTAAATCTATAGCATCACAGAAATATTGAAGAGTTTGATGATCCGTCAAAACCTCAAATCTGGCTCCATACAAATAATGTCGCCAAATTTTCAAGACATGAACAATTGCAAACAATTCCTTCTCATAGGTACAATACCTAGATTGAGCAAGATTGAGTTTCTTGCTTTCATAAGCAACAAGATGTCCATCCTGCATCAAAACAACTCCAATGGCATAATCATTGGCATAGGTCCTAACCACAAAAGCTTGATTAGAATCGCCAATGATTAGTATTGATGTTGAAGTAACACTTTTCTTAAGCAACTCAAAACAATAATTCAATTTCTCCGTCCACTACACTAGTGGACTCTTAGCCCTCTGGCTATTCTTATAGCTTTTCAAGGCCTGGATAATAGGAAATGCCAATCAAGCAAATTGGAGAATATGTCGACAGAAAAATGTTTCAAACCCCGAAATAGACTTGATTTCTTGAACTGTGGTAAGAATAGACCAATCAATAACCTTTTGGATACGATCGGGCTCAATCTCCACACCCCGTTCGGAAATCTTATGCCCCAAGTAGGACAATTCCTTAGCAAAAAAGTCACACTTAGACTCTTTGGAAAAGAGCTTTTTCCTTCTTAGGATGTCTAGGACAATCCTAAGATGCTGTTTATGTTCCGCCAAAGTCTTACTGAACACTAGGATATCATCTAAGAATACCACTACGAATCTTCCCAAATATGGCCTGAACAAATCGTTCATCGTCTGTTGGAAAGTTGTCGGTGCATTGGTTAGACCAAAAGGCAACACCAAAAATTTGTAGTGTCCAAAGCGAGTTCGAAAATCCGTTTTTGGTATATCTTCTGCCCTAATGCGTATCTGATGGTATCCCGACCTTAGATCTATCTTTGTAAAGTACTTAGCACCACCAAGATAATCTATTAGGTCATCCATCCGTGGTAGTGGATATCTATTCTTAATGGTTACCTTGTTCAACCACTGGTGATGCCCAAAGAGACTTACTAGGTTGTACCCAACCCTTCTTCAGGTAATCATGTAATTGCCTATTTCTCTCAGCCTCTTACGATGCACTCATCCGATAAGGACGCTGTGCAATCGGAATTGGACCAGGTATAAGCTCAATTTTATGATCAACTGTTCTTTCGCGTGATAAACCTACAGGAAGGTCTCTAAAAACATCATTGAATTCCTACCTAAGTTCGTTATAGGCTTCAAACTCTGTAGTGTTCTCACTGGGTATATTCATGACATTTACTACAACTGCCTATCTTAAAAAATTGATCCATCACCAAATCCCTGAATGGCAAGACCAAAATCCCTGAATGGCAAGACATCTTATGAGGTGTGGACAAATCGAAACCATCACTCAAAAACATTAGAGTGTTTGGTTGCATTGCTTATGCTCAGATCCCTGAAGACCTTAGGAAGAAGATGGACAACACAAGAAGAAAATTGATTTTCATTGGCTACTCTCCAGATCACAAGGCATACAAATTTCATAATCTGGACACAAAAAAACCATGCATGAGCTGATGGCTTTTCAAAGTTGTGGCTATTTGGTCATATTGTGGGTATTTATAAAATATCAAATCTATAGTTACTTGACAAATTCTCTATAGTGTCTAGGGTATAGGGTATGTTCTTGCATATCAATGTATTGATACAAGGTTTAATGATACCCTTTTCAATATGCACCCAAAGTTGATATATCTTTACTTTTCGAAATCATTCAAAGTTTTCACTCCATATGATACCCAAGGGAGGCCTTCCCTGACATTAGGACATGCTCAAATAATGTGTTTGTATTTGGAAAAGTGCTTAAGTGCAATAAGGAATGCTTCACTAATATCAACAAACAAACCTTACAAATTTGTACGATTCGTTTACTAGATATAAACATGGTAATTGATATATATCACCAAAAGAATTGCTTTATGGGAAGCATGCAAGTCATGGAAAAAAAAAATTACATTTCAAAAGAATTAGAAAAACAAAAAACCATTCTCAATGCTCAAATTCACCTAAAAGTGAGATCTCAACTTTTAGAAAATCGTCACCATAGCCTACCTTCATCTTGTTAAAGCTAAAGACATAGAGGTATTTTACAATTGGCCTGAATTGTTATGTTTCATAATGCTAACTAATAATTTTTTCTTTGTATTTTGCTAGTACTTCTCAGAACAAATTTTGGATTTGCCAACTGATATAATTTGATTTTGAGTGGAATCTCTATCAAAAAATGTGAAAGAAACAAGAACGTTGTGATATAGCACATAGGCCTTGCCAAATTTTTTGAATAAAAATTGTCTGAGATTGGATGCAAGGTAATTAGCTATTTCAAAACCTTATTGTCTTGGAAATGTGCCATAGTGATTTTCTTTTCTTATCTCAAAGATTAACTATAATGTGTGTTCATATGTAAAAATATGACCCCTGAAAAAGAATTGATGATAGTTGTTGTGATGTTGGTTTGTAGTGCAGGTTGAGAACTTGTGCATGCATGCAAGAAAAAGAGAGGGACATGAATTTTATGCTCTCTATGATTTGCATGTATAGGTCCTCATGCATTGAAGAAAAAAAGCGGGACATTTTTTTTTTTGTTATTTGTGACTTGCATATGAAGGTAGATATAAAGGATTAAGTTCTTGCAATATAAACTTCTTAGCAATTAAACTTTTGTGTTATTTGTGACTTGCAAAGGTACATGTAAAGGACTAAGTTCTTGCGATATTAAGTTCTTAGCAATTAAACCTTTTTGTTGTTTGTGAGTTGCATATAAACGTACATATAAAGGACTAAGTTCTTGCAAAATAGAGTTCATAGCAATGTGGCAAATGGTTTTATGTGCACGTACCCTTAAAAAGCAGAATAAGTGAACTACTAATTTCAACATTGATTATGTTTTTCAAATACAAATTCTGCTTCATATGGTCCTGTGAAAAAAGTTTAACTTAGAAACCGTTGATTATGTTTCAAATGCAGATTCTACTCCATAGTGGTCATGTGAAAAAGCAGGTGATTATGTTTCAAATGCAGATTCTTCTGCATAATAGTCATGTGAAAAAGCGGCAACACAATGGAATGAGGCGGGCATAATGTCATCTGCCCCGCTCATTCCATAATCCATAAAGTATTGCATTTTGCAAGGTAATGTCATAAAAGGAAAAGGGTCCAATCCCCAAACTTATGCTGACATCAAGCATTTGTTTTTATTTGCAATCTGCAAAGGATTTTGTATGATCAAAAAAAAATTGTTTTGCAAAAACTTGTTATTATATTTCACATATGCTTATGCATATATTATTTGGAATAAGAGATGGCGGCAGACAGCCAATCCAGTCCTTCATACAGGCCCTGCCCTGTCACTGCACAGCAGCTTTGAATGTGCCAATTCCGTTGTCTCAGAGATGGCAGCTGTAATTTTTCACTCATTTCGCCCACCGACATGGCGTTTGGAAGATCATGCTTGTTGGCCAACACCAGCAACTTCACCTCTCTCAATTCCATTTCGTTCATCAGCTTGTGAAGTTCATCGCTTGCTTCAATGATTCGATCTCCATCGTTGCTGTCCACCACGAAGATCAGACCCTGCGGGTTGTAGGACACAAATATGGCAATCTTATCATCGCATTAAGGCAGTTTGTGATCAGATTTAAAGGAATCTGAAAGACGAGTTACAGATGTGATTACCTCGGTGTTTTGGTAGTAAAACCTCCATAGCTGACGAATCTTGTCCTGGCCACCTACATCCCAAACTGTAAAGCTCACATTCTTGTACTCCACAGTTTCCACATTAAACCCTATCGTAGGAACTGTGTTGACTTTTTCCCCGAGCTTCAGCTTGTAAAGAATCGTAGTCTTTCCTGTTCACAAGATCCATGTAACACATTAAATATCTCTACCGCAAATCCCCAATATTCTGATGAAAGTATATTAATTCAAAAGATTCAGAAGGCCTATTTGTGCCAGTGCCAAAAAGAATTTGAGAAAGTTTGCCTGTCGATCGAGTTAAGCCAAACAAGATACACGATTTTCCCAATTTACTACGAAATTGCACTTACTCTTGCGGACTCCAGAGGGTCTAAAAAAGCACACATTTAGTCATCTGCACGATCAAAAAACTCGGGAAAAAGGAAAGGAAGATGTAGAGATCGATAGGAGTCAGTTCAAATTCTGAAGAGGGCAGGAAACGCATACCTGCAGCATCCAAACCAAGCATAAGAATTCTGATGTTCCTGGGACCTGAGAAAAGTCTGCTCAACACTCGCCCGAGTGTCTGCCCCATGTTTGCTCTAAACGCTGCTGTCCTCTCTTTCAAGCAATCCTCTGAAATGGCTACGATCGATCTCTGCGTGTCTCTGGTTTATCAGTATTCGTTCCTGGTATTCACTAACTACTGAATTTAAATAAGAGCACGCAAGTAGCGAGTAGCCAGCAGCAGCAGCAGCAGGCTTTCCTTGACGAAGGATTTCATATTTGTTTTTCTTGGGTGATGACGCAGAGCAGCCAATGAGCGTCTAGTAACCTCACGCGCAACCAATGGGGCCAACGACACGAGGAAGTCTTGAGTGACCCTCAAATTACTTCCTCCGTTTTTGAAATCCCACCTTACTCAGTAGGATTTTCCCAAACTCAACCTTCCTTCCACTCACATAGTTAAAGGAGGATATGTGTAATGCCATTTGTGTGACAAAAGATTTTTGTGAATGAAAAGTTCTCCAATGATTTCATGGAGTTTATGACTCTTCAGGCCGGAGGGCGGGAGAAGGTCAGGCTTCGAGGCCCTTCCCCGACGTGAATTCATTTTTTTACATTTTTTTTTTATTGTAAATTTTTTTTACACACACCGTCCAAGTGGAAGGTGCATGTAACATTGCAGCGTTCACAAGCACTTTCAATTATTCGACGAGCTCAATTTGCAGGAGCGACTGCTTCAAAGCTTCTTGCATTACCTATTAATGACAATATTCTAGCTAGTGATTTACAACAAGCAGTTGGTTTTGGGTAATTAATTAAATATTTTAAGTTTTATTAAGCTTTTCAGCTTTTCTTTGTCGTTCATTATCATTCTATATACTTTCATGTGTTTGTACATTGATGGGCTTTCCCATCCTTAATAAAAGCAGGAAGATTCTTCACTTTTGATTGAAGGGCCTTAGTTTGAGACCATTCCCCTCACCTACAAAAATCTCAATCCAACTTCTAAAAAAAATCACATAACACCTCTATATGATTGGTAAGGTCCTCCAACAAGTAGTGGGCTAGTTAGCACTTCCTTTCTTAGGCATGTGGTTAGGAGTTTAACTCCAATGCACCACACAAACGAGCACATCCAAGAGAAATCTTTAAATAAGTAGTAAATTATTAGTATAAAACCAATAGATATGAACTACTTATAGCTTAAATAAGCCCAATCTTTTTTTTGCAAAAGATTCTATGTAACTTAAAATGTTGATGAAAATACTATCAGTACAAAGGCAATCGAAATAATAATAAGATATACTATTCGATTTCTAATGTCACTAATATAATGTGAGACTTGCATGCAAAGCATATGACATCAATTACAAATCGTTATTATGGAATTTTTTTACGTAAAATTTAGTTTTTTGAAATCGTTAGCCACTTTCCCTAGTTTATGGTAGAACTGTCAGAATACATGCATATCACCAATGAAAACAATTGTAGACCTAACATGCATGCCACAATCACTCACAAAATCGCCATGCAACTAGTTTCCATCAGCATAGTACCCTAAAGTTGGGAAATAAAGTAGACATGCATCAGAACAATTTGCATATTCAGCAAATTGTGAAAACATCTATTGTGTGTATCTATGAATGGATGTGTACATTTGTGCAGATGTATGTGTATATATATGAATGAAAGAGGGCATAGACACGTTGAGCAATCTAATGTGGATCTTGGCTGAAGTAGTAGATATCATGGTCCAGGTACGGGTAGACAAAGATCGTGGATGTCATTGTACTGGTAGGCGACAGTTGTGGTTGTCGCTATCTAGACAAATGGTGATGTAGTTGTTGTCATTGTCAAGGCAGTTTCACAGTAGTCGGAGTGGCTAGTATAGATGACTAGATTTATTTTGAGTAGTACCACAAAAGAATTCGACAATTTTTTGATTCAAGTCGATTCGAGTCGAAGTCAAATAACTGGAGTTTAAAGGTGACAAGATTTTGAATGCTCGATTCAATAGTTGTTTGAAATTGAACATTCGCACACCAATCAATAGTCGATGCTCCTTTGGTAGTTTGACTTTGCTCAATAATTGACTACCTTCAATAGTTTGACTGTCGTGTAGATATATGTCTTTGAATCTTATATATTTCTACGGACTTTGTGTGACAATGTGAGTAAATATGCAGTAACGTAAACATCTGACGATCGGAAGCATGAGGTTCTTTGTCTATTAACCGACACCATTTCTGAGTTCTCTGATATTATAGATTTTAAAATTGAAGACTTGTTGTCGTGCATTGATTATGATGATGGTGAGGGCCTTCTTGTAGGTGAAGATTGTTTGAGGAGGGCTTTGTCTAATGTTCATGAGCACAGAGGAACTATGCCTATTGAAGAGAAATTTGTTGCCTTTCAGACTCAATTGAATTTTTTTGCATTGGACCACATATATTTATATGAAAAAAATCTAATAAATCCTTAAAGACATGCTTATAATTTGATCTAGATGGTATTCTAGTCTATTTTTCTACGATACAACTTTGATAGACTGGTAAGTGGACTTTCCTATCAAGATAGTCCAAATCAAATACTAGAGATTGTCCATACATACTCAAAATTCAATATATGATTAAGATGGCCAAGCTTGTAGTGCCAAATTAATTCTATAATGACAAGAACATAGGTATGCAAAGTATTATCTTATCAAGAATCTTATAGTTATTTGATTCAAACTTTACTCTATGTCCTAAATTGGTAATCATGTTGATAGACAACAAGTTAGTAAAAAGATTAGGAACACATAAAACTTTTAAGATGAGTTTGATTTTACTATTCTGAAAATTTAAGTTAACAATGCATTTTTAGTCTGAGCTTCTATCACCAAGGTGATCAAATTTCTTGGTATTGAGAGATGAATAGCTTTGAAACTGTTCTTGATGACTTGCCATATACTATGTGGCTCTAGAAAAGGAACCAAGTCTCATTATTATGTGCATTTTGGTGATTAGCCATGAACATATTTTCATCCATTTCTTCAATGTGGTGTTGAGATATTTTTACAATGGCATCGGCATGTTGATTCAACTTCTTTTTGTTGTTGTTGTTGAGCTTTAGTTTTTTAGCAATCTTGGATGTCATGATTAGTGCACTTCTAATATTTGCAAAACATTTTCTTCTTTGGTTGTGGATTGGTCTATTCATCTTGATTTTGAGAAGCCTTCTTCGAAGTTCATACTTCCAAAGCTTGCTAGCGACTTCTCTCAGAGGACTGCTACTTTTTTTTTCGAAGAACAAATAAAAAACATTCAAGTTCTTCAAACAGTTCAAGGCATCATCAAGAAATTTGACCCAGAGAAAAATCAAAGATCTACGTTCAGATGGAGGGGGAGAATTTATCTCCACAATCTGAAGAATTCTCCAAGGCCAATAGAATACAACAACAATTCACAACAAGCTACTCACCTCAGTCCAATGGTGTAGTTGAAAGGCAGGTGGACCATCTTTTAAATGGATATGTAATGTCCTTGCTCTTCTTCTTTCCTTCTCTATCTCTCATGTTTTCTTTGGATTTGCTAATTGTTGAATTTGATGCTTGTTGGAGTTTATCTTTATTATAATTTCTGAGAGAGAGAGAGAGAGAGAGAGAGAGAGAGAGAGAGAGAGAGAGAGAGAGAGAGAGAGAGAGAGAGAGAGAGAGAGAGAGAGAGAGAGAGAGAGAGAGAGAGAGAGGAGTAAGATCTATCATTACTTGAGTAGTGTTGATTGCTAGTGTTAATGGATGTAGTGTTAATGGTTAGTGTTAGATGTGGATCATGAGCATGTGCTTGATTATGAACTATGCTATTGCTCTCATGGGAACGAATCTCTGTGTGATAACAAGATACTCATCTTCATCTCTTGATGCTTGATTGAGCTTAGATCTAGGTTTGAAGGTGGATAGGAAATCCCCGCTACAATTTTGGCACCATTGCTGAGGAGCTACACCAATTTTTCATTTTCAACATGTTTATGATACATGTATGGTGGTTATCTTGCATTTAGACATCTTGGTTTTGGCATGCTAAGGTTAGTTTTGCATTATGGATGTCATTTGTGAGAGTTATGTCCAAAAACGTTCAAAAAATGAGGGGAGACTGTATTTTTTGTCTTTATTTTTACTTTTCTGCCATTTTTTATTCAATTTTCGCACGACTTTCTATTCTTTGTAATTCGATATGAATAGTAAGATTGCAGAGCATTGAAAGGGCTTTCTAGACATATAATTTTCTTTAAATTTCGTTAAGTATTGAGCAAGTTACAAATTTTTGAAGTCAGCAACAAAATTCTATAAACTTGTCAAAAATTAGAAACTTCAGGATTTTTTTTATTTTTCTACCTTGTTTGGTTCATTTTTTGCACAACCTTCTGTTCTCTATAATTTGATCAACTCTCCTTATTTATTTTATTGATTGGTTGGATGCAAAAATAAGTTTTGTGTCATGATGTCTACGCATTTAATCATGATCATGATAATATTGTCATGTCCTATTCTTTTAGATTTTGGTTTTCATTGAAATAAATGGCCTCTTTTGTTGATATATAATTAAATTCCATGTGTTGATAAGCATATATTCCTGAAAATCTATTAGTCAATTTTGTAATATACCAAGGCTTATATTGAGGGTAGCATTTTTTCATCAGTGACAGTATATACCTCAGATCATTCCTTTAAGAAATGCACTGATTTCAAAGATGTTACCAAAAAAGTTTCCAAGGCTTAGAACAAGAAATTTCAAAGGTTTATACCATCGCGCGGTCAAAACTCGGAAGTTTCGCATCCTCTGACCAGTCTCGCACCCATTTTTTAGCTATGTTTAAATTGAAAACAGTACAAAGTAGTGTTGCAAATCCTTCACTTTCTTGTAGTGTTTGTTATGTCCTTATTGATGCTCCTTAGGCCTTTCTATTTCTTTTCTATTGTCTTTCAAAACATTTCAAAATTTAGATTTAATTGCTTCCATTCTGTAGATGCACTAATTTTTATTTCAAAATATTTGTTTTATTCACCACTTCTCAAATCCATACCATCTCCTTTGTGCAATGTGTAAGTGCTTCGTACTTGGCCTCACTAGATGACAATGAGATAGTGGCTTGTTTCTTTGACATCCATGATATAGCTCCATCACCTATAAAAATACAATGAGCACGTATGGATTTCCTATCCATTTTATCTCCAACAAAGTCCGAATCTGAAAATCCAAACAAGTTAGGTAAAGATCCCTCATACAATATGCCAAAATCTCGAGTTCCAATGATGTACCCCAAAACTCATTTTCCTAGCTTCCAATGCTCCTCACTAGGATTTCTTATGAATTGGCTCAATCTCCCAACACAATTGCTTAAATTTGGTATTGTGATGGTTAGATAGAAAAGTGAACCAACTAGCTGTGAAAAATGCAAATTTTGCAGATTTCCACACTAGCTTCCTAATATCCTTGAAGGATCTTTCATTACCTCTTGTAGTTAGCTTTACATTTGACTCCATAGGTGTATCACAAGATTTTGCATCTACCATATGAAATCTTTTTAGAATAGAATTGACATACTCCTCTTGACAAATGAAAGTAGATTGAGAAGATCTAATCACTTCTATTTATGGAATGTAATGCAAATGAAGATCATGCACCTCAAACTCACTCTTAAGAGCACTCTTGATATCCTCCACATTTTGGTTGTCTCCACCACTCAAGATGATATCATCCACATAGATTAGCAAAATGGTAGCGTCATTTCCAGCAAACCTATAATAAAGTGAATGATCATACTCACTCATAGCATGTTGGAATTTCATGCTCAAGCCCTGTTCCATTAGGTAATGATCTTGAAAAATCCTATTTATATCTATTCTTGAAAACTACAAAAAAAAAAAGTCTCGAATTTTCTTACAAAGTATCAAAAAATTCAGAATCGAATTTTTCCCACCCAAGCCTTTTTTCAACCCAACGTCAATCACATCAAAGTGTGATTTTTCGACCCTGGATCGGATCAGATTGAGGCAAAAAATATTTGGGCGTGTTCGACTTTAGATCGGATCTGATCGGTTCTGATTTATTCGACCACCCTGGTTCACAATGTATTAATCCAACCCTTTGTATATTTCTCAATATTGTTAACTAGAAAATTCGACCCACAAACCGTTGAATGATGGCTACCTTCTGTGGGACTGTAAGTAGAGTTTCACAGGCTTTCAATGCATTGATCATCTGACATCAAGTGGAGTCAACGTCCTGATAGGCATGTTTTGTAACAATGTACAGGGATTATTCTGTAACGATGATCAGTGGCTAAGTAGTTTTAGATTCAGCTAGTTAGTATTTCAGAATTCTACTATCAACAAACTCAGCTGAAGCCTGGTATTTGCACCCACTGATTTGTACTCGGCTTCACGCTCTTGTACTCCATTTTGATAATTATGAGAGTGCAAGTTTTTGGCTACGTTCTAGTTCTATTGCATGTTGTTGTATTGTTCGATCCATCTTGAATACATTGTTGAAAAATTGCCACACTTCCGATCCAATAACCACCTACTCCACTTCCGTTGCATCACGCATTTTCACCAAAATACTACATGGTATCAGAGCAGGTGGCTTAGTAATCTGAAATTTTTATTGCAGATTCAATCTTGTTTCTACCAAGACTTCATCTTAGCAAGTGCGCAGGCAACAGTATCTCGTTATTGTTGTTTCTACCAACGATATTGTACCAATACTAGAATGGATTCTACTTCTAGTTCCTCTTTAATTGACAAACTCGATGGAGAGAACTACCATCACGAGTAGAGATGTCATATTCATAGAAGACCAATTTCTCGACCATTAGGGAAAAGCTCCAAAAAATCTGAGCCAAGGATCGAACAGTCAAACTTCGACCCAAGGATCGAGAAATCCAAAATTCGACCCAAGGGTCGAACAACAAATTATCGATATTGACTCGAACAGTGAGTCAGAACCTCAACAATAACATCAAAGGGTCAAAATTCAACCCAGAAGATCAAATTGACCCAAACAGCCTCCATCCCAATATATGGATAATCCGACCTATTATTTTGTGCAAGAACCAAAAATCGTTCATGAGGCAATGTCAACACCTGATGCTGACCAGTGGAAAGCAGCCATGGATGCAAAATTTGATTCTCTGATCAAGAATAAAATGTGGACAGTAACTGAGCCGCCAAAGGATTAGAATCCGATCCCATGCAAGTGGTTATTCAAAGTGAAGTATGATGCTAAAGGTAAAATAAATCGATACAAGGCCAGATTGGTAGGCAAAGGCGTCTCCCAGATCCCAGATCTAGATTATTTTGAAACTTTCAGTCCTGTGGTAAAGCATGTTTCAATTCGTTTACTTCTCTCCTATGTAGCTGCAGCCGACCTTGAAGTTCGCCAATCCCATCAAAGTGTGATTTTCCAACCCTAGATCGGATCAGATCAAGACGAAAAATATTCGGGCGTCTTCGACCCTAGATTACATCGAATCGATTCTGATTTATTTGACCTAGTTCATAGTGTATAAATCCAACCCTTTGTTTAAATCTGACCCTTCGTATATTTTTTGATACTATTAACTAGAAAATTCGACCCACAGACTATTAAATAATGGCTACCTTCTATGGGACTATAAGTAGAGGTTCTTAGGCTTTCAATGCACTGATCATCTGACATCTAGTGGAGTCACCGCCCTAACAGACATCTTTTGTAACAATGTACATGTATTATTCTTTAACGATGTAGTTTTTAGATCTAGTTAGTTAGTATTCCAGAATTCTGCTATCAACGCACTTAGTTGACGCTTGGTATTTGCGCCCACTGATTTGAGTCCAGCTTCACGCTCTGGTACTCCAATTTGATAATTATCATAGTGCAAGTTTTTGTCTACATTCTAGCTCTATTGCACGTTGTTGTATTGTGCGATCCATCTTGAATGCATTGTTGGTAACTGCCGCACTTCCGATCCATTACCCACCTGCTCCACTTCCACTGCATCACGTATTTCCACCAAAATACTACATAACAAAGCCTTGAGACCTTGTAGGCTTTAGTCAACTCACTATATCCAACAAATATACCTTTCCTTAAAGATGGATCCTCCTTGCTCCTATCATCAAGAGTTATATTGACATAGGAAGTACATCCAAAAGTTTTAAGAAAGTTGACACTCGGCCTCCTCTTGAATAACATCTCAGAAGGTGTCCTCCATCCAAAATAGCACTCGTCCACCTATTGCACAAGAAATTAGCACACAACAAGGCTTGATCACAAAATGGCTTATCAAGGTTAGCACTTAACCTCATGGCTTTGGCACTTTCACATAAAATCCTATTATTCCTCTCGGCCACTCCATTTTGTTGTGGGGTCCTTGGTGTTGTATACTCCCTCTTGATCCCATGCTCATCACAATAAGCCTTAAACTTGGTAGATATGTACTCTCCACCATTGTCACTCCTTAAGCACTTGATCCTTGTGGAAAATTGGTTGTCCCTTGCATTCTTGAGCTTAACAAAGACATCATACACTTCATGTTTGCTCTTTAGTAGATAGATTCAACAAAATCGACTAAAATCATCAATGAAAGTTACATACATCTTAGCTCCACTATTGCTAGTTGTAGTAATTCCATGAATATCTAAATGTACAACTTGAAAAGGCTTTGTAGATCTAGCATAAGGTAGTCTTGTGACTTTGACAAAGCACAAGACTCACAACATGATTGATGCTACTTAAGGATTTTGGAAGACCAATCACAACTTGCTTCTTAGCCATTACCTCCAATGACTTGAAGTTGTGCCCCATCCTTTTTTGCCAAACCTCTTGCTCACTTGTCGTAAATACAACTTGGTTAGCAATAACACAAGCATCTAATTTGAACAACTTCCCTTGCCTTTTACCTTTTGCAATCAAGCTATCCTTCCTTTTGATCATGCAAGCATCTCCAACAAACTCAACTTTGAAACTTTTACTTAACAAATGACTCACACTGGCAATGGAAGGTATGAACAAAACATCCTTCAAATGAACATTCCTATTTGTCGAGAGAGAAATAGGAATTGTGCCAATCCCTTTGATTGCACACTCGCCATCATTGGCAGTGTAGATTTCCTTCTTGTCATCTCCATATGCCAACAAAGAAGTAAAGTACTCTTTGCGAAAAGTCATGTGTGAGCTTGCACCACTATCAATCCACCATGGATCTAGATCTCCATCATTAACAAGCATACATGAATACATTTGTACCATCAATCCAATCTCCATGCTTTTTTGCTTGATTCAAATTTGGAGATGGCGCTCATATTTTTATTTCAGTAGGTAGTTGGTGCTCATATTTGAAGATGACGCTCATATTTTCATTCCAATGTGAAGATGAGTCCTTTTGATGCCACAATAGAAGGATTTGTTCTTTGACCTATCTTTCTTTTTGCCATTTGAAGAAGCCTCCCATTGATCTTGCCCTTTAGACCACTTACTTTTGCTTTTGCCCTTGATGAACATAGCCTCCTCTCCAACTTGAGATGGTGATGAAGATCCACCTCTTGTTTGAAGCCTATATTCTTCATTGATCAATATCTCTTGAAGATCAATCAAACTTGGCAAAGTTCTTTGAATGGCAAGACTTTGTACAACGTTAGCCTGAGCATCCAACAAACCATTAAGAATAAGTTTAACAAGCTCTCCTTCTTTAATGCTCTCATCAATACAAGATAATGGCATCATTTAAAGCCTTCACTCTCAAAAAAAAAAAATTGGACTCTCTTCATTCTTTTGCAAACTTTGAAAGCTTTGTCTTCTTAGAGTCAACACTATAGAAGTAGACTTGGATTCATAAAGCTTATTTAATGAATCCTGAGCATCCTTTGACGAAGTAGTACTCTTACCAACTTCCTTGAGAAGTTCATTGCTAACATTCATCTTGATCATGTGTAGAGCTCTTTTGCCCCTCTTGTCATACCTCAATTTTTCTTGTTGTGTTGCTGGCCTCTCCTCCAAACCTACAACAATATCCAAAACTTCATTCATCTCAAAAAGTGATTCCATCCTCACTTTCCACAATGAATAGTTGCTTGAGGTAAACCTATCATTGCCTTCCAACATGTATCCACTTGACGTAGCCATGTTGCATTGACCTGATCCTTCTCTTTCAGCTTGTTCCAGTGCACAAAGCACTCTTTTGAAATACAACAAATGTTCCCAAAAAGAAATCACAAAGATATGGAATCTCTTAATTCTCTTCTAACATTTATATCTAGCAAATCACAATCAAAATGTCGTAATCCTGACCAACCTATTATCTATCCTCAATCTAATGACTCTTCTCACTTCCTAAGATTGAAACACACTCTAATGAAATTCAGTAACCTCAAAAAATAGAGATCCAATCAAAATTAGGGTTTTTACAAAATCACAAAAAATTGAATATATCAAATTCTACATGCAATTGCCTAAAACTTGATATAGAATCTTGCAGCCACAAGTGAGACCTTCCTAATGCATCCAAAATTGGCTATTTATAGTAAGTGTGGTGTGAAATAGGAATTACTCAAGTTCAATAACCTAAAATAAGTTTTGATATACAAAAGATCCAATCTACATATGCAAGAAACTCGATTTTTGGGTAGAAGTCAATCTAGCATGCTCTAGAATCGATATCTTCACCAAATCCTTGATAGATGTGCTTGATCCTTTCATAACCTACAACACAAGCTCTAATACCATGTGAAGAATTTGGAATCAATCAAGATCCAAATCCATAACCTAATTTTTGGCTAGAAATAATCAACTCTACCAATCTTGCCAATGTGGAAAAATCAACATCTACTTAATGAAAGAGATGCAAACTCACTAAGAACCTGATCAAACATCAAACATAAGATATAATGAAGTTGCTATCTGTACAAAAATAGTAAACTACTATATTTCGCATGTGTGGATCCAAAAATAACATAAAATATCCATTCTACACACAAGATTGCAAGATATCACCAATATAGTGCACCAATGAAAAGATGAACCCAAGAGAACCATGTATAAGCACGAAATGAGATAAGAGAGATAGAATGTCTTCTCTTCCCACAAGTTATATCCTTTTATAACAGGTCCAAATCTAATTTCAAACTTTGTTTTCCCTCCATAATGAAAAACCCCTACTATTGTTGTGACTAGATTCAATGTCTCTACTACTCAAATTGAATCTATACTTTCTGACTCGTTAGTCCCTAAGGGGTGTCCCGGCGGGATGACACTCAGTCTTGTAGTTCGAAATAATTGCCCTTAGGTACCAGGATCTAGAGGGCTTCGTCTATATCCATAGGGAGTGCCACTAAGTGGAGGGCACCCTTAGTAACTAAGGGTGGGTCCCTAAAGTTAGGTAGGACCAATGTGCCCACATGTACACAATAGGCATGTGAGAGGCATCCACAACACAATGGTAACTGTGCATGTGAGAGGTGTGCATGATCTCCTGGAGGTCAAGCGCTGATCCTCCAATCTGTATGGTGGCCTATAGGTGTAGAGCCAGGTACATGATAGTGGGTGGAGATCCAGAGTCATCCTACCTTTGTGTGTGGTTTTTGTCCATCGATCCTAATACCAACCATAGGCTACTCTTAACATTGGTAATGGTTTCTTCTCTTGATCAAGTATGAAACAAGATACTATATCTCCTTCTACCATATAAGCTAAATATAAGGCATTGAGTTTAGCAACCTAGGAAGAAGTATGGCTATGACAACTATTGAGTGAGATTTGTATGAGACAAATCAAAGTACAACCATCTTCAGTGACAACCAAAGTGGCATACAACTAGTGTGTTTGGAATGAAACTTAAAAAAAATGCTATAATGTATAGAGATGCAAAATAATATTGACATGATTATGTAAACTATTATTTTAACACAAGATTGATTGTGACATATATATAGTTTACTCATTATTACAAGGTTCATATTCATTAGCTAATACACCTGACAACTCATCTCTACTTAGATGAATTTCATCATCACTATAATAATTAGACTCTCTCTCAATAACGTCCTCATGTAGAAAATTGTTATTGTCCTTTTCATTTTTTGAGTCAAAAGAATCCAATTCATCTATGAAGATTTCAATATTTAAAAAACCTAAAGATATATCCACATTCTTGTCAAATATATTTGTGTTCTCCATAATTAGATCAGGCATTTCATCTTCAACATGTACATCTAGTAGGGTTTTGACATTCTACGAGTACATTTTTTGCAAGTTTTGCGAGTTTCTTCTACCCATGATTCAACAAAATGGTAGCACATGGTGTGCTACTCTTTTTATGCCACTACATGATTTTTTAAAAACAAGAATTGTGATTTGATGCATACTTAGAAATTTAACTATTTATCATATTTTAAGTAGGTCCATCACAAAATACTTTGTTACTCTATAAAATATAGGTTTACTTTTATTTTTAAAAAATCGTTTTATAAAAGTTAGAATGTCGGCGTGCTAGCCTGCAAATTTTTAATTTAAAAAAAAATGGATTTTTTTTTGAAAAAATAAATTTATGTTTGAAGCTGATTCAGCTAGCATGCCGGTGTACAAGCCTAGTAAATGATAGAATAGAAAAGCTATTTTGACACATTTGAGAACCAAATTTTTAGTAAAAGCATTATTTCAAAATATTTATTTCAACTTCCAAACATAGTAAGCCGACGTGCAAAGTAAAACAACTTTTTGCAGCCTTTAAAGATAGCACACCGGCGTGAAATATGAAATGCATTTTTTTTTTTCCAGTGAGACTCTTGGCATGCCGATGTGCTATCTTTGGAGGTTGCAAAAAAACAATTTAATTTAAAACTACTTGTGAGATTCTTAACTATGTACCAAATCACATTCTTAATAATAAACATTGAAGTAATAGCATACAAAAGTTGGCACACAATGTGCTATCTTTTTGTTAAATGATGGCAAGAAAGAAACTAGCAAAAAATCTACTCACAAATGCCAAGGCCCCATTGTGTCTTTGATGACATAGTGACAACTAGATTCTTGTCCTTTTTGCTATAGTAACATCAATCAAAACCATCGGTTTTCCCAACAAAAGCCGCCACAAATAAGGCTAATATAGCCCTACAAAAGAAGATGATTGGTGTAGTTTAATTTCAATGTGTGCTTTTGAACATAACCACGGGCAAATTCTATTGCTTGAAAGATCTTGGACTCAATTAATTATTTTGATCTGAAAATTCTGAAATGCAACAAGTTCTTAGCAATGAGAAAGCTCCACAAATGGAGGACATATTTGGGCAATGTTTATAGTGAACGCGTTGGCATGGGCCCTTACATTGATTGCGCGTGCACTCCTTTGCTTTGTCAAAGACCTACACTCATTGGCTAATCTGCGTCACAAGCGAGTTAACTAAGAACAACGGACCGATACTTCATCTGGAAGACTCAGTTGGCTGATTACTAGTCGCATGCATTTAAACCAGAACTGTGATTGAATCAATGAGAATTACGATTGCAATGTTAGAGAGAGTAAGAAATAACTACGACGAGCAAGATAATCACAGCCATTTCAGGGATTGTTGGGAGCGGAAGGGGTCAGCGTACAGATCAATTATGGGACAAGCACTTGGGCGATCGTTAAGCAAGCTCTTTGCAGGTCCACGGAACATGAGAATTATTATGCTTGGTTTGGATGCTGCAGGTACTTGTTTCCTGCTCAGTTCAGAGTTTTGATCAGCTTTTTTATGTACCCGTTCTTTTGCCAAGCACATCCAGAAGATGGCTGAGTTTAGGCCCGAAGATTAAGCGCTATCTCACAGTTAACTGGGAAACTCGCATTTTTTGTATGTCCTGGTACTAACAAAACGGTGTGCTAGTTATTTTGGCACATCTAATAAACCACTCTAGCTACTTTAGAATACAATTTTATTGCAGTATGTGTCACATGGACCTGTGAACAGGAAAGACTACAATTCTTTACAAGCTGAAGCTCGGTGAGAACGTCCACACAATTCCTACTTTAGGGTTCAATGTCGAAACTGTGGAGTACAAGAACGTGAGCTTCACAGTTTGGGATGTAGGTGGCCAGGACAAGATTCGTTCATTATGGAAATTTTACTTCCAAAACGCTGAGGTGAGCACATCTGTAACTCATATTTTCAGATTTCTTTTTGTCAGGAATGCAAGCATTAGGTGTGGTTCAACAGCTACGGCTGTGTAGAATTTCACGCCAAATTTGACCAAAATTGCCTCTATTGCGATGATAAGCTTGCCACATCTGTGTATACTATCCGCAGGGTCTGATCTTCGTAGTAGACAGCAACGATAGAGATCGAATTATTGAAACCAGAGATGCACTCCACAAGCTGATGAACGAAATGGAATTGAGAGAGATGAAGTTGCTGGTGTTAGCCAACAAGCATGATCTTCCAAACGCCATGTCGGTGGCCGAAATGGGTGAAAAATTAGCGCTGCCATCTCTAAGACAACGAAATTGGTACATTCAAAGCTGCTGTGCAGTGACAGAGCAGGGCCTGTATGAAGGTCTAGATTGGCTTTCTAACGCCATCTCTAATCCCAAATAATACCAACACATATAGCAGGGAATAACTATCTGTCAAATATCACAGCAATTTTCTGCAAAACCATTTTTATGAAAAAAAATTGTTTGCGAATTCCAAATAAAATTCAGCCCTCATATCAACATACATTTGGTCTTGATCATAAGTGCTAAGCTTAGGGATAGAGCCAAGTAAAAGAGATAGCAATGCCGTGGAAATGCCATTCAGAACTCCGCCTATGAAAGGAGGAAGATTAATCAACATTTGCGGGCATTTGTGACAAAGGAAATTGGGTTGTCATCCCACCCAGAAAAAAGTGAATCCCTTGAGATGGCAAACTTCTCTTGTGTTTGCTCTTGTTTGTTTGGAAATGTACTACAATGCATGATCCTCCATACTAGTACCTATGGGTGGATGGCTACATCGTACATGCTAATATGCTATTTCATCTGTACATGCTAATATGCTATTTCATTTGGACATGCTAATATGCTCATCTTTATCACATCTACTATGCTATTTCATTTGGACATGCTAATATGCTCATCTTTATCACATCGTTACTAAGTTGAGCTCTCTACATGAAGCATTAGACTTTTTATAGCTACTTTGTGAGATTGTTGCTTTGTTATAGTTGAGCTCTCTACATCAAGCAGTAGGCTTTCTATAGCTACTTTGTGAGATTGTTGCTTTGTTATAGTTGATGCATAGTAACTCAATTCGCCTTATGGCCTTTGTACTTTCTACATGCATTTCTTTGTACTCCGATGGGTTTCTCCATCTTTTATTAATGAAAACAAAAATTTTCTTCTTCTTCTCTACATAGTGACAAGATTAATAATTTGGATTCTTAGTGGATGCTCCACATGGTGTGCCCTCTTCTACCCTAGATGTTAAACTCCCTAGATGGTGTGCCCATTTGCACTCCATTTGCTTTGTCTCATTCAATTGCTTTGATTTCATTAACATTTTCTCAAAATTTGGGGTATAAATTATGCATGCTCTTTCTAACTCATCTCTCCCTTTGAAGGCTTTTTAATTTTTTTGAATAAATAAGTAGTTTTTCACTCATCTAATACAAAGCTTGCAAATACGTTATTAAGATAAGTGCATTAAATGGTTACATCTTATTGTTGTTGGTTTGCAGAGAAAGAAAAGAGATGCAAAATACAAGAGAATCAATCTTGCATGTTATCAAAACATCTTCTTTTTGGCTTGCGAAAAATGCAAGACAAGCAAGCTTTTAATGCTTACAAGGAGCTTGTGCATGCCAAGAAAAGGACAACCTAGATTGACATGGCCTCGTTATGGATAGCTGACATCAAAGTAGCACACCTCCTTGTAATCTGCTTACAAGCAGCTTGTGCATGCCAAGGAAAGTACAACCTAGCTTGACATGGGAGGTGTGGATAGCTAGCATCAGACAAGCACCTTGCAATTTGCTTACACTAACAACCTCTCCCTGAAGCAAAATATCTAAAATCACATTTATTTTATTTTCTTCTCGGAGTATGTCTCAAAATCCCTTTAGCATGACATAGACATTTTGTAGTGGCCAATGAATGTGGGCAATCTTGGCTCAAACTCATAGGTGTGAATCACATTGAGAAGTAGTGCAAAGGAAGGAGAGAGAGAGAGAGAGAGAGAGAGAGAGAGAGAGAGAGAGAGAGAGAGAGAGAGAACACACCAATAAAATTATCTCTTGGTAACTGGTACTACTACTCATTCCTTGATGATGACTTGCAAGTGTAAGCCATTATATGTGTGGGTTGATAACCATTGTTGCTTTGTAGAGAAAGAAAAGACAAGTAAAATGCAAGAGAGTCAATCATGTATGTGATCAAAACATCTTTCCTTCTGCTTTCTGAAAATAAAACATAGGTAGGCTTTTATGACTTCCAAGTAGCATGTGCATGCCAAGAAAAGGACTCCCTAGATTGACATGCAAGGTGTGGATGGTTGGCATTAGAATAGCACACCTCCTTATGATTTGCTTACAATAACAATCATATCATATTGTGTCTTGCTTGTGGCATTCATTTCTCATTCTAAGAAGATAGTACATTATATTGATACCACAATTCTTTATGACATCAATATGTTTTGCCTCTAATTCTTTCCACATCCAAGACAACATTGTCTAGGATGTGAGGAGATTACAAGCTAAGTTCCTAATAACTTGTTGAGCATTTATGCAATGAGATTTTAGGTGCTTATTTCATCATGGTTTTCAAAAGATTCCAAAATATGAACTATGACTCGGTGTCCTCCTCTTGCATTATTTCACAAGTGGCTAATAGTTCATGAATGCTATGTGGACAAAAGCAACCAGAGACATCAAAACCTAACAAGTTCACTCAATCTAAAAGAAAGCCTCTTCTCCTCCATGTCTCCTGTTGTGTTCTCCTATCCTCACCTTAGGGGTTTTCCCTAGTTGTCTTTACATTGGTATCAGAGCTTGGCTAAGATGCGATCGTTGGATTGGATTTACATACCGGAAGGAGTGTTGATCTCTCACGCGAAGTTTGAATTTGGATTATTTAATTCTTGGTAAAAGCATGTTTTTCAAGATTCGGTGGTAGAGTGCTCTTCTACTTGTACAATTTTGATAAAGATGCTGATAAAGATGCTGATAAAGATGCTGAGAATTAGTAATGAATTCATTCTTAAATTTCTGATGCTTTGAGGAAGGTTTCATTTGATGTAGAATGATATGCATGGATAGACCCCGTTGCTTGTCTACTAGCTAGCTTCTGCTGAATTAAGGATTGTGATAACAAGCATAACTCCATAAGGTTCTGAATCATGTTTTCTTGTTTCATTGAAAGATTGATTACGAATCAATTTTTTTCGGTTGGTATGAACTGTATGCAAGGTAGAAACATGATTCTAGGAATTGTATGCTACGGATTAGAAGTTTTTATTTACTCAAATCCTCTAGTGAATCTGCATGTTTGCGAACATAGATTGGAAGAGTTGCTATGCTAATTCTTTGTTTTTGAGCAGAGCTTAAAGCTAAGATTGTAAGAGATCATTCACTTTAATGAACTGCTATTCCCTGCAAAAGTAGTATGATGTTGTATATCTTGTTGAAAGTAGGATAAGAATCATATTCTTGGAGTAAATGACGCATGCAGCTTAGAACTCTTGTTCTTAAAGCCTTTGCCTATGGAGTGCTTGATGGATAGAAGGAGAAAAGTAACTCCATTTAATGAACCAGGCATGCAATTAAGATCTTGATGAAAAAACCCTGTTTTTTTCCCTTTGGCCTGCTTGTGGGATGTCTTAACATAGCCACTGCTTACTGTTCAGAGACCCGGGTGTCCATCTGGAGAACAGGAAAGTGCGCTGACCCTGGTGGTTGAAGCCGCATTTGGTAGTCCTGAAAAAAAATCACTGATCCACCGTTTTTCCGCCTATAGATTTATCCTCGGATGGGTATCTGTCAAGGATTTAGGGCCAGAGGAAAGCAACGGAATTAATTCGCTGATTGTGGATGCAGTAGAGCGCATCCAGAATATTTGTAGCAGCTATGAAACCTGTTGTTCCAGCTATGGTTGGCTATGAAGCCTGTTTCCAATGCAATGTTAAGTCGTGAGGGTGAAGCCAAGCAAGAAAAGCGAGCTGCAGATGGACTGAGAAGGGGCGCGATCCCGCCCTGTCCGTGCTCTCTCACTCTCTCTCTCTCTCTCTCTCTCTCTCTCACACGATGAGGTCGCGGCTGAGAACCCTTTTTGGTGCCAGGAGTTTGGTGTATAGGGTTTTTTTGTTAGGGTTTGGGGAGTGCATGGTTCTTTTGGAAAAGGAATTTTTTTCTTTTGAGAAGCATGGCTATATGAGTTGTTACTTTAATGACAAATATGTGGCCCATTCTTGTGAACCTCGGTTCCATTTGCCTAAACCAGCAATGGAGAAAAGAATAATCGATTCTTCGGAGCATAACCAAGAAAATGGTTTGAAGAGATATTTTGCTATCCTAACATACAGTATATGAGCTTGGTTCATAGATTTAGAATTGAAAGCAAGTAATTGGCTCTTCATGGGATTTCTTTTCGTGGCAGGCAAGTACCTGGGTAATGGAAAATTTGTTTTCCTGGTACTGTGCTAATTAGCGATTTAACTTTTGAGTAAGAATACTCCATGGAAATAGAGTTAAATTGTGTTGGAGATTTTTATTTTTTATATATAATCCATATGTAGGCTAATATTTCCTACGAATATTCTAGCCATATTGGAATTCAATTACTTCAAGTTATGTAATTAAAGCGGCTCTAGCTTAGGTCCATTGGGGGTCTGTCCCAGGAACCTAACTTATAAAAATAAGCATATGGTCCATTGGGGGTTTGTCCCATGGAACCTTTTGTAAGTGACTTAGTTTTATACTTAAATTACTACGGCTTGTAACTTCACTAAATTATCATATTTCGAGTTTTTGCTGGCTCTTTATAAAATAAGGGCCTCCAAGTATGAGTCAATGTGGAGAGCTCATTTGTAGGTGAACGCTTGTAGAGGAATTTTACATTTTGGATCTTTTTTTTCGTGTATGTTTCTTTTGTGTAGGATCAGCCTGGTGCTAGAGGAAGGGCCGCCTGTGTGTAACTGCCAAATCGTTTTTCAGCCCCTTTCTTGCAAACAATTCTCACGAGCCAAGCAGGTGTTCAGAGGCGTAATTCAGGCCCATCTGTTCCTCCACCAAGCTACAGTTTCTAATCACCAGCCTGCCCATTGTTGCCCAAAGGCCTGCCTATTGCCACAGTGTAGCTGCAGTTTCTCATCACCAAGTTTCTGATCACCAGCCTGCCCATCGCTGCCCACTGCCTGCAAAAGCCTGTCTACGGCCAACTGTAGTTGCGGTGTTACATACCTATGTAACTAGCAGTACTTCAGTGACCCCTATATGTCCATTTAGTGTTGGGGGCTAAATGGCAAGTTTCCCTTGGATAAGGTGTACCCTTAGGATTAAGGGTTGGTGCCTTTGGATAAGGACATGCAAGTGACTATACCTTGGTCGGAGGTATAAAATCAAGTTACCCTTCGATAAGAGGTACCCTTAGGATTAAGGGTGTGTCTTTAGATTAAGGTACTGGTGTCCTTGGATAAGGGAAGGTAGGTGTCTATGCCTTGGTCGGAGGTATGGAACCTAGTGAGGTGTTAGAACGTCATTACCATGGGTGTTTGGCTATTTTTCTAAACCCTGGGCCTCAACCTTGAACCATATCATTTTACTGGTCTAGGATCAAAGTATACAAGCACAACTTGGGCAATGGGACCTAGTAGAAGGGCGCCCTTCCAAAGGGTCCATTGAGTTCTCAACTCCCACAAAAAAAGCATTCAAAGAGTCATAGGTTATGGAAGAAGTCTCTTGACCTTCCATAAGCCGATGAAGGTTCTTTAACTCCCCTAGGCCTCTCTCTTTATCATTGATTGTGCATGGAACTCCATAGTATATTGGAGGGTGCGAATTGTCATTTATATGAGAGGAATAGGGCTCCCATTGGGAGGGAGAGAGATCTTTCTTGTTTGAAAGTGTGGCTACTAGTGTATAGAATGTTTTCTTGTGTGTAGTATGCTTCGGGTTTGGATCTTGCTTATGGTATGAGACATAAGTAGGGTTTGGATCTTGAGTATGCTATGGTGTGTGGTGGTATGCTTGTGGTTAGTTATTGGTTAGCAAGGGGGTGCTAGATTAGCCTAGATGCAAGATTGCATGTGCTATCTAGCTATGATTGGGTGGTGAATACTTGAGGCCACTTGTTATCTACCTTTGTGATTAAGATTAGGGACACAGGTGGAGGAGAGATCTGTGGAGGCTTGAAGATTCTTACTTGCAGGTGGAGGCATCCTAATTCTCTTGTTAAAGAGTAGTGATGCTTATAGAATTGTTTAGGGGCTGATTTTTTATTATGATAGAGAAGTTTGAATGTGGGCTTTTGGTTTAGAATCTTTTTGAAAAGGGATTTGTGGAATGGTTAGAGAAAGTCTTTCTCTACATCCACAAATTTTTTTGGGAAAAAGATTGATTCTAGCTTATGTTTTTGATCAAAACTAGTGTTTTTTTTTCATAAATGAAGTGTTAAAACTTTTGATTTTCATTTTGAAGTTCTGTTTTTCAGACCTGTAAATATGAAAAGTGAAGTTTTCATAAGGACTTCATTAGTTATACTTTTCTACCTACTGGTTTAATGTTATTGGCAATGTAGGAAGGAAAAGGTAGTGTAACTTTATGCATAAAAAAAAATTTGAAGTTTTGTTTTTTGTCATTTTGAAGTTCTAATTTTCAAACCTATAAAGTGAAGGTTTTATAGAACTTCATTAGTTTTACATTTCTAGACACTAGTTTCATGGATTTGAAGATCTAGGAAAGTGAAAAATGTGAAAATTTGTGCTGAAAATAAAATGAAACCTGGAAATGGAATTTGAATGGGAACTTTTTGTAAACATTAGCTTGAAGTAGTTAATTGAAGTTTACATAAAGACTTGTTTTGGTTTTTGCTTTGGATTGAGGCAAAAGTAGGAAATTTCTTGATGTAGTTTTCTCTTAAGCTTGGATTGAGCTTGCAAAAAGTAAGCTTGGATTGAGCTTACAAACAATAAGTATTGAATGAGTAGAAGTAAATGCTTTTATTTGCATTGGATTATGTAAGAGTTGAAGCATTTCTATCATTCTAATTGGAATTACTTGTTGTTTTATTTGCATAATAGAAAAACACACAAGCAACCCCAATGGATCAAACCAATGAAAACTCATCATTTGACCTATCAAACCCATCCAATGTGGCAAAAGCTCTTGAACTTTTATACCAACAAATTCAAGCCACTAATAAATAGCCTCTTCAAACTAATCAAAGTAACCAAGACTTAGAGTCTAGGTTAGCCAACCAAAAGAAGCATGTAGTTCCACCTCCCGTAAAATTGTTTAAGGGGGAGAAGAAAGATAAGAACTTGCAAGTAGTAAGTTCATGGCTTAATGTATCGAACAAATACTTTGGCATGAACCAATTCCTTGAATGTGAAGAGTTGTCCACTATAACTATGTTACTTGAAGGAAGAGCCTTCAATATGGTGGGATGACCTAGTTGCAAAAGGCAATCAACCTTGTACATGGGATGATTTTTGCAGAGTTTTTAGGGAATACTTCCTACCACTATTAGATGACTATGAACACTTTCAAAAGTTGAGTCATTTAACAATGAATAAATGTTTGGAACAATTTATTCAAGATTTAGTACCTGAATCCACTTTATAGTGACATTCCACCAAAGGTACAAATGTTAATGTTTATTGATGGGTTACCAAAAGATTACCAAGTGGATCTTCATAGGAACCATCCAAAAATCCTAGAGGATTCTATTAGGGCTGCAAAGTATTTTGATGACACACCTAAGCCATCTAGGGGTCACCAGCCTAATGATCCAAAGAAAGGTTTTCAATTCAAGAGGAAGGATAGGGAAACTATTAATGAAATACATCCCAAATCCAACAATCCTAAGAAAACCAAGAAAAACTTTAAAAACCAGGGTGGCAAAGATATAGCTGAAGCTCGTAAGAAGAACCTATGCTTCAAGTGCAATGGTGAGGGTCACCTTGCATGAAATTGCGTCAAAAACCTAGCTTCTACCTCAGGTAATCTATCTCAAAGTAATGAGATGGATGTATGTTTTCTTAGGTCTTTAGTTTTTGGACCTAATGACCTTATTTGCATTAAAAAAGTTAATGATCAAGTTGTTAATGTCCTTTTTGACACATGATCCACTCATAAATTTATTAATATAAATTTGGTGCAGATGCTAAACTTTCCTACCAGAAAAAGTGAGAAAAAATATCGTGTGACAATGGCATCGAGAATGAATTCCGCATTTATGAATTATGTTGTTCCTGATGTAGAATTGTACATACAGGATTACTCTGAAAAACTAGAATGCAATGTTGTTGCATTAGCTAATGTGGATATTGTTCTTGGACAACAATGTCATTTTGATAAGAATAACTCATTGAAAATTGATTTTGTTGAAAAATCTTTATCTTTTATGCATGAGGATTCTTTGATTAAGATCAAGGCTAGTTTAAGTGTTAACACTAGAAATGTTAAAATCTTATTCTAAATGGAAACTTAATTCAATAATAAAAAATTTTGATTTTAAAGTTTATTTATGTTTTCACAATGATTTCATTTGCTTCAATGATAATAAACAATGGCCAACGACGATCCTGTCAGCTACGATGTTATGGAGAGACAATATTATGACCTGCCGCCAACGATAGGGAGCAGAGGACGAACACAAAAACGAAGATTTTCGAGTCGTCTCCCATTCGAGCAACGAATCTGACAAAGAAAGATTTGAGAGGCAACCTGCTGTCGCGATTCTTGTAAACCAAGATGGTTCCGGACCGAGTAGAGTAGACAAGGGCAAAGACATAGTTGTTCTAGGAGGATCTCCCAGAAGGTCGACAAGACCACGAAGAGCGCCAACAAGATATGTGCCAGGCAGCTCAACTTCCACATCAGAAGAGTTCTGCGGGTTCAGTGGCAAACCATAGATTTTCGAGGAGGTGATTGAAGGTCCAAAAAAGGACAAATGGATCCAAGCCATGAACGAAGAGATGGAGTCCATGAGGAAGAACCATGTATTGGATGTTGGAACCATTACCACATAAGCGCAAGACTATCAAATGCAAATGGGTTTTCAAACTCAAATACGGACCAGATGGGAACATCACGAAGGGTTTCTCTCAGAGATACGGTATTGAATACTCTAAAATCTTCTCTCCTGTCGTCAAACATTTGTCCCTACGTCTGTTATTTGCATATGCAGCAGCTTATGACCTCAGGATCCACATTGTGGACGAGAAGACAACCTTCTTGCATGGCGAATTAGACGAAGAGGTCTACATGGATCAACCCCTAGGATGTGTCTCGAATTCACTTCCTGACTATGCAGGCAGAATGCATAGAAGCATCTACGGTCTGAAACAATCAACCCGACAATGAGAAAGATCAAGCCCTGAAATCATTAGGATTCAGGCCTCTGTTGGCTGATTTCAATGTATATGTCAGAGTCACAGATGGGCAGATCATCATTGTGGCTGTGTATGTGGACGACACTCTGATACTTGTAGGAGTGAGCAGCTAATAGCTGAAGTAAAGGCAGACATCTTGAAACATTTCGAGATAGTGGATCTGGGAGAAGCCAGGTGTTACCTAGGCTTGCAAATTGAAAGGGACAACGAGGGATGTAAGTTATACCTTCACTAGTCCAGATACACCCAAAAGATCCTAGAGGACTTTGGGATGCTAAATTGCAAAGGAGTGAACACTCCAATGCTCATAGGGACGGTGCTGATGAATGATGACTATCCAAAGACTGAGGAAGAGAGAGAACAAATGCAGTTCACACCTTACAGGAAGCTGATAGGATCATTGATGTAATTCCTATTGGACCCCTTTTTTAGCACCTCTCTAATCCTATTGGATGAGTGATTCATCATCCCTTGATTTTGATTGGACCCATCTAACAAATCTTTCACTTATGATTGGACCCTTGACTCTTTGCCAGCACATTGACTTTGATCACTCATCAAATCTAACTTTGACACTTGTAAACAACCTAACTAGCTCGAGGTACATCATAATTGACTTTTGGCTAATGATATTAAAACATGTGTACTTGACTATTTGACCTGTAAAGCCAAAAATGGCCCTATCAACTAATGACATCAAGATGCTTGACTACAAAAATTTATGACACCCCTAAAGTCAACATAGATAAATTTTTATGTTTTTCACACTCCTAAAAAGATATCTAATCTAGAAAAGCATGGATGTTGGAATCATTCCAAGATTGGATCTATGTTTGATGAAAGAACTCTTGAGTAGCTTGGTGAGTAGATCGGCAATACATGAAGATGAATCAATATGCTCCAAATGGATCTCTCTTCCAATAAGCTTCTCTCTCACGAAGTGATGTGCAACTTCGAAGTGCTTGCTCCTTGCATGAAAAATTGGATTATTGGCAAGGGCTTGGGCTGAGATGTTGCACAATAGATCAATGGTAGATCATCCTCCTTGGTGCACTTTAGCTCCAATAATATCCTCTTCTTCCAAAGCACTTCTTTTGTTGATGTAGTGAGTGCTTTATACTCGGCCTCACATGAAGAAAGAGAGATAGTATCTTGCTTTTTGGAAAGCCAAGCTATGAGATTACCTCCAAGAAATATAGTATATGCACTTGTGGATTTTCGATCCACCTTATCACTAGCAAAATCCGAATCCGAGTAGCCAAGGATGGATAGATCTCACTTTTATAAAGAAAACCATAATCATGAGATGAAGATATGTACCTTATAGCTCTCTTGGCCATCTTCCAATGATGGATCTTTGGATCTTGCATAGATTGACTCAACTTGTGCACACAATAGCTCAAGTCAAGTCTAGTGATAGTACGCCATATCAAGGAGCCAATAAGACTACTAAAGAGAGTGATGTCCTTGAAGGATCTTTCATCTCCCCTATTAGGAACTTTTACTATATTTTCCATTGGTGCACTACATGCAGATCCACGTAGTGCGTTGGCATGAGAGAAATACAGTTCTCTCACGAGTGGATGTCTCGCTTACTAGTGGACTTGTGGATCACTATGGATCCTGCTCACAGAACTTGTCTCGCACGCTTGAGGAATCAATAATTGTGCAGATCTTGCTCTGCATGCTGTTGATTGAAGCCATTGCTTCTAGAGTCTGTTCTCTTGTTGATGGTTGTTTGTCTGAATGATTGGCCTCCTAGATTTGATAGCTTCTTGGCTACGTCAGATTATGACAATAAATAGGTAGGTAGGCTCTGATACCACTGATGAGAATTTGCGGTCGCGAAACAGTCGAGAAAGCGAAGCAACCACGATCCAATGCAATTCAAATGGAGTTCAGATGCGATCGTTGGACACTGCCAGCTGAATCACTCCTACAATCCTCCAGAATGTAGTCAGGCACTGCTGACCTACGTTTATGTAAATTAATATAGCATTCAACAAATTCAACCAATGTGCGGAATTGAAATGAATGGGAGAATCAGACACACGAATAACAACGGACACATTTGCATTCAAGATCATACAGTCAATTTTCAGAGAAAAAGAACAAATATTGATTGTACTATCAATCATTAAGAGTTATTGATTGCTTAATCCAAAGATCTATCAAGTACTAGATGTTAGATCTTGATCTAGATGCTTTACACTATGATTTAAGCAAGAACAATGGATCAAATGATCAAAAACATGGATGAGCGGCCTCACACGTGTGGAGGACAGTACCTGTATGGCCTGTTTACAGAGAGTAAAGTACATTAAGATTCAAATGCATTTCATTCATCAAAACTCAAGACAAATGTGGAAATCTCAACAAAACTAGAATTTGCCAATGTCACATCAACTTGTTATTGATTTGGTTGATCTCTTTATAGATCAAGTACATCCATGAGCTGTGTACTGTCCAGCAGGTCTTCACACGTGTGAAGAGTGCCTAGTCATTCAGATCCACCAATGGGACTTATATGTACTCATTTTCCAAAGTTGACTATTATCTTTGGCTAGAAAACAAAAAGCTAGTCTTCCACATTTATAGGAATATTTCCTATAAAATAGGATCTAATGGAATATTCCTATCTTATCTTCTAGAAGCTTATCCACATGTGTGAATGGTATCTTGACATGTGTGAGTAATAACTCATTCACATGGAAGTCCAATCTATTTACAAAAAGTTTGACCAATTTGACCATTTTCAAGATTCTATTCAAAGGTCAATTTCACACTAGTGTAGATCAAGCTAAAACCAATCTAACTTAATAAAAATGACTTATGTACATTCTTTCACATGTGGGAATAGACTCCACACGTGTGAGATCCTATCAAGCTCAAATAACTTGAGATCTACAAGATACAACAAGTTGGAAGTGATATTTTAAGACTCCTCCTCACTTCTAACTTGGTAAGTCTAATGTACACATATCTACAACTCCAAGAGCATTTCTTAACTTGAAAAATGAATCTTTAGCCAAAGGATTGGTTAAGATATCAGCTATGCACTCGGATGAACGCACATGATGAAGTTGAACCTCCTTGGATTGCACCTTCTCCCCACAAAGTGATGAGCTATCTCAATATGCTTTGTTCTAGCATGGAAGATCATATATTGGTAGCAATTTTTTGAGAAGCTTGTTTGTCACAATAGATGCAAGGGACCTCCTTGGCCTTTAGCACTTGAAGCTCCACCAAAAGTCTTCTTAGCCATAGGAGTTCTTTGGTTGTTGAAGTCAATGCCTTGTACTCGGCTTCACAAGAGGAAAGAAAAATTGTATCTTACTTTTTGGAAAGCCAAGATATCACTCCTCCACAAAGAAAAATGACAAATGCACTTATGGATCTTCTATCCATCTTATCTCCTGCAAAATCTGAATCCGAAAATGCTCTCAAGTACAAGTTAGATCCTTGATAGAGAATGCCAAAAAATCTAGTAGAAGAGACATATCTAAGCACTCTCTTGGCACTTTTCCAATGGTGCATCAAGGGACCTTGCATATATTGACTTAACTTGCGTACACTATAACTCAAATCTAGTCTAGTGATTGTCAAATAGATTAACGAGCCTATTAGCTTCCTAAAGAGTGTGATGTCCTCAAATGATGCTTCATCACAATCATTAGTAACTTTACAAGTTTGCTCCATAGGGATGTTAATCCCTTTACAATCTTTCATGCCAAACCTCTCAAGAATGGAAGTAGCATACTTTGATTGACTTATAGAAGTAAAATCACTACCTCTAGTAACTTCTATTCCAAGTATGAACTTAAGAAGTCCTAGATCTACCATCTTGAATTCACTAGACAAGGAAACTTTAACATTTCTTATGTTTTCACCATCATTTCCTATCAATATGATATCATCAACATAAAGTACTAAAATGATGATCTTTCCATCATTACATTTGATGTACAAAGAAGGGTCATAAGAGCTAATCACAAAGCCAAGAGAGTAGAGAAAATCATGCAACCTAGAGTACCAAGCTCTAGGTGCTTGCTTCAAGCCATATAAGCTCTTCCTTAAGTGTCAAACCTTGTCCTCCTCACCATCCTTGATGAAGCCCTCGGGTTGCAACATGTATATTTCCTCCTCCAAGTAGCCACTCAAAAAAGCATTTGTCACATCCATTTGATAGAGATTCCACTTGAATAAAGTAGCAATACAAATGATCAATCTAATGGTTACAAGTTTTGCTATAGGAGCAAATGTTTCTTCATAATCTATGCCTTTAGTTTGAAGAAACCCCTTAGCAACCAATCTAGCTTTGTACTTACTTATAGATCCATCTTGATTGTACTTTAATCTATAGATCCACTTACATGCAAGTGGCTTCTTCCCATATGGAAGGTGTACAAGATTCCAAGTTTGATTATCTATCAAAGCATCAAACTCTACTTGCATTGCATCTCTCCAAACTTGTGATCTACGTGCATCTTAATAACATGATGGCTCTTCAAGCATTGTGGTTAGAAAAGAGTAAGAGGTAGAAGGAGATGTGGCTTCCCTTTGCTTTCTATTCTCAAAGTATGTGAGCCTTGAAGGCTCGGCCTTGCTCCTTGTGGATCTTCTCAGCTCCTTTGGCACTTGATTTTGATCTTCCAAAAGATTATTTTCAGGGGCTCCTCCTCGGGTGTTGCAAGATCTCATCACCTAAAAGATTAGATGAATTTGGGGACAACTTGTAAGTTTGAGATTCATCAAACAAGACATCCTTGCTAGCTTTTCCTTTCTTTGAAATAGGATCAAATATCCTGTATCCTTTGCTATTTTCACTATAGCCTACAAATATTCCTTTGAAGGAAGTTGCATATTCTTTCCTTCTTGTTTCCAAAGGAATGTGGACATAACATATACATCCAAACACTTTAAAATCTTTTACATTGGGCTTACTGCCAAACAAAGCTTGAAATGGTGAGATCCCACCAATAGCACTACTAGGAAGCCTATTACATAAGTAATTAGCACAAGTTATGGCTCCCCCAAAAAAGTGATGGGTAGAGATGCATCAAGTCTTAAAGATTTTGCACATTCACAAAGACTCCTATTTTTCCTCTCGGCCACCCCATTTTGTTGGGGGTGTAAGGACAAGTGAGTTCTTTCTTAATGCCATTGATCTCACAAAAGTCTCTCATCTTGTTGGAGATATACTCTTCTCCATTATCACATCTTAGAACTTTAATGCAAGAACTAAGTTGCTTTTCCACTAGAGACTTAAACTTTACAAAAGCTTCATATACAAGGCTTTTCTTAGGCAATAATTCAATCCAAGTGTATCCAGTACAATCATCAATAAAGGTCACATACATTGAAGCTCCTCCATTACTTTCATGAGAGAAAGTATGTACATCCAAATGGATAAGATCTAAAGGTGAGGTAGATCTTGTTAAAGATCTCTTGTAGAAAGTCTTGTGTGACTTTGCAAGGCCACATGCCTCACACACTTTGCCACACTTCTTGAAGGCTTTTGATAGGACGAGAGACAGCTCCTTTGATGCCATGGATTCCATTGATTGAAGATTAGGATGGCCCAATCTTTTGTGCCAAAGCTCCACTTGAGTTGACTCCTCCCTAACCATATTCACACTTTCAATAGCCACATTAGCATCCAACTTGAAAAGCCTTCCTTGATTAATGCCACTAGCTATGCACTTATTATTTTTCAAGATTGAACACACTCCATTCTTGAAATGTACATCTAGTCCATTGTCCATTAGTTGACCAACACTAAGCAAGTTTTTTGTAATGGATGGAACATACAAAACATTATCAAGATCTATCCTTTTATTTGATCCTAAGCATAATGGAATAGATCCTATGCCATCTATCTTGCATTCTTGATCACTAGCTGTGTAGATTGATTTCTTAGAATCATTACAAGAAAGTAGATAAGAGAAATAATGCTTGTTGAATGACATGTGGAAACTAGCCCCACTATCAATCCACCATGATTCTTGGCTTGATGTTAGTGTAGGTGCTACCATCAAGGATGTGTTGAATCCATCCTCTTCCTCCTCCCCTTGATCTTCACTCCCTTGTGCATTCTTCTTCTTATAGCATTCGGAAGCAAAGTGTCCTTTCTTCCCACAAAAGAAACACTTCAACTTTGCTTTGTTCTTTTGCTTCCCTTTGGAGGTAGATGCTCCATCCTTTGCCTCGGCCTCCTTGCCTTGGATCTTCTTGAAAGGATGAGACTTCTTCTTGTCTTTAGATGTGAAGTTTGCTTTCTCATCACCATTATGTAGTGATAAGGACCCCATTCTTGTTTTGAGGTGTAGAATCCTACTCTCCTCGGCCACAAGAAAATTATGCAATTTCTCAATTGATGGAAGTTGGTCTTGAATGGCAAAAGATTGAACTAGATTAGAGAACTCATCTCCTAATCCATTCAAGGTTACTTGTACTAGTTCATTATCTTGGATCTTCTCTCCTATAGATCCCAATTCTTTGTTCAAGGATTTTATCCTTAGGACATACTCTTGTCCATTTTCTCCACTTCCCCTCATGGTTGCAAGATCAAGTTTCTTAGCATAAGCACTCTTGAAGTGTTATTGGATTCATAAATATTCTTTAGTGAATCCCAAGCCTCTTTTGATGTGGTACAAGAAGCCACCTCCTTCAAGAGGTCATTGCTTACATTTAAGTTCAAGCAATGTAGGGCTAATCTAACTCTCTTCTTGTGTTTTAGTTGTTCTTGGGGAGCTTGAGGCTCTTCCTCAACTCTAAGACAATATCAAAGAGATCATGAACCACTAGTAGTGATTCCATTCTTACTTTCCAAATGGAATAGTTTGTGGAAGTTAGTTTCTCACTAGATTCTAACATATATCCACCCATGGATGTCATTTTGAATGAAAGCCTATGAGACACTCAAAGTTCTCTTGATAAGGTGTGATCTAAGATAGATTTCTAGCTTTCAAGAAGCTTCTAATCTCGGCCCAATCAATCCTAGTTCAACTTGGATGATGGTATAATAGATCAATTACTAATATCCTAGCAATTCACTCCACAAAGAAATTGATTCTAGTTCAAATTGGTTTGATATTCCACACACACTTAAGATATGAACAAATCAGCCTTAAAGATTTGACCTAATGCTTCAAAATGAATTACTTCAATGACTCAAATCACTATTTGATCATTAACATTTAATAGATTGAACCTAGATCTAGACAATGCACTAAAAACCTTGAATTTTGGACTAGTATGCACTTTTTTGGATCAAAGACACTTATGGAAGTTAATTTGAAGGTTTTTGTATGGTTTCACACGTGTGGACAATACTTCAACAGCCCACAAATCGATCTTGACCAAAAACAATGATGTTACTTCTCTCTTTGAACTCGCTCTCTCAATTAGAACTCAAAAACAATGATTTCTCAAGTACTATTAATCATTTAGATCACTCTTAGACTTGGCTCTGATACCATGTCAATTTTCAGAGAAAAAGGAAAAATATTAATTGTACTATCAATCATTAAGAGTTATTGATTGCTTGTTAGATCTTGATGTAGATGCTTTACACTATGATTTAAGCAAGAGCAATTGATCAAATGATCAAAAACATGGATGAGCGGCCTCACACGTGTGGAGGAAAGTACCTGTATGGCCTATTTACAGAGAGTAAAGTACATTAAGATGCAAATGCATTTCATTCATCAAAACTCAAGACAAGTGTGGAAATCTCAACAAAAATAGAATTTGCCAATGTCACATTAATTTGTTACTGATTTGGATGATCTCTTTATAGATCAAGTACATCCACGAGCTGTGTACTGTCCAGCAGGTCTTCACACATGTGAAGAGTGCCTAGTCATTCAGATCCACCAATGGGAGTCATATGTGCTCATTTTCCAAAGTTGACTATTCTCTTTGGCTAAAAAACAAAAAGCTAGTCTTCCACATTTATTGGAATATTTCCTATAAAATAGGATCTAATGAGATCTTCCTATCTTATCATCTGGAAGCTTATCCACACGTGTGAATGGTATCTTGACATGTGTGAGTAATAACTCATTCACATGGAAGTCCAATCTATTTATAAAAAGTTTGACCAATTTGACCATTTTCAAGATTCTACTCGAAGGTCAATTTCACACTAGTGTAGATCGAGCTAAAACCAATCTAACTTAATAAAAATGACTTATGTACATTATTTCACACGTGGGAACAAACTCCACACGTGTGAGATCCTATCAAGCTCAAATAACTTGAGATCTACAAGATGCAACAAGTTGGAAGTGATATTTAACACACACATCATTAATTGACATGTGCACAATGACTACAAGATCATCTATTGATTTTCTCTGATTCTTCAAGCATTGCATGCAGATCGATTTCAAAGAGTGCCAGAGGCTTTATCCTCTGAGTAGTCGAAATGAATCCTTGACTCCATTTTTGATATTGTTTAGAGAAATGATATTTACTTCACCCATACTTAGCACAAATCTTTCTTAATTGTTTTTTTTTTTATTATGTTTTAGACTTTATATCAGCTATGTTAGGCATAGCTTTTTCTTTTTCACTCTCCCGAAGATAAGAAAAATAAAGTCCTTCTAGAGCAATCCAAGAGACATATTTTGAAGGCAAAAGTAGAAAAAAAGGACATGGAGAGACTAGCACGTGGTGAGACCATTGCGGAGGAGGATTCACTAGAGACCTACCTCCCAAAAAACATCGATGATCAACCATGCTTCTACACAGTCGAGGAGGCGATTGTAGAGAGACTTCTAAATTTTTAAAGAAAAGGCCCTATACACTCTGCATTGCCGATATACCATATGGATTTCAAATGAAGGAATCATTAAATGATGATTCTCTTTTCAAATTCGTTGAAATCCATAGTTTTATGCAAGGTTTTCTTGAAGTCACAACGTCTCCTATTTAAAGAGTTGTTATTTTTCATTTTTCTTGGCAATAAGCTTCAGTCTACCTAGAAGTACAGATATCTGATCTGATAGCATGATGTCAGCAGATACACTCTAGGTCATGGATAATCTGCCACTCTATAATGCAGGAATAGAGAATGTTGTGTGGTAAATTTTTAACTTCACAAATTTTTAATTCGGACTTTAATTCAAAGTTTTATTTTAAATTTAGTATAGACAATCATTTTAACTTAGAAAATTTGAAATCTTTTATTTATTTTAATTTAAATATTCCATTTCAGGTACAAGACCAATGTTAGAAACCCGGGTGAAGTGCGACTTTGTAATGAAATAGAATACATGACCATTATTATTATCTCTGGACGACAAGCGTTCCATGCTTCACTACACCACCTCCGGGCTGACAAGTTTTGGAAACTTGTTTCAGTATTCAACTCTGACAAAGAAACTCAAAAATCCAATGATGCATAATAACATATCGCGCAGATTCTGACATGGGCGTCCGACGTATTTTCAAAAATTTCATAATCTATCGCAATCCGACATGTTGGAATGCGACGTCCAAGTAAAAAATTCAAAAATCAGAGTTCGGAAATCGAAAAATATGGCGACGTGTTTTTTCGACGTCCGCGACGAATTAAAAAAAAATTAAACTCGCGATTCATGTCGCAAATCGCGGTGGGTGTTGTTGTGACGGATTTCATGGCTTGTCCCTACCAAAAGCCACAACAATTAATTAATTGATATTTTTTCTCACCTAGTTGATTGAATTTTAGTTTTATTTAATGATAGTGGGCATGTGTTTTCAGAAAAACAGACATGTTGTTGTAGTAGATTTAGATTCTAATTTAGTTGAATTTGTAAAAATGAGAATGAAATCTCTTTCAGTTTTGCTAGATGAATTGGTCGAGGTAGGAAACAATTTTAGATAACGAAGACTTAGTAATTTCCCTGTCCAAGAAACCATAGCCTCTTGTAGCGAGAACGTGGGTGATACATGGGAGTCTGTTGATGTTCTTGTTTTACAGTTGTCGATGAAGTTTTGGAAGATGTGTCACTTGACTCTACAATGGCTTCTCCAGAAAAAGAAAAGGATGTCAATGACATCGATGATTTTTGGATGTAATGAATTTTCTTTCATTTAGAAAATTGTCTTAATATTTATGAAAATATTGTGTTTTGAAATCTTTTTGATTAATTTAATAGTCTTACATTTGTTTGTAATAAAAAAAAATATTTGATAAGAAATTAACAATTTTAAATCTTCTAAAAATTAAAATGTTCAAGATTTTATTTTAAGATTAATAACCATTATCAAAATCAAAATTGCAACGAACTATTAGGTTTTTAATATTCTAAATTTTTTGATGTGTTTTTATAAGTATTTTTTGGAGACAATATTGTTATAGATTTAGAGAGAGAAAAAGATTCTTTTTAGGGTGATTTAATTTTTCACAAATCATGTAATCTCGGTTATTGTAAAATAATTTTATTTGCAATTACGTAATGTTTAAATATTCAATGACTTTACAGAAATATTTGAAATATAAGTTAAGATTTGAAAAATACAAAACTTACCTATTAAACTTTTTGCCAAATTTTAAAAATATTTTTCTTGATATAAGAATTATCATTTATTTATTTTTTAAATCCAAAAAAAAATATTCAAACTTTTATTTTGAATAAGCAAAAATGAATTTTTTAGTTATTCTAGTGGTTGTGTGTCCAATGGTTTTATTTTATATAGTATTAGTATTTTATATAAGCTAATTTGTAGTTATTAATCAAAATCTATTAACAAAATTTTAGTAGCATACTTGATTTTCGACATTTTTTTTATATTACAGATTTTTTTTTGAAGCATTTTAAATATGGATAATTTTTAAATTTTTTTAAAAAAATCTGAAAAAAATGGGTCTCCATGTCATTTCTCTCTTTTTTGGTCATTGATGGCATTGATAAAATAAAGATATTGATGGCTCACTTTGTCAAGGTGTTGAAAGTTTTAAATGAGACCGATTTCATTCAAGTTCATTTGGTTGGAGGATTTGTATTTAACGACACTTTGGAATCTAAAGACTTTTTCAAGTATCCTAATGTTAGAAATAATTCAAATTTGACAATTACCATTGTACATAAAATAATATGTGAATTTGGTGAGAATCTTATAACACTGTGAGAGAAAATAAAAATCAAACCATTTGAAGGATTATAGAAAATGCTAACAGAAGTCGGTCTATACCACAATTACAGCTCAAGTTCCATTGGGCATGGAGTCGAAAATAAGGCCGTTCATGATCACAGGCACTTTCAATGACAATCGACAAGGCAAATTCCTAACGGTCTACCGACAATTTCCAGATAGCCAAAGGAACTCTGAAATGAATAAGTGATCACACGTGTAAGCTCTGGCTTTTTGAGATACCGATAGGACGTACAAGCCTGACTCGTGTATGAGCTAGAAATCACTTAACGAGTGAGGTAAAATAGGGTTAGATTTTGAATGACTGTCTAATCTTCATCTGAACCATTTGCATAGGCTTCGGAAATACTTGTTACTAGTAGTGATATGGTCGGCAATTAGACCATGAGGATGATACAGAGTTTCACAAGTTTGAAATCATAGACATCCCCAAAGCTAAGAGCAACAATCTCAATGAGGACCGTAGAGCCAAATCTTGATAAGCCACAATCAGAGCAGTGATAGACAAGCAAGATAGAAGATACTATAGACTCTATACTCCCCTTCAGATGCAGCAAACGGTCAAACCAACTCCTATCGACAATTGGGCTATGGAGTCAATATGAGAAACGCACCCTAGAATCTCACCATTTATGACTTTGGGTTTGTTAAAGAATGGCAATCACAAGCCAACACTGCGTATGGGCAACATAGGACACTTTGTTTAGTGCAAATGTTACTAGTCACGATTTATGTCGTTTGAGGAAATCTGTGATATCAATGTTATACATACAAGAAAGATACATGCAATCTTTAACTCCATATTGTCCACTCACTATGTCTTGGACCATCAACTCTATATAAAAAAACAAACAATATGCAGAACCATCTTCAATACATGAATGTCAGAAATGGGACACTGGTTTTGCTTTTGGCACTTTTCAGACAACAAGGTTGTCTCAATACTTCTATCTTCAAATAACTTTGAGACAACAAGACCACGCTATGACGACCAGAAAGCACAGACAGGCTGGACAAATTGGGCCACTGACAGACTTTGCCCACAGGTGAGACAGATGGTAGAAACAGATAGGTAGATCTGGAGCAGGGCTGAAGGAGGTTGGAACACAACTATCTAACGTGCCACAGACAAAACAGAACATGGAATGGGATGGGTCGCTGTCTGCAGGGCAGCAATCAGGTTAGGGTAGGGAACATAGGAAGGAGAGAGGGCATGGCCAGAGAGGGATCATGGCCAGAGAAGGAGGATGAGCCGGACAAGAGGAGGGAGCTGCTAATAGAGATTTAGCGCATTCAGATGGCCGTGGACCAAGACTTGAGCCTGTAGACAATGAGGAAATCCTCAGACATGGAGAGAGGGAGGCCACGAGGCAAATCCACCGATAAGGAGTGGCCACAGGGTACAAGACCACAAAGAGCGCCAACAAGATATGTGCCAGGCAGCTCAGCTTCCACATCAGAAGAATTTTGCGGGTTCAGTGGCGACCCACAAACATTCGAGGAGGCGATTGAAAGTCCAAAAAAGGACAGATGGATCCAAGTCATGAACGAAGAGATGGAGTCCATGAGAAAGAACCAGATATGGACATTGGAGCCATTACCACATAAGCACAAGACTGTCAAATGCAAATGGGTCTTCAAGCTCAAATACGGACCAGATGAGAATGTAACAAAATACAAGACAAGACTGGTAACGAAGGGTTTCTCTCAGAGATATGGTATTGACTATTCTGAAACCTTCTCTCCTGTCATCAAACATTCGTCCCTACATCTATTATTTGCATATGCAGCAGCTTATGACCTCAAGATCCACATTGTGGACGAGAAGACAGCCTTCTTGCATGGCGAATTAGACGAAGAGGTCTACATGGATCAGCCCACAGGATTCATCTCGAATTCACTTCCTGACTATGTATGCAGAATGTATAGAAGCATCTACGGTCTGAAACAATCAGCCCAACAATGGTACAAGAAGAAAGATCAAGCCCTTAAATCATTAGGATTCAAGCCTCTGTTGGCTGACTCCAATGTGTATGTCAGAATTACAGATGGGCAGATCATCATTGTGGCTGTGTATGTGGACGACACTCTGATATAGGAGTGAGCAACTAATAGCTGAAGTAAAGGCCGACATTTTGAAACATTTCGAGATAGTGGATCTAGGAGAAGCCAGGTGTTATCTAGGCTTACAAATTGAGAGGGACTACGAGGGAGGTAAGTTATACCTTCACCAGTCCAGATACACCCAGATACACCTAGAAGATCCTAGAGGACTTTGGGATGCTGAACTGCATCTATTTGAAACAAAACTTCGGTAACATAAAATAGAGATTCTTGCACTAACCATCCCTCTAACATGCTTCTCTATGGCCTTGTCTTTTGACGCACAAAATCTTTTAACACTTTCATGGATCTCTCCAAGAAAAACATCCACCTACAGAAAATTTTAACACATCAATGAGAGCATTCTGTTATTTATAATTTGAAAGAATCACACTACATTTATTGAAACCATCAAAATCAAATTCAAGTGTATTATACCTTGAGTGCACATGATCGGCAATACTAACTTCTTGGACCAAGTGCACAAGCAGATGCACTTGTATGTCTAGGATAGAAGTTGGAAAATCCCTCTCAAGCATACATACAGCCTCCACCATATCTTCTTGTTTTGTTTGCACGTCTCACGAATCTCCTTACCACACATCCATCTACATCATGTTTGTAGTATAACTAGATTTTAGTACGTTCATGTTTTTTTATCAAACTTGTATTAGAAGAAAAACACACAATTTTATAAGATATCGATGTAAACAAAAAAAATTAAGTACCTGAAAACGAATGCTAATTTGTAAATGGCATCACGAAGTTGATTCGTTAGACAGCCACGAATGCACATTGGAAATATGTACTCGACCATCTTCAACCAATCATGAGATTTTAGACCATGGAGTTTTCCTTCAGCTGTGAATGATGTTTGTAGTGAATGAACAAAACATGTTGGTGTTCTCATTGACAAAATTTCCAGAATTTAAACGTGTGGGGAATGTCCACAAGTATGACTGATCTTGATTAAGCTTTGTGATTAGCACAGTAACCTGATTCTAGATTGTTTAGCAAGATCTAGTCCTAAAGAAATGGATTAACCACAATCTAGCTTGCTAAGCATCAGAATATGATAGCAATGAATCAAATAATGAACAAAAGTAGAAGATTTCAATGTATTAGCATTAGCTTCAACATGAGTTAGAGAGAGAAAGCTAGAGAGATAACAAGCAAAATAGTATAGATCCAAAATGGCATGAGGTAGCTACAAAACTTTGGTCCTTCATCATTGATTGTGAGGAGAGCTACACATATTTATGGAGTTTGAGGTAGCTCGAGGTAGAACCACATCTATCCATTCCAAAATGACAACGAAAGTGACATCTAGAGTCTATGTGACATTTGTCACTTGCCATGCATGAAATTCTACCAACTTTCTACAAGTGTACTAGTTCTAACTAACAAAGTACAAATCATCATGCATGTGTCCATTACAATTTGTGCATGCCTTGCATTCACTATGTGTCGCGGGAGCGCATGTGTGGGACTAATTCGTGTTCGTCCTCTTTGTCTTCCTCTATCGCAAACAATTTTCTGTCTTTTAATTTTTCTTTTGTGGGGAAGCCCTTACTCAAGTGCATTTTGCCATTTATTCGATCTCTTCTGATCTCCGTCCCTAGGCATTTTGTTGTTTCTCCAAGATCTGTGATTTTGTAGTTTTCAGAAATCTGACTCTTTGTGTCTTTGATCAACATCAAGGAATTTCCTATCATCAGCGAATCATCCACGAAAATGGTCAGTATCACAAAATCCTTTCCTACTCTTTTGATGTAGACATTATAGTCTGGTTGAGTAGGATTGAAGTCTAGAGGCTTTAGAAGACCATCAAGCTTTTTGTACCAGGCTTGTGATGCCTGTTTTAGACCGTAGATGCATCTCTATAATCAACAGACATATTGTCTATTGTTGGGGTCTTCATAGCCTTCAGATTGCTTCATGAAAATTTCTTTCTCTAGATCTCCGTGGAGAAAGGCTATTTTCACGTCAAATTGGTGAATTTCCAGATTGTACTGTGTGGCGTATGCAAGGAGCAACGCTATGCTTGTCATCTTGACCATGGGCGAATATATGTCTAAATAGTCGACACCATATCTCTGCTTGTAGCCCTTCGCGACAAGCCTTGCTTGGTAGTGGCCAATGGTGCCATCTGATTTCAGCTTCTTCTTGTACACCCATTTGCAGTAGACTACTTTTTTGTTTTCATGCAGTGGCTCTAATGTCCATGCCTCATTTTGCCTCATCGACTTGATCTCTTCTGACATTGCCTGTTTCCAAAATTCTCCCTCTGGACTCTAGATAGCTTCTTGGTATGTAGCTGGCTCTTTGTGAAGTTGCAGTACTCGAATTGTGTGTCTTCGCTCCATTGAAGATTGTCAAAATAGCAGTCTGGAGGTCTTCTTTGTCTTGTTGACCTTCGAGGTTCGTTTCATCGTTGCTCGAACATTTTTTGTTCGTGGGGTCGGTCCTCTATTTCTTGCTGCTCTGGAGTCTGGGTCCTGCATTCTGATTTGATGACTGTCCTTGATCTCTCTCTTGAATAGGCAGCAGTGTGAAGATCTCATGGCCTCTTTCGTCTTTCAGTACAGGGAATTTGGACTCGTCGAACTTCACATCTCTGCTTGAAACAACCTTCTTCGTGGTTGGATCGTAGAATCTATACACATGTGTTCCGTTCGAGTAGCCGACCATGATTGTTTGTTCGGATTTGTTGTTGAGCTTGCTTCTCTTTTCCTTTGGAATGTGCTTGTATGCTGGGCATCCAAACACTCATGCATATGACAGATCAGGCTTTCTGCATGTCCACATCTCGTATGGTGTTTTGTTCTCCAGCACTGTCGTTGTAGATCTGTTCTGCAGGTGTACAGCTGCAGCTATTGCTTCGGCCCAGAATTGGCCTGGCAATTGAGCCTGTGCTATCATGCATCTGGCTCCTTCAACTAGCGTTCTGTTTTTTCTTTCTACCACACCGTTGTATTCTGGTGTGTATGCAGGAGTGAACTGGTTTTCAATCTCCTGTTCTTCGTAGAATCTTGAGAATTCTGTGCTTTTGTATTCACCTTCATTGTCAGATCTAAGGATCTGTATCCTCTTTGAGGTGTGTCACTCTGCGAATGCCACGAACTTCTTGAAAGAATCAAATACTTCGAATTGCTTCTTCAAGTAGTAGATTGTCGTCATTCGGTTGTAATCATCTATGAACATTAGAAAATATCTCGAACCTGAGAGTGAATCTGTTTTCATCGGTCCACACACGTCAGAGTGGAGAAGCTCAAGAACTTCCTTGGCTCTTCTTCCTTCGTGTGTGAATGGATTTCGATGTTGCTTGCCTTTCTGACAAGCTTCGTAGAACTCAACCTCGGGCCTTGATATTTTGAGACCTGTGACAATGTCCTTTGTGCTCATATCGTAAAGGCTCCGCATGTTCAAATGATACATTCTCCTATGTCAGAGCTGATCTTCATTTTTCAAAGCATTTAATATGCTATCAAAGTTGCTGATTATTTTGGCCTAGTAGAGGTTTCCTTCTTTGCATCCGACCATCAGCAACTTGTTTGTCGTCTTCTCGATTATACCACAAGTGTTTCCGTCAAACAAAACTCGAATGCCTAGATCTGCCATCTTGGAGACAGATAGCGGATCTTTTTTGAGTGAGGGCACATAGAGTGCTCCTGGCAGCTCTGCTTGGCCTGACAATGTTCATAGTTGTAGAGAGCCGATGCCCTTGACATCGTGTCTGCTTCCATCGCCTAGAATCACCGCTCTATTATTTTCGAGTTCGCAAAAGTTGATCAAGATCTTCTTGTTGCAGGTTATTGGAGATGTTGCTCCTGAATCAATGACCACATCATAGTCATGTTCAAAGTAGCTTGTCGAAGCTTCGTCGAGTATCGTGAAAGCTTCGTCACCTCTTTTTGCATCTTTAGATGATTCTACAACGTTTGCCTTTTCAGCTTTGATTTTTCTTTTTGGGTTGTATCTGCAGTCGTATGTAGAATGCCCTTTTTTCTTGGAATGCATGCAAGGTATTGCTGGGCTGAATCAGCATTTGTTGGCCGTATGGCCTGGTTTGTGGTAGTGATCGCAGGAAGAAGATTGTTGATTCGAGGACTTCGTCTTCTCGAATTTTGGTTTGTTTTTGTTCTTCTTCTTTCCTTTCGTGAAGAGAGCCTTCTCTTGATCACTGCTTCCCTCGTCTCTCATTAGTCTCTCATTAGCGACAAAACTGAATGCTTTGTCGAATGTCATATCTGGTAGACTCAGTATGAGCATTCTCAGTGGCTGATAGGACATCGGTAGAGATTTCATGAAGTACATCAGTTGTTGTGGTGCTAGGACTTGGTGCTCCTGTCCTGATGCAGCGAGTTGAGCGAAGATCGTTCCGATCTTCTTAACATGCTGATCTAACTGGTTGCCATCCCACCATATTGATTGCAGCTGATTGTGAAGGTGCATGACTGAAGCTGCATTCCTCGCTTCATACTTCTGCTTTAATTCTTTTCATGTTGCATGGCTGCTTTCGCAGTTTGCAATATGCATGAGTAGATCTTCATTTATGGACAAAACAATAATCGCCATTGTGCACTCATCCTTTCTGATCCATTCAGGTCTCCTCAGGTCTCCCTCTGCAGGCTGCACCTCTGAGAGCTCGGTCACCGACCAGATGCCTTCGTCCTTCAGGAGTGTTTTGATTTTGAATTTCCAAATTCTGTAATTTGCGCCATCGAGACTGATTGCTACTCTGGTCTGGATTGTCGTAGCCATATTGTGTTGTCTGGAAGAATCACTGTTGAGATATCAGTAGTGACAATATGTTGGCTCTGATACCATGTCGCAGGAGCACATGTGTGGGACTGATTCGTGTTCGTCCTCTTCATCTTCCTCTATCACGAACAATTTTTTGTCTTTTACTTTTTCTTTTGTGCGGAAGCCCTTACAGGAACCCAGACACTCGACTACGCATCACAAAACACATTCTATTCTAGCAATCATGATACACATCACAAGACAAGATGCACGGAAATAGAGTGACTGAATTATCAATTTTACTTTAGAGTGAATTCGTCAGTGTCTCGCTCATTGGCGGAATGACATTCTACTCTTTCGCTGTGTTCTGCTCGTTGGTAGAATTTCATGCACAGCTATGGTGTCTTTACTTTTTTTCTCTATTCGCTACATCTCTCTCTGTCTCTTACAGATCTCTATATTCACATCTACTATTATGATCCAGAGAGGATCATTTTATACCTCTACTATGTGGAGTTTACAAGATAGCTAAACGTCGAATCACATGACTAGTTAACGCTAATCAACTAGTTAATTAGTCTCTATCGTTGCTACTCGGTTCAACTGGGCGTGAAGCCCGTTGAGCTACCAGCTGGTAGCGCGAGAGATTTTTCTTCGTCTGATTCGTAATCTCCCGTTTGCCTTCGTTCTTTTCGTTTCTTTTCGTAGTTTTTGATTCACGTCCCTTTTGCGGTTTGCGGTCCTGGAGGTGTGTTTGCGATTCACAATTGATTCGTGAATCGTTCGTGCTTCGAATCAAAGACATTTGACTGTCGCGAATTGTTCTCGTTCATGCTTTGAGTCAAAGACACATTGACTGTCACGAATTGTTCGACCTTCGTGTCTTGTTTGTGCTGCGACAAAGTTGCAGGAGTTCACCATTTCTGACACTATGGATCATTTACAATTAATGCATTTGAATTGCCACGAGTTTCTACAAGCATGACTTTGCTAATTTTATGTCTACAAACTATTTGCAAGTTGTATTCTTCAATCTAGACATTACATAACCATGTAGCTCGAGTTCAATGTAGGCCAAACTTGGCATTTTGCATTTATGAGCTACATACTTGCATGGTACAACATTTGTAGCAAGCCAAGAAATCAATATGATTTGTTTTTCCAATTTTAACACTCCTCCTAAAAATAATCCATATTGATTTGAACATGGATCTTGGTATAACTCCAAGATTGGCTCTATGCTTGATGAAAGAACTTTTGCTCAAAGGTTTGGTGAGCATATCAACAATGCAAGATGATGTGTCGATGTGCTCCAAAGTGATTTCCTCTCCAATGAGCTTCTCTCTCATGAAATGATGTGCAACTTCGATATGCTTGCTCCTTGCATGGAATATCGGGTTGTTGGCAAGGGCTTGGGCTGAAATGTCGTCACACATGATCATAGCTAGATCCTCTTCCAAGATTATCTTTAGTTCCATTAGTAACCTCTTGATCCAAAGCACTTCCTTTGTTGTTGTAGTGAGTGCCTTGTACTCAGCTTCACATGATGAGAGTGATATAGTATCTTGCTTTTTGGAAAGCCAAGATATCAAGTTTCCTCCAAGATATATGACATAAGCACTTGTAGATTTTTGATCTGCTCTATCACTTGCAAAATCTGAGTCAGAATAACCAATAATAGAAAGATCTTCACTTTTATACAATAAACCAAAATCAAAAGTTGAAAATATATATCTAAGCACTCTCTTGGCCATTTTCCAATGATAGATAGTAGGAATTTGCATAGCCTGGCTCAACTTATGAACACCAAAGCTTATGTCAGGTCTAGTTATTGTGAGCCAAATTAAGGAGCCTATAAGACTTCTAAAAAGTGTGATGTCCATGAAGGATCTTTGACCACCTTTGTTAGAAGCCTTTACATTTTGTTCCATAGGTGTTTCTATACTCTTACAATTCAACATATTGAACTTCTTTAACATTGAAAGAGCATACTTGGATTGACATGCAAAAGCTTTATCTTTAAGAAATTCAATGTCTAATCCTAGAATATAGTGAATATTTCCAAGATCTTGCATCTTGAACTCTTTTCCAAGTGCAATCTTGGTTTCCTCAACTAACTTGATACTACTTCCTGTCAGAATGATATCATCAACATAAATAAGAAGAATGACAATATCTTTATCAAAAAACTTGACATATAAGGAAGGATCATAGTTACTAAGATTAAATCCTAGTGACTCAAGAAAGGTGTTAAGTCGAGAATACCATGACCTTGGAGCTTGCTTCAATCCATATAAACTTTTTAAGAGCAAGCAAACTTTTTCTTTATCATGGATGAACCCAATAGGCTGATCCATATAAATCTCTTCTTCTAGATACCCATTTAGAAATGCATTAGAGACATCTAGTTGAAGAACTTGCCAACTGAAAAAACAAGCAAGAGAAATTATGATTCTAATTGATACCATCTTTGCAACTGGGGCAAAGGTCTCTTCATAATCAAGTCCATAAACTTAAGCAAAACATTTAGCACAAAGCCTAGCCTTGTACTTGTTGATTGTGCCATCTTGATTATACTTGACTAGTAAAATCCACTTGCAACCAAGGATGTGCTTGTTGGATGGAAGATCCACAAGCTCCCATGTCTTATTGGCCATCAAAGCTTCATATTCCTCCTTCAAGGTACCATTCCTTCGAGTTGAGTGCATCATATACATCCTTAGGCTCCTCATGAGAAATAAAATAAGCATAATTAGTGGAGTTTATTTCCACTTGCTTGCCTCTATCTTCATAGGTAAGCCTTCTAGGCTCGGATCTTTCTCTTTGAGATCTCCTTGGTGAAAAGATTCGAGGTGACTCCTCCTCAATTCTCGGCCCCATCTCTCCATGATAATCTTCAAGGGTGATGATTGGAGTATCTTTGTGAGAATCTTTGAACTCGGCCTCCTCAAGAATGTATTTTTGATCTTCATGGAATATAACGTCCCTACTCTCAATTGTAGTTCAGGTAAAGGGAACATAGATTCTATAAGCTTTCTTGTTGGATGCATATCCAACCATGATCCCTTTCATAGAATTAGGATCATCTCTTTTCCTTGTTTCCAGGCACATTAACAAAGCAAGCACAACCAAAAGCTCTAAGGTGGTCTACCTTAGGTTTCTTCTTACACAAGACTTCAAAAGGTGATTTTTTAGCAAGTGCATTGTGAGGTAATCTATTGCACAATTTATAGCTTCACCCCAATAATCAATAGGCAAAGAAGCTGCTACTCGAATTGCTTTAGCACATTCACATAAAGATTTGTTTTTCCTCTCAACTAATCCATTTTGAGATGGAGAATAAGCACAAGAAAAATCTCTCTTTATTTCTTCACCTTCGTATTCATGAAACTTGTTGGAGATGTATTCACCTCCTCCATCACATCTTAAAGATTTAACTTTAAAAGAAAACTGTTTCTCAACATAAGCTTTGAAGATTAGGAAGTGATAAAAAACCATAGCCTTTGAAGAAAGTAGATACATCCAGGTATATCTAGTAAAGTCATCAATAAAGGTGACAAAACATGTTGCACCACCAATACTTTTAGAAGAGGAAAAATGAACATCTGAGTGTATAAGCTCCAAAGGATAAGTAGTCTTTATAAAAGACTTCTGATATGGCTTTTTGTGTGACTTTCCAATGGCACAAGACTCACAAGGCTTGAAATCTTTAGAAAGAGATTTTGGAAGACCAATAGCCTTCACCTTCTTAACCATACAAGACATAGATTTAAAGTTAGGATGACCCAACCTTCTATGCCACAACTCCTCCTTAGATAACAAAGCAACTTCACAAAGGTTTGCATTCTCATAAGAATTCAGCTTAAAAATTCCACTACATCTAGATCCATCAACAAGGATCTCATCATTTCTCTTGATAAAACAAGTATTGGAGTTGAACGTTACATCACAACCATTATTAAACAACTTTCCCACACTAATTATGCTCTTTGTGAGTTTTGGAATGAAAAGAAAGAAAGTGCAAGAACTTTTGAAGAAGCAAGTTTCAATGGAATGTTGCCAATTCCTTCTATTGGGCACTCATGATCATTAGCTGTGTAAATAGATCTCTTGAGTCCTTTGAAAGGTAAGATTGAGTCAAATGACTCCTTTGAACAGCACATATGTAAAGAAGCTCCACTGTCTATGTACCAAGCTCCATCTTTCTTGAAAGGTGATGAAGAAAAACTGGACACCATAAGTGATCCTTCTCCATCACTTGTAATAGAATCTTCTTCAATCTCTTTGGAGAGATTAGCTTGCTTAGTTGGTTTTTCTTCTTGAAGCAATTAGAGGCATAGTGCCCCTTCTTGCCACAGAAGAAACACTTCACTTTCTTCTTCTTGGCCTTTGAGTTAGAAGGATGAGATGTATCATCATCTTCACCATCTTTGTCTCGATCTTTGGCTTTGTCTTTGTTGGATGCTTGAGAGAATTGATTCTTACTCCTTCCTTTCTGCTTGTCCTTGACAAATAGGGCTTTGTCACTTCCACCATGCGCGAGTTTGTTCATCCTGGAGAGTTTATAGCTTTGTCTAGATTCTTCAGAAATAAGAATTCCTTGGAGAGTTTCTAGATTAGGAAACTCCACTTTAATAGCAAAAGACTGAACAAGATTATCATAGTCATCTCTCAAGCCATTAAATATGACTTGAACTAGCTCATCTTGGTTAATAGTAACACCAACACATGAAAGCTTTCTATGTAAATCTTTAACTCTCAGAACATAGTTAGATGCACTCTCTTCACTTCTTTGGAAAATTTGAAAAATCTGATTCCTAAGAGTGAGTATTCTAGAAGTACTCTTTGCTTCATAGATGGTCTTTAGTGCATCCCAAGCTTCTTTGGTTGTAGTGCAAGGTCCTATCTCTCTCAAAATTTCATTAGATACATTCATCTTAATGAAATGTAGAGCCATTCTAGCTCTTTTCTTATACTTAAGAATTACAGCCTGTGCTTGAGGCTCCTCCTCAACACCAAGCACAATATCCATAACATCCTGGAGTATCAAAGTAGACTCCATTCTGAACTTCCAAATTAAGTAACTAGAAGTGTTTAGTCTTTCACTGGCTTCTAGAAGATATCCTCTGTGAGATGCCATTTTAATGAAGAATTCTTAGTTATTGGACCAAGATATGTTTGAGCTTGTTCCAATTAGACTTAAAGTTGCTGCTCTCTTTCACTATAGGTATTTTCAAGGATATACTACCTTCCTATGTGAAACACTTGCAACTGTATTTGAGATGACTCTCAAATATTCCACAAAACAAGTTATCTAGATCAGACACACAAAGTGGATTGAGACACTTTGGCTAGTTTGAATCCTACTTTTGGCACGTGTGAAATGATTCAAAAGAAAACACAATTGACTCTCAGAAGGCTCAAAAGGTGTTCATTCCTTCAAAATCAGTGTTGATCTTCAGTTTCTTGTGTAGGATGCTCAAAACAATGGATTCACAACAAAGCAAGATCGAATCAAATCAAAATGTTGTCACTCAGATTTTGGACCTATCCCTATCCTCTTTAAGAGCTCATAACTCTTGCTAGACACATCGGATTGATTTGGTTTCAATTTTTATGGAAAGTATAGATCATAAGCTTTCCATTAAGCTATAAGACTGCTATCTTTGGATCTATTAGCAAGGAGAACAAAAGGACTGAAGATCTCTGATTTTCACACGTGTGAAATTCCAAAATTCCGTACTACCACTTTTTAGGTCTGGAAATTTAGTTCCAATCCAATTTGGTCCAAATACACTTCAGAGAAAGGTGAAAAAAAGTGCAAAACTACTTTTTTGCTTGATTTAGCTCTCAATTTCTTGTACAATCAGAGATGTTAGCATGCAAAGCTTAATTTGGCTCTGATACCATGAAAAAATTTCCAGAATTCAAGATCTAGTTCAGAAGAAATGGCTTAACCGCAATCTAGCATGCTAAGCATCAGAATATGATAGCAATGATTCAAATAATGAACAAAAGTAGAAGATTTCAATGTATTAGCATTAGCTTCAACACGAGTTAGAGAGAGAAAGCTAGAGAGATAATAAACAAAATAGTTTAGATCCAAAATGGCATGAGGTAGCTACAAAACTTTGGTTCCTCATCATTGATTGTGACGAGATCTACACATATTTATGGAGTTTGAGGCAGCTCGAGGTAGAACCACATCTATCCATTCCAAAATGACAACTAAAGTGACATCTAGAGTCTATGTGACATTTGTTACTTGCCATGCATGAAATTCTACCAACTTTTTACAAGTGTACTAGTTCTAACTAACAAAGTACAAATTATCATGCATGTGTCCATTACACTTTGTGCATGCCTTGCATCTCACTATGGATCACTTACAATTAATGCATGTGAATTGCCATGAGTTTTTACAAGCATGACTTTGCTAATTCTATGTCTACAAACTATATGCAAGTTGTATTCTTCAATCTAGACATTTCATAACCATGTAGCTCGAGTTCTATGTAGGCCAAACTTGGCATTTTGCATTTATGAGCTACATACTTGCATGGTACATCATTTGTAGCAAGCCAAGAAATCAATATGATTTGTTTTTCCAATTTTAGCACTCATCTCACAAATGACTGACCATATGTACTTATACTCTTCTTTTGTAAGAATCCAAGGGTCTCTTGGAATACTATAGGTATTTCCATCAGTACATAGTTTTGGCCAATACTCTTTTTTTGTTTTTGATTCTTGTAGATCGTGCCTGGCAAAAATACTGTCTTTGTCGCCCACCAAGTGTTTTCATATTGATTCACCCACATTTTTGAATATGTGCATAAGATCAAGCAAGTGATTGATCAAAAGGTTATTCCAATATGGTAAACAATGAAAGATGGATAGTCTTTTCATACCATTGATTGGCTTAGTCTCGTTCAATCCAAAGTTTGTGCCAATCTGCCACGAACATTCTCTTTGGAGGCATTCTTGTTTCTGATCTTCCTCCAAAGCATTCTTGTTTCTGATCTTCCTCCAAATTTCTAAATGGATGATTTTCATACACAACTTTGTTTAAATGACGTGAGTGTCGAGCATCAATATTTGGTCCACAAATGAGACACGTGTGATATCCAAAAGTTGTAAAACCTAAAAGAATCAAATCCAATTCGTGCTATAAATAGAATTCTTTCAAATAATTAATATTGCATGCATAAAAAATAAATATACAAAAACTACAAGTGATTTCATTTTATAGTCACCTGAACAATCGCCCAATCCTGGATAGTCATGCATAGTCCACATTAAAACAGCAATTAACAAAAATGCTTTGTCTTAAAGTGGGCGTGTCGTTGCAATCATGAGATTATTGGAAAGTGTTGTAACACCTTGCATGGGATAGTGGTCCCTTGTAAATCATCTCGATATCGAGGAGTATCGCATATAGGTAATTTGTGTGAGGTGTTGTGGGATGGATAGAATCGATGTGAGGTGTCGTGGGATGGATAGAATCGATGTGAGGTGTCGTGGGATGGATAGAATCGATGTGAGGTGTCATGAGATAGATAGAATTGATGTGTGGTGACATCGTGGAATGAATAGAATCCATAGTAGAATTTGTGTGAGGTGTTGTGGGATGGATAGAATCCATGTGAGGTGTCGTGGGATGAATATAATCTATGTGTGGTGATATCGTGGGATGAATAGATTCCATGCAAAGATCTATGTGAGGTGTGGTGGAGTGAGTGACGTGCAAAATGGAAAGATGCATAACTTCCACATCATGAGGCGTGTAGTGCCTAGTGACATCATTATAATCATCAACAAGATCTTCGTCTAATGCCAAAGATGATCCAAAATCAATATTTCTTATCTTGTTGATAAGATTGTCAATTGACGTGTTATAAGACATTGACACCAATATATTATTCTGCAAGAGTGAAACAGTACACAAGCATTAGTTTTATTTATTCCAAAAAAATTATAAATATGTGTATGATAAGAACAGTACTAAATAGTCAAAATGTACCTCCAAATCCACATCGGGCTCCTCAATGTGCTTTCCAAACTTCCACATATGTTGCGCCATTATTCGTCTTTCTTGAATTTTCAATCCTTTGCATTGTTTGCACTCGCAATATATCTTTTCATTGTACCTCTGTTGATACTAATTTCATTTTACAATTACAAGAATGATTAGCTTAATGTTACAAGCTAATTTATATGTGTATAAATATAGTCCTAAGTTTTAAACAAATAATTATATAGTACCTCTGATTTAGGTCGAGACTGGGCACTAGAACTTGATGACGATGATGTTCCACTAAGTCTTTGCTCAAGCATTTGTGCTCTTTTTCGTGATTTCATTTTGTAATAATATTGCATTTTCTTTAACTTTCTTCTATCTTGTGGAGGCGTCGTCCTTTAAACAATCGTAGAAAAAAAACAAAAAAGTTATATTCAACACACAATGCTGCAAATCCAAATGTTAAGTACATAATATCTACTGTACATTTAATAAATATACCTGTTTCAAGACATTTACTTAGTAGAAGACATATTCACTAATGAACGATTAAATTTTATCTGCAAATTTTAACAAGAATGTTAATGATATTGACAAAATACACTTGTCAAAATATACAGTTAAAATTGATATGTACACACAAATTTAACAAGATACAAAACATTTAGATACCTTACCAATGTCAATTTTCTTGAACGAATATGACATTGTCTAATTCATGAAGAAAAGAAACAGATTTTGTGAAGAATTGCCAAAAATTGGCAAATCTAGCTTGATCAAAAACCATTTAGAATAGTGTAAATTGTGTACACAAGTGGGTCCCACACATGTGAGGCCATGATGCCACATAGGAAACTCATCCTAATGTAGGTTAGGTCAAGTCAAGAGAGTTGGTCATGTCTATTTGGTGGTCATCCCTACTTTATAGGACCTACACCTAAGTTAAAGGTGGAAATTTGACCAACTAGCTACCTACCAAGCATAACTCTAGGATCTAGGCTAGGGTTTCATTTTAGGGCAAGAAGGGTGAGTTAACTTCCTTATTACATGCTGGAAATCCACCTAACTTCAAGAAGGAAGTCGAATTTGCTATGTATTCCAAGCTCCGATAGTGAGAAGATAGATTATTTTTGGAGCTCATTGGCAATCTCAAGCTAGTTCACTGTGTACATTGAGTTTTTGTGATCCAAATGAAACCAAATCAATTTCTACTTGTTTCTCAGGTTGAAGGACGTACTACAGTTTATAGTACGCACGTGTGGGCTCGGATTTCAATGTTGATCAATCCTTTTGATTGTTAATGCTTGTTGTTTGTCAAATTGCCAATCTAGATCAACTTTTTTGTGTCTAGTTTTTTGATAGATTGTTAAGCAAGCATCCAATCACTCTTGTGGATATTTTGTGGATCTATTTATGGACCTAAAGTACAGTACTTTCACATGGTATCAAAGCCAAATACAAGAGCATAAGCCATTGATCTAATGCAAATTCATTTTTAGCAAGTTTTGGTGCTAAAAAAGTATTGAGAGAGCAAGCTAGAATCTTGATTTTGGTGAGGAGATTTGATCCCAAACTTGGTAGGGGTCCAAATCCATACTATCCACATGTGTGGGCACCTCTGAACCTACATTTAATGCATGGTATTTTTGCAAACAAAAGAAGAGAATGAAATCTTGAAGATAGATAATTCTCGTTTGCAAGATATTATATTAAACCTCAACCAAGAAACTGACAATATGAAACTAATTGTACAAACATTGCGTACCTCATATTGTCAAATGAATGTAGAAGTAAACACATTACGAAAGAAAATACTGAACAATAAACGAAAAAGAGTTATTTTAAAAAGTATTGATGAGCTTTCAACAAGTGGGGGTCAACGGAAAAAAAGAATATATGCTTCCAAGTAAGATTATGTTTTAAACTATTCATGTGTTTTGTTTCATCTAGCACTCAATGGTTGTGAATTGTTTTTTTTCTAAATCTTATTTTTCTTTTGCAGATCAGCTTTAGTCACCAATGAAAATCTGAAAGACAAGGACATGATTGGAATGTCTTTGAGTGCAGTACTTACAGCCAAGTCAACAACGAGTCTACTTGGAAATCAACGATATTCTCGAATCAAGCCCAAGATTGCAGAGGCGCTTATGGGCTAAGTCGGCAAGATCATTGACCAAAAATTGATACAAGGGGCATGTGATTATTTTGGTATTAGCAGGGATGCATATGACACAATGTTTAAAATTATCAAAGAGGCATTTGGACAAGTACACTTAAAAAAATTTCCTATTCCCCATCCCTTTCAAACCAAATTAGAGAGGGATGTGTTAAACAGGGGTCTGCAAAACATCATTGGTATTCCTTACCATATAAATGAAATTTATAACTCAAACATGGCACTTTGTCATATGATTTTACCAACAATATGTTTGTAGATCTGAATCATATACTGAGATTTATTGTAAAGTTTTATGGAATCACAAATGAAAGTGTTGAAAAATTGATATTGGTTCTCAAGTTAGATGAATCAGTAGTAATAAAGGGACAAAAGCTGGAAAGGGTTAGTGTTACAATTATGAATGGAACATTAAGCAATACGATAAACTCGGAGAGTCTTGATTTCAGTGTGCAATCCGAAAATAATATTTGGTGGTTGGCAGCTTCCCAGGTTTAAATATATTCTATTGAGTACTAGCAACTAATTCATTTCAAGAATTAATGGTTTTGTGTTTTAAGCTTATATTGTTCTATTATTATAGGTCTTAGTTCAATTCTCCTAAAATAGTTCATGATTTTGTGTGACATTCTATTTTGGATTTTTAGTAAAACAGAATATCCAGAGATAATTCAGAATCATATGAGCGACACACCACTGAATGTTCCTGGAATAGGTGATTTTAAGGTGGAATGGCATTTGGCTGGAGACCTGAAGTTGTTGAAGTGCATGTTCAACGTCTCACATGGAACAAATTCAAAACATCCATGCCTCTATTGCATGAAAACTACACATGACGTGTCGAAGAGCACGAGAGTTTCAAGGGATATAGAAGATCCGACTCGGAAACCAGTATTACCGATTCCGATTAAAAATGTTCACATTTGTACACTACATGGAGAGGTTAGAATTATCGAAAAATTGATATACCTTCATATTTGGTTTGCTTGGAATACTAAGCCAGAGTCATTAGCCAAAAAGGCAATAGCTCGATTGGAAGAAGTTTTATCAAAAGCGGGACTTCATAAAGGACATATTAAAATACAAAAGGACGAGAAGCTTTAAGGAAAAACGGGAAACATCCCATGCAAACCAAGTATAAGAGGATCCAAAGCTCGTCGTTTCTTATCAAATCATTCTGCAAAACCAACTAAAATCCAGTACTCAATTTGGATAGATGTACTCAATGCCACAAAGGATTTTGAAGAAAAATGAACAATGAGGATTAAAAAAGTTGAAGTCTGGACAAAGCTTGACAACATGGTCAAATTGCTTAGAAAAGATAAACTATCTGATACTGATGTCCTACTAATTGAGAAATCAACAATTGAGTTTGTGGATGCAGTTAAAGACGCCTGGGGTGAAGATCATATTACGCATTATATGGTAAATCTCTTTTCAATGTAACTAAGTCTTCGATTTATAATCTCATTGCACATATGCTAAATTTAAAATGATTAATATGACAATATTTGTATCTCTGATATTGCAGCACATTCTACAACAGCATGCATCATTTTTTTGCAAAAGCTTACAACAGTCTAAGTATTTGGTCATCACAAGGAATGGAGAAATCGCATTGGCAAGCCAGAGCAGCATTTCATCGAAATACACAACATGGTGGAACATCTCAGAAAAATAGTTACATCATCCAGCTATTTCAATGGTTCTATAGGCGTATTCAAATCCGATATAAAATTAGATCAACAAATTATCAAAAATTCAGAAAGGCGATAAATGAAAATAATATTGATGCAAGAGTCAACCCAAAGTAAATTTCATGATATCAGACGAAAAAAGTATATGTATTATATTGCATCATGTGTAGTACAATGCAAGGCAAAATCATTGTTTTTCTTTGTCTTTAATGATCAGCTTTGTTGTGTGGTTATGAAATTTTTTTTTTCTATCATATGGATCTAGAAAATCAATCGATCTTCTTTTGCTCAAGTCAATGTATCCAGAGAAAACAACTAAGGAGGAAGACCTTTTCAGAACTTCCTCAGCTACATAGCCAAACACTTTTATGGCAATGTCTCTCTTCACAAAAATAATTTTATATGTATTCAAAGGATATTTATGCCCGTTCGAGAAATAAGGTAACACTTTAATTGCCATTATTATTGTCGTAGCATCTAAAGAAAGTTTGCTATGATGAATGCAAATCCCTTTGTTGTGATCCCTGGCCTTCTCTCAAATATCCCTGCCTTGTTGCAAAGGCATCCACCTCAACAGTAGCCTGTAAAATACGAGCAAAGGTCACATGTCTTGTAAAACAAAATGACTATATTTGAATAAAAATCTCATTAAGATAAAACCAGATTTACCTACCAGATCACGCTCATCAGCTTCAATAAGTGCAGCAGTATGTAGATCATGACCAGCAACAATGGTCGTCGAAGCACTGGATGGACTAGTTTCCGAAGACTGTGACACATATATGTTCCGGATTTTCAGAAATTCCTCCTCACCGGGCAAATTTGCCTGGTATGTCCTGCTTTCAGACATGATTGACTGCAGTGCTTCAGTCTCATCCATTCATTCATCTCTGTCTTTGTAATCAATAGAAGCACGTACATCATCATCACCGTCGAGATCTATGAAGTCCTGGAATTCTTTGATGAAATTAGACAAAATTGATAATATTTCGTCCTCCCTCAAATTAAGAACATCTCCAACATCATTCAGTGAGAGGTATGCGACACTATTCATGTAATACATTGGCAAATCGAGGAGAGTCTTGGTTTTGTCATATGGATTCACGTCAGATAAGGAAGAAATGGACAATGCACGAGACTCGGCTGGGTCGTACATTGAAGCCAATCTTGCCTCCTCGTCAGCACCCAAGGCGTCATCAACAATAGCTGACTCTGATATCACAGAATCAGTTGATGATGAGGCACCCTCAATGCTAAGCGTCGAAGTTCTTGCCTCATTAGGAATAAGAGCACAAAGATAAAACACAAAGCCCATGCCTTCCTGCAAAAAATGACATGATCGATTGTGCTGGTCACAATGGACCACACGTTTAAAATCACTCATGATTTTTGTGAATCGTCGGTTGTGGCTTTGCTTTGAAGATCGTTGGGCAAGTACTAGGTCATGGAAATGGATGAATCGTAGATTATCCATGATCAACATAGACTGATTCAGACTATCATAATACTCCTTATACAACACTGGAAAATATGATTTATGTTTTGATCCAAACCTCTCAATATCAAAAGACATATTGAAATATGTCTTATAGTGACCTATGTAGTTACCAACACCGGAAACGAAAATTGAGACAATATTGCTTTGTAATTACGGCTTCCGGAAGCCATTGCAAAGCGAAAAGAAGATGAACAACAGAGTCTAAAACAAAATATAGTTGAATCATTATGAAAATAAATAACCAAATTTGTAATAAATGTTGGCGGTCTTTTGTAAGTCATATATGTTAGTCTAACTATGATTAGATCAAAATAGACCTACTTTAACCACAAATGTTAGGTCCCGGGCACTTAGGAAACTCACGGGCAGCAATTACGGTCAAATCACAAGTCAGGATCCTACCCAGCGGGAGTTTTGAACTGTATAAAAATATGACCGGAAAGTCCCAAAAAAGAAATCGACTGGCAACAACGTTACGGTCTTTCATAGGTGTAAATATATAACTGGGCCAAGTGTACGTCGAATAGTTGAAAAGTCAAAAATAGCATCTTGACAAAAGGCCCTTTTGGTGCTCAAAACTCCTCTAATGCATAGAGTGATCAACTTTGAGGGATTTCATCCAGATAGATTAAATTTGTTGCCTATCATTTGGGAATGACAAAATTTGATGCCCATTGTGTAATTTTTTTTCTTATCACCCAACATGGTTCATCAAGTTATTAGACTCAACTAGTTTCAAATCTAGTATATTTTGTTGCACCAGTTATTGTTGACATTTGATCCCTATCACATCAGATAGCTCAAATTTGCTATCTACCATTAAAGATAGTTGTATTTCTGGACTTTATCACTCGAGATTGTCCATTGAGTGACAAAACCAATAGAATAGTGACTTCAAGACATCGAAATAGCTTGAATTTGGTACCTATCACTTGGAATAGCTCAAATTCAATGCCTAATGTGTGATTTTGATGCTGATCACTCGACATGGCTGATCAAGGGATTAGACTCAACTAGTTTTGAATCTACTATGAATGAGATCTAATGACTTAGAAGATCTAGTAGAAGAGTTACAAATGGTTGCCTGCGAGCCTTTGAGAGGATACAAGTCTCACAATTATTTCCACACTTTGAAAATGCTTTTGGAAGGCCAAGTGCAAGCTCCTTTGTGCATAGAATCTCCATTGATTTGAAGTTGGGTGGCCCAACCTCTTATGCCAAAGTTACACTTGTGTAAGCTCCTCTTAACCATGTTCACACTTCCAAAAAACACATTAGCATCTTGAATAGCCTCCTTTGTTAAAATCCATTTACAATGCAAGTATCATAATAGAGCAAACATCTTCCTTAAAATGAACATCTAAACCACTATCCATTAGTTGCCCAACACCAAGCAAGCTCCTAGGAAGATTAGAAACATAGAGTACATTTTCAATGTCCAAATCATTAGTGGATCTTAATATGCATTTGAAAGGTTGCTAAGTACCTTACAATTGAGAGCCATGTGATAGTTTGTTAAGTGTTTGTGGGGAAAAGGACCCCTTTTTCAAGTTATTTTTGACAGAAAATCATCGCCACGTGCTACTACGCCAATGCGGAACTGCTTAAAACTGATGCGTAAATGGCCCATTATGGTCGGTTGCACTTTTATTGAAACTTCGTCTATTTATTGATTTACGTTGGACTTAAATTTATTCAAGAGGCCTATGCCCCTAGTTCCCGGGACTGTCGGGGCTAGGAGGTGCCAGTTCGCCTTAAAAGCCAATTAAACTTTATTCACCATAGGCCACTTTAGTGATTTAAAACTGTGATTATGAAAGACTGAACCTTGTTTGCAATCCACTTGCTAGTAATATTGTTCTTTTTGTGTGAAGCAATCATAAGCCATTTTGAAACTTGGTAATTGTTGGTTTCTCAGACATCTCCCAGATTGTTCCATCTCTCAATAGGTTGTTAGATCCAAACCTATTCTATGCCTACGTAGAAAAACGTGATTTGCTGAGCTTTGCCATAACCACCAACCTTCCTTAAAAGTTTGTTGATCTTCAGCAGCTTGTTCTTTTGCCTGCATTCTTCAGCAATAAGAACATCATGTAGAGTCTCCATAGTTGGTAACTCCTCCATGATAGCATAAGTTTGCACAAAATCTGAATACTCTTTTCTAAGTCCATTCAGGACTACTTGAACAAGTTGACTGTTCTCTAGAGTATCTCCTATGCATGTTATCTCTTTGTGAATATCTTTAACTCTCGTTACAAAACTTGAAGCACTTTCATTAACTCTTTGGAAACTAGAAAAGATCTGATTTTTAAGAGTAAAAGGTGCATGAACTTATTTCTCTCAACATCTCATCAGAGATAGTGATCTTGATGATATGTAGAGTGATTTTTGCTCTCTTCTTGAACCTCTGAGCCTCATCATAAGCTTTAGGTTCAACTTCAATTTCTGATACAATGTCAATTACACCATGAAGAACCAACAAAGATTCTATTCTATCCTTCCAAACTGAATAGTTGAAGGTATCTAGTCTCTCACTAGCTTCAAAGATTAAATCTCCTACAGATGCCATGAATGTGAAGACTCTTGTAAACTGGACAACAAAATGGAATTGAATGTGTCTCACAACATAAAATCAATCAACTTGAATTTGGATCTAGCCTCTATCAACTGATGAAGCACTTACAATTCTGATGTCAAATTTTCCCACGAGTTTTAAATGAATGAAAAACACTCTAGAAACATACATTCAACTCGAAACACAACCCTTTGTGTTAAATGATGTGACTATGACAACAAACACTTGTCTTATCCAATTCTATCTCAGATTGAGTACCAAATCTGTGAATAATGAATCATGCATGCAATATAATCAGTTCAAAAAATGTCACTCGGGCTTTGGGTCTCTCCCTACTCCTCTTTAAGAGCTTATAACTCCTACTAGGCTCATCAGAATGAATTGAAACCAATTGCAATGGAAATAGGGCTCTTCTAGCTTTTCAACAAGCTATAATGTCAGTACCTTTGGATCTAACATAAAGGAGATAGAGTGAAATGATGTATTCTAGTTTTCACACGTGTGAAAAGTCAGAATTCTGTACATCCTCTATTCTGGACTGAAAATATCAGTTCTAACCTCATTCACCAAAAAACTGTTCAAGAAAAGATAGCAAAACACTGCTAAACAGCTTCCTAGCTTGAATTGATAGAAAAATCTTCATACACCTGATGTTAGTAGCATTCAAAGGATGGTATGGCTCTGATACCATGTGAAAAATCCAGCAACTTCACACGTGTGGGGAACCAAAACAAATGTGTGAATGATCTTGACCATGCTTTGTGGTGGCACACAGATCACCTGTAGAGCAACCCTGCAATCTACCAACAAATCTAAGGCAAGAGCACAATCTAGAATGCTACAGATCAAAGCAATTCTAACTCCTCACAAAAAGAGAGAATACATAACCAAAATCATGTATGAAGAAGACACCAATCTCAAGTTAGAGAGAGAAAACAATTACAAGCAAAATGCATGAGATCCAATTTTGACATTATGACAACCAAAGCTTGATTCATCATTAGATATGAATCTAATAATTTGAGATTTTCAACGTTTGTATGTTTGTGATGATGCTAATTGATATGCAGAAATGAATTATGCTAAACAAAGGTTTGAGTAGTCAATAGGTCGAGAGAGATATTTTTCAATTTTGGTTGGATATCGTCTATCTGTTGAATCGGGATGAAAAATTCCAATTCTTTTTTTATAATAACAAATGCTCATGTTGATTCGGGATTTGTATCAATATATGTAAATGATCTTATGAAGACATGTAAAGGTAATGAAAATACAGTAAATAATGCAAGTTGTGCACTCATTTGGTGTGCATTTAAATATGCAGTTCTCATGTTTTTTAGTCTTGTAAATGTATCTACATTTTGATACAAAGATTTTGTAGATGCACATTTTGAAGATTGCGAAAGTGAGGTATCAATTTTTGTCAAATATGATGTACAATAACTTGCAGCTACATATGGGTCAAGAATATTATTGCAAATCCATGTTTACGTTCCAAAGTTGACTTATGCATGGATTGAAACTATTTGTGTATATGTCTTTTGGATTGCATTTTAGAAATATTGTTGGTTTTTTTAAGCTGCTTTTTATTGCTTGTATATAATGAACCAGCGGTATTTGCAATGCAACAAACCATGTCAAAAAATCTATATGTTTTATTGTATCGGTAGAACTTATTTTTTCTTTGATAACACGATATATATTCTAATAAAGGTTCTTTTTATTTGTTTCTGCTTCTAAATATGGATGTAAAATAGTGGTGTATGGCATTGGTGGTCATGGATAATGAAAGCCACATTGTCTAGTAGTTCAAGTTTTATAACAAGTCGATTGATGATGATGATGAGTTTGTATGTCTAGGTTTTGTATATTGAGTTTTGCACTATCACACAAAAAAGGACATATCAGTTGCAGGGCCAAAAAAGCACAATGTTTGGTGTTACTCATTTGAATGATCTAGTTTTGCTTTACTCCAAAAGGTCTACAACATGAAGGCACTGTGCAACGGGCAGAAGGCAGCTAGCATTCACAGAGGACAATGACAGAAAATTGGAATCAGTTTTGTTTAGGGCTAATGCATTTTCTTTTGAATAGATCTTTTAGTTTAATCAGATCCCTGGATTGATCACATAAACGATCAACAAAGGATGCAAACAGAATACATACAGAGTATACACTTTCCTGATCGGAGCACTTAGTGAGGTGCATATCAAGGAAGAAACATAGATCTAGTAGTAGCTAGTTTCTGTCGTGGGAAGAGAATATCTCTCTCATGCCGACGCGCTGATCTGGAAAACAAACAGAGCTCAAGAAAGAATTTTCCATGTACACTTGTTTCTGATAATATAGATGCGTACATCTTTTTTGCTCAATGTGTAATCTGTGAATGCTGTGATGCTTGTTCAATTTTATCAGTAGATATATTTCTGCTGTCATTAAGACATTATCTATTGTTTATAAACTTATAGTCATATTAGCAATAGTTGTCTACCGTTCGGAGGATGATTGATGACGGGTTGAGGCAGTAGCCTTATCCGATAGATCAGCTCCATCTAAGCTTCATCGGAATCCTTGCATGTTTAGATTTAATCAGTGGCATCAAAGCTAGCGTACGATTCCAATAGTGGTATCAGAGCCAAAAAGGTTTATCAGAGCCAAGTTGGCTTATTAGAGCCTCGTCACTGAGACTATGACTTCCATTCCCAACATCCAATCAAAGATATGCACGGTACTTGAAACAAATGGATCAAACTTTTTTGCCTGAAAAGTGAAGACATCGCTAATCCCGAGAGGAGAAGCATTATGGCCGTGGGTGGATGGCACCAAAGAGATGCCAGCTAGCATAGACAAAGATCTTCGGGAGTGGAAAGAGAAGAACGACGAAGCAGTAGCCGTCATCTCCTCTTCCATCAAAGACAACATTACCCTTGACCTCACATCACTCTCTAGTGCTAGAGAGATGTGGGATACACTCATCAACAGATTTCAAACCAAGTCTTGAAATCAGATAATGCCTCTAGAAGATCAGCTTACCTATCTAAGATGTGACGACAAAGATCTCACCAGCTTCATTAGGAAGATGAAAAACCAAGACCAGTCGAAGAAAAAGTCTCAACCTAAGAGGGAGTCGACAAAGAGAACAGATCAAAACTAGCAGAGAACTCAAGAAAGTAGATCGAAAGGAAGGAACAAACAACAAGGCAACGACAAGAAGACATGCGAGAGATGCAGACGTGATGGCCACACAGTGGATAAATGTTGGTTGAATCCAAAGGTTGTGTATACATTGTCATAAGAAAGGTCATGCAATCATGGATTGTCACAACAATCCAAGAAACAAGAAGACGCAGAGCAGGAAGGAGAGCACTAACAACACATCATACGTGGAGGAGTCTGAATTCTCAAAGATTGCTAAAGACTGAGCTAGCAAAAATCCTACTACTTATTTGTGCACTGATATAAGCGCATTATCCACATCCGATGTTCAAGACATAGTTCTTGACTCAGGAGCCACGTCACACTTTCTGACGACAAGGCAGATGATCGCCGACTTTCGACAAACCGACTCCTCCAAATATATCGTTCTAGGAGATGGATCACGACATGAAGTAAGTGGCACTGGAGCACTTTGGATGAGTACCAATGGCAGAGATATAAGACTGGATGATGTCTTGTATGTGCCCACACTGTAGAAAGATCTGCTATCAATCACTAGAATAGCAAATGCAGACATGCGTGTGACATTCATAGATCAGACGTGCAATGTGATTGATGCCAGCTCCAGTACACTCATCACACAAGGCAGACGAAGAGAAAACTTGTATCACCTGAAAGTACGCCCATCGACAGAGGAGGCTCATCAAGTCCATGAATCTACAGACGTTCTATGGCACAGGAGACTATGCGACATGAACCCACTAGTGCTATACAAAGCAAGCCAGTACAACGCATTCATGGGAGTGAACATCAAGGATGCGAACCTGACACCACCTCTTAAAGTCGCAAAAAATGTCCTTTAGCAAAAACACGAAGGTTTGCAACGTGAAGGCAGTGTGCAACGGGCATAAGGCGACTAGCATTCACGGAGGACAATGACAAAAAACTGGAATCAATTTTGTTTAAGGCTAATGCAGTTTCTTTTTATTAGATCTTTTACTTTAATCAGATCCCTGGATTGATCACATAAAGGATCAACGAAGGATACAAACGGACTTTATACAGAGTATACAGTTTCTTGAACAGAGCACTTAGTGAGGCGCGTATCAAGGAAGAAACATAGATCTAGCAGTAGCTAGTTTCTGTCGTGGAAAAAGAACATCTCTCTCCTATTAATAATTTTTAAGATTGGCTTAAGGTAACGAAATGGGCAATGTGCGAGTGGTAGGCCCTCCTCCACGAGGGCCTCCATGACATCATTGAAGAGATTTTTTTCTTTTTCTTTTGCATACATGTTAAGTAACTAGTGGTCGTTATATACAACTTGGCAATGCCATTTACGGAGCTAAGCTCCTTAAACGTCAATACACAGTGATCTGGATTCGAGCCCACACCTTTCCGATGTCGATCAACAACTCTACCCCATTGCGATGGACATTGGATAGGTTTTTCATGCACAAAAATCTTGTGTCTCACAAAATGGGAGAGTACACATATATTACTTTTAACTTTGTGAGTGGAAGGAATTGTAATGGGGGAGGTGGGATGGCAAAAACGGAGGAAGCAATACTTTCAGAGCCAGACAAGACTTCCTCGTGTGGGGCCTCGTTGGTCCCGTTACTTGCGCGTGAGGTTACTCGACGCTTATTAAGTAACTAGTGGTCGTTATATACAACTTGGCAATGCCATTTACGGAGCTAAGCTCCTTAAACGTCAATACACAGTGATCTGGATTCGAGCCCACACCTTTCCGATGTCGATCAACAACTCTACCCCATTGCGATGGACATTGGATAGGTTTTTCATGCACAAAAATCTTGTGTCTCACAAAATGGGAGAGTACACATATATTACTTTTAACTTTGTGAGTGGAAGGAATTGTAATGGGGGAGGTGGGATGGCAAAAACGGAGGAAGCAATACTTTCAGAGCCAGACAAGACTTCCTCGTGTGGGACCAACCAGACAAGACTTCCTCGTGTGGGGCCTCGTTGGTCCCGTTACTTGCGCGTGAGGTTACTCGACGCTTATTGGCTGCTCTGCGTCACCATCGAAATAGAGCAATATCAAATCCTGCGTCAACTAAGGAAAGCCTGCTGCTCGCTACTTCAATTATCTTGTTTAAATTCGATCGTTAGTGAACACCATGAATGACAAGTGATAAACAGGAGACACAGAGAGATCGATCATAGCCATTTCAAATAATTGTTAAGAAGAGAGGGCAGCGGCGTATATAGCAAGCATGGGGCAAATGCTGGGGCGAGTGTTGAGCAGGCTTTTCGCTGGTCCCAGGAACATCAGAATTCTTATGCTTGGTTTGGATGCTGCAGGTAAGTGTTTCCTGCCCCCTTCACAATTTGAACTGACCCTTATCGATCTATACAACTTCCTTTCATCTTTCCGAGCTATGTCCTGCAGATGACTGAATTTGTGCTTCTTTTTTAGACTCTCTGGAGTCGCAAGAGTAAGTGTAATTTCGTAGTAAATTGGGATTTTCAAATTCGGATTCTGTGTTTGGCTTCTCTCGATCGACAGGCAAACTGTCTCAAATTCGTTTTGGCACTGGCACAAATAGGCCTCCTGCATCTTTTGAATTAATATTCTTTCTTCAGAATATTAGAGATAGAGATATGTAATGTATTATATGAATCTTGTGAACAGGAAAGACTACGATTCTCTACAAGCTGAAGCTCGGGGAGAAAATCAACACAGTTCCTACGATAGGTTTCAATGTGGAAACTGTTGAGTACAAGAACGTTAGCTTTACAGTTTGGGATGTAGGTGGCCAGGACAAGATTCGTCAGCTTTGGAGATTTTACTTCGAAAACACCGAGGTATGCACATTGTAACTCAGTGTTTCAGGTCTGTTTTAGGTGTGGGCATCTATGGCTATGTCCATGCCAAATCTGATCAGAAACTGCTCTTTTGCCATGATAAGATTGCCATGTTTGTGTACTACAAATCGCAGGGTCTGATCTTCGTAGTGGACAGCAACGACAGAGATCGAATGATTGAAGCAAGAGATGAACTTGACAGGCTGATGAACGAAATTGAATTGAGAGAAGTGAAGTTGCTGGTGCTAGCCAACAAGCATGATCTTCCAAAAGCCATGTCGGTGGCCGAAATCAGTGAAAAGTTAGCGCTGCCATCTCTAAGACAACGGAATTGGCACATTCAGAGCTGCTGTGCAGTGACAGGGCAGGGCCTGTATGAAGGTCTGGATTGGCTGTCTACCGCCATCTCTAATCCCAAATGATAAAATACCTGCACATGCAGCAGGGACTAAACATCTGTAAAATATCATCACAATTTTCTACACACCCGTTTGTTTGATCATACAAAATTCTTTGCAATTTGCAAATGGACGCATTCTTCATGTCAACATAAGTGGTGGTGATTGTACCCTTTAAGTTTGTTTTTATATCATCTTCCAAGAGGGAATAATACATTGTTAGATATAACCTGGTAACAAGAGGTTTTCTAAATTTACAAATAAAGTGCAATTATGTGCACCTTCGAGTTGATTTGGTTGGTTGATAGTAAGTAAAGCAATAGTTAGATTCATTAATAAGCTGAAGCTATTCATCTAGTCCAAAAAGTCCAAGTCATAATTTCTTAGTGGACTATGTGTTTTTCCCTTTTGATGTCTTCACTTTCTCAAGAGGATTGGAGTCAAGCTCATGACAACAAGAATGAAATGAATTTAATTGACATTATTTGAGGGAATAAAGAGGTAGAGAGAAGTGAAAAATATTTGGTACTGATGAATTGATCATAATTGAAAAAAATTTAAGGCATGTCGTTTGGCATATTTCAAAACATCATACATAAACTCGTTCATATTGTATATAATTTCCTATTTTGCCTATGCTTAGCATAAGTTTTAATTATAATTTTTCAAATATTTCGATGGCAAGTAGTTACACCTCTTCCATTCTAATAGTTGTGACTTAGTACATAACAATAACTGATTCATCTTCCTCTGATATTCCCAATGAGAGTTTTTTTTATAAGGCCACTCCTAATTCTCATCTTGTTACTCTCAATGATACGACATTAGCGTCATTCATCTATTCATCATCTGAAATTCCTCAACTAACTACTTATCAAGAAATGACACCTGTAATGCAACTTGTTACAAGTCCTAATTCATCTTCTTCTTCAGATATTGGCTCAACACAATTGGAACATTGTTTTGAACATGATGAATTAGTGAGTGATGGTTCATAGGTTTCAATTCACTCAGTCATTGATTCTAGTAAATCCACAATTTCTATATCTACTCAAAATCTAGAGCCTTCTAAGGGCAAAGATTATCCAGAGGTCAAAGCTGATATTCACAGTCAAGAAATTCCTACACCTTCTCAACTAGTTCAAGCAACCACAAGTGGCACATGGTCAATTCACAAATCAGATTCAAAATGAAAAGAAAAATATAAGAGGGAGTTGAGAACTTCACCCATGTTAACGAATCGTCAAAAACAATGAATTACAAGACTCGAGATTCGGAAGGTACAAAATATTATTTTGCTGCTCATCCTCTTGCTTACAAAAATTGAACATCAAAGAAATTGAGGAATTGAGATCCAAATGCTTTTTACAAAGCAAAGATAAAAAGTTTTACTATATATTGTAGCATTGAGGTCAGATAAAAAATCTTATTCATATTTTTTAAATGTAATGGAGGTTTGTCACAAAGCTTATAAAGCTATTAATGCAATAAAAAACTCACGGCTTCAAAGAATGCAGGCACGACTTCAAAAAAATCCAACATTACAATTGTCTCCCAGATGCTTTGAATGCAACTACTTTGCTAAGGCATTTTTTAAGATCCAAAGATGATCCTAAATGTAGTTCTAGGCCAAGTATAGTTGCATCAACAATCACTTCATTTGATGTTAGGCAATTTATACACTAGCTTACTAGTTTGATCAAAATGAATTACCATATGAAATATAATAAAAACCTAAGAAACACATGTTTAGATGTGATCCTAAAACTCTATAAATAAGCTATCCTAAAGCAAGAAATCTTTTAAATCATCATTGAAATTAGACATCTATCAAGCATACATCACAATATCTACACAAATGTAGAAGAGAACCAAAGATGAGATGATGATATCGCTCCAAAATCTTTCACAAATGGAGATGCACAATGTTTCATTTCTCATTTCTATTTGAGAGTGATGACCCTCTCTCTTCTCTCTTGAGTCATTTTCCTAACTTAGCCGCCACTTGGCCAAAACTAGTTATATTGTCCAAAATTGCCAACTAACTCTAAAAATGAGCTATTTGTATGTAAAAGTGACCAAATGAACTCGGTCTCCATTAAACAAAGTCATTTACCCTAATTTCATATGTGTGAGAAAACAATGTGAACTTTACTTACAGTTTTGGCCTCAAATAAGCAAAATAACCAAATACTAGTTGACAATGTTCACACTTCCTCTTCAACTAGATTTGATATTTTCACATCATAACTTTGCTCATCTTAAGAATTAACTCCTTTTAAGAATGAGTATTTCTTTTAAGAATATATAGATATAAAATGGAAAGATTTCATAAGTAACATAAAGAATAGTGTCCATATTGAATGCTTCACTATTTCTTACATCAATTTAACATATCAAGATGAAAATACAACATGAAGAAGTACATAGAATAAGAATGAATAGGTTCCTCCGCACTTCCACCTATGATATCTCCATAAAAAAGCATCAAACATATGTGAAACTAAGAATATGAATGAATGTGTGCTTTCTTCCTCCATATTGCACTTGATTTGAGATCATTGCAACATGAAATGCCATGAATGAGCCTCCATTGCCATCTTGTCATAAGAGTTCTTCAAAACTTTGAAACCTACGAGTGAATACATCCTATAATGATGCTTTCTTCACTCCATTCTCATCAAAAAATTCCAGCAAAGAATATTTTTCCATCATCAAGATCCAAAGGATGAACATAGTTTCAACAAAACTTGGCAATTTTCACACATTGACATAACATTGCTTAAACATGAAATAGGATACATAAGGTAGGATAGAAACACATTTATGTGATATTCCTTTGACTTTATTGAAGTCTTAAATAACCTTCAGAAACATATTCTTGGTGAGTTGTAGTGGAATGCGACATTTTTCAGATAACAGAGTCAGTGCCAGTGCATACTATTGGGGCACTAATGCACAACTAGGAGTAGTTTATCAATGATTAAAGAGGTTGTGGTAGCAAATTATATTGTGAAATTAGGATCATGTTCTATGTTTGCATATCTAATAGATCATTTGAATTCCATTGACATCTTCATGGTAGGCCACGTGTCATCCTTGACTTTCATCACAATTTTTCAAAGTTGTATTATAGTATGAGTCATAGTCCACATCTAGGGTGCTCACTCTAACAAGGCAAATTCTTCAAAGCTATCAAAAGAAAGGTGAAAGTGCTAACTCTTATGTGATGAGAGTTAAATCTCCTAATGGTGGACTTAGCTTGTGTTAGTGATGCTATTGGTAGCATTGAGATTTTTCAAATACTTCTTAATGGATTATGAGGGTTATGCTAATCTTGTTCAAAGTTTTGCTATTCAAAAACCTTAGCCATCTATTGAAGAATTGTAAGAGGTGTTGGTGGCCAAAGAGGATAGGGTTATCAATGTCAAGACTAGAAGTGAACCTACTTATTTGAAAGGGAGATCATTCTAATAATTTGCAAAATAGAGTTCATGACGGTAGAGATATTCACTAAAGTGTTATCATTTGACAATCATTATAAGTTTAGCAACATGTGTGAAGAAAATCAACTGGTTTTGTCATTTGTTATTTGGCATATTGAGGCCAATTGTGTTGAATTTCTATGCTCAAGACCAAATCCATTCATCAATGAACATCCTGAAAAATTCTAACTCAACTGACAAATCTGAGAAAGTCGACAAACTGACTCAGCCGACATATTGGACCAAGCCGACAAATCCGACAAAGCCAACAGATCTGATAAGGCCGAACTATCTGACCAGGCCGAAGAATCTGATGAGGCCAAACAACCTGATGAGACCAAACTATCTGATCAGGCTGAACTATCTGACCAAGTTGAACTATCTAACCAGGCCGAACTATTTGATGAGTCTGAACTATCTGACTTCGTCATTAGGGAAAAGTTGATCCACGACTTTATGGCAGTTTACCTACTTGTGCATAATCTTTATTACTTAAAAGGTGGTTACCAACTACAAGGCGGTTGTAATTAATTAAGTAGGTAGAAAAGCATGACCCGAAAGACTTAAAAATATCTTGTAATAAATATATTTTTAATTAGTTATATATAAAAGACAGAAGCTCTAAAATATTTGCGATTCACTGAATTGCGCTCATCAGCTTCACGCCAATGTACTCACCTTCTGATTTTTATACGAGTACAATTTTACACTACTATTTTTATTCTATTGAACATAACTACTGTTTATTCATCTTGATTATTGTTGGTAATTGTTACACTTCCGAGATCTACAACTGTCCATTGTTCTACTTTCGCTGCTATCCCACTGATTTTTGACATGGTATCAGAGCGGGTGGTTTAGTAATCTACATTTCTATTGTAGGTTATCAGTCTTGTTTTTACCAAGACATCATTCACAGCAAGTGCACAGCCAACAGTATTCTGATATCGTTGTTTCTACTAATATGACTCTATTATCGAGTCTACCTTATGCCTATGAAAATTGAGTCATAGCAATTTCGACCCAGGAACATCTCACTCTATCAAGAGTAATTTCGATGCTACTACAAGAGGAGATCAGAAGAACTGCATCCTCCTCGTGCTCAAGATCGGATCCTCAAGCTCTATATTCCAAAAGAAATCAGAAGCTAAGATCCAAGAGATCTACATTGTCAGATTATCCTGACAAGAAGAGCAACATGCAGCAACATGTACCAAATGAAGCATCAATTTCAGAGCCTTCATCATTTCAACAAAGATATAAGCTATTTTATAAATATTGTAAGAAGATTGGTCATCTCATCAAGGATTGCCGAACTTTGAAGTACAAGAAGAAGAAGAAGAAGAAGTAGTTCCAACAACAAGCCAATACTGTTACAACCAGTCACGCGATCCAGCAACAAGAGGAAGATGAAGTTGTCTTTATGACCAAGGTTGAAGAACATTAGGATATTGACTCCTGGTACTTGGACTCCGGAACAACTCAACATACGACTCACCATCGAGACTGGTTCCAATGCTACAAGCCATTCTCCCATTCAAAAGTTGTACAACTTGGAGACAACTCATCTCATTCTATCGAAGGTGAAGGAACAATCAAATTTGAGTTTCAGAAAGGTGATGTAAAGTTGTTGTCTACCAACGTTCTTCATATTCCTAACTCTACCAAGAATTTGCTTTCGATAAGCAGAGTCACTGATTCTGGTCGAAGGGTATATAGAGGGCCACATTATACTCGATAAGTCTAGAAAACTTTTAGCTTTCGGTAGACGATATAGCTATCTTTACAAGCTTAGTCACTGATATTCGACAAGTAACCAAGCTCTTCATTCATCCACTTCTGAATCGACTGATATGTTTTGGCATTGTAGATTAGGCCATTTAAACTTCAATAGTATTCAGCAAATGTCGACTCAGAATCTAGTGCAAGATCTTCCTTCTGTTAGCAAACCAACTTTTTCATGTGAAAGCTATATTATCAGCAAGCATACAAGAAGTCCTTTTATTTTTTATTCAGTTCATACTTCCAAAGGTTTGTTTGATCTTGTACATACCGAAATTTGTGGCCCTATGTAGACTGCTTCCACAAGGGGAGCTCTCTATTTTCTAACGTGCATTGGTGACTGCTCTCGAAGAACTGTTATTTGTTGTCTGAAGGACAAATTCGAAGCTTTCAAGTTATTCAAGTAGTTCAAGGTGTCTACTAAAAATTAGACCCAGAGAAAAATCAAGGCTCTATGTACTAATGGAGTGGGAGAATTCATCTCCACTGAATTCAAGGACTTCTACAAGGTCAATGGAATACATCAGCAATACACAACCAGCTACTCACCACAAAGACGTAGCTGAGAGGAAGAATCAGACACTCATCAAAAGTGCCAAGAGCATGTTCGCCTATGCCTCTCTTTTAAAAAAATTTTAGGTAGAAGTTGTTACCACAACCGCCTATCTGTAGATACGATCCATCACAACATGATGACAAAAGAAACTAGAAATGACATGAAGATCTATTTTTTTTTAAATTTTTAATTATTTTTTTTACAAAATACGAATATTTAAGATGCTTTAAAAAATAACATCTTATTTTGTCAAAATTTAAATTGTTAAAAAAACTTAGGTAATGAATTATTATAAACATTTTCAAATTAGTATATATTTAGTAAAAATATTAATTAAAATAAAATCATTAATCACATAATCACTGAAATAAAAAATATATTATTCATACTTATTAAAAAAAATTGAAAAAATATTTTAAGATTTTAATATACTTCTTAAATAATAGTGCTTGTATTAAATAATAAATTTTTATAACTAAAGCGAAAAAAAAAAATTGTTGTTTTTAAAATTTTTAAATTTTTAAAAAATAACACTTTATAGAAATACTTGAAATCTAGACAAACATTCAAATATTTAAACATAATGAAACAAATAATGATTACAAAATAAATGATCTTAAATCAACCAAAACTAGATGATTTATAAAAAATTAGCTCTTACTATTGTCTCATTTTATTGTTTTGAGATATAAAAAAGTTGAGCTATTTGAAATCTAATCAATTCAAATAACATGTTTTTTGAATAATATGAAATGAATAATTATATACATTTTAAAAATTAAAACACTATTTTATTTTTTGCATTACTTACCATCAATAAGATTGCAAATGATTACAAATAAATTTTAAAAATTTAATTAATCTTAAAAATTTTAAGACACATTAAAATAAAAAAACTCAGTTTTTATAATAATAAAATAAAATACAAATCATCAATGTCATTAATATTTTTTTTTTGGAGGAGTTTCGGTAGAACATTGGTTACCTCCACCATCTCCTCAATAGTAACAACATAATCTTGAATTAAGACATCAACAAATTCTATCGTGTTACCAACTTTCTCACTAGCGGGAGGTTGTGGTTCCTTCGATAAAGAAATTATTGAGTTTTGATTATTTGTGTTCTTGTCTATCTCTATCAACTCATCCGACAAAACTGACAAAGATTTCATTCTTATTTTTATAACTTATACTAAACTTGAATCTAGTTTTACAACAGCAACATGTCTGTCTTTCTGAACAGCACATGCGTTGGCAGTACCACTGCCACGAAATAGATCTAAAATCCAATTTTTTGGGTACAAAAAAATATCAATTAAATAATCTATTAACTGTTGTGACTTTTGATAGAGACAAGCCACAAAACCTATCATCAAATTTATGAGTTTCTTTGTGACTATTAATAATTGAAACAAGTTTCCAAAGCTAGTTAGCCCAATGATATTGTAATGCAAAGAATAATAACAAATCATTATATATTCTAGTTTATTGCAAAGTCGCGCACCAATCGAGTTCCAAACATTGGGCTTGTACTTCCAAAAAAAAATGATTAAGTAGAAAGTATTAAGAAAAATAAATTTTTTTAAACCATGCTAATTGTAGAATAAATAACAAATTAAACATGAATAAATTTAACTAACCACACAACATTTTCAGTTCTAGCATTGTAGAAAATCAAAAGAGCTTTCTAAACTGATACAAATTGCCAACATGAATGAAAAATAATAACTCTCCAAATAGGACATATTGTCACCTCCAAAAAGCCATGGATGACATTGTGGATTTTAGTGTATTTGAAAGGAGAATCATCGTTTAATATTTCTTCCATTTGGAATCTATATAAAATAGGTACAATACATAGTGTGTAAGGTCTTTTTCTGTAAAAATTTATTGATTTCTCTACAGTTGTCTTTTTCAATAATATAAGTGCAATTCACTCCTTGTCTTTCTTTTTTTCCTTTGCCCTCAGAATATCTCTTAAACTATTCTTAAAGGACTTTTTTCTTTTTTTTTCTGTAGAGCTCTGAAAAAAAAATGAGCTATGCCTAGCATGGAAGAAAAAAATTAAAAACTTTATTAACTAAATACAACTCTAAAATACCTATGCCAATCATGGGTAAAGTGAATATCATGTCTCTAAATAATATCAAAACAGAAGTCAATATTTCATTTTTGCTGCCGAGAAGATAAAGCCTCTAGCACTCCTCAAAATCTTGACAATTCAATCTTGTCACAAGCATTTCTTGGACTTTCATAAATAGTTTGTGTCTACAATATATATAAAGTGCATATGATAATACTTTTAAAATAAAAAGATCAAAAATAAAAAGTAAAATGAAAAAGACATTCTTTCTAAAATAAAAATTATCTCTAAAATTCTCTTCCCATTTTCGCAAGGAAGAGCTGTCCATCAATACCCCTTGAGAGAACACTTATGGTTAATTTTGATGAATTGATCTCTTACATATTCTTCCACTCAAATATTCTCATCTCAGTAGGAATGGATTTCAATGTTTGAGTGGAAGTTGTTACGTTTTTTTTGGATTTTGATACCCCTTGCATTGGTTGGTCTTTTATTTTAAAATGTTTTCATTTATCAAAAATTTATCAACAAAAGCCCAAACCTATAAAAAAAAATTATGCAAAATATTATAATTAGGAATAAAATAAAATGAATAATTCCATGACAAGCATAGAACTCTGATAAGCATCACAATCTATGATAAAAATTAACAATTCACGACAAGCTTTATAATTTACAGAGAACATAGTTGAGCATGACAAGCATAACAAAAAAAAATATCCATAATGAACATAACAAACAAAAATTTACCTACCCACTATGAAATGCAAGCTGATAGAAATTATCATATTTTGTGAAGCTCTACGCTAGATTCTTTGTATCGAATGGTAGGCTTGTCTCTTATGCACAAAGAGCTTTGAGCTCTGGCTTCTTCATTAAAAAAAAATCAAATTCTCTAAATTATAGTCATTTTCATTTTATAATCTTGATCAATATTGTGGTCTCAAGCAAGGAGTTTAGCTTCATCCACTATCAACCAAACAAAGGCTATGACATTGACATTGTGGAAGGAAATTACGTAGGAGTATTCTTGGGACAACTAGTTGTGAGCTTATAAACTATAAATACTTCCAAGAATTAAAAAATGATAAGAATCAAGATTGAAAAAATCAAAATTTTCAACATTGTTGGATTCAGAAGAGTCAACTAAAACTACGAAAGGAGTAACAATAGCTTGCGTATGGCCTTTAATTTTTATTTTCAAAATATGTACATGAGTTATGTTTGGCTCCCTAACCTCCATGGGCCTATCATCGGTAGCAGGGCCAATGGTTGATTTGTCACATTCATCAATGTCTAGAATCAATGTGGTTTCTCGAATTTGTTTTGTTTTATGAATCTCTTCTCTGATTCTTGCAACATCATAGCTATTTTGTGTGAAAAATTGTCAACAATTACTAATTTGTTGGTTTATTGGCGTTTTTGGAGGCCAAGATGAAATCTCAAGTTAGAGATGATTTCATATTTGTCAATGAAGGCCTAAATAGTGTTTGTACTATTTTTGGCAAGTAGATAAGTGGATGAGGTCAATTTTGGCCCCATTCTATTTGGCTAAATTTGATACATTGCATCTAGACTATTATTTCTAGGTTATTGGTGAGTTACTAAGAAATTACCATTTAGGACAAGTTTAGGGCAATTGGCCAAATGACATTTTGACAGTTATAAATAGCAGTAGCATTGTGGAAAACACATCATTGTATTCTCATTCTATATGGAAAATTCATCTCTTGAGTTTCTATGTCCATGTCTTGTGTTTATCTCTTGATATCTTGATTTTCTATGTGTAGAATGTTGATTTTATGGTTGATAAAGGTTCCACACGTGTGAAGGACAATAGGCTGATGTTGTTGTATGGACAGGGACAATATCATACTATATTTTCATGTTCATGATTAGATCTTAGTGATTTATGCAATTCTAGCATGCCAATCTTGATGGATTCTATCTTGTTACTAAATCTAGATGTGCACTCCAAATTGGCCCAAGATCAAAGATCCATCAATTGTGTTTTGGATCTATATTTTTCACATGGTATTAGAGCAGGTTGTAGGCCAAAGTTGGTATTTATAAAAATCTAGACGTGGATTTGAAGGCGCCATATATTCTATGTGGATTTGTAGGTGTTACTAGATCAAATCTTGTATTTTCAAGTATAGAAAGTGGATCTTTGTGGTCCAATCATCATTTTAGATCAAATCACTTGTGGATGGCTGATTTTTTAAACTACTTACTGAAATGTGGAGACAAAATTTTCTTATTATTGTGGATGGTACATTCTATTAGATGAAATATATAGATTCTAGCTTTTGCATGTAGCTTTTGCTTGATTCAATATTTTGCATTTTTGGTGAAACCCTAAATTTGATAGGATCTCTTGATTTGAAGTTGCTAGACTTTTTCAAGAGTGTGTTTCAATTTTAGGTGTTGGAAAAAGTTCATCATATTGTGTTTAGATCTATTGTGATCAAGAAATCAAGATTTTATGTGCTAGGATTTGCTAGAAAGAGAAAAAGGAGAGGCTAGAATTGTGATTTCTTGTTGAATTTCATTTGTTGATTTTGAAGGGAGTACTAAGTGCATCCGAACAAGTTCAAGGAGAAGATTAGATCATTGCAAGATGGCAACCTCAATTGGCTTCATGTTGGAAGGCAATGATAGACTTCCCTCAATCAACTATTCTACCTGGAGCTAAGGATGGAATCCTTGCAAGAGGTGAATGAGTTATGGATATTGTTGTAGGTGTGGAGGAGAGACCTTTGGCACCTCAAGAACAATTGGCAAGAGGGCAAAGAAAGCTCTACATGTGATCAAGATGAATGCTACAAATGAACTTCTCTAGGAATTTGGTAAGTGTACTTCATCAAATGAGGCTTGGGAAGCTTTGAAGAAGCTTTATGAGTCCAAGTATACATCAAGGGTTCTAACTCTTTTAGGAGACAAATCTTTCAAAGTATGAAAAAGAAGGATGAAAGCGCTCATGCTTTTGTTTTGAGGGTTAAGACATTCAATGATGAGTTAGCATGTATTGATGAAAGCATTAAGGAAGTAGAACTTGTTCAAATTGTTCTTAATGGCTTGTGGATAATCATGCTAATCTTGTTCAATTTTTTGCCGTTCAAAAGACTTTGCCAAGTATGGTGGATTTGCAAGAGATAGCCCTCTACCATCACATGAAGCATTCACCATAAGCAATTACCAAAGAAGATGGAAGAAGAACACGCACACTCACTCAAACCTCTATCACACTATATTATACTAAATGTAAAATGTACAAATAAAACCTGAACCCTGATAGAGAGGGAAAAAATTAGGAGTAGACTTACAGTTGGTAACAATTGTCAATAATAAAGTGCATCATAAATAGTAACAATAAAGTTTATCATTGATTTCCAACACTCTCCCTCAATGAAAAAATTACATTCTTCTATTCCTAATAGAGTACAAAAATTCTCAAATTTACATCTACCTAATAACTTAGTAAAAATATATGTCACTTGATCTTCATATTTACAAAAAAAAAGATCAATGGCTCCATCAAGAATTTTCTCTCAAACAAAATGATAATGTACTTTGATGTGCTTGGTTCGCACATGTAGAACTGGATTTTTGGCAAGGTGAATGCAACTTTGATTGTCGCAAGATATAGTAGTCGCATCCACCTGTGGTTGATCTAAATTTACAAGCAATCTTCGTAAACATACCGCTTCTTGTGTAGCATTGTTGAGTGCTCGATATTCGGCTTTCGTTGAGGATAAGACTACTGTAGGTTGCTTTTTGTTGCTCCATGAAACTGCAGATGTACCATAACTGAATGTTAGCATAGAATGTTAACATCTGTGCTAACAGTAAATGTATGAACACTAGTAGATCTTCTGTCATCAATATTACCTACCCAATCAGCATCTGTATAACCTACCAACATTGGCACTTTAGACTGATCATACTTTAAACCAAAATTCAATTTCCCTCGAATGTATCTGAGAATACGTTTAGCAGACTTCCAGTGTGCTTGACTAGGATCTTGCATAAATTGACTAACAACACCAACAACATAAGAACTATTGGGTTGTGTGTGTGTGTGTGTCAAATAGATCAAACTACCCACTAGCTGCCTGTACAAGTAAGCATCCACTTTCTCATATTCAACATATGCAATAAGCTTAGTGTTGACATCCATAGGTGTACTCAAAGACTTACAATCCTGCATATTGAACTTATAAATCAAATCTCGTGCATATTTGCTTTGTGTAAGAAAGACCATGTCTTCTTTTTGCCATACTTCAATGCCAAGACAATAGTGCATCGATCCTAGATCGCTCATGTCAAAAGCATTGGAAAGATCTGATTTGATTTCATCAATTAAGCTCTCATACTTCTTGTAATAAAATCATCCACGTACAATACAATGAACAATATATTTGAATATTGCCTTAGAATGTAAAGATTAGGATCAACATCACTCTTTACCATTCCAGTGCTTTCTTCAATCCATAAATATTGTTGAGCTTACAAACAAGATGCTCTCTCTCTGGCTCAACAAATCCTCACTAAGTACACCTCTTCATCCAACACTCCATTAAGAAAAGCAGATTTGACATCCATTTGCTGAATCTTCCAACCATATAAAGTAGAAATAACAATGATAGAACGTATAGTTACCATCTTAGCTATGGGTGAGAAGGTTTCTTCAATATCAATACCTTCCTACTGCTCAAATCCTCTCACAACAAGCCATACTTTGTACTTGTTGAGTTGCCCATCCACTCCATATTTGATTTTGTATATCCATTTGCAAGTGACAAGCATCTTACCATCAGGTAGCTCAACCAAGTTCCACGTCCTATTTTTTGATATAGCTTCCATTTCTATTTACATAGCTTCACGCCACTCCTCGTGCTCCTTTTCTTTATCAAAAGTTTTTGCTTTTTGAGCCTTGAGCACAGAACCCATTAGGGCTAGATTCATCTCTAATCTTGTAGGAGGTTTTTGATTTCTATTTGATCTTCTAAGCTCTCCCTGCACACTAAATTTTCAAGATTATCTCCCTTCTGTGCATCATCTGTGACTGATAAGTACCATTTAGGTACTCTCTTGGGAACTTCAGCATCAGGCTTGCCTTTGTCTATTTGATCTTCCACATCAAAATCCACTTCCTTCTTGACTTCTATTTTTGCTCCCTCATCAAAAGATTCAATGATTACTTCAAATTGTTCACCTCGACCCATCTCATAAAATGTTGCATCCCTAGAAATCACAAGCTTCTGTGCATTCATGTCATACATCATTTATGCCTTGGCCTTCTCATCATATCCAAAGAAAATACACCTGACAGCTTTTGCATCCAATTTTCTTCGTTTCTCATCAGGAACATGAGCAAAAGCATCACAACCAAATACTCTCAAATGAGATATATTGGGTTTCTTTCTAGTAAAAGCTTCATGAGGTGTCTTGCCTTCCACAAATTTTGTAGGACACCGATTCAAGATGTGCGTAGCTGTGCTACAAGCTTCTACCCAAAAGGTGTTTGGAAAACCTTTTCTTTTGAGCATTGCCCTGGCCATCTCAACAATGGATCTGTTCTTTCATTTTGCAACTCCGTTTTGTTGTGGTGAATAAGGTGTTGTAGTCTGCCTCTTGATCCCTTGATCTTTCCAAAAGTCAATAAATTCTATTGAAAAGTACTTACCACCTCCATCAAATCTCAAAGTCTTGATGCGACATCTTGTTTGCTTTTCAACTAGTGCCTTGAATTCCCTGAACTTAGCAAAAGCATCGGATTTCTTGCTTATGAAATAAATCCAAATGCATCTACTATAATCATCAATGAAGGTAATAAAGTAATAGCAGCCCCTGAGAGATCTAGTCTGCATTGGTCCACATAGATCATTGTGGACAAGATCTAGGATGCCATTGGCTCTCCTTGCTCCAATTTTAAAAAACCTCTCTCTATGTTGTTTTCCCAAAATGAAATCTTCACATATTTTTCCTTCAAAAGAAATATCAGGCAATCCAATAACTAGATTACCTCTTTTGAGAGTCTGTAAACTTTGAGCATTCAATTTGTAGAGTCGATTCTCGTTGACTCTAGCTCTTGTAGTAATCACTTTGTAGTGATTCTTGATGTCTTTGATAAGACATTTGTTGCTGTCAAACTCAACCTTGAGTTGTTGATCAGCCATCATCCCAACAGATAGTAGATTGTTAGCTAAGTCGGGTACATATTGCACATTGCTTATCCGCTTTATCATCCCGCTTGCTAATTTCACTGACACCACTCCAAATCCTGTAACAGATAACAATTGGCCATCAGCTTGTCCAACTTCATCTCCATTGTGGATTTTCTTGAATTTCGAAAACAACTCCTTCCTCAAAGTCATGTGCTTGGATGCTCCACTATCGATGTACCAGACATCCTTGGCTTCATCACTTGTCATTAATGCTGCAATGAACAAGTTTGCACTCTCACCTATATCATCTTCATATTGATGTTGATCAACGTAGTTGTCTTCATAATGATCATCATAATTGCCCTCTTGCCATTTTCCTTTTCTTTGTGCTATCTCCTTCTGTTTCTTGAAGACTATTCAATCTCAACTGCATGATCTCACGATCTTGTACTTGCTCTCCAACTGCTGCTAATTGGTCATGAATCTCTTTGATCTTTAGTCAATGATCGTCAATTGTTGTACCATCATCCATCCGCAATGTATGCAACTTCGTCTTCAAAAATAGTATTTGAGATGTGTTTGTCATTTCAAACAATGCCTTCAATGTATCCCATGCTTCTTTCGACCTTTCTGAATCCGAAATGTAGGGAATAATTGCATTTCTAATTGATAAGTTGATGACATTCTGTGCTTTCCATTTTCTCCTGTCACTGGCCTTGTCTCTTCACCTATTATGATCTCCCATAGCTCTTTTCCATCAAAATGTTCTACAGTTTGAATTTCCAAACTGCATAGTTGCCAAATCCTTCCAATTTGCTTAAATCATTGAGGACACTCTCTCTTAGAGTTGCCATTACTAGATAGACAAGACCAGATCGCAAGTATGGCTCAGTCTAAGCACACAACTTGTCTCCAAATTTATCGCACCACCAAATTGTACAACCTTGGTTGTACACCTAATATTGGTTCAACGCGCAAGTGTACGACTACTCAGGATCTTCTTGGTCTCGTGCGCATTGATCCGATATTAGTATGGATATGCAATATCAATTTGGCACACGGGTGTACGACCGCTCGGGAATTTCTTCAGCTCGCGTGCGTTGATCCGATATCAGTACGGATCAAGATGAAAAGTAGAGGGAATATAGATGAAAAGTAGAGAAAATATCAAAAATGTGAAAAGTATGAAGCCTCATAAATTCTAAATGGCAATACTAGACACTATCTAGTGTGATCTGCAGTTTTTCAAACAGAAAAATGAGAGATTTCTTGGCAAACCTCTCTCACAAATGGCACTTTTCACAAAAGCTAGGAAATATTGTAAGAATATCCCCACTCAATAGATTTTTAATCTGTATGATGCTGCCCTGGCATTTGTGATGCCTCCGGGACTATGTCTTCATTCCTTGCTGATGATTTTGAGCTCCAAAACCTACAAAATATACCAAGGAAGGATTCCTTCTAGTCGTTTTTGTCTCTCCAAGCTTTCACCTCCTATGAAGGACTTTCTAACTTTATTGCAGAGCTTGTGACAAGTTGTATCCATTGATCAGGCATGCAAAACTATCGTAGCTCTAATACCATGTCATCAATCAAATAAGCAACATCAAACAATCACCAAAGAAGGCAGAAGAAGAACATGCACACTCACTCAACACCCTATCACACTATATCATACTGAATGTAAAATGTACAAATAAATCCTGAACCCTGATAGAGAGAGAAAAATCTAGAAGTAGACTAATAGACTAGCCTACGACTAATTACAGTTGGTAACAACTGTCAATAATAAAGTGCATCGTAAACAATAACAATGAAGTGTAACAATGGTTTATCATTGATTTCTAGCATATGTCACTATCATCTTGTCAGGCCGAGTACAAGGCCCTTACAACAACAACAAAAGAGGTGCTATGGATCAAAAGACTATTACTAGAGCTCAAGTGCATCAAAGATGAAGATCTACATATGATCAAGTGTGACAACATCTCGGCTCAAGCCCTTGCCAATAATCCTATCTTCCATGCAAGGAGCAAATATATTGAAGTTGCACACCATTTTGTAAGGGAAAGGCTTATTGGATGAGAGATCAACTTGGAGCACATTGGATCATGCATTGCCAACCTTCTCACCAAGCCATTGCTCAAGAGTGCTTTCATCAAGCTTAGATCCAATCTTGGCTTGATTCCAAAGTCCATGTTAACTTAGAATAGATATCTTTATAGGAGGAGTGTGATGTAAAAGCTATCTATGTTGAGTTTAGGGGTACTTAGACTTTTTAACCTTACACACATGTTAGTAGGTGATAGGGCCAAGTTTAGAAAGTGATGTAGCTCGAGCTAGCTTAGGCTTTCTACACATGGAATGTTGAGAGAGGGTGAGTGATACTTTCTTATGTGTTGTCTTGAGATCATGTGACCAATCAAAAGAGAGAGATCCATGAAATTGGTCCAATCAAATTTGAGGGCCCGTATGTCACTAAGACAATCAAATTAGGAGGAGAAAAAAGAGGGGTGCAATCATATTCCACTCTCCCTAGCTCGAGTTTCTACTAGTATGTGAGAGAGGACCATTTGATACTAAGTTTTTTGGAGATTGTGTGAGATTATACACTTAGATATTTTGTTGCTTTCTCTCTCTACCCGAGAGCTAGTACTTGTATTCTATCTTTACTTGAGAGCAAGCCTTTTCTATACTTAATTTTTTTCATTATGAGTTGCCTTGACATGTGAGTGGACTTTGGTGAATGATTTATGCATGTTTCATGTGCTCTTGCCTTAGATTTTTGAGGATAGATCTTGAAATCCATCAAGTGCTTGATCTTTGTGCAATCACCCACATCTTAGGAGATCAATCACACATTTTGGGTTGTTCCCACACGTGTGAAAACTTCACATCCTTTAAGTTAGATCTTGTTCAAAGTACTATCACTTTATCTCTTAATCTGAAATTTCATTCCAAGTCCAACCACATTGAGATAAAGCATCATTATATCAGAGACAATGTACTTAGTCAAAAAATCACACTTACATCTTGCAGAACTCATTTTATGGTAGTGGACATTTTTAGAAAGGCATTATCGAAAAGAAATCATATTATTTTTAACAATGTGTTAAATCTAAACATCAAGATTTTTCAGGATCCACATTAAGGGGAGTGTTACATTTCTATTTTTGATAAAATCAAAGGTAATGTGGACTTGCTGAAAATACTTGTACACATTGTAAATAAATCACTCAATAGAATTCTGACAAGGTCAAATCGAATAGAAAAACATCGAAATTCTAATCTCGGATCATATCAAAATTCAAGTATTGGATTAGATCAAAATTTCAAGATTGAAATTAAATTAGACCTCTAGGCTTGAATTAGATCAAATAAAAAATCCATGATTGAAGTAAAATTAGACCCCAAGGTTGTATTGATTCTCAAGTTTGAAATAGAATTTGATTCATAGGTTCAAAATAGATTTCAATCCCTATGGTCGAAATGGAAACTACAACACACTTTAGTAGTGGAATGCGATGTTTTCTGAATAATAGAGCCAATGCTCGTGCATACCATTAGAGAATTAATGAACATCTATAAATAGGAGTAGTTCATTAGTGATTAAATATGTTGTGGTAGCAAATTATTTTGTGAAAATTAGGATCATGAACTATGTTGGAATTTTTGACAGATCATTCAAATAAGTAGAAATTTTCAATTTTTTGAATATTGTTTTAGAAAAGTCAAACTGGGTAGATGTGTTGAATGAGACTACACATGTATTGTTTTCTGACAAACTGTTCTTGAAAATTGTGAAAAACTTAATTCTAAAAAATAAGCCTTCTCGCACTTTGTTGTACACCTTTGAACGGTTCATTGTTTTTCAACACTTCCTCTTGAAACAAAAATTTCAAACACTTAACCAATTTTGAGACTATATCTTAATAATTCAAAGTTCTTCCTGCCAAGTGCCTTTTGTGAAAATAGTAAAAGTTATCTACATGAGTTTTGGGGGTCTTTGACTTTTCTACCCCTTGTACATATGTTAGTAGATGATTAGGCCAAAAATTAGCTCTTGTCTAAGCTCAAGGTAGTGTAGGCTTTTGGTTAGCTTTGGCACAAAGAGTACATTTTTGAGACACAATACTAAATTTGAGGATGCAACATTTAAGGGAATACTACATGCTGACGCTCGTTCTACAGCCAAATTTCTCTATGAACAAGTTATAGTTCAGTTCGGATGTCCTCTAGCAAACATGTTATTCCACCTGGAGCAACTCTTTGAAACACGAAGGATCAGCATCCATGCTCAACAAGTCCACAAACGACGACAAAAAGCATGGCATGATCAATCATTGAAACTTAGATATTTCCAGGTTGGAGATAAGGTCCTGCTATATCAGGCCAAAGCCTTCAAAGGCAAACTGAAATTTTCTGGTCAAGGACTTTACATCATTAAAAAATCTTTGCCTCTGAATATGTACAACTTAAACCCTTCAAGACGATATCCTCGACACTGTGATCAATGAGAGCCGACTGAAAAAGTACAATGAACCCTGTTTTTATCTTGATATGTATTAGTTGTTTTCTTTTCTACTATTTTTTTTATTTGTCTGCATGCCATTTCGACAACATTTTTGCTGTGCTTTCTTGTTCAAACCATCAAGATACCATCAGATCTGGTACACCAACAGTTTTCTCTGAGAAAATCACAAGAGTCATTAGTTTCAGAATAAAAAAATTTCACAACATCTCAGATAGAATTTGTCTGACCCTTTTTTGACAGTGCACGATTCATTTTTAGCCTCCGCGAATTTTGTCTTAGAGACAAAAAATTTTAAAAATAGAAAAAAATACTTTTTTTCATCAGATATCCACTATCAGAATTCGCAAACAATTTGCTGGAGCTCAAATTGATCCTCACGATTTCTCTGTTATCTCTACGAATTCTGATCAAATACATTTTTGCACTGTCAAACGTTTTTTCTCTTTTGGCATAAAAAAATCACTTACAAGAATTTGCAGGCCCTCAGAACGTTGCCTCGAAATTCACGACCATCATTAACAAATCGTGGACACTGAGGACGAGCTTGAGGGAAGGTGCTCAGGCCTCCTCTTGCCTCCTTTCATTGGCCTTTAATTGTGGCATGGTTTTAAGTGTTTATTGCTTAGTTTAGCCGCCATTCTTATTATCGCCCTTTGGTGGTTACATAGGATTTAGTAATCTTGCTAGTTGGGTTTGCCTTAGCAAGAAATTTTATTGTTGTCATTAATAAGCTTTATTTCTGTTACGGGCACTAGTTGGTCAAGCCTTAGTGTTCTCATCCCTGTTGATTCTTTCCGTATTCTGTTGAAGCTTGTTGTAGAAACTTAAAAAGTGGACGAATCTCTACATCCCTATACTACACTCGTAAGTAGATCTAGCCATCGCGTAAACTAGAAATACTTCCAACATGTGGAAAAATGTGTGAGGCATGTGGCCTTGCAAAGTCACACAAATCTTCTTACAAGAGATCTTCATCAAGATCTCCCTCTCCCTTGGATCTCATACATTTTGATGTACATAGTTTTTCAAATGCAAGTAATGGAGGTGCCTTGATGTATGTAACTTTTATAGATGATTGTACTAGATTCACATGGATTGAGTTACTATCAAAGAAAAGTCTTGTTTATGAAGCTTTCATTAAGTTCAAGTCTCTAGTTGAGAAGCAACTCAGTACTTCCGTCAAATCACTAAGATGTGATAATGGAGGAGAGTACACCTCCAATAAAATGAGAGACTTTTGTGAGATCAATGGCATTAAATTGCAATACACTTGTTCCTAGGCCCCCCAACAAAATGGGGTGGCCGAGAGGAAAAATAGGAGTCTATGTGAGTGTGCAAAGTCTTTAAGACTTGATGCATCACTTCCCATCTCATTTTCGGGAGAAGCTATATACTTGTGTAATAGACTTCCTAGTAGTGCTATTGATGGGATCTCACCTTATCAAGCCTTGTTTGGTAGGAAACCCCAATGTAAAAGATTTTAAAATCTTTGGATGTATTTGTTATGTCCACATCCCTTTGGAGACAAGAAGGAAGGAAGATGCTACCTCCTTCAAAGGGATTTTTGTTGGCTATGGAGAAAATAGCAAGGGCTATAGGATATATGATCCTATATCCAAGAAAGTAAAGGTAAGCAAGGATGTACTTTTTGATGACTCACAATTTGCTAAGATCTTGTCTAATGGATCTAACCCATTGTGCATTGAGGATCTTGACAAACCCAAGGATGGAGACAAGGATCCTAGTCAAAGGGGGCCGAGAAGATCATCAAGAAGCAAGGCCGAGCCCTCAAGGCTCACCTATGTGGACAAGGGAAAGCAAAAGGGAGACTCTACGTCTTCTACCTTTTACTCTTTCTTAGCTACATTGCTTGAAGAACCATCATCTTTTGAAGAAGCATATAGATCTAAAATTTGGATGCAATGCAAGTAGAGTATGATGCATTAGAAAAAAATCATACTTGGAATCTTGTAAATCTTCCAAGAGGGAAGAAACCACTTGCATGTAAGTGGATTTATAGAGTAAAGTACAATCAAGATGGATCTATTAGTAAGTACAAGGCTAGTCTTGTTGCTAAGGGATTTCTTCAAATAAAAGGATTGGATTATGAAGAAACATTTGCACCTATAGCTAAGCTTGTAACATTAGATTAATCATTTGCATTGCTACTTTGTTCAAGTGGGATCTCTACCAAATGAATGTGACAAATTCTTTCTTGAATGGCTTTTTAGAAGAGGAAATCTACATGATGCAACCCGAGGGCTTCATCAAGGTTGGTGAGGAGCAAAAAGTGTGCTACTTAAGGAAGAGCCTATATGGCTTGAAGCAAGCACCTAGAGCTTGGTACTCTAGGTTGCATGTTTTCTCTATTCCCTTGGCTTTGTACTAAGTGCTTATGAACCTTCTTTATATTTCAAATGTAATGAAGGAATGATCATCATTTTGGTGCTTTATGTTCATGAAATCATTATGACAGGAAATGATGATGAAGGCATAAGCAAAGTAAAAGTTGATTTATCTAGTGAGTTCAAGATGGTAGATCTAGGCTTATACTTGGGATAGAAGTGTCTAGAAGTAGCAATTGTACTTTCATAAGTCAATCTAAGTATGCTACTTCCATTCTTGAAAGGTTTGGTATGAAAGATTGTAAGGGGATTGACACCCCTATGGAGCATATTGTGAAAGCAACTAATGAAGGTGATGAAGCATCCTTTGAGGACATCACCCTCTTCAGGAATCTTATAGGCTCTCTAATCTATTTAACCATCACTAGACCTGACTTAAGCTTTTGTGTAAGCAAGTTGAGTCAAAGTATGCAAGCTCCTTTAGTTCATCATTGGAAAAGTGCCAAGAGAGTACTTAGATATGTTTCTAGTACTAGATTTTTTGGCATACTTTATGAAGGATCTAACTTGCACTTGAGAGCCTACTCGGATTTAGATTTTGTAGGTGACAAGATGGATAGAAAGTCCATTAGTGCATTTGCAACATTTCTTTTTGGAGGAGTAATATCTTGGCTTTCCAAAAAGCAAGATACTATCTCACTATCTTCTTGTGAAGCCGAGTACAAGGCATTGACCTCAACAACCAAAGAGCTCCTATGGCTAAGAAGACTCTTGATGGAGCTACATGTGCTAGAGGCCGAGGATATCCCTTACATATTTTGTGACAATCGAGCTTCTCAACAAATTGCTTCAAATCCTATCTTCCATGCTAGAACAAAGCATATTGAGATAGCTCACCACTTTGTGAGGGAGAAGGTACAATCCAAGGAGGTGCAACTACATCATGTACCATCATCCGAATGCATAGCTGATATCTTAACCAATCCAGATAGATGTACATTAGATTTGCCAAGTTAGAAGTGAGGAGGAGTGTTGAAAATTGTCACTTCTCACTTGACATTGTTTATCGTAAATAAAGATCAAACATGAGAACAATGTTGATGATCCGATTTTACATGTGTGGAGCCTGTTCCCACGTGTGAAAGAAAGTACTTTTCATACTTGTATATGTCTAATTTGATTTTGTATCAATCTAGTTAATGCGAACACTAGATTTTAGTCAAGTTGACTAGTCACCTAGAAATTAGCTTTTCCTTGCATGTGCATGAGTAAATGCTCCCACATGGCAAGTGAATGGTCACACGTGTGTATAGAGTTCTAGAAGATAAGAGTTGACAATTTTCCTTAGATCCTATTTCGTAGGAAATATTCCCATATTCTAGGAGACTAGCTCTTTGGATTTTAGCCATATTCTAGAAGGTCAACTTTGGATAAGGATCAAGAATGGATCAAATGGATAGATCTGAGTGATGTGTCACTCTTCGCACATGTGAAGACCTGCTGGATTGTACCAGACTTGTGGTGTCAACATTACTCTTGATGATAGAACCAAGGAGGATACATTTTCAAGAAGAGGGATTTTTGTTGGATATAGTGAGGTGAGTAAAGCCTATAAGGTTTACATTCCTTCTACTAAAAAAGTGATTGTTGGTAGACATGTCATTTTTTATGAGGGGAACATTTTTGGATGGTGGTGATGATGGACCTTCATCAAGTCAAAAGCCAAGGAGAACATCAAGAGAAAGACAAGTACCTTAAAGACTCACATATGATCAAAAGGGTAAGCAAGTAGTTTCTGAAAATTAAGTTGCTTTCCTAACCTCTTTGGATGAGCCTACAAGTGTAGATCAAGCAAGGAAAGAAGAGTAGTGGATCCAAGCAATGGATCTTGTGTATCAAGCTCTTATGAAGAATGGAACATGGAGATTGGTGGAGTTGCCTAAGGACAAGAAAGCTATTGGATGCAAATGGATCTTCAAGATGAAGACAAACCAAGATGGATCTATCAACAAGTACAAGGCAAGGTTAGTGGCAAAAGGATATGCTCAACAACAAGGGATTGACTATGATGAGACCTTTGCACCCGTGGCAAAGATGGTAAGCATTCGAGTCATCATTTCACTTGCTACACTTTATGGATGGGATCTATGGCAAATGGACATTGAAAATGCATTCTTGAATGGTGATCTTGAGGAGGAAGTGTACATGGAGAAACCCAAGAGCTACATTTCATCAACAAAGCCAAATCATGTGTGTCTTCTACAAAAGAATTTGAATGGCCTTAAGCAAGCACCAAGGAGTTGGTATGCTAAGCTTAACTCTTTTTTACTCTCTCAAGGCTTTGTTATGAGTGAGTATGATCATTCACTTTATTATATGTTTGCTGGAAATGATGTTACCATCTTGCTAATCTATGTGGATGATATTATCTTGAGTGGTGGAGACAATCAAGATGTGGAGGATATCAAGAATGCTCTTAAGAAAGAGTTTGAGGTGCATGATCTTGGTAAATTGCATTACATTTTAGGAATAGAAGTCATTAGATCTTCTCAATCTACTTTCATTTGTCAAGAGAAGCATGCTAATTCTATTCTAGAAATATTTCATATGGTAGATGCAAAATTGATACACCTATGGAGTCTCATGTAAAGCTAACTATAAGAGGTAATGAAAGATCCTTCGAGGACATTACTCTCTATAGGAAGCTAGTTGGTTCACTCATCTATCTAGCCATTACTAGACCTGATCTAAGCTATTGTGTTGAAAGATTGAGTCAAGTCATGCAAGATCCTAATGAGGAGCATTTTTTGAGGTACATCATTGGAACTCGAGATTTTGGCATATTGTATGAGTGAACATCACCTAATCTTTTTGGATTTTCAGATTTGGACTATGTTGGAGATGTAATGAATAGGAAATCCATTAGTGCTTATTGTATTTTCATAGGTGATGGAGCTATATCATGGATGTCAAAGAAACAAGCCACTATCTCATTGTCATCTAGTGAGGCCGAGTACAAAGCTCTTACACATTGCACAAAGGAGATGGTATGGATCAAGAGGATAACAAGGATCTTCACTTGCTGGATTTTTCAAAGATCCCAATCATCTTTTCTGACAATCAATTAGCCCAAAGAATGGCATCCAATCCTATCTTTCATGCTAGGAGCAAGCATATTGAGATACAATATCATTTTGTGAGAGAGCAAGTCATTGCAAAAGAGATGGAGCTTCAACATGTGTCTTCAAGGGAATGTGTAGCTGATATCTTCACCGAAGCATTGGCCCAAAGACTTTTTCATGAAGCATAGGACTTCACTTGGAGTATTATCAAAGTCTATGCTAAAACTAGTTGAAGAGGGAGTGTGAAACATTCAACTAGTTTCATCACATTTTGAAATATTTTCATATTTGGCATGAGGCCAAAACTTGTTTTAGACTTAGAGGTTGATTTTTAAAAGTTCATTAGTCTAAATTTCATTTGAATAAACAGTTTTTTGCAGTGTGAAAAAGTTAGAATGCGAGTTTGAGTAGATTGAATTTGAATAGTTGGGTACGTTGAATCTAGACCCAAAATTAGTAGGGTTAGCATTTTGGTGGGAAAGCCAAGTGGCAAAATAGGATTTGGACCTGCTATAAAAGGATGTAACTCGTAGAGAGAGCAATCTTCTCTCTTATCTATCTCATTTCATGCTTATACATGGTTCTCTTGGGTTCTACTATCCATTGGCGCACTATCTTGGTGATTGCTTGCAATTCTATGTGTAGAATGATCTATATTTGCTATTTTTGGATCCACACGTGTGAAATATAGTAGCTTGCTGGTTTTGTATGGAAAACAATAGTACATAATCATTTCATTCAAGTTTAATCAAGTTCTATTAGTGTTTGCATCTCAATTTGTGTGTAGATGCTAATTTTTCTACATTGGTGAGATTGGTAGTGTATTTCTCTTTCTAACCAAAGATCATTCAAGTAGATTGGATCTTAAGGATCTGAAATCTCTCACACGAGACTATATTGAGTGTTTCAAGCGCTTAAAGAGTCAAGTACAAGAGTAGCCCACCAAATAGATGCTCATCATTTGGTTCTTGGTGAAATTTCCAAGCTTGATCAGACGCGAGCTTAAATCCAATGACGAATATACGAGTCTCAAGTTAGCTATGTCTGATGTCATCCGAGAGGAAGATGAAGGATCAGATGTTGACGAATCTAGGGCAAGGAAAGCACCCCATGCTGCTATCCATGAGTCGAAGCAGATCAAGGATAATCGAGATCAGCTTTAAAAAATCACATCTGGAGTTGCTTAATCAGCAACATCACCTACAAATGGAGAAACTCACCAATGAGTTTCAAAATGCCATGAAGTATATCCAATGCAGTATGCCTCATCAACCACACACTGCCTAGGTACCTAATAGACAAAAATAACTCATCTGGTGCCAACAATGCCGGGCTACGCATCCTGTTGATGCTTGCCCTTCACATCAGCATATCCAAGCACATGCCATCCAAGGATATGAAGAACAACCCTCACAATCTGGACATTCCTCACATTATCATGACTACCCACCAGAAAATCCAGAACCACTAGCCATACAAGATGGCTATGCGATTCAACAAGGGTAAAAAAATCCGGATAGGATTCCAATGACAACACACCATGAGCACCATAGCACTCAACAGCTACACCTGCAGCTCAATCGAGAAGTTTCTTGCAAACTTCTGCATAACCCCATGATTACCCAGATCACTCATGGCACAGAGACGTTCTTACAAGACATGAATTGAGTTATTGTAGAAGGAAGAAGAACACCAATTTTTTGTTATTTGTTAAACTTTCCAACCAAGAGCAACCTCCCCAGGGAATTGAAATTTTCTTCTGCCTTTCTGCAACTTCAAATCAATATGTCTGAGATGACTCCCAAGGCCTTACAATGGATATATACACCAACTATGGGAATAGAAAATCTATATAGAAATTCATTTTAATGAATGTTCTAAACAGAGAAGTACTATGGAAATATTATCTTCTCCTTCCATGTATTTGAAGCTATATCTTACAGCATTTGCTATCATTGATGGTAGATTCAGTGCTACCAGTCCTGTCTTGTTTTTGACAAGGACATGTCAGATTTTTTTACTCTACCTCCCAATGAAAATTGCAACTATCTAGGTGACGTGTCAATGTTGATGAATGACTTTTTGTTTGACAAGTGCTCTATAGTTTTCACTCTCTGTAAGATGGTATCTTTTTTTTTAATTTATTTTTTTCATTTTTTTTTTATTTGATAATTTCTTCTAATTGCATCTCTTTTTCTAGATTTGTTTTTAGTTCATCAAGGATAGCCATTGAACAAGAGACGTCATGTAGCGTATCTCAAGAATAAATTGTCATTCATCTATCAATATTCAGATCACCTTATACAAAGTTTAGGACTTTTGAGCATATTGCAAATTTGCGAAATCCATGCCACTTTAGAGTTGATTCTTGCATCTCATCATCATATTCATCTTTGAGTCAACTACGACAAGATCGAAACAAATTTAGTTGAAATTTGTTCAATCTTTAGTCCAGTCACATGTTTCAACTATGTGTTTCAACTGCCACTCCAACCTTGAGCATGCCAGATACCAGCAACAACATCTCCGCCAACAGATTTTTTTTTTGGGGGGGGGGGGGGGAGAGAGAGAGAGAGAGTGGATCTGCTTGGATCCACTAGGAGCAGTTACATTGCCAGCAACAACATTAGCAAATTGACAGCCAAGGTCAAGAAACCAAAGACGACAACGATAAGGCTAAGAAGGCAGATGGGCAATCCAAAGCGATTCAATCAAAAGAAGTACCCCAGTCACGACGAAGATCCTTCAGAAGATGGAAGTACAAGCATTGGAAAATCAGTCTCCTTCTTCAACCAGTCCTCTTGCCACAACATCTACATCCATTCTCATGCTTATTGCCCACACCATCTACCGTTGTCACCACTGCCACCACCCTTTCTTCCATTTCACTATTTCCATCATCTCGTTATCCATCTGAAAAATTTAAAGTCTTTTTTGACCCTGATAGTTTCGCCAAAGCGGCTCAGAGATCATTGCGAATGTCTTGCGGAGACTAACTACTAATCTACACTGGTTGGTCAGCCAAAAAAAAAAAACCTAAGAAAGCAAGCGAAGCAGCAAAAAAAAATAAAGCAAAGAAGCTGAGGAGGAAAGGACAAAACTTAGGCAACGTAAGTTTAGTTTCTTGCAATGATAATGTGTATGCTAGTTTAGTTTTCAGATTTTAAGCTGTCCATTTAGTTTTTGTTTCTAGTTTGTAGGTTAATGCATGTGTATAGTAGTTTCAGCCTTTTAAAGATCTGTTCACTTCATATTGCAGCATTAGAGTAGGATTTCATTGTTTTTTCAACGGATCTGCACATTGATTTTATGGTTGAACGCTTTGGCATGTATGATTGGCTATTTATGCATGTACATTAGTTCAAGAGTGACGTCCTTGGATTGTCCTCTGACAAGTAGGACATTAATACTACATTGATACCAGTCTCTTTCTGTCTGATTTGGGCCTTGAATAAGAATGCTAACTTTCAAGAAAATGCCTAAACGTGCCTAGTGACAGGCAGAAACAGTTATGTACACAAGAAGTAAGAAGCAAAACAGTAAACAGATTCTAAAAGTGTGGAATCTACCAACATGGAGCACGACTGATTTCGTGTCGTGTTGTGTTGCCTTTTGTCAAAGGTTCAGAATTGAAAGCTAGCAAAGCTTTGGCATTAGAAACAAAATGTTTCTTCAGCATAGGCAAGATTGGGTGATGTGCAGACCATGGCATACATGATCATGGCAAGATTGGGTCGTGTGCAAACCATGGCATACATGATCGATCCAACTATCGATTGATAGGGATATTTGTACATCTTCATCTTCTCTACTTTAGTTTCGGGAACGTGTCCTTGGACAGTGTGAATCTTGGATCCATAGGCGAGTCTGCCAACTTGCAGTTTTCCATGCCATACTTATAGAGTACATTGGTTAGATACCTTTCTTGGCTTATTGCAATCCTTCTGTTTGCTCTATCTCTAGTTATCTCGATTCTGAGGAGGTAATGCACAGGGCCTGAATCGGTCATTTTGAATACTTTTGACAATAGCAACTTTGTCTCATGAAGCAACTGATTCGAGTTGTTGATGATTAGAGAGTCATCAACTTATAGAGCTATTATAACATATCTTGGGCCTCTGTGTTTGAGATAAACATTAAAGTCAACAGAGTTATGAATGAAGTCGTTTTGCAACAAAAATTGATTGATTCTATCGAGCCAGGCCCTCGGAGCTTGCTTCAGCCCTTAGAGAGCTTTTTGCAACTTGCACACTTTGTGTTTTTGGCCTTGAAGGACGTAACTTTCAGGTTGATAGATGTAAATGTCTTGTTGTATTTATCCATTCAGAAAATACATTTATTGTTTGTTTGTTGTTATTTTCCAGAGAGTTCAAAGTTGGAAGCATGGAGGAATCATTGCATTTACATTCTATTTGGTCCTTCATGTTCCAATTATATTTGCTTCATCTTCTCATTGTGAAGAATCACCGATTCGATACATGTTAGTATGTTAATTTAGCCTCAAAGTTCAGGTCTTAAAAGTTTAGGTCGTTAACACAAAATATCCTTTAATATTGACTTTTTTCCAAACTCCATTGACTGACCTCAACACAGTATTGCCTTTGCAAGGTCAACAAGGCCAAAAATACATGGGGCTAATTGCTTTGATTACATTACTTTCCCTACCTAGATGCAAAAATTTAAATGATCTAAAATATTACATTTAAGTGCAATAATGTGAGGGTATGATGGTTGGGTTTAAAATCAATTGATACCAAAAACATTAATGTAATGAATTTTCATTTATCACAAACCTATGTAAATATGTTTTAACAAAGGCAAGGCCATGTGGCCTCAAGCCGCTTCCCTTTGTTTTTCAATGCTAATCACATTAAACATTAGAGAAGAGCAATTTTTGATTGTGTTGTTAGCTTTGTCACAATTATGATAAGCTAGCTATTGCAATGATGTGTTAAAAGCTAAGATTCACTCCTAGGAAAAAGCATTAAAATGAGGTTTTTTTAATTTTACAATTACTTTTTACGATTTACATGTAGATGATCCTAGCAAGGATTCTCATGATATATCATGACCTTGTGTTCATTTGAAAAAGCCTTGTGGCAGATGGGCCTTGCACCTTGGAGATGGGGAGGGACTCTCCAAGCTGAGGGGACGCTTCTAGGGCACATCGTGGCACCCAACAAGGGCTCACCACATAGAGTGGAAACCGTGTGTGATGATGGTGTGTAAACAAGAGAACTAACCCAGATCTTTCATTTTTAATCAAATCCAAGAGAGAGAGAGAGAGAGAGAGAGAGAGAGAGAGAGAGAGAGCAAAGCAAACCGTGTGGTGGTCTGGGATTGTGTATAAAGAAGTAACTTGGGATTTTTCAAATATCCTTTGAGAAAGTCTATCAGAAATATCTTGAGAGAGAGAGAGAGAGAGAGAGAGAGAGAGAGAGAGAGACAGACAGAGAGTGTTTGATTGATTGATTATCTGATAGCGCTGCAGTGATCTCATTTCCTCTCATTTCGACGTCTCATTTCTGCTGCTTCTGGAAGGCATGAAGATAGAGGAGATCTTTGGTAGTGTTGTTGATATCGCTCCTCCAAGTCCTTCTCAATTCTGGAGCTCCGGCATCAGAAAGGCTCCGCTGCCCACTAACTCCTTCTGGCAGAACTATGTCCTCGGTGATGGATCTGTGCAGGAGTACATCCACCCATTTCTGGTGCAATTCAAGGGGGGATCGGTTTCAATTTGTTATCCAACAAGGGCTGTGCAGCCGGGCTTTATTTTCCAGGTCTTTGTGCCTGATTTAACCATTTCTTCTGAAGGCGGTGGCTCCGGATCACATGTAGTTACTCGCTATGATGATTTGAGTGTGACTTTGGAGCTGCAGCAGGGAAAGATCAAAGTCCCTTTGGTCAGGGGAAGTCCTTATTTCACTGTTGTTTTCCGGGGCGGAACGCCTGTATTTTCTACAATTCATGCTGTGTTGCATCTGCAATTCAATAAGGACAGGACTAAGCATAGAATTGAGATGAACAACGGCCAAACTTGGCTTGTATATTCATCTGCAGCCCTTCAGCTTTCTAAGGATTTGACCTGCAGTGAAGAATTTGTGGGTGTGATCCGTATCTCTATCCTGACTGCGGCAGAATCAGAGCCCATCCTAGATCGATTCAGTACTACCTATGCAGTTGGGGGAAGCGTGGACTTGTCTGTTCCATTCCAAGTAAGATACAACTGGAAGAAGAAGGGCTTGGGTGAGCTGCTCATGCTTAGTCTTCCTTTACACAGAGAGATTCTATCCAGTTATGCACTGAACATCCCAGGACTTGTTTTTGAAAGCATAGATGGGAAATTAGAAGGAATTATCGGGGATTCTTGGGTGCTTCAAGACGAGGACATTTCTATTGGATGGTACTCTGCAGGAGGAGTGAGGGATTCAGAAGAAAGAGATCAACTAGCTGCAGCATTAGAGAAAGATGTGGATGCGCTCTCATCAATCACCACGAACTCAACCTATTTTTATGGTAAGGCATTGGCAAGGGCTGCCAGGCTTGCATTGATCGCAGAGGAGATCTGCTTTCACTCAATTGTGCAAAAAGTTCGAGTATTTCTGGTGAACTCCATCAATCCATGGCTTGATGGAACTTTTCCAGGTAATGCAATATTGTATGATCCAAAATGGGGAGGTTTGATCAGCAAGAATGGCGCTTCTGATCCTGGTGCTGATTTTGGATTAGGTTTATACAATGATCACCACTACCATTGGGGATATTTCTGCTATGCTGGGGCAGTCCTTGCCAAGCTTGATCCTGGTTGGGGGCGCATCTACAAACCCCATCTCTATGCTCTTGTTGGAGATTACATGAACTTGAAAATGCACAACGATATCTTCCCTAGATTAAGAAACTTTGATCCATGGCTGCTGCATTCATGGGCAGGTGGGTTAACTGTTTTTGCAGATGGGAGGAATCAAGAGAGCACCAGCGAGGCTGTCAATGCTTATTATGCAGCCTCCCTAGTGGGCTTGGTATATGGAGACTTGCATCTTATTCATACAGGGCTTACATTGGCTGTGTTGGAGTCTAGGTCAGCGCGCTCACTGTGGCATGTTCCCTTTTGGAGCTCTTTGTATGAGAGTCAATTTGTGGATCAAAACCGCGTCGTCAGTGTCCTCTGGGCCAGCAAGAGAGACAGTGGACTCTGGTTTGCACCAGCAGATTGGCTTGAGTGCAGATTGGGGATCCAGCTTCTGCCCATCACTCCCATCACAGATTACTTGTTTAAGGATGTGGAATTTGTGCAAGAGCTTGTGGAATGGACCTGGCCAGCTCTGTCCAGACCTGGAGTTGGAGATGGCTGGAAGGGTTTCGTATATGCTCTTCAAGCAATGTATGCACGTGGCCCTGCTCTCAGTAACACTCTCTCTCTTCAGAGCCATGATGATGGTAATTCTTTGTCAAATATGCTGTGGTGGATCTTTTCTCAGAGGCATATGTGCCTTCCCCCTGTAGAAGAGCTCAGGCGTTTGCGATGCAAGTGATAACATCGCTTTCTTATAATGGCCTGCTTATGGGCTCGCCTTTGATCATTGTAGCAAAGTTTCTTATATTTCTTTCTTATACCTTTTCTGTTTTTGTTTTCCTTTAATTTTGTGCTCCCTTCATGACTATGCCTTTCATAGGCTCTTTCAGGGCTCAATTATGTCCTTGATAAACACCATTGCTGGCAAATATACCTACAAATCCTTACAAGCCAACTTTTGAGTTTGGCAATTTTTACTTCACTGATTTCCAAGTTGTAGGGGTTTTCAAATCTATTGAATTTGAGCTTGTTTTAGCTGTTGAATTCTTGTTTTCCTAAACCACTTCATCTACCCATTCTAAGACTGGAGCATTAACTATCATTTTCCATGTTGAAAATATTGCTTAGATGATTGACAACGTATTATAAGATGCTGTCACTGTACTTGCAACATTTGGCAGCTATAACATGAATGCCTTTCATTCCAGTGCTGTGCTATGCTTTGCCTTTTTCAATTTTACATCACATGTAATTTAATCCAGTAAGCTTGCCTAACTCGTGTAAGTTCTTGGAAAGGTGTATCATCAAGCTTTGACTTATCAAATGGTTTCAAAATTGGGAATAGACGGAGGATAGAAAGTTAGGTTTTCTAGAAAAAGGTATATTAGTTTCTGAATGCATTTTCATTAAACATCATGGGAAAGGTTAAGCTTATTTCATAATTTGAAAATCTGCAAGAAGTTCACAAACTAAGAAAGCACCCTAGCTTAAGCTGAACACCTAGACTTTTCTTTTGCTTCCAAATATTCTTTCATATAACAATTTGTTGATAGATTGTTCTCCTAGATTTCTAGTTGATCTTGTACAAAATGATTAAATCTTGTTCAAGTGAATGAATTAATGTCGCCAATTGACATGTTTAGTGTTTTCAGTTTGTTTGTATATATTTATTTTATTAACAAACTTCAATATGATATCTTATTACTGGAATTTTTGTTTATACGGAGGTACATTATCAGGCCTACAACTACTATTAGGTAAATTTGAATCTTTCTCATTTGAATTAGTCTATATGGTTATACTTTTGTAGTTAATTTTATGAAGGTTGTAGGCTTGATTCTAACGTTTTTCTTGGTGAGTAGAGAGATAATATAACGCATGTTTCTAACATGAAAGAGAGATAATATGGGTCTTATATTAGCTGAACAAAAGGAACCAGTTTAAATTAACAACCATCATGTTGTGGGGTAGATTGGCATTCAAGATTGAAACTTGTTAGTGATTAAGCACAGAAGCAGCCTAGGTAGGTGACTGCCTAGATCAAGCAGGTAGGTGACATACCATCTTTGTAAGCACTTTCTAAGCATGCAAGCTCTTTTATGTGGGAAATAGTCCTGCATATTGTGGTTGTGTATGAGCAAAATATGCTTTTGTGTGCACTCACACAATGAGCTGCACCCAACGATTTATAGGTGGGGCCACGCTCTAGATATGCAAAGGTCGTCAGGCATTAACTTTTGGAAAGAGACTACTAGTGGGGTCGTAGGGCTGTTTCAAACTAGCGACAAGTCCCTTGGCCTGGCCCTTTCACTTTTCGTTCATTTTTTTACCTTGGCAGATGATTTGACGTCATGGACCTCTCTCTTTTCAAACTTGGCTGGTGCTAAATGGAGGGCTCTGATTGGATAGTTTGAATCCCTGCTATAGCATTCGTCTTAGGTTGTCCCTGGCAACTCAACATGCTAGGCAATGTTTGCAGGTCTAAAAAATGGGCTTGAGTTGTCCCTATCTGGCAAGGGTCCCATGCCACTTCATATGCCACATGGTGGGAACACAACATAAGTCTGAAAAGCGGGGGGACCCATTTTTCCTCGGACCAATGGGAGGACTCCATTTTGAATTTCTGACTTGCCAGACAATGTAGTTTGAAACGACCCTTAATCTTTGTTGAAATCGAATTGCAAGTGCCCCTAACAAACCCCTCCACCAAAAACTCTCTTTGTGTCCTATGTGAAGGAGAAGGGTTATTTCATTTCATTCTTTAGGGCCAAATGTTTCTAGATTAGCATCTTGATTTATATTGGTCCTTAATTTTGTACAATGGATTTGTTCCTATCTTTCGCTTATTTTGATTAGGCTTCATTGACAACTTAGAAGATTTAGATCCCCATGCTTGGGTGGCTGAATCTTAATTTCCACCTGTTTCTATGTTAATTCTTGTAATGCTATTTGTTAAAAGCAGCACTAGAGAATTATGAGTTAAAAGAAAGATAACAAAACCCTATTTATATTTAGAAAAGAATTTTTTTTCAAATGTACATATGTTGGTAGCTTTTCAAAGACAAAAGAAAAGGGAAGAAAAAGAAAAGAAGAAAGAGTGGAAGGCACTAGTGAATCTTAACAAACAAATAATATACTTCAATCTCTATATGATAAGCTCTGTGATGTGATGCAAGGACACATTTTACCATGGAGGTGTATAAATAGGAGATGAAAAAATCAACCTTGGTAGCCGTGATGAGTGTCTCCACATTACAATAGGTTCCCAAATTATTGGATCTAGAGAGTTAGCCACGTCATCCAGAAATCGGTTCAGGTGATACACGAAGGCGATTGATGTGGCCCACCAACCGTTTGTTGAGTGGATTTTGGGCTAGTTGTATGCCGATTTTGCAAGTGATAAGATGGATTGAAATTCCATTAATGCAAATACTATCTTTCTTGGAGGCAATCTTGTGTCTTGGCTTTCAAAGAAGCAAGATACCATATCTCTATCATCTTGTGAGGCCGAATACAAAGCACTCACTACAACAACTAAAGAGGTGCTTTGGATCAAGAGGTTAATCATGGAGCTAAAGTGCATCAAAGAGGATGATCTTCCCTTGATCAAATGTGACAACATATCGGCACAAGCTCTTGCAAGCAGTCCTATTTTTCATGCAAGAAGCAAGCATATAGAAGTGGCACATCATTTTGTAAGGGAAAAGCTCATTGGAGGTGAGATCAACTTGGAACACATCGACACACCTTCATGTAGTGCCTTCTCAAAGCATAGGTCTAATCTTGGTCTTATCTCAAGATCAATGCTTGATCCACATTAGATACATTTTTAGGAGTGTCAAAATATTGGAAAAATCTATCTAATGCTGTGAGTAGGGGTCCTAAAAATGCCAAAGATGAATTAAGCTCTTTTGGCTTAGTAAAGGCCCATCTTAGAATAAAATATTCAAGGTAGGTAGAAGTAGGAACTCGAGCTACCATAGGAATTGCCATTTGTACTTTACATGCCACATTTAATGCATGAAAAGACTAGGTGGCACAATTAGACATAGTGAGGTGGCTTGAATAAGTCTAGATAGCTTCAGAGGTGGATTCACAACTCCAATTCAACTCAAAGTAGGAGGAGAGTCCATGGATCTATATATATGTGATGTACTCTCATTGAGAAAATGATGAAATTTGTGTGAATTGCAAATTTGGAGACAAGCTCTTTGTGCCCTCTCTCTCTACACGAGTTTTGTACTTTCTATTTTCTCTCTCTAGCCGAGTTGAGGCATTATTATGCTTAGTCTTATGTTTTGTTGACAGATCTGGCTTGTAACACAATAATATTTCTTGTATGATCAGCTTTTCTATTGACAACCAATGCTAGTCTGATCTTTATGGTATTATTGGGCTTAGGAGATCAAAAGTACATGTGTAGGGCGTCCCACACATGTGAAATTCAGCATCTCTATCAGACGAAAGGTCTTGAAACACTTGATAAAAGACTCTTTCAATAGGGACCAATCAGTCTTATCGTTGCGATCGAGGTTAAAAAACCAGTCACGTGCTTTAGCGATCATAGTCATAGAAAACAATTGGACCTTAATGTCGTTGGATGTTTCGTCGTAAACGTCACATGCATTCTCAAAGATTTGCAAAAATATTTGAGGGTCCGAATTACTATCAAACTTGGGCAGATCTAATTTTGGGGTTCTCTTTTCAATATGAGCTCCGTGAGTAGCAAAAGCGCCATTAAGGTGTGTTCTGGCCTGTGAGGGTTTTGTACCATAAAAATCGGCTCATGGACGTGAAGATTCGGCTCTATCAGGTTCTTGGCTCTCGAATGGGTTTGTGGACGGTTCGTGAACATGTGATTTAATTCGAGAGAATCTATGACGTCGGATTTCGTCAAATGTAGGGGACACCATGTCGGGTGGATAATCTTCTGTCGTGTGGGGATCTTGATGGTGTTCCATTTGGTTGAGTCCAGGTTGTTTGCTTGTTTTTTTTTTTTTTTTTGTGGTGTACCAATTAGTTGGGTATTGTAGGATCTGGTAAGTATGTAAGTTAGTTGTCATAAGTAATGGATGTGCTAGGGAGTTGGGTAATGGATAAGCTAGGGTGTTGGGGAATGGGTAAGTTGGGGGGTTGGGTAATGGGTAACTTTTTTTTTGAAAAATTAATGGGGTCGAAAAATGGACTGAGGTTGGAAAAAATATGGCCAAGTGTCATAAAATGGAAACTAGATCGAAAAATATAGAAGTAAACGAAAAATGTAGGGGATCAAAATAAAATAAAATAAATGGATCAAAAAAATGGTGGATTGAAAAATAATGTATCGAAAATTATATGACTCGGAAAATTGGTGACTCGAAAATTTTTGAAGATAACTTGAGAAATTGGCGACTCAAAAATTTAGTGACTCAAAAATCTGATAACTCGAAAGAGTGGCGACTCGAAAAAAAAGTAGTATCGAAAAAATGATGGATCAAAAAATGGTGGATTGAGGAATTTGGGTGACTCGAAAAATTGATGGTATCGAAAAAAGTATGACTCAAAAAAGAGTAGCATCGAAAAAATTTAATGAAGTATCAAAAAAAGTAACGAAATATTGAAAAAATTAACAAAGGATCATCGAAAAATGAATCAGGTATTGAAAAAGTAACGAAGTATCAAAAAATGTAGTGGTATGGAAAAGTGATGGGAATCAAAACTGGTGGGTCGAAGTGGTTTTTATTTATTTTTTGAAAAATTAATGGGGTCAAAAAATTGGAGTGGGTCGAAATAATGGATGGTATCCAAATTTTTTTTTTCAAAGGGTCAAAAAATGAAGTCGGTCCGATCAAGATTGAAGTTCTGGCTATGCAATCGAATGGTGTGGAAGGGTGGTCTGGTTAAGATGGCGTAGAATGTGAGTCAGTCAAAATTTGAGAGGGAGGAGGGGGGGGGGGGGGGGGGGGGGGGGGGGGGGGGGCGCTCGGTGGAGATGGGTTTGCAGGGCCTCGTTTTTTTGCTTGTGTAGTCAGATAGGGGGTCAAGGGATGTTGAGAGTCTAGGGTTTTTTTAAAAATTTAGTGTTAGGGCTAGGTTTGAACTCGTGGAAAAGAGCCCTAGAGTTATTTGAACTCATTCTTTGTGACGACTCGTGGTTAGCTTTGCGGCGTGGAGGGCTTTGTTGGAGGTCGTGGCTCGTTTTGGAGATAGTGGATGGAGATCCCAAATGACGTTGTTGTGCAAGTCGTTTGCAGATCGGAAGTGCTGTAGAGGGCACAATGTTCAATCGTGTGTAGCCTCGTATCTTACTGGCACGCATGGTTTGGCCCCGCCTCAGTTTATCCCAGGTGCAGCCCTGCTGCTGCCCGCCCGGCCTGCCCGCCCTCCACTGGCCTGCTACCTGATTTTTTGCCACGTGGCATACCTCTGTTTATTCCATAATCACATTTTTAAAAAACTTATACCTGCATACATAGTGAAAATGCCCAATTACTCGCATGTTTGTGTGAGCCTGGGCCTGCGTGTCCCGACCTGGTTTTCTGGGGCGCCGTCCGGCCCCGGCGCCCCTGGTCTCGGCACCCAAGTCCCGCTGCCCTGTCTCCCCTGATCTCGGACCGGTGCAGACGGCCCGGTGCGGGGGGCCTAGTGTGTGGTCTCGGATGCCGGCGCCAGTGTATGGTCCCGGACGCCGCCGGCGCGGCGCTCCAGTGTCCCAGCGACGTGGAGTCTCGTGCACGAGATTTGTTGTCTCCTGCCTGGACTCCACATGTGAGTAGCTCATTGGGACGTGGCCAAAGTTGTCCCCGTGCCAATAAGCTACTTTGCCTGTGTAGCTTCCAGATCGTTTGCAGGTGTTTTACCGGAGTTAATGTGCAGAACTGCAAGGAATGCGCTGTTCAGACAGTGCAATTAATCAGTATCACAGATTTTGAAACTCTGTCGCGGTTCAGATTGTTTGAAAGACTTAACTTGGCTCGGCCCAGAGCTGGTTCAAGAAGCTTCGGTTCAGGTTGTATTCAAGAAGCCTCGGTCCAGATTGTATAGGAGATAGGCGTTTTCAGTCGGTCGAGATTTGGTGCTCATGGCAGTCAGTCGAGATGCTTTGAAGCCAGCCGGTCGAGATGGCTTTGAAGCCAGCCGGTCGAAATCGTGTTCAAGCCAGCCGGTCGAGAACTGATGGAGGGAGCTTGGGCAGAAGTCGGACAAGAAGTGAGAGGGAGGATACTCGGTTGAGAGGGTGTCTGCAGGAGCGTGATGTCTTGTGTGTGCTTGTTGATCATTTGCAGATTGTGGTGTGGCTTGTGCAGGCTCTGGAGGCCGGTTGCAGCTGGGAGAGGTTGTGTGCAGGTCTGCTCAGGTTGCTATCAAGGTTTCTGGCTGTGTTAGTGAGCTGTCCATGTATGTGGCTCAGGGATGCATCCTCTGTTCGGTCATGTTGGTATTTAGGTATGCAATCAGGTGTGTAGATGGAGAAGTTGTTGTCAAGAGTTGCAGGAACGTTGCTTGAAAGGGGGTTTGAAGGAGTCTGAATAGAGAAATCGTGTGAAAATGGTGAGAAGCCAAAATATTAATTTGTGTGTCTCTCTCAAGTGTGGGGGAGGACGAATTCAATATGTGTACATGAGGGGGAATGGGTGACGATCAGATGAACATGCAGTATGTGTGTGAAAAGCCCAACAGGAAGGTTTAGAAGTCTGTGGAGGGTGATGGCTTAAAAGTAATGTTGGGGCAACAACAGAGAGAAGTGGAAGGTTGGGAAAGCGGGAGAAAGAGTTGGTGTAAAGAAGGATGTGTGGATGGATGTATGCGTGGAGGATGGACAATGTTTACCGGAGTGAATAATAGTTCACTGTCAACTTAGAGTTGTATACAGATATGTGAAATGCTTTTTAGAGATCTAAGTGAAAACAATGTTGCAGCAGGTTTGGATGAATGAGGTGTAGAGTCCAAGCAACAACGTGCACCAAATGTTGGCAGATTCTACACTTTTAGAATCTGTTTACTGTTTTGCTTCTTACTTTTTGTGTATAGAACTGTTTTGCTTCTTACTTTTTGTGTATAGAACTGTTTCTGCCTGTCACCAGGCACGTTTAGGCATTTTCTTGAAAGTTAGTGTTCTTATTCAAGGCCCAAATCAGGCAGAAGGAGACTGGTATCAATGTAGTATTAATGTCCTGCCTGTCAGAGGACAATCCAGGGACGTCACTCTTGAACTAATGTACATGCATAAAAAGCCAATCATACATGCCAAAGCGTTCAACCATAAAATCAGTGTGCAGATCCATTGATCAAACAATGAAATCCTACTCTAATGCTGCAATATCAAGTGAACAGATCTCTAAAAGGCTGAAACTACTCTACACATGCATTAACCTACAAACTAGAAACAAAAACTAAATGGACAGCATCTTAAAATCTGAAAACTAAACTAGCATACACATTATCACTGCAAGAAACAAAGCAAGAAACTAAACCTACTAAATTAGACAGCATTTTAGAAGTCCAAGAATCAAGAAACACTCATTTCTTGATTCTTGGACATCCCAAGAACATCGAGAACTGGAATGTCTAGGATAAGCAAGATCTACTCCACAAATCCAGCCTATTTAGTTTACCTGAATGCTGATTCTTACATTAATCCACAAAAAAACATGAAATCTATTCCACTCTACGAAAGCAAGGGAACTAATCCACTCTAAGATCCACAACCACACACAAAGGAGATGGAGGGGCAAGATCATTAATGCATCACTTAAGAAACAAGAATGATCAAGGGGCTCAAGAATGCATCAAAACTCATGGAAAATCTTCTCATTTCAGCATGCTCCTTAGGTGGCATCCTAGTGGCATTTCCACATTACACAAATTACAAGTGGAATTATGCTCTCCACTAGATGTCACCGTCAAAAGGTGGCTCACTCTACTTTTCTAAGAGGGGCCTACTTGAATTTATTACTTTGCCTAGAAATACTAGTTTCTACATGGTCATTCCATCCTTCGGGATTCACCATGAGGCTTACATAGTTTCTAATCAACAGTATTAGCTAGTATTCCTCGGCTCTCATACTCGGCTCTCAATCTTCGTTCATCCCGTCTTCTCAGAGACCTCCTCAGTCTAAGATGAGAGGTGCTCGTGGGTAGCTCTGGCCAAGTATATTGGGGATTCGTTAGAATCAGCCAACACTCCACGAACAGCCAAGAAGATCAGCCAAGTACCATGGGGTACAGATATCTGATCTGATATCATGATCAGAAGGTACTCTAGATCGTGGCTAATTAGCCACTCTTATAATTCGCGATTAGTTGTAGATGTTTAATCTTTCTAATCTGTAAGTTACAAGATGCGACACAAAATTGTTTGTGAACTATATACTTTCTGTTTGATGCATAATACAGTTAGTCTAATGCTAGTAAGCAAGACAAGATGAAGACACAAAAATATTCAGAATACAATCCACCTGTGAGCGGAGACAATTTTGAGAGGATCAGTAGATCCAAAGGTCCGCTAGTAAGTGAGACATGATTCGTGAGAGAACTGTATTTCTCTCACGCTAATGCACTGTGTGGATCTGTCATGCAGTGCTGCTAACTAATATTATTCATGTGTCTGATTCGCTTGTTCATTCAATTTTGTACCTTGGTTTGTTATTGTTGAATGCTATATTAATCTGTCAACGTAGATCAGCTGTGTCTGTCTACTCTCTGAAGGATTGTAGGAATGATATAACTGGCAGTGACCAACAATAATACTTGAATTTGTCAGAAGTGATTTCGTTCACGAATCCTTTCGCTTCGTGCTTCGCTTCACAATCACTTTGGCTATTAGGAAAATCAATTTCAGAGCTCACCTAAGTTTCATTTCGTTTCGTTTCGTCCTGTTTCATTTCGTCTCGTCTCGTCTCGTTACAGAGCTTGATTGATCTTGTCACAAATTCTTTCGCTTCGTTTCGTTTGGTTTCGCGATCTGTGCTTCCAGCATGAATCAATGTCAGTGCTTGTTTAGGTTTCATTTCGCTTCATTTCGTTTCATTTTCATTTAGAATTTGTCTCGTTTCGTTTGGTTGTGTTACAGAGCCTGCATGATCCAACACGAATTATTCTCGAACATAAATTTTTCGCGAAAAGTTTCACAAATCGTTCGAGATTCTATTTATCAGTTTTTCACGAGAGTTTTAGCTAAAATTTTGCATTTTCTAAGTGCATTTTTCTCGCCATCAGTGGTATCAAAGACTACTTTGTCAAAGTCTGACATAGCCGAAAAGCTATCAGATCTAAGGGGCTAAAGCATTCAAACAATTAACTATCAACAAGTTTACACGAATTCAGAAGCAATGGCTTCAATCAGCAGCATACAATCCAAGATCTATACAGTTCTGAATTCATCAAGAACATCTTTTAGAAAGGCCCTCTTCGAGCCCATATTTCCTCTAATGTACACTTGGCTTGATGCTAGAGGATTAGTGACGTAGCACCTCTTGATTTCATTTGTCAATTTGGGCCAATCATAAAGTGACCAGGTGCACCAAAATGGTCCAATCATTGTAATTGGTGGCATGTAGGTGGTCCAATCATAGTAATAGGTGATGTTTTAGAGGTCCAATCATATTTCATAATTTCTACTCTCATGGATCTTGAGCTACTATGAGTGTGAGTGAGATTGAGTCCACACTTAGTTTTTTGAAGAGTGATCTTGATGTAGTGTGATACCACATATTTGTATAGTTATTCAAAAATGGCATTTTATACTTAAAAATGAGGATATGCGCTTGACAACTATATATTTTGAAGAGGCGTACATCATTTTTTCGAGTATAATTGTTAAGGACCTGTCTTTTATTTAAGGACATGAACTCCTGAAATGAAATGACACTTGGAATACGAAGCGACTGGATTCAAATTGTCACAATGAACCGTCCAATTGTACAATTTACCTGTACTTGTAACTTATATGATAATTAGAATTTATAAACGGAGCAACGCACCAAGAATTCCAAGAGGTGTTTATGTTTGTTCCGTAGGTTATAAAAGTAGTTACTTGTCATTCTCCCATTACCGAGAGAGAGAGAGAGAGAGAGAGAGAGAGAGAGAGAGAGAGAGAGAGAGAGAGAGAGAGAGAGAGAGAGAGAGAGAGAGAGAGAGAGAGAGAGAGAGAGAGAGAGAGTTATTGTATGTTGGAGATTGAAGAAGTGAATAGAGCAATTAAGGTTGTTTTCTTATAACTTTGTTTTTCGCACTGTTGAGTGTGAGTGACTCTGGGTCTACTAACAATCTCGTATACATTACTTAAATCATTCTTTGGTCAGACATTACTTTATTTCATTACAATCGTGTGCTGTGTTTCCGTAAAGTTGATCTAAAGAACTGTCTTAAAATTGTTTTGCTTGTGCGAGCGAATACTTTGTGTTTGGCATTCAAGTAAAGTATCCCTTGGTGTAGTTTTTCACAGTCATTGATAGAGAAGTATGTATGTTTGTGAACTGCTAGTCCCTATCTGAGGAACTGAGTTATTGATCTGTATCTATGTTGGTAACGAAGATAATTGTTTCTAACATATTTGCGAATTATTTGGATTCTTTAACTATGACTGGACTTTAGTTGTTGAGGACTTCTGTCTAGAACACATAGTTCAAGAATAAGATTAACTTTTTGTCGGTACGTATATGTCTGCATCGAACATAACACAGATCCCTGCTGACAAGTTAATCCGACAGAGTGTAATTCATTCGAGCTACTCTGATATCATTTTACATATAGAACATTTTTTCTTCAATTTGATAGAGGAAGACTGTTGTTTAGCATTCATTACCTTTTAGACCTTTTTCAAAAGTGGTACTGGATGCTTATAAAATGACAACTAGATTGTCTCTTGACTCCATTCCATTCGAAATAAGTCAATATAGTATCAACTAATCAGCTTTTAAGTGCTATCTCCTTGGAGAACGATCTAAATACTACATAAATATAGCAATTATGTGTTGGTCTATTGTGACATATGCCAATTTTTGGCACCGTTGTTGAGGATAGCCACATAAAGTTGATGCAAACTAACAACTCCATCTCCATCCCCATTGCATGTCAAATAGAGCTGCTCAACTAGAAAGATATCGGAGACTTCATGAAGAATTTTTCAAAAGACTTCAGGATTCTTTGCAAAGAGAAAAATCACCTTTCCTAGATTTCAATCCTAAAAACTTATTTGAAAATCCGCTTCTTGAAGCTTCTGCTGTAGCTGAATCAGGTTCTGAAGCAAGATGTAGTTTATATTATTAAAATATTATAACACTAATACTTTTGACTTGCCATAACTTTTTAATCGTAGCTCAAAAGTATGTCATCTGACATATCATTGGAAAGCCCTTGTTGAGCGCTTTCCAATGCACCAAACTCCTCTAAATTTGGACTTAGCACTAAAAAGTTATGCCATTTTTAGTGTGGACTCAAAAAGTTACGTTACGTAGATTTCAAATTTGAGTGTTTTGATTGGTCCATGTGTAAAAAAAAAACTGAGAAAAAATATAAAAAAAATCTTGACAAAGGGTCTTTTTTGGATTTAGAACTCCTCTAATGCCTTCTGTGAATGATACCATGATCATTGCAAAAGTCAATGAAGCGATTCGAGATGTATTCGCCACCTCAATCTGTCCCGATCTGTTTCACTTTGTTGCCAGGCATCTCTTTGCCCAATTCACATACTCTGTGAATTTGTCAAGTGTTTCTGATTTATTCTGAATAAAATACACTCTGGCAAATTTTCTATAATCATCAATGAAGGTAATGTAATATTTTAAGTCTCCTACTGAGATCACATTGAAAGGCCCACAAATGTCAAGATGCACTAACTCTAGAATCTTGGTCGTTCTGTAGGAGTCTTTGACAAATGGTGTGCGAGACATCTTACCCTTCAGACATGCATCACAGGTGGTCAAATTATTCGCATTCGAGATGCTGACCCCTATAATTGCTCCATGATGGCTTGCTTGGTAAAGTGCCATTGAGTTCATATGGCATAATCTCATGTGCCATAGAGTGTCTGGTGAATCATCATGAGTCTGATGCACTTGATCTGTAGACAAGCATATCTTCAGGTGATATAGATTATCTTTTTTTTGTCTTGAGTGATCAGGGTACTGGTACTAGCATCAACAACGTTGCATGCTTCGTCAGAAAACATCACACGCATCCCTGCATTAGCTATTCTTGCCACAGAAAGCAAGTCCTGCTATAGTGTAGGCACAAATTGAATGCTTTCGAGTCATCTGTCTCTGCCATTTGTGTTGAGCCTTAGTGAACAAATACCGTTCACTTGATGTTTGGATCCATCTTCAAGAACAGTGAATCTTGATGGATCAGCACTTCGAAAATCAGACATAATTAGTCTTGATGTCATGAAGTGTGAGGCAGCTCCTGAATCACCCCTGTGTGTCAAGTGTTGACGCTGCCCACACATCTGCACAAATATAGACAGTCGAACAATTTCTGTTCGATCTCTCTTCGCCCATTTTCGAGATCTCTGGCTCCTCGACATAGGACGAACTATCGTTATTCTCCTGTCTGTTCTGTGTTGATTTGTTTCTTGGGTTCCAGCGGCAGTCCATGGCTGCATGACCCTTCTTGTGACAGCGAATACACTCATTTTGGATTGAGTCAACACGTATCGATTGTGTGCCCTTCTCGTCTGCATCTCACGCAGGTCTTCTTGTCTCCACCTTGCTGTTTCGACCTCCCTTTGTTCTTTCACTTGTCTTTACTGGTTCTCTCTGCTTGCTGATCACGATCCTGTCTTTGATTCAACTCCCTCTTAGGCTTGAATTGTTTCTTTGCCTTTTCTCTGTTGATGTAGAGGGCTAGGTCAGAAGCATCCTTGTGATCAAGGTGCTCTCTAGCCTCGACTTCCTCTCAAATCTCGACAAATTGCCTTTTCGAGGGTCATGGTAGGAACCTTTGCGAGTAGGGTTCTTGTTGTCTGGAAAGATCTAGGTAAGGCTCTCAACAGGTAAGTGAGTTGCTTCTTTGTTGACACTGGATTTTCTGCTCCAGAGTTGTGTAGTGATAGGAATAGATCCTTCATCTTCCTTACAAAAAAACTGAGGTCTTTCCCGTCCCACTGCAGGTTTGTCAACTAATCTTCCAGCATCATTATTTGTCTGCGTGATTTCGTTCAAAATCTTGTGAGCAGTGTATCCCACATCTCCTTTGCCTTGGAGAGTGTAGCCAGGATGGCTGATGATAGCAAGGCTACTGCCTTGTCATTTTTCTCCCTCCATTCGTGTAGCTCTTTGTCTGATGTTGTAGGCATTTCCTCTATGCCATCTACCTAGGGGAATAAACCTTCACCCTTTAGTATCAGTGAGGTCTTAACTTTCCATGCTAGTATTTTTTTTCTCACTTGTGTTGCCATTTGGACCAATAGAACTACTGAATCAGATATCAGACTTCTACATTACGTCACTTGTCGCAAATTAAAAAAAACAAAAAACTTTTAAAATAAGTAAATGTTTCATCGGGCAGCATGTAAAAATGCTATTGGATGTTGAGGCCTGCCCTTCCAACTCATCATTGCTCAAAGGGACCGAACCAAAATTATATAGGATGTGCTAAGAGGCTATGTAGAGTTAAAATAAGTAAATCGAGGTAGTTTCAATGAGAATACCTTGTCAAATCATGGTTTACTAGTTAACTAGAGTTAATACATAGCGCCAAAAAACTCAATGTTCAAAATTTTGTTTACACAGATTCTCAACAAGCTAGCTTTGTACTCAAGCCTTCATATTGATGTAGATTCAGGTCTCCTTTTCCTTGATACAAGTGCTCCTTCTCGGGTTCCTTCTTGATGCCTTTTTTCTTCATCATGCTCACTCGATCTTCTTCAAGAATCTCAAGGACTTTATTTTCAAGTCTCCAAACCTGAATGTTCTCCTTCTCAATATGATCTTTCAAGTCAACAAAACAATCACCAAGATTATTTATACCAAATTTACTAGTCCACAATTGACTAGTCCTCAATTGACTAGTCCACAATGGCTTACCACTAGCAATTTGTATTACATACTTTTTGAACTTGAAACTAATGAGGCCAAATACTCTTGTATGGATATAAGTGTCCTTCAAGGATGATTCACTTATTCTCATACAAGGATCACAATATGCCTCTTTGAAAATGAAGTCAAATTCTTTCAACTTATGAATGAAAATGTCATGCTTACTATAATAGATCCTAACACCACAGTAGGGCAAACACTAACTGATCCACCCAACCTTGGGTCCCAACGTGCAGTTGGCCACGTCAGTGCCACGTGGCCGACACTTGGCAGTAACATGCTACCAATCCTCACACTGGGCTAGGAGGGGCTTACTCTATATCAGGGAGTAGGCAAGGTTGGGTGGATCAGTTAGTGTTTGCCCTACTGTGGTGTTAGGATCTATTACACTTACTTCTAGCACACTCAAGAGTAAGTCGATATGACAAACACCTTTCATTCCATAGTTTAGAATTCAAAGGGACTTCATTACAAAACTCAACAAATGAAGTACAAAATGTACCCCTCTTTCCAACTTGCCTTTCCTTGTCTACAAAAATGAGCATTAATAGCTCCATCTTTGCTCTTGTGGCTCTCCTTGGAATTGTTGAAGCTCTCGGATTTTGCTCCTCCTCTTGATCAAGCTCCTCCTTGATCTCAACCATATCTTTGCCAATATGATTCTTAGAGGATTCATCATTAAAGATTACAAACATTGTGGCTCTACAATTGCTCTTTGTGCTAGCAAAATGTACATCCAAATGAATCAACCTAAGAGGGTGAGTTGTCTTAGTGATAGTGTTAGAGAATGGCAACCTATGTGCTTTAGCCAAAGCACATGCTTCAAAAACCTTTTTCTCCTTTTTTATGGATCTTGGAAGGCCTAGAGCAAGCTCCTCCTTACATGTGGCTTCCATAGACTTGGTGTTGATGTGACCAAGCCTCTTGTCCCACATATCATTTGTGCTCAATTTGTCCTCCTTGGCTACCATGACAAATTGGTTAGGATCTACAAAACAATCAAGCTTAAACAACCCCCCAAACCTTCTTCCTCTTGCTATGATCTTCCTATTCTTCTCGATGTTGCATATACTCCTTCAATATTGCACTCATGCTTACTTGCAATGTATATGGTCTTCTTGACTCCATCACAAGGCATAATAGATGGAAAAAAGTGCTTGGAGCCACACATATGTGAAGATGCTCCACTACCAATATACCATGAGTCATCCTTGTTGAAGGTGGAAGAGGAGAAGCTTGATGCCATAAGAGAGCCTTCTCCATCACTTGAAATATAGTCTTCTTTCTCATTGGTGATCTTGGCTTGATTGAGTTGATTCTTCTTCTTGAAGCAATTGGTGGCATAATGGCCTTTCTTGCCACAATAAAAGCACTTGATCTTCTTCTTCTTGAGATTTGAAGTAGAAGCATGAGAGGTATCCTCCTCCTCCTCTCCATCTTGGTCTTTAGCTTTGTCATTAGAGAAGTGATGGTGTTGCTTCTTACTCCTCTCTTTGTGCTTGGCAAATAGAACTTTGCCATCATCATGATTGAGTGATAGCTTGTCCATCCTCAAGAGTTTGTACTCTTGTCTTGATTCTTCTGAAATAAGCACACTTTGAAGGGCCTCCAAACTTGGTAGCTCCTCCTTAATGGCATAGGATTGGACAAGGTTGTCATGTTCATCTCTCAAGCCATTGAGAATGACTTGGACTAGATCACTTTGATTGATTGAGTCACCAACACATTCAAGCTCCCTATGAATATCCTTGACTCTCAAAACATAATTAGATGCACTCTCATCACTTTTTTGACTACTTTGGAATATTTGATTTCTAAGAGTGAGGAGCCTAGAGGTGTTCTTAGCCTCATAGATGGACTTGAGACAATCCCAAGCTTCCTTGGATGTAGAACAATCACCAATCTCCCTCAATATCTCATTAGAGACATTCATCTTAATGTAGTGGAGAGCCATCCTAGCTCTCTTCTTGTGTTTTTGTACTTCTTGAAAGACTTGAGGCTCCTCCTCAATCCCAAGTACAATGTCCATCACATCTTGGAGTATCAAGATGGACTCCATCCTCAACTTACATATTGAATAATTGGAAGTAGACAATCTCTCACTTGGTTGCAACAAGTATGAACTCATTGAAGTCATGTAAAGTGGAGATAAATAAAAGTGATGAACAAAAAATGTTGCTTCTCTCTCACTATAGGATCCAATAATGGTGTGCTACCATCTCCTATGCAAGATCTTGCAACAAATTGTGAGATGATTCTCGCTAGCTATCTTAATCTCTCCAAAACTAGATCTACTTCACATCAAATGATGGAGTATGGGCAAAGTTAGGATCAAAAACTCTTAGCATGTGTGAAATACACTAAGAAACCAAATTTGACTCAAATACAATGATATTACATGAAACAAAATGGCTAAGATCACATATAGATGAGATTGGTAAGCATTCAACTGTGATTTTGGATCAAACAAGCAATCTCTTGACCAAACCAAATGTGTCCACCCAGGTCTAGGTGCCCTACCTAACCCTCTTCAAAAGCTTATAACTTTTGATTGGCTCAACCAAATGGAATGAAACTGATTGCATCAAAAACTAGACAAAAAGAGCTTCAAAACAAGCTATCTAGCAAGATTTTTGGATCAAACATGAAAGAGAACTCCCAAAATGAAATTGGATGTTCCTCACACGTGTCTGAGCACCTGATTTTGTATAGTACCAGGTCAGACCCAATCAATGTCCTTTTGATCTCTTTTGATCCAAGATTGAACAAGATAGCTAGAAGTATGGGCCTTGCCAGCTTCTAGCTCAAGATTGATAAAAATTTTTCACTTAGGAGGATCAAAATGCATGGTAACCTTAGGTAGGCTCTGATACCATGTTAAATTTCACACGTGTGGATTGTCCACTACATGTACTTGTGATCTCCTAAGGTGTGTAGATGCACCAAGATCAAGACTAGATCGAGATTCAAGATCTATCTTTGATTTAAATAAATAAAATCATCCAATAATATGTGTTACGAGGGCATGGCATCCTGCGCGAGTAATCCCATGGCCCAATGAGCATGCAAGTAAAGTTGTAAATAAAATAAACTTGATTTGGGCCTTGGAATTAAAATAAAACTAGAGGCCCAAAGTCATTTTTAAACTTAGAGATTACTTTTTAGAGTTTGGGTCCAAATTGGGACTCACATGAATCTTGTGATCACCAATGTACTTTTTTGTGGACCCTTGAATCAAGTTGGGTCCAAGATGAATGGATAGGATCATTGTGAATATTACCCGATAGGATTGAGGGGCAAGGGCCTTCCCCATTTTATAAAAAGGCACCATTTGTACACTATTTTCATGCTTGATGAGAAGGAGGAAACTCTACCAATTTTGGAAGAGAAGCATCCTCATTTGCAATTCAATGCTTTCTATTGCTCTTGTTGTTTTCAATTGCTTTCAAGTTCATGCTTTTTGGTTTCAATAGTTTATGTTTCTCCTTTAGCAAGTATAATGTGCATTTAAGCTAACCTCCACCCTCCCTCTATCTATCTCTTCTATCTTCTTTTTCCTCCATCTTTTCTAATCATCCCCTTCCTTTCACCTACAATCATGATGAACGCTAGTGTAGAGGAGTAGAGTTAAGGGAGAATAGTGTTAGTGGTGAGTAGAGTGAAGGGAGAAAGTCGAAAACTAACTAAAAATAGCATCTATGCATAGTTAGGTACCTATCCAGTGATCTAACCCTTGTTGACAGGTGGAGGGGCTATACTACGCAAGATCTTGTACCCTACATTGATGGAGAGCCTCTCCATCCTTGATTTGATATGAGCTTTACTATTCTCCTCGGCCATCAACACACTTTGAAGGTCTTCAATTGTAGGCAGGTTTTTCATGATGGCATAGCTTTGGACAAGGTTAGTAAAATCACTACATAAGCCATTCAAAACTATTTGCACAAGCTCACTCTCTTTAATAGGTTCAGCAACATAAGTAAGCTCTTTGTTCAAATCTTTTATTCTCAAAACAAATTGATGTCCACTCTCACTCCTCCCTTGAAAGCATTGAAGAACTTGGTTCTTGAGGGAAAGTATAAGTAGGGTGTATACTTGACCATTGCCAGTTAAATTCTCATAACCAATGGACTAAGGAATATTTTTCATCTCTGCCTCTTCATAATAACGCACCCTTATCATACTGAAAGAATTCCCTTTTGAAACAATTTAAACCTTCATAAACACTTGATAAAGAAATTGATAGAAAAATTTGATGTAATGAAGCGACAATGGGGCCTCTTACATTCACTCCTCACAATCTACCCTCAAAATATTTGTGATATTGAAATCATCAAAAGAACTACCCTCCTCTCAACAAGCTCATAGTATAGACTCTCTTACTTTCAAAGATCTATCACTCTAGACTTATAATGACACTTGATCTCAATACCTACTCCTCATAATGAAATTATTGGATATTTAAGGACTAGCGATGAAGCAAGTGTCACTCCTCAAGCTGGGAACCTGTAAAAAGTGATGAAAGTTATCTCATTGAAGGAACTCTATGAAACTCTCAAGCAAATTGGTGAGATGATATGACATCCTACCCATCACACATACCTTGTAATCCACACCCCTCTAATCATACAAAACATAGATGGAATGATACAATGCATGATCATGTTATCAAAGGAACCTTTCGATAATATTCACCTCATACCTGATGCAAAATAGTAAGGAGATATCAAAGGGAAAAAATGAATATTCAAGGGCATGAGATCTCCATGATAACCTCTCTCAACCAAACAAGCTTTCAACAATGTTACACAACCAAATCCACTAATATCAACTCCTTCCTCAAAGACAACAAAGATCCCAAAACTACTAACTCATAAAAATTCTCAACTCAATCTCAACTCAATCTCAACATGCAACTACCTCTCAACATCCAACTCAACAAATTAGCAACTTCCATGACTTCTAACTAACTCTCAACAAATGAAATGAAATTCTCAATCAGCATGGCATTCAACTATCACATCAAACTCATCAAACTCTCCACTCTCAACTTAGCTACTATAAACATCATCTCATTATCCAATTATCCAACTATCATTCAACTATATCTTAACACAAAGAGTGGCCTCCTTTTATAGTAAATCCCAAGTGTCTCCCTTCAAAATGAGGCTTTGCCAATTTTCATGCCCTTCAAGCCCTCTTTGCCATTTGTCCTCAACCCATTTGATAGTACACCTAGTGGCCTCCATAAGAGAGTGGGGAAGTGGTGCATTCAAGGCCCTCTTTCAAAACTAGCAAGATGCCATTTTTGTCAAAGGCTAGGGAGGCCATTCAAGTTTTCCCTTTTGTACACCCTAGAAGCCCAAAATGTCAATGGCTAGTGGGTGTACCTCCAGAATTTTTTAGCCTCCAAGGTGTTTTGGCATTTAACATCCAAATTTTGGGTGAGGCCCTTTTGCAACCCCTATTTTTAGTAGGCGGCCTTCGTTTTTCTTTGGGTACCTGTGTTTTCGGCCTCCACTATTTCTTGCAAAGAATGTCAAATGATGTCGTAATATGTGCTGCATGTCATAAAAACATAATCTAAATCAGTAGCAAAAGTATCTAATTTAAGTGCACATATTTGTCTATCATAGTGTAAAATCAAAATCTTACCATATAATGTGTTATATGATCAACACCCCATGCACTCTGAACTGCATCTACAAATTCATTGGTTGTTTTCTATATCATTTGAACATCAGTATTTGAAAATTTATCTTTTCTCAAGTATTTCACCATGTTGTCTAACTTTTTTCAAACTTCTACTTTGTGTATACGAGTAGAACCTTCTTTTTTGAAATCTTGAGTTGCTGCAATAATTTCTTTCCAAACCGTGTATTGAACCTTAGATTGTTTGCTAAAATAATTTGATAAAAGTCTTTGAGCTTTAGATCCTCCAATGCTCGGCTTGCATGGAATATTTCCTGTTTTACCTGATAACTTGTCATCTTTTTTTATTTTAATGTGGCCTTTATGTAAGCCTGCTTTGGACAACACATCCTCTAATCTGAAAATAGCTTTCTTTGTAGAGGCCTCTAGCTCGGAATTCCATGCAAACAAGATGTGAAGGTATATTATTTTTTCTATAATACGCACCTCCGCATGCAATGTACAGATATGAACATTTTGTAGAGGAATCGGTAGTACAGGTTTCCAATTAGGATCTTTTTGATCTCCTAATATTCCTGTACTCCTTGTCATGTCTTTTGCTGTTTTCATGTAGTACAAACAAGGGTGTTTAGAGTTAGCGCCATGAGATACATTGAATATACATTTTAATGTCTTCAGATCTCCTGCTAAATGCCATTCAATGTTGAAAGTGCCAATTCCAAGAATATTGAGTGGAACTCCCTCCATGTGATTTTTTATGGTGGCAGGATATGATATTCTATTAAATATCCATGAGAGAATGTTATGGTCTTCTTTCAGCACCTATAAGAGAATACAAAAACGTGACTAGCCTCATAATATAACATGGAGAAAATTTTAGATATGAAATCCATATTCAAATGATTATCCCTATTTATTATGCAAAGGGACTGCTATACCTGAAATGCTGCCGACCACCAAATATCATTTTATGATCGAACACTGAAATTGAGGCTTTTGAGTCTTCTAAAGTGCTCCATTCATGATCATGAGACTGACTCTTTTCATTTTTTTTCCTTTTACAATTTCAGACTCATCTAACTTGAGAACAACTATCAATTTGTTATTGACATCCTCATTTGTAATACCGTAAAAATTTATGATGAACGTTAATAATTGATTAATGTCAATAAATAAATTGTTGGAATTGTTATATGCTAGACTTTCTCCTTTTGAGCAATACACTTCATTGATATGAGATGGATTACCAACTATTGTCTGCATACCATGGTTTAACATGTCTCATTTTTTTTAAAGATGAAATGGTCGTGGGATTAGAAACTTTTTAATATTTACTTGTGCAAATGCCTCCTTTATCATCTTAAACATTGTTGCATATGCTTCCCTACTGATGCTAGAAAAGTCACATGCCCCCTGAAGCGATGTAGTGTCTAATATTTTTCCAACTTCATCCATAATGCTATCAGTAACTGAAGCCTTAATCTTTTTCATTTTGTTATTATTTAACATTGATTTCATAGATTTGGAAGTCAAGATAGAGCCTAGTGAGTTTTCAATTGAAATCTCATCGGCCAAATGGTCTTCAACAACCAATGCTGATTTGCATTGCAAACATAATGTTCATGAAAATGTCAGTAGAAATTAGGATACTCATAGTATTCACAACGGGAAAATAATAAGCAAATCAACAGAAAGCTGAAATGAATAAATAACAAAATTAGTGATTATAAATAAATCAAAAAGTTCAAGCAATTTTTAGTACCAAATAAGCTATAACTTATTTGAATGTACGGATTTGTCTTTTTCTATGACCTCCTCTGGATGATATATCACATATATCCTTGTTTACCAGTCTTTTCCTCTTGTTGCTTCGGACCTTTCTGTTAAGCACATCCATATCTTTAACAAGAGACAAATATGAGATACGCATGGATTGAAATGCAATTTTTATCTCATCATTACTAGTTGTATAATGATGCAAAGAAGATTTCAACCTTTGGATCTCCTCCTTGAGCATCTCATTTTCATCCAAACAAGTTTTCATCTTTGTAGATTTTTCTCCGCACTCCTTTGATATTTTCCTGACTCACTGAATGAAAATCTGGATGTTGCAATGAACATGGATCAATAGGATACAATGTTCCTGATGACCATAAATCTACATGTTTTAGCTTTTCCTTCCTATATCGGACCATATCAGAAGTTGACAATTTGGGTTGCTTTGAATTTCTCTCCTGAGTGGAGCATATTCTGGTGACAGATCCACATGAAGATGATAAAGCTTTGTCATCAATACAGTAGTATAGTAACAAACAACACAATGACAATAACAAAGCTAGAGATGGCGCTAATGACTCTGTTGGAGATAGAGATGGCGTAGGCTTTTTTCAGAAATGTCACTCGTAATTCAATTTTTTGAGTGTTCCCAACTATTGAGAGGGAATATTTTAGTATTTTGAAAAATTATATTTTAACTGTGGTTAAACACCAGTGAAGTTTGATGTGACTAAACTAAGGTGCATTCATTTACATGGAAAGTAGTGCGGGCAGATGCATAAAGAAGTTAGAAAATGATATTATAATTACTTTATAGTTATGTTTCTCTCTCCTATATGGCATTTCTTATAGGGCTCTCTTTGGGCCCATATTTTCTCTACTGTTCAAACCATCGAAGCTATGTTATCGTATTTTTCCATCACACATTGTCAAACCACTCCATATAGTTCTAAAGCAATTGGACTTACTAAGCGATCTAACGTAATTTTATGCAAAATTCTGAACAAAGTGACAGAAACACATTCTTCTGATTGAGAGCAGAAGTTACCATCTGTTCTATGGGCATATAGAATTGCTGAGAAAATCACAGCTAGGCCGACTCCATATTACCTTGTATATGGAATGCACCTGATACTACCCAAAGAATTTGAAGTTCCAACCTTCCACATTGATAATGTGGAACAGATGGATGAAAATGACAACCTCCGAGAGCGAATGATTGCTCTGACGCAATTGGAGGAGGACCGTTGATTACATTAATAGAAACTGAAAGGGTCCAAAATAAAAAAAAAGATAATTTCTATCGATCAATATGATCAAAATCAAACTTGGAGACTATGCGCTTTTGTATGAAAACAGAAACATGTTGTTTCTAGGGAAATTACACACAAGATGGATGAGACCTCAAAGACTATGGTGTGTAAGCACTTGGTAGTCCTAACAGTTCGTAGCATCGAAGAGAGAAGAGAATGCTGCTACTTTGAACTCAATTAAAGTGGTTACATGTGGACAGTTGTTTGAATCCAAATGAACCTCATGCAGCCTTTTAAAGTTATTGAGTTTGAAATAGCCACCACATTTTTCTCTCTTCGATGTGGTGAGCCATCAGGTTTAAGAATGCCAACGACCTGCACACCACTGGCCTCTCTGGCATCATATCTAGGCAAAATACTCAATAGACACAAACAACTTGATTCTAGAGCCAGTTAGCCCACTTTGCATCCTCAATGAATTCGTGTGTCATCATTAATATCTCAAGAATTCATTGCGCATCCTAATCTTTCGTCATAGTTCTTCATTTTCATTTCCCATGGTTTCAGGGGAGTTCAGGATTCTCTGTTATTTAGGGTTTACGGTTTATTGTTAATTATAGATGGAAAATTGATTTATATACTGGTATTGCCCTCATAACTTTGACTCAATACCTATAAAAGCTCGGACTATGATATGGAAACCACACATGTGCACGTGCGCGCGCACACACACACACACACACACACACACACACACACACACAATTCCAAAATGTCACCACATGCTCCCTCTCTGCGATGTTTGGGCTTTTTTGTGGAACTTATCGACCAACAAGAAACATTTGAACCACACCTTTAACGAGAGAAAATCAAGGGCTACACATGTTCCTAGAATTGGGTGTGTTGGTTACCTTCAACTCTGTCAGGATCTCTCTCTCTCTCTCTCTCTCTCTCTCTCTCTCTCTCTCTCTCTCTCTCTCTCTCTCTCTCTCAAAGGCATGAAACATAACAAATATATAACACATAAATTAAGGTACTACAAATTAAACTAGCATGAACTAGTAAGCATGAAACATAAACTAATGACATCATACTTACATGCACACGTGCACGCACGCACACACACACACACACACACACACACACCCTAAAGACACACAAAACAGAAAACATAGTAGAGTGCTAATCAAAACTCCTGAACCGTACGATTATATCCTATTCCAGAATGTCACCACATGCTCCCTCCCTACGACGTTTGGGCTTTCTTGTCGAACTTATCGTCCCTGGTGAAGATTCTTCTAGCGGATGATTCTGGTACAGATTCTTTTAACAGTGTCGGTGCATCTGAATTCTGGAACTCCTTTTTGGTTGTTCGTCAGTGGTGGCATGATAATAATTTGTGGGGACAAAAGCCATGGTGCAGATTGCTGCAACAACATCATTTGCATAGAGAGGAATAAAGAAAAACATGGTGCAATTTTAAGATACATAGTCCTTTCCCATAACATACTAGACTCTAGTCTGATCTCTTTGAATTCTTCCCTATACTCCTCTCAAAAAATAAGGGCACATTAGACACAATTGTGTGGAGTTGTCATCATTGCAAACGAGATGTGTTTTATGTAGCCTTTTTCATACCTTTACTATCATGCTCAAGCAGCCAAGATCAAGAAAAAGGAGTTTCTTATTTTCACGTACAACATTCAAGTTTTTCGTACTTTCAAAACTATACTTTCAAAAAGCAAACCATGAGTATGCTTGAAAATAATGAAATTGGCATTTATGTTAGTCAAGTTTTTACTTGCACATTCAATAAATAGCACTTGAAGGGTTTTAATTGAAGGAAAATTATTTTGTAGACTGTTTTGCATAGAATAGAAATCTCCAAGTATTTCAATTGAGGTTTTGAGAGATTTTAATGTCCAAGTACTCTCAACTTTAACTCCATCATAAGTTGTAGCATATCATTATGTGCTCTCTAGAATGGATTGGATGGACTTAGCTTCCATACTTTTGAGTATAGGAATTTTTGAATGTTAATTATACAATGCTTATAAGCTATATATCAAATTCTAACGATAAGATAATACGAAATAATATCTTCTATTTAGTGTGTAAGGCAAAGGCATATGCATGTAGATAGTTTGTCAACTAACTTTTATGGGTGCATTTGTAGCTGATTTTTTAGTGTAGTTGATTGTGATGCCTATGCAAATGCTTGATATTTTATTGCATTTGAATAATAGATTGATATAGTAACATGTACCTGACTTTGATTGTGTGCAGATGGCTAGCCGCAGATTATCCATGTATGATTTGAGGTCAACAAGGATCGAATCAGGTGTTATATCACAAACTAGCAACGAAACGATCCAAAATAGGTGAGTAGCACCTAAGCAACCACTGATAGTAGAAGCAAAAAATCCAGCCAGTGAATCAACTACCCAAGCAGATTCCTCCACCCAACTGAAAAAGAGAGGCCTAGGCTTGCCGCCTATGGAAAAGAGATTCAAACTGGTGTTGCTATAGGATGTTGTTCACTCATTCTGTGTATGTAAACGAAACCCACCGCCAAAACTTCCACTATGCAGGTTGGTTCCCCATCCAGCGATCAGGTCGATTCGAGAGGAGGTCACAGTCCTCGGTGCTCTATTCCATAAGCATGGCTACATACGGGAGCTTGGCATGATCATGGTTTCTGCAGGAACCATTGACCAGACAGACTTGCTGGTATCGGAGTTTGACCAAGAGGTAAAAAAATTGTGTCACAATCTAATTTTATTTTATTTTTTTTCAAATTTCATAGTGCAATTGATTGAATGTCTATTTGATTTAATTTGCAGGTTTGGGGTGCAATGTGGTCCATCATGGACCAAGACTTCGAGGATGAGCTTTCACGTGATCCAAAGTGGGCCTTTCTCTCTAGAAAGAAATTTCTAGTTTGGGATGGAAATCACAGGGTCACATCCTAGATGAAGAGTACCAAAGAAGGTATTGTGACAACTGAAACATTTTTTGTTTGTACTAATCTCTCACATAATGACTTTTGTATTGATATGGAACATGACATTTGTCGCTACTTTGCAGTATTTCCCTCAGCAATGAATAAGCATGTATAGGTAGAATGCACATTCCTAACAGTCACGACAGCACATGAAGGAGAGCTATTGTTGGCCTTGCTAAATATCAACAAGTTTTGTAATCCGTACATATTATTAAAACATAAAACCTATCATGTTCTTGTGGTGAATTTTACACCATTCTAGAAGTGCAATTGTTTGTTTACATGTATGTCATAGGCTCACGAGGGTGCATGTTCCCCACACACTCTTGCATGACATATTCATGCTTTAGAAGTTTGGGCTAGCATCCAAGGAGACGTTGTTGCAGCACTGTGACCCAGAAGATTGTCAATTCATGGAGCAAGAGATAGCAAAGGAAAAGATTGACGGGAAGAAAGCTTGGTACAACATTCCCATGTTATGGCTTGCACAGCCTATCTTCAAGGTAGATTTTTTAAAAAAAATGTTTAATGTGTTGTCTATTTAGTACAATCTAGAATGTCCAGATATATTTGTTCAAAAAATCTGTTATCAGTAAGTAGAATTACAGATTTAGGTCATAAAGTAGAATTTGAATCTGATCAATGCAAAATTATTGATAGGAGTGATAAGATCCTTGCACTCGGCAAGAGGCTTAGTTACTTATATAGATTGACATACTATTATTCTGAGTCTAGTCAAGTCTTGAAAACCTCTGCTCTAGTCAATAAAGCATTACTATGGCATCATCGCTTAGGACACGTGAATCATGCACCTATTTTGAACATGTCCAGACAATCCATGGTCCTTGATCTTGACTATCCTTCTGATAAGATCGATCTCCCTGTCTGTCATAGCTACATCTTTGGAATATTCAAAAATTGGGGAGTTTTTAGAGGTATTGGACAAATTTTTTTTAAAGGACAAGGTAGTAGAGATAAAATTTTATGTTGTGGATGGACAACATACAATACAAGTGGCAAAATACTTGTTGAGGGTTTTGGATGCACAAAAGCTGCCAGATTGTGAAAGTTTGCGACAACAGTACCATAGACGAAGTGCGCTCATTTTGAGTCATCGGGTGACTCCCATGGAATGCGTGCAGATATCTAGGACATTGAACGAGATAAATGATGAGTACAAGTTGAAAAGTTCTTTTCCAGAATTACTCCATCAAGCTCAAATGCAGTCTAGATTTTGGGGACGCCCAAAGCGACCGGTTGGAGCTGGCCGAACATGCAACAAGTGGAAGGTACATGTTTTTATATAGAGGCTAATTTCAAGCCTATTGTGTTGTTATGTTTACGATTGTTTATCTTTGTGAGCAACTGTGATTGATCTAATTACAAATAATTCATTGTATTTTAGGCTTACAAATTGATTTTGGAAGACAAGATGCAGCCAGAAGAGCCAAAGGAATCTTATTGTGTGCTATTTTCTTTTGATAATGTCTGAAAAAGTGGATGAAATTAATGAGAAAGTGGGTAGATGGTTCTTTGCTGAATTCAAAGGGTGAAATAAAACCCAGCACAAAGAACGACTTGAAATCAATAACTCCATATCTTGTGCGGCCTCTACAAGGATTATTAGAGACTGAAATTGAAACTCTTTTTGATAAATTGTTGAATGGATCCATTGTGTTTGACAAAAAAGACTATAAGTTTCTTGATAATGTTTCATCTTTGAAAGAATATTGTGACCTAACGAAAATAGACGAAACATGGGAAATGTAATAATGGATCATATGAAGGATGAATATGGAGGGGGTTGAGAAAATAGTGAGCTATGTGAAGTGAGCTTTTTTCTGTCAAGTCAGCATGGTGATCTTTTTTTGAAAATGTGTGTTTATGTGCCTATGCCTATGTGGATGTGGTTTGTGTGTGTGTGTGTGTGTGTGTGTGTGTGTGAGAGAGAGAGAGAGAGAGAGAGAGAGAGAGAGAGAGAGAGAGAGAGAGAGAGAGAGAGAGAGAGAGAGAGAAAGCTTTATTAACGTCTTGAAGGCACCCATAGGCATAATGTGAAAAATGCAAAAAAATTATCTATGTGAGATGTAGGGGTCTTACATTTTTCTATGTCAAGCATCTTGGTGTAGAATGAAGATAGGGTAAAAAATTGGCATAGATGGCAAATTGATCAATTCCACATGTAATGTCTCTATTGAGCCAAAGTAGTGTAGGAGATGAAACTCGAGCTAAATAGAGTGATGACAAGTGTAGTGATTTATTTTGATGAAGTTCAAGAGGTCCAATAGGTTTGAGATATGCCTGAGAATGGACCAATAGAATCAAGAGGTGGATGTATCCATGGTCCAATAGGATTAAGAGGTTTTTAATGAGATATTGAGGGAGATAGGTACTTGCACTACAACGAAAGAAGTTTGGGATTGTCTGAAGACTATCTATGAGGCTAAGAACACCTCTAGGCTCCTCACACTTAAAAATCAAATCTTTCAACGTAGTCAAAAGAGGGATGAGAGTGTATCTAATTATGTTTTGAGAGTCAAGGATATTCATAGGGAGATTTCATGCATTGGTGATTCTATCACTCAAAGTGAGCTAGTCCAAGTCATTCTCAATGGCTTGAGAAATGAATTTGACAATCTTGTCCATGTTCGCCGATATTTTCGCATGAAAAATTGGGCTAATATTGAAGTTTAAGTTTGCAATAATTGAAAAAACCGGCATGTAAAACCCGGTTATTAGAGAAAAATTGGCACAAATTTGCCTTAGAATTGGGTCCCAGCCCACCCCAAAGTGGCTAGACACAGTTTAAAAGTAAGAAACTGACTTTTGAAACAATCGTCAAAAATATTTTGTGGTCAAGTTTTGTAAAGACTGAGCAGGAGTGCCGGTCCACCTAGAATTGGGTCCCAGCCCGTCCTAAATGAGGCTAGAGCAAATTTTGCGGCCTTAGAAATGGCTGGTAGATATTTTACGGCTTTTCAAAAAAATGGCCAGTTGTAAGAAAATAGCCTGTATGACCGTGCTAAAATCATACTATGTACTGAGTCCATTTTTTACTAATATATGATCACTCAGTGTATTTTTCAGGGAAACCGTGTTGTCGCGGGAGCCCTAGTCATGAATGCCGAAAAAGTCAACCACAGAAAAAAAAACCGAGAAAAAAAAGTTTCGGATAAAAATGGGACCAAAAAATATGGATTCAGTGTCAAGGAGTCACAAAAACCCTAACGGCAAAGTTTGGGCAATTTATGGACAATTAATGAAATGTGTGGGCCAAGTGGTTACCCAACAAGCCAAAAACCCAGACAAATGAGCAGTAGGCGCACAACCCTTGAAAAATCGAAGGAAGGCCGAAAACACAGGTACCCAAAGAAAAATGAAGGCCGCCTACTAAAAATAGGGGTTGAAAAAGGGCCTCACCCAAAATTTGGATATTAAATGCCAAAACCCCTTGGAGGCTAAAAAATTTGGGATGTACACCCACTAGCCATTGACATTTAGGGCTTCTAGGGTGTACAAAAGGGGAAACTTAAATGGCCTCCCTAGCCTTTGACAAAAATGACATCTTGGCTAGTTTTGGAAGAGGGCCTTGAATGCACCACTCCCCCACTCTCTTATGGAGGCCACTAGGTGTACTATCAAATGGGTTGAGGACAAATGGCAAAGAGTGCTTGAAGAGCATGAAAATTGGCAAAGCCTCATTTTGAAGGGGGACACTTGGGATTTACTATAAAAGGAGGCCACTCTTTGTGTTAAGATATAGTTGAATGATAATTGGATAATTGGATAATGAGATGATGTTGATAGTTGCTAAGTTGAGAGTGGAGAGTTTGATGAGTTTGATGTGATAGTTGAATGCCATGTTGATTGAGAATTTCATTTCATTTGTTGAGAGTTAGTTAGAAGTCATGGAAGTTGCTAATTTGTTGAGTTGGATGTTGAGAGGTAGTTCCATGTTGAGATTGAGTTGAGAATTTTTATGAGTTAGTAGTTTTGGGATCTTTGCTGTCTTTGAGGAAGGAGTTGATATTAGTGGATTTGGTTGTGTTGCATTGTTGAAAGCTTGTTTGGTTGAGAGAGGTTATCATGGAGATCTCATGCTCTTGAATATTCATTTTTTCCCTTTGATATCTCCTTACTATTTTGCATCAGGTATGAGGTGAATATTATCGAAAGGTTCCTTTGATAACGTGATCATGCATTGTATCATTCCATCTATGTTTTGTATGAGTAGTGGGGTGTGGATTACAAGGTATGTGTGATGGGTAGGATGTCATATCATCTCACCAATTTGCTTGAAAGTTTCATAGAGTTCCTTCAATGAGATAACTTTCATCACTTTTTACAAGTTCCAATCTTGAGGAGTGACACTTGCTTCATCGCTAGTCCTTAAATATCCAATAATTTCATTATGAGGAGTAGGTATTGAGATCAAGTGTCATTATAAGTCTAGAGTGATAGATCTTTGAAAGTAAGAGAGTCTATACTATGAGCTCGTTGAGAGGAGGGTAGTTCTTTTGATGATCTCAATATCACAAATATTTTGAGGGTAGATTGTGAGGAGTGAATGTAAGAGGCCCCATTGTCACTTCATTACATCAAAATTTTTTATCAATTATTTTATCAAGTGTTTATGAAGGTTCAAATTGTTTCAAAAAAAAATTCTTTCAGTATGATAAGGGTGCGTCATTATGAAGAGGCAGAGATGAAAAATATTCCTTAGTCCATTGTTATGAGAATTTAACTAGCAATGGTCAAGTATACACCCTACTTCATCGCTGATTCTTTGTCCATAAGTGTATTGGACCTGTAAAATTATGTGTTTGCCCAATCAAGAGCATTTTTGTGGTAGCCAATCGCACAACGAACAAAGCACTTCTACAGCCAATTACTTGCTGATCCCGAGGAGGCATGAGTGTACTTGTGTTGTACATCTAAGGCCCTCCATTGCTAATTTATGAGTCACTGTACCTCTGTTGATTCTGTTTGAAATTGCCAAGCTGCCCGCTGGCTGCCTCTGCTCGTTGATCCTTCATTTATGTGCAAGTACTGCCCGCTGCCTACTGCCTTACCTTTGTGCGCTGCCTATACCAATTCGTTGTCTGATTGTCAACGTTGCCCACCTCTGCCTGTTGTCTACTGAGACATGTCTGCGGCCCTGCATCAGAAAAAATCAGACCTGCAATTCTGATTTCTGCCAGTCCATCGCTGATAGGAAGAAACATTTTTACATTTTTGTTGCTTCTTTTCTGCCTTCCATCGTAGACAGACATAGCACCTCTGAAATGTGTTTTGGATCCATGGAAATCATACACCATTCAAACTCTGGTCTGCATCACAGATAGCTATCTCTCTCTTCTAGCGCAGATAGACAGACAAAACATCTATGGATGATCCTGAAATACAATCCTCATAGCGAATGTGTTCTACTGTACATCAGAGTATAAATTCTTTGTTGATTCAAAGAGAGTACTTAAGCGATCTGTTTATGCCTATTCACCGCTGATAGGAAGGGCCCATCTTTGAATTTCTATTGCTCATTCTGCTATTTTACATCACATCATGGACAGAGCACTTGCTTCCTTCACAGAGAAGGGAAGACCATGGTTATGCCCGGCCATCGTTGACTGTTTGAAACACCCATCCTCATTATCTGTCATCTAAGTTCCATGGTTCAGTTCTGACCGTTGCTGCCAATCACACTGACAAAGGGCAATGCTCACTGCTAGATGACATTCAAGAAGATAATGGATTACATTCGAAGAGATCAAATATATGTGTAGTTCATCGTAACTCCATATCCAGCATTCAAATACATATCCATCGCATTCTAGAATGGCAAGCGAGATGACAGAGACAATGCGATCGAGATTCTGCAGCATTCATGACTAGTAGCTCCCCGATTTCCGGTCCTATGGTCCTATGCTCACACTAGGTATGGTTTTACTTCACCTCTGTCATTTTTTTTATAGACTTTATTTTTGTACTTACTTGTTTTCCATAGGAATACGCGTTCTTAAAGTCCTTACTTGCATTCGGCTATTGAGTGAATGGTCTGTGTAGGATGTTGAAAAATCATTTTGTATTGCGGTTAGAATTGTTACAAGAGTTATAGTTGTAGCATACTAGTATTGTGTGATGTGTTTGATACTTTAGAACTTAATCATTTCAATGATTACGCATCTGCCATGTCCCTACCATGACATAATCATTTTTGAGTCTCTTCTAGAAAGAGTGGAAATTGAAGTGTTATGTCTGTATGTAAAGTGTCGGTTTTCCGTAGCCTTTGTCATTCCAAATTAAGTGAGTTTCGTTTTCGCATGTATCTATATTATGAGCACCGGACTATCCTTGTGGGTTAGAATTTGGAAGGTGAGCTTATATTCTATCAAAGTAGGGAAATGGTTTTCTGATATGTGATAACTGAATTGTTGTATGTCGTGACCAGAATACCAGGAGCCTTAGCATTTTTTACCTTTGTCGTTCTCCGTCAGTGATTCAAAAAACTTACTACATACTCTAGTAGAGGAGGCAAGTGATTTTTGATAGTATGCATCAATATTATGAAACCAACGTTTTTCACTGTTAGAGCAGTTGTGTATTGCGGTTCGGTAGCATGAGAAAATGTTTTTCTTCATAGTAAATGCATTTGGTTGTGGTCGGTCTATAAACTAGTTGACATACAACATTATTGATAATTTGTGGAAATCGTCAAGTTAGAATCGTTTGTTCGTCAGTTATGAAGCGTACCAACAGGATCGGACCTCTGTGAAACACCAGAGCGGGTCGTCCACCAGCCGTGGTTGAAAAACACCACCTTGGTTAAAGCGTCACACTAGTCACACCCGCCGTCGGTATTGTCTAGCAAAATACCTAGACCCGACGGTCGGCAAAGATACCGCCGCTTAGCAAACAAAGCAATGCGTATAACTTGCACCCCACGAGCACATCATAGACAGTAAATCGGTTTCTAGCCCATGTAAGATTTTTACTAACTATAAGCCGAATTCAATGGGGAAAGAGATATTAGCAAGATCCTAACGCGAATTAGTGATCAGAAGTTTTACGGAACTAGGACCCTAGAAAGCTAGTGAATCATTGCATCAAAAGTACTAGCACCCCCTCCTTACAGTCATACTTCTGAGAGCCTGGAATACTCTCATTGGCTCGGGAGCACGGGGTAACAGAGGGCATAGCCACCATCAGTAGTGGTGCCCCTTGACTTTTTTAGGACGTTTTGGCTGGACCAATCCCCTGCCGAAAATGGCCCTAACAAGGTACAAAAAATAGCTATATACTACAACTTTTCCAATGGTTTTACAGAAGAATCCAAATTTGTCATAATACAAAATCGACGGATTATAAAAATTTTTAAAAAGCATGCAAATTTATACAAGCCAGTAGGCTATAGACACACAATTTTTTTCTATATATTAAATAAAGATATTTACAAAGTACAATTTAGCAGTATCTAATCTGCTTCCGATATTTTTTCCAATGAAAGTTGCAACTTAGAATCATGCAACAATTTTTTTCTTTCGTATGGATCCAATAGCTCATAGTTTTCATGCTTACTCAGATCAACATAAGCAGCATACACTGCAAAATGAGATGATCTGAGCATGGAATTCACTAGTCCATATCCTAAAATTTTAACTGCAATAGTTTTCTTTACAAAAATTATTTTATGCACCTTATTAAAATTATGTCCTCCAAGAAAATGAGACAGTGTCTTGATTGCCATAATCATAGTTTCACCATGTTGATGAAACTTTGAATGGGCAACACTTATCTCATTATTCTTGAAGGACTTTAGATAGTGCCCAAGTGCATGATCTCTTCAAAATTCTCCCGCAGAAGATCTTTGCCCTTCTCGACGAATTGAGAAATCATCAAGGAAAATTGTTTCCTAAAATGATAAAAAACAAAGTAAGCTCCAGTATATAATCTGACATAACAAATCTACTGGTACTTGATAAGAGACAAAAACTTACGCATTTGGCTTTGTCTTCTCTGATTACTATCTCTCCATCAATATTATGTCCACCTTTCGATGTCAATATTGTTGGTGAATAGACAATTGGCTGTGGAAAACCAAGTTGACTTTGGATTTTAAGAAACTCCTCCTCAGAAGGTAGATCATCTTCTTTGTTGCGCATTTCCTCCACAACCATTTTCAAGCAATCTTTTCCTGAATAAAACTTATCATTTTGTACATCGTCAACACCAGGGAGAAGATCATCAACATCAAAATCAATTATATCCGAAAATTCATCAAGCTCTTTGCTCAAAATGCAAAGAGTCTCAACTTTAGTGAAGTCAAGAAGATCCGATATATCCGATATTGTCAAAAAGGAATTATTATCTATAATATAAGTAGGCAAAGTGATCAAAGATTTATCATAAGGAGAAAGGGTAGTGGGTGTTCTAGGGCCTATAAAAGTAGCCGTATTTTGAGCAGGATCAAAATCAGAACAATCATCTAAATGAATACTCGTGTCAATAAAAAAGATATCTATATCTACAATCTTTGACTTTTCAGACTTTGTACCACTAGAAGAAACTGCTTCAAAAGTGGAGGGCACAGAGTCCGAATCATCAGAAATATTTAACAAAAGGAAAAAAGCAAAAGCAGACTGAAAATCAACAAATCTACATTTTTTATTGTGAATTGGGCACTCATCTACAGACTTGAAATCATTATGTAACTTGGTAAACATTCTGTCAAGCTTAGCTTTGTAGATATGCTTGTCGAGTGCCACCAGGACCTGATAATGAATCATGTCTTTATTCTGAGACCTGAATAATGGAGTACTGAGCAGGGACTTAAATCTGAGATATATCCCAGACAATGCCTCCACACCAGGGCCCTCAGTTATAGAAGGTAGAATAAAAAGAAAAGGAGAAAAAAGAGATTTGAAATAGTCCAACCTATCAGTAATACCAAATTCATTAAAAAAAGAAGACAAACTGGATTCAAAATTAGACATTTTGAATAAAAATAATAGAACTGAAGTTCCAAATATCGCTCTCAGGCGCAAACCCCAGGTCAGACAAGCACGTCAAGGCAACGTGCACTCGAGAGAGATATTGGATGCTGGAGTATCGGATCCGAGCGCAAGAACAACGAGCAGAAAAGAAAAGGGATACAAAACGCGCTTGAATGCGATACCGGAGGATGCAGTATCGGATCCAGACGCATAATAGTCAACGAGACGTAATGAGAGGAAGAGACACACTTGAAATCGATATCCGGCAAAGCCATCGTAAGTTTGCATGAAAATACGAGCCAAAAAAGACCTATTTATATAAAAAAATTTGTATGTGTGGAGGACTGACAAAGAAACACATGTCGACATGTGATTGGCCAAAATAAATGCGTGGTATCTTGAATGATTGATCTGACATCTGTCACGTGCGAGAATGACACGAGTCGATAAGGGATTCACACACATGTCTCAACCCACGTGTCCCCATAATTGGGTCATCATTATCAATACGGAATTTCCACATAATCTAGTCATCTAATGACATGTGTCTCGGCCGTCTTATCACACGTGCGAAAATTTGTGAAAATTCATTAAAAAAAAAAAACAAATTGGATTCAAAAGTAGACATTTTAAACAAAAATAACAGAACCGAAGTTCCAAATATCGCTCTCAGGCGCAAACCCTAGGTTCGACAAGCATGTGAAATCAACGTGCGCTCGAGAGAGATATTTAAAGTTGGAGTATCGTATCCGAGCGCGCTCAAATGCGATACCGGATGATGCAGTATCAGATCCAGGTGTATATTAGCCAACGAGATGTAATGAGAGCAAGTGGCGCGCTTGAAATCCATATCCGGCAAAGCAATCATGAATTTGCGTGAAAACCCGAGCCCAAAAAGACATATTTATAAAAAAAAATTTGGACGTGTGGAGGACTGGCGAAGGAACACGTGTCGACTTGTGATTAGCCAAATTAAATGCGCTGTACCTAGTATGATTGATCTGACATCTGTCACATGCGAGAATGACACGCGTCGATTAGGGATTCTCACACGTGTCTCAGCCCACATGGCCTCATAATTGGCTCATCATTGTCAGTACAGACATTTCACATGGTCTAATCAGCTGACGACACGTGTCTCGACCATCTTTTCACACGTGCAAAAATTTTGTATATATAAGTCCTCGGAATTTTCATTTTTTTTCGCAAAATTTTCGCTTTTAGCTCCCGATATCACTCTCAAGCGTGCTCTTTCATCTTTCAAGCTTCCACCCTCTCACAGTGCGCTCGAGTCCGATACTGCCTGCTGTGCAATATTGGTTTCGAGCGCGCATCTCTTTTCTGCAAACAATCTCTGTAGATCGTGTGCTCGAAACTGATATTCAGTGCTGGTATCGATCTCAAATGCCCTTTGATCGCAATTTTTTTTGTTTTGATCCACTTTTATTTTGTTCAAACTTCTTTTTGTTAACTTTCTTCTTCCGAGAATGATGGCCAGGACTAAATCCACCGCCTCTGCCATCACCACTGTACAGCCATCCCATTCCCGTGTTCCCTCTGGTACTGGCCATAGGCGTGGCAAGAAACAGGTCTGGCTAAGGGAGATCAGAAAACTCTAGAGATCAACTGAATTGTTGATTCCTAGGGCGCCTTTTGGCCGATCTGTATGGAATGTCACTCCTAAGCACACAATAGTAGTCGTTGTATCTTCGAGTCAGCATCCATGTGAGAAGCAAGTTGTACAGTTGCTTTGTATGAATGAAATTTTTGTTCCATTACGCAATCTGGGTTATTATTGTCCATCTAGAAAAATCCACTAGAATTGACCTTAATGACAATGCAACTCCATGCAATAATTTTTTGAAATTTTATCGTATGGAGAGTTCTTGTGCGAATCATAAACCTTTCAACTACAAGCGATAACTGATTTACGGATTTCTTGTTGCTGGTTGAATTTTATACAGAAACTAAGCATAGAGGATATTCCCTATCTTGCATACTATGTAGCTGAGACAGAAGAAATGAGCAGATTCACATCCAACAATACATGCAACAAAGTGGATGATTCAAATATTGTCACGAAACATGAGTGGGGATTTGACTTAGAACTTGCAAATCCTCATGCTTTCTTTAACTTCTTCATTAGCTAGCCTTGTGTCTCAGAAGGTTATGTGACACCTACTGCTGTAACAGGTTTGTTGCTTTCGATATTGCACTGCCTCAACAAAAACATTGAATAATCTTTATCCAGTCTAATTTGCGAAGGTAAGGGATATAAAGAATCCCAAAAAGCAACCAAAAATCTCATAAGGAAGAAGGGTAAATCAAGTCTGCATAGTACCTAGGTCGTGAGCCTTGAATCTAATAGTTGTCCATCCACCAACAGGGACTCCAATCCTATTTCCTTCAAGAAGATCCACAAGATGGAATTTTGCTTCGTTTGATGCCTTGCAATTTCCAAAACCACATCTAATTACAAAGAAATTGTATCCATGCAAGTGAAAAAGATGATTCTCCCTGACAATAATACTGGTGTCTTGGAAAACAATCTGAACAATATTGCTAAAAGGAATGACCTTAGCTTTTGTACCCTCTAAGAGCTGAAGATTTATAGGTGGATGGATGGTAAAGTTGAATGTAAAAGGTGACTTGCTCGGAAAGTCAATGGTGAATACTCCTGGACTTTGAAAAAGTAAGCTTGCAGAAGAGCTATTGAATTTCCAAGGCCGAGGAGATTCCATGCATTTATTGTGATGATCAAGCATCACAACAACTTGCAACCAATCCTATCTTCCATGCTTGAACTAAGCATATCGAGATTGCACACCATATTGTAAGGGAGAAGGTGCAAGCCAAGGAGATCAAGCTTCTTCATGTATCATCATTCAAATGTGTTGCTGATATTTTGAATGAACTGTTGCCAAATGACTCATTTATGAAGTTGAGATATGCACTTGGTGTTGTAGATATATTTATTCTAGATTTGCCAAGCTAGATTTTGAGGAGGAATGTTCAAATTGTCAAATTCTAGCTTTTGATCTATGATTATTTGTACATAACTTGATACCGCACATGTGGAGCCTGTTCCCACCTGTGGATGATAGTATTAAATGCATTTATTTTTAGTTAGATAGAAAAAGTCTTGGTTGACACTAGTGAAATGCTAGTCAAGTAGGATATTGCCATTTGGCACCATTTTACTAGTTGATCAAGCATTCTCATGTGAATAGTGGTTGTTTCTCATGTGTGAGAGGTTGTTCCCATGTGTGTACATATCTAGAAAATGTCAATAGCCTACTGTGGGAGTTGATTTTGTAAGTTCCTAAAAGTTACAAAAATTACTTCAAATCAAGTAAAATCATGGTGAGGCAATGGCATCAGGTTAGGAATCAAAGAGGTGAGTGCTTATCTAGTAGTGATTGGTGGATCTGAAGTGATGTGGCATTTTCCACAACATGTTGAATCAACATATCAAGCTCAAATGTACTTGATCTATATATAGATCATTATTGTGAATATTAAATTTGATGAGAGATCTTGATTTTGTGGCAAATCCATGTTATTTTCACTATTTCTGCTGTCCATAGATAATCTACTTCAATCTCTGTCCACTTTCTGTAAAGTGATAGGCTTTGACATGTGTGAGGCTGCTCATCCATTACTTTGATCAATTTCCATCATGATCTTACTAGTTAAGTGCATAAAACTGATCTAAGTCAAGATCTAAACATTAGATTTGTGGATGATCAATCTAACTAGCATCCAACACCTCTTGTAAATCGATTGTAGATCCATTCTTGGTCCTATATTTAATATTTTTCAACAACGCCGAAATGTGAGAGCACCTTAGAATTGCCATCTTCTTCTATAGATGCAATTTGTGCATATGGAGGAAAAATTGCATGTCATTTCAGACCTTGTTTTTTATTTTTTTCAAAGAATTTTAGAATTTTCTACAGTCATAAAAGCCCTTGATTTCCATCTTTAACAAAGTCTTACTAAACTATGTACATTTGGATTGGGTGGATACAAATCACCAGTAACTATCCAAGATCAATATTTCATCTATTTTCTACCCTCCAAGAGTTCATGTCATGTCTATACCCATGCAGCCATGGTTGTAGGATATTATAGATCTTAGTTTACATGCATATGATACTTGATTGCCATTATCATCAAGAATCAACACAAATCATATGGAAAATTCTAAAGCAATCCAATGACTAGATGTTTATTTTATGAAATGTGAAGAGTGAAGTACACATGTTTGATGTTTGAAAAGTGAAATAGAAATGTTTGATGTTTGAAAAGTAAAATAATCATGTTTGGTGTTTTGGAAAAGTGAAGGTGAAGTACACATGTTTGATGTTTGATGTTTGAAAAGTGAAATAGAAATGTTTGATGTTTAAAAAGTAAAATAATCATGTTTGGTATTTTGGAAAAGTGAAGGTGAAATAGATGTGTTTGAAGCCTACAATTGAAGAAATTTAATGATACCTTTAGGTTTATGTCATTCCTATAGTTCCATTTGAGTTAAAAGTCAACAAGGTACTCTTAGTTCTATTTTTGCCCTACAAAGTAATCATGTACTCCAATAGAAATGGGGCTACATTCAACTGTTATCTCTTGAGAACCCTATGTGGTAACCCAAGGTAAAGGTGTCACATAGGACTGATTAGCAAAAAAAACTATTATGATTAGCAAACTTGTTTAGGAAAGAAAAGGGCCCTCTCCGAATCCGAAAAGTGCCCTAACGTGACTAGTTAGACTCCTATTTATGTTTTTCTGATGCCCAAAATTAGGTCTTGATCTTCCTGATTCGATGACAATGTTGATGTAAAGATGCTAGAGTCTTCGACTTCACCTTCGTCAACAAAATAGCTAGCTTGCTTTGGTTTTTCATTGCCCGACTTCGCCAAGAATTTCTAGCATTCATTCTTCAAATGGCCGATAGATTGTTAAGCAAGCATCCAACCAACCTTGTGGATGTTTCTAATATCCATTTATGGTCCTAAAGTACAATACTTTTACATGGTATCAAAGCCAAGTACAAGGGCTTAAATCATTGATCAAGATAAACCCATTTTTAGCAAGTTGTGGTGCTAAAAACTAGTATTGAGATGGCGAGCTAGAGTCTAAATTTTGGTGGGGGGATTTGAGAAAAAAATTGGTATGGATCCAAATATGTACTATCCACATGTGTGGGCACCTCTGAACCTACATTGAATGCACAATATTCCGTTGATCAATAATAATCCATTTTGTGAGTTCTTGATGAGATTTTTGGTGCTAATCCTAGCAAAATCTACCAAGATTGAGTGCCATTAATTAGATTTGACTTTGGTTCATGAGATTTAATTAATCAGGGATGAAATCAAGTCCTTTAAAAGTTATTTACAGGTCTTGAAAGTACATCAAGTAGTGTGAAGGAGATTGAGTCATTTTTTTGTCCAAAAGTAGCCAAGATTGGCTTGATTTGATTGTACGTAGATTGCAACTCATCTATTCATTTCAACTTTGTGAGGAGTGCTATAAATCTAATTTGAGTGAATAACTACAAGAGATACCTTTGAGAGTTTCTAGAATCAATCAAATCAATTTCTTATTTGTAGAAATCACTAGTAAGATGGTATCTATTGGAGCTTATCTTTGAGAAGCTAGTGAGAGATTGAACTCTAAAAATTTTTTCATTTGAAAGATTAGGATGGAGTTACTAATGGTGCTCCAATAGATTTATGAATCCTTGATTCGAGTGAAGATGAACCTCTTGGTGCACAAGAGTTAGTTAGATACAAGAAAAGATCTTCATAGTGTTAAGATGAATGTAAGTAATGATCTTTTGAGATAAGTATCATCTAGCGATAAAGGGCTTGGGATTCTTTGAAATCAATCTATGAATCAAGCAACACTTATAGAGTCCTCATGCTTAGAAACCAAATCTTTCAAAGCATGAGAAGAAGTGAGGAGAGTGCACAAGACTATGTTCTTAGAATCGAGTCTCTTAATAGGGAGTTAGCTTCCATTGGAGAGAAGATTCATGATGGAGAGCTTTTTCAAATAACCCTAAGGTCTAGGGGATGATTTTAGAAATTTGGTCCAAAGTTTTGCAATCCAAGACATCTTGCCAACTACAGAAAAACTTCATAGTGTATTAGTGGCTGAAGAGTGTAGGATGCTCCACGCCAAAGCAAGATTGAACTCATCGTCTTTGCGGGATGGTGATGAGAAAGCCAATTTCTCATTCAAGGAAAAAATAAGACCAATGGCAAGAGGAAACATCCAAAAGAGGCCAAACAAGAGGATGAAACATCAAGCTCAAAGGGCAAGAAAGACAAATTAAAGTTCAATTGCTTTTCCTATGACAAATTAAAGTTCAATTGCATCATAATGTCTCAAGAAGAAGAAAGCACAAGAGAACAAGCAAAGCAACATTGCACATCAATAGGAGGAGGATGAAAAAAAATCATCCTTGTCATAGTCCTTCGTCTTTGATTTCCAGATTGGCTTGTCAAGAACAGCACTAGACAATTTAGTCTTCGATATTTCATCGTCCCCTTCCTCGACATGACCACTTTCTCTACATCAATTGACTAAAGTTCAAAGTTGATAATTTCTTTCGCTTCTGCTGAGATGTCTTTTGCAAATAGTTTTGTACCATTGTAGTCATAGTCGGGGTCATCTTTAAGATCATCTTTAGTTGTAGATTTATTCATTGAATTGCTCGAATATTTCTTCTTCGAAGAGTTTTTGCACTTCGTTGAAGATTTCTGTTCAGGTTTTGAGGAGCCTTTGTTTCTTGTTGTGACTTTGAATATCTTTTCTATGTCACTTGGCCAGGACTGGTTTTCTGTCTTTGCCAATTTTCCTTCAATTATATCAATCCTCTGCACAACAGCATCTGTCGAAGCTTTTGCTTTCAAGTCTGCAGCAGCTGGTGTTGCTACATACTGATATTTAGGTTGCGGCTTCTACGACTGAGGGCAGTCAGGATACTTGTGGCCAAGATCCCTACAGTTCGATCATAATGGTACATAACCAATCGGCTTTCATGGTCGAGGACAGTCAGGTGAAAAATGTCTTTGCTCTCCACAGTTGTGAGAGTTGCCCGACACTGGTTTAGTTGCGGTTTGTGACTTCATCGTTGGTCCAACAAATTTAGGAGGATTGTGACTTCCTGGTGTGAACTTTGGTCCATCCTACTGGGCTGATGCTACAGCACCCTGAACATAATTAGTAGTCGCATCATTCTAAAAAAATAAAGTACCTCTTGGGCAAGATCTTCGATATACTTTACATTCACAATGGTGCAATCTTCCTTAGTATGTCCAGAAGTTCCACATTTCATACACCACATTCTTGAATTGGAAGAGGAAACTTTTGGTCTTTTGTTTGCAACTTCAGAGATTTGCACTTTCAAATTATTAAACTTTTATTAAGATCAACCATATTACTCTTCCAAAGCTTTTTGACTTTAGAAGTTGACGACTTATCCTCGATGGTTTTCGTGTCATCCTTTCGTTTGAATTGTTGTTTATTTCTTTTATCTCCTTTATCAGCTTCTGATTCTGATGAATCATTGCTTTCGGAGTCTGAGCTTGAAGAACTGGTACTTGAGTCAGAATTTGAATCATCTTTGCTATCACTACTTACGAGATCTTTTAGTTGAGCGTCACTTTCATGCTAGTTTTGAGGTCTCAAAGTTTTCAGCACTAGTTATTATTGCTGCTAAGGAAGTCATGTCCCCTTGTCTGCAATATCAATCAATCTTTGGTGGTAAGCCAACCAAAACCCATTCGATCTACATATCAACGGAATATACACCGGTTAGTTTACCTATAAAATTCTTAACCTTTCGTGTATATTTTCAAAGGGATTCTTTAGTCTTCTTCTGAACATTGTTCAGACATCCGATAATTCTAGATCTATAATCGATTTCTCTGAACTGGTTCAAAAATGCATCTTTTAGTAGTAATCAGGTTCCTACATGGCCTGGTTAAACTTGACTGTACCATATGCGTGCCTGCTTTCTCAACAGACCAAGAAAGATTCGCAGTTTGTCTACGTCAGTTCCTTCGTTATTTGCATTAGCAATTGACTCAAATTGCGAGACATAGCTATCTGCATCATCTGAAGTAGTCCCTTTATAATAATTGAACTTAATTTTTGACATAGAAGTGAACCGTGCAGCAGGACCCTCCATACCGAAGCTAATTAGAAATTCAAGTAACTAGGCAGTGATCTCGTCGATATTTCGACTTGCACTCTCACTTTGTCTTCGTAAAAATTCCTCTCTAAGCTTACAGTATCATTTAATCGGGATACTCTATCTGACATACACTAGAAATGGAGATGGATGTGTCAGTTTTCTTATAACTTTCCTAAGCTATCCCCGACAACGGTGCCAAAAATTGGTATATGTCGTACTATACCAATAAGGTTAATATAGATTTTGTAGTAAATAATGTCGAACCCACAGAGGACATCGTTAGAAAGTTATGTATTTGGTACAATTTATGATTTATTTCGAGTGACGTGGCTTCAGGTGTTATTCTGGTTGTCAACAAACATTAGAAAGTAACCAGTATTACTTGTGTTGGGGTGTGTAGTGTTAATAATTCTAGAACATCAGTCTTGCCTTTATTGAATCGAATGAAATGCGTTCTACAAGTGCGATGTTATTAGAAGTACTACACTCATGTTGATTAAGGTGTCAACAAAGAGGCGAGAAATGTTTGATGTATTCGTGGTTGTGCAGACAATTATTTAGTCGCGTTCGCGAACTGTTCATCTCTACACATAAGTCCTCAACAACTTAAGTCCAAGGTTATGGTTAAAGAGCACGAATAGTTTTAGAGCATGTTACAAACTTATGTCAGTTACAAGCAAGAATACAGATCAAAGACTCAATTCTTCAGACAAGGACTGCCATCTCAAATGTATACATACAGTTTTATTCAATGATCGTGCTAGACTGTACCAAATGTAGACGTTATTCGAGTGCCAAAAAGAAAGTATTCGCGACAGACGAATAAGATGATTTCAAGACAGTTCCTTAGAGCATATTTACGGATACACAACAAACGACTGTAATGCGCTAGAGAGTCTATCTGATCAGAGAGTAATTCATGTAAGGCATTAGAGATTGCTAGTAGACTCAGGATCACTCACACTCAATAGTGCGGAGAACAGAGATAAGGGGGAATAACACAGAGAGGTAGCCACGAAACTGAATTTGAAAATAGTTTAATAATATTATGCTTGATTCGTTACATTTGATTTTAAACTGGTGCTGAAAGCTAATATCATTAATATTAGCTACGCATCGCTCTGTTTCATTGGACGCCTTAACATAATCACGAAAATCATATGTGTGTCTGATTAATGACACGTTTGGCTTTGGCACATACGATTCCTCAACAATGCTTTGAAGCACTGATAATAAAAATACTTTCTTGTGTCTCAACCTCTTAGAATAGCAACTAAACATTTGATCAATTTGATCGTGGGTATGTCCTACCAATAAAAATCCTATTTTAACTTTTTTGAAAAATCATTTCTCCACTAGCATAGACAAGTATGCCAAAACAGTTTGATTTTTATTTTCCCTAACAGTGTTGTCAAGCTGCAAATAAAGTATTTTTGGAAGACTTTCACCAAATTTGCAAATTATCTTATATACAATGGTGATCGTCAAATTTGGATCATTTCGAACATTGGGATGATTAAAAAAGACCTTGGACTCCAAAGTGCCATTAAACACAAGTGCTCCAACTAGCTGACCCTGAATAAAATCTGCCTTGTTCAAATTTTTGAGCACTCTGACAAAATGAGGCAACATTGTTTTCTTCTGATCCATGCCATCAATAACAAGTCCTAGATATTTTTGTGGACATTCCGAACAATTCTTTCGATGCTTGGCCAACTTTTGTCTTTCAACTATTTCTTGATCTATCCATCCTTAGGAGATGCAGTCTATTTTATCACTTTCATAGATGATTATTCTAGATGGTCTACAGTCATATTCATTAAGCACAAATCTGAAGCCTTCGAATGCTTCAAGTGATTCAAGGCCATGGCCGAGACACAAACATCTAGGAAAGTGAAGGCACTCCTGGCTGAACATGGCATCAAAAGATAGTTCACTACTTCGTATTCACCTCAACAGAACGAGATTGAAGGAAGAATCAAACTCTTTTCAACTCAGCTAGATCCATGCTACATCAAGCACACCTACCTATGAAGTTCTGGGCAGAAGCTACTGCCACAGCCTGTTATGTGCAAAACAGATCCAGCACCAAAGCCATCAACAGAGCCTAATGAAACACATACACATAATTTAAAAATAAAATCTAAAGATCATTATACACAGGCCATAGTTACTCCCTTTGTTGTTTTGGTTGATCCCAACGAATGCAACGATGGTGCAAATTTTGATTTTTCTTTATTAGATTCATATCATTTTTCTGTTCTTGGTGGGATACACAGTTTACAATTTCGAAAACAATTATCTCAAGAATATCCCCATATCCCAAGCTTTCGAACTGTGAGTGCCATTGCATTTGTTGGCCTGACAGTGGAAGAAGCAAGATATTCGCTTGGGACCACAATATTGATCAGGACTACCGGATGAAGATGACCGTGATACAAAGAATTCATTTTTTTCACAAAGAATACATGAGAGTCTCCAAAGCAGGAGATGTGAATCAACTTGAGCTGAAAACACTATGTGCTCAAGAGACAGACTTGTCTTTTGATTCGAAAAATCCTACTCAGAACCTTACTAAATACGATGATTTTTTTCAACTTGTTTTTCACAATGGCCAGGTAATTTGTTTGGCTATGCTCGTCATGGAATGCTCTGGTCGTAATATATGTTATAATCTTTTTAAATTGTTTTTATCAGACTAAAATTTTGAGCTCAATTTTGATATAGATTAGATTCTTTATCAATTAATTTTTTTTTATTTTGGATGTGGGCCCTTGTTGACTCCTTCTTGGATAAGTGGAAAACTTTTCAAATAAAAGGCCAACCTGCTCAGGGTGCCTCAAAGTCTAAAAAAAAGTTGTGAGCACTCAAATTCTGAAGCCAATCCCTACTGAAATGAGAATATCAGAGTGGAAGAATATACAAGGGATTAGCTCTTCAGAACTAATAATAAGTGTTCTTTCAAGAGTTGCCAATGGTCAACTTTCCCTGGCAGAAATAGGAAAAGAATTTCAGAGGTGATAATCATAATTTAAATATTTATTTTCATGTTACCTTTTTTAATAAAATGATTTTCATAATCTGGTTGGATTTTTAACAATTATATTTTCTAAATGCAGGCACAAACTATTTATGAAAGTTCAAGAAGGCTTTGTGATAGGGTTAAACTATTAAGATTTCGATGAGTGCCAGAGGCTTTATTCTCTGAACAGCCAAAATCAAGCCCTGATTCCATTTTTTATTTTGTTTAGAGACATGGTATTTATTTTACCCATGCTTAGCATAGGTGCTTATTAATTGTTTCTTTTCTATATTCTATGTCTCCTATGCTAAACATAGTTTTTTCTTTATTTAATTTTTTTTTTTGGATAAGTTAAGTATCCTATTCTATTTAATATTTTTTGTCTCCCATGCTAAGCATAGCTTTTTTTTTTTTAGTCTTCTGAAGACAAAAAAAAAACAAAGTCCTTCTAGACCAATTCAAGAGACATATTCTGAAGGCAAAATCAGAAAAAAGGGACAAGGAGAGATTGTTGCGGACGACGATCCATTAGAGACCTACCTTCCCAAAAGTGTCGATGATCAACGATGCTTTTACTCTGTTGAGGAGGGCGATTGTAGAGAAATTTCAAAGTTTTTAAGAAAAAGGCCTTATACAGTGCATCGCCGATATACCATACAGAATTTAGATGAAGGAATCATTAAATGATGATACTCCTTTCAAATTTACTGAAATCCATAGTTTTATGTAGGGCTTTCTTGAAGTCACAACTTCTCCAATTTGGAGAGCTGTTATTTTTCATTTTTTCTTGGCGGTCAGCATCAGTACATAAAACTCTACTAACTTTCTATAATGCGAGAATTGAGAATGCTGTGTAGTAAGTTTTTAAGTTCCTGAATTATCAATTCATATTTTAGTTCATAATTTTATTTTAAATTTTTTATTTTAAAATTAAAATTTTAAACTGATTTTACATGTAATGTTCTATGTCAGGTACAAGCCCAATGTCAGGAACTTGGGAGGAGCTCAAGTTTGCAATGAAATAGAATACGTAACCATCCGTTATTATTCTTTGGATGAAAAACGCTCGATGCTGCATTATAACACTTCCGGACTGACAAGTTTTGGAAACTTGTTCCAGTACCCAATTGTGACAAAGAAATTAAAAAATCCAATGACGGGTTCCGTGGCTTGTCCCTACCAAAAGCTACAACAATTAATTAATCATTTAAAGCTGATTGGGTTTTAGATTTATTTAGCGGTAGCGGCACTACGAGCTCATGTGCTGTTCAAAAAGGCAGACATGTTGTTGCAGTAGATTTAGATACTAATTTAGTTGATTTTATAAAAATGAGAATGAAATCTCTTTCAATTTTGCCAGATGAATTATTTGAGGTGGGAAAGAGTTTGGACAGCGAGGATACAATAATTCTCTTGTCCAAGGAACCTCAGCCTCCTCCTAGCGGAAAAGTAGGCGACACAAGAGAATTTGTTGATGTCTTGGTTCAAGATTACAATGTAGTATCTGTAGTTGAGAAAATTGTAGAAGAGGTGCCACTTAATAGTACACTGACTACTCAAGAAAAAACAAAAGAAAAACATGTAAATGACATCAATGATTTTTGGAAATAAATAATTCTCTTTTGCTTTAAAAAAAATTGTATTTATATTTTTTGATGTATTGTGTTTTGAATTCTTTCTTATTGATTTAATATTTTTAAATTTATTTTTTAACGATTTAAACTTAAAACTTAAAATATTTTAGAAATTCTAACATTGATAATTATTACCAAAAAATTAAAATTGTAATGATTTTTTAAGTTTACAATATTTTAATTTTAGATGTATTTTTATAATATTTTTTGTAAAAACAATATTGTTAGAAATTATAAGAAATGACAAAAAAAATTATATTTTCTTCAGGGTGATTTAAATATTATCACAACTAGTTTAATCTCGATTATTGCAAAGTAATTTTATCTGTGTTTATTTAATGTTTAGATATTCAATAAACTTACGTGAGTGTAAGTAAAGATTTTCAAAAATTTAAAATTTTAAAAAATATTGATTCAGGTTTTTAACATAATTTTAAATATATCTTTTTCAATACAAGAATTGCAATTTAGAAAATTTTTAAAACTCCAAAATAAACAAACTATAACTTTTGTTTTTAGTAAGCGAAAAATATTTTTTAGGTATTTTAGTGGTTGTGTATCTAATGATTTTATTTTAAATAGTATTATTATTTAATATAAGCTAATTTTAAGTTATTTATAAAAAATCTATTGACCAAATTTTTGTAGCTTAAATTATTTCCTTGCAAAATACAACATTTTTTTACCATTACAATATATTTATTTGAAGCATTTTGAATTTGGATACTTTTTAAAAAAAATATTAATAAATTTTAAAAAAATAGGTCTTCAAGTCATTTCTTTTTTTTTTGGTCATCATGTTTGGATCACTTACAACCATTGCATGTGATATGCCACGAGTTTCTACAAGCATATTATTGACATTTCTAAGTCTACATTCTATATACAAGTTGTATACTACCAACTAGACTTGAAGAACCCATGTAGCTCAAGTTTCTTCTAGGCCAAATTTGGCATTTACAATATGAAACAACAAACTCACCTAGAAAAAACTTTGTGACAAGCCTAAAGTTAAGATAGATGATTTTTTATTTTCAACACTCCTCCTAAAAATAATCTATGTTGACTTGAACATGGATTTTGGTATTATTCCAAGATTGGCTCTATGCTTGATGAAGGAATTTTTGCTCAAAGGTTTGGTGAGCAAATCTGCAATGCAAGATGATGTGTCGATGTGCTCTAAGTATATTTCCCCTCCAATGAGCTCCTCTCTCATGAAGTGATGTGCAACCTTGATGTGTTTGCTCCTTGCATGAAATATTGGATTGTTGGCAAGGGCTTGTGCTGAAATATTGTCACACATGATCATAGGTAGATTATCTTTAGCTCCACTAGCAACCTCTTGATCCAAAGCACTTCTTTTGTTGTAGTAGTAGGTGTCTTATGTTCAGCTTCACAAGATGGGAGTGATATGGTATCTTGCTTTTTGGAAAACCAAGATATCAAATTTCCTCCAAGATATATGACATATGCACTTATAGATTTTCGATCTGCTTTATCACTTGCAAAATCCGAGTTAGAATAGCCAACTATCGAAAAATCTTCGCTTTTATATAACAAACCAAAATCATAGGTTGAAGATATATACCTAAACCCTTTTGGCCATTTTCCAATGATGAATAGTAGGATTTTGGATAGCTTGGCTCAACTTATGGACACTAAAACTTACATTAGGCCTAGTTATAGTGAGCCAATTTAAGGAGCCTATAAGACTCCTAAAAAGAGTGATGTCCACGAAGGGTCTTTCATCACCTTTGTTACGGTCTTTTACAATTTGCTCCATAGGAGTATCAATACTCTTATGATCTAGCATATTGAACTTTTTTAACATCGAAAGAGCATACTTGGATTGACAAATAAAAGCTATATCATTGTGAAAGTCAATTTCTAATCCTAATATGTAATGTATTTTTCCAAGATCTTGCATCTTGAATTCTTTTCCAAGTGCAATTATTTTGGTTTCTTCAACTAACTTGATATGACTTCCTGTTAGGATAATATCATCAACATAAATGAGAAAAATGACAATATCTCCATCATAAAACTTGACATACAAGGAAGGATCATAGTTACTAAGATCAAATCCTAGTGAATCAAGAAAAGTGTTAAGTCGAGAATACCACGATCTTGGAGCTTGCTTTAGTCCATAGAGACTTTTGAAGAAGAAAATTTTAGTCTTGTCTTGGATGAACACAAGAGGTTGATCCATATGATTTTCTTCTTCTATATATCCATTAAAAAATGCATTTGAGACATCTAGTTGAAAAACTTGTCATTTGAAAAAACAAGCAATAGAAATAATGATTCTAGTTGATATCATCTTTGCAACTAGAGCAAAAGTCTCCTGATAATCAAGTCCATAAACTTGAGCAAAACTCTTTGCACAAAGTCTTGTCTTGTACTTGTTGATTGTGCCATCTTGATTATATTTGACTCAAAAAACCGAAGATCCACAAGCTCCCATGTCTTGTTGGCAATCAATACATCATATTCCTCCTTCATGGCAAGAAACCATTCTCTTGAGTTGAGTGCATCATATATATCCTTTGGCTTCTCATGTGAAACAAAATAAGCATAATTAGTGGAGCTGAGTTCCACCTGCTTGCCTTTATCTCCATATGTAAGCCTCTTAGGCTCGGATCTTTCTCTTTGTGATCTCCTTGGTGAAAAAATTCGGGGTGACTCCTCCTCAATTCTCGGCCCCATCTCGCCAAGATAATCTTCAAGGGTGATGATAGGAGAATCCTTTTGAGAATCTTTGATCTCAGCCTCATCAAAGATGTATTTTTGATTCTCATGGAAAATAACATCCCTACTCTCAATTGTAACTGAGGTACAGGGAACATAAATTCTGCAAGCCTTCTTGTCCAACCATGATCCCTTTGACTGAATTTGGATCATTTCTTTTCCTTGTTTCCAAGGGTACATGAACAAAGCAAGCACATCCAAAAACTCTAAGGTAATCAACCTTGTATTTCTTCTTAAACAAGACTTCATATGGTGATTTTCTTGCAAGTGCATCGTGAGGTAATCTATTGCACAATTAATTGCTTCTCCCCAATATTCAATAGGCAAAGAAGCTTCAGCTCGGATTGCTTTAGCACATTCACTTAGAGATCAATTTTTTCTTTCAGCAACTCCATTTTGAGATGGAGAATAAGCACAAGAAAACTCTCTTTTAATCCCTTCAACCTCACAATAATCATAGAACTTGTTGGAGATGTATTCACCTCCTCCATCACGTCTTAAAGCTTTAACTTTGAAAGAAAACTATTTCTCAACATAAGCTTTGAAGACTATGAAGTGATAAAATACCATAGCTTTTGAAGAAAGTAGGTACAACCAAGTATATCCTGTAAAATCATCAATGAAGGTAACAAAACAAGTTGCACCACCAATACTTTTTGAGAAAGAAAAATGAACATCCGAGTGAATTTAATTCTAAAGGATGAGAAGTCTTAATAGAAGACTTTTGATATGGCTTTCTATGTGATTTTGCAATAGCACAAGCCTCACAGGGCTTGATATCCTTGGAAAGTGATCTTGGAAGGCCAATAGCCTTATCATTCTTGATCATAGAAAGCATAGACTTATAGTTAGGATGTCCCAACCTTCTATGCCATAGACAAAAGAGCAATTTCACAAAACTTTGCATTCTCATAAGAATTTAACTTGAGGATTCCATCATATCTAAATCCATTAGCTAGGATCTCATGATCTTTCTTGATAAAGCAAGTATTTGAATACATCACAACCACAATCAAGAAACTTTCTAGCACTTATCAAGTTCTTTGTAAGCTTAGGAACAAAAAGAACATTGGAAAGTGATAGAATTTTAGAAGAAGCAAGTTTTAATGGAATGTTGCCAATTCATTCAATAGAGCATTCATGATCATTTGCAGTATAAATAGATCTTTTGAGTCCTTTATAAGGTACAATAGAGTCAAAAGAGTCCTTTGAACAACACATATGTGAAGAGGTCCACTATCGATGTACCATGCTCCATCTTTCTTGAAGGGTGTTGAAGAAAATCTTGACACCATGAGTGATCCTTTTCCATCACTTGCAATAAAATCTTCTTCTTTCTCATTAGAGAGATTTGCTTGTTTGAGTTGATTTTTCTTTTTGAAGCAATTAGAGGCATAGTGCCCCTTCTTGCCACAAAAGAAACATTTTACTTTCTTCTTCTTGGTCTTGGAAGTAGAAGGATGAGTTGAGTCATCCTCTTCACCATCTTTGTCTCTGTCCTTGGCTTTGTCTTTGTTGAAAACTTGAGAAAACTGGTTCTTGCTCCTTCCTTTATGCTTGTCCTTGACAAAGAGAGCTTTGTCACTTCCAATATGTTTGAGTTTATTCATCCTAGAAAGTTTGTAACTTTTTCTAGTTTTTTCAAAGATGAGAATTCCTTGAAGAGTTTCCAAATTGGGCAACTCCTTCTTTATGGCAAAGGATTGAACAAGATTATCATAGTGTTCTTTTAAGCCATTTAAAATGACTTGTACTAGCTCATCTTGATTGATTGCGACACCAACACAAGCAAGTTCCCTATGAAGATCTTTTACTCTCAAAACATAATTTGATGCACTCTCCTCACTTTTTTGGAAACTTTGAAAAATCTAATTTCTAAGAGTGAGTATTCTAGAAGTGTTCTTAGCTTCATAGATGGACTTAAGTGCATCCCAATCTTCTTAAGCAGTGGTGCAAGATCCTATTTATCTTAGAATCTCATTAGAGACATTCATTTTAATGAAGTGTAGAGCCATTCTAGCTCTCTTTCTATACTTCGGTATTTCAAGCTGTGCTTGAGGCTCCTCCTCAATACCAAGTACTATGTCCATAACATCCTGGAGTATAAGAACTGACTCCATGCTAACCTTCCATATTGAGTAATTGGAGGTACTTAGTCTTTCACTTGGTTCTAAGAGATATCCTCCTACAAGCCATATTGTGAGGACTTCTTGTTATTGGACAATTATATGTTTGAGCTTGCTCCAATCAGACTTGATGTTGCTACTCTCTTTCACTATAGATATTTTCAAGGGTGTGCTACCATTCCTATGTAAGAAACTTGCAACCAGATTTAAGATAGATCTCAAATATTCCACAAAACAAGATAATCTAGATCAGTCTCTCAAAATGGATTGAGGAACATAGACAAGTTTGGATTCTACTTTTGGCACGTGTTAGATGCTACAAAAGAAAACACTAATGATTCAAAGAAGGCTCAAAAGTGTTCAATAACATCAAATTTTGTCTTGATCTTCAATTTCTTGTGTTAAATACTCAAAACAATGGATTATGAATCAAGCAAGATTCAATCAAATCAAAAAGTGGTCACTCGGATTTTGGACCTCGCTCTACCCTATTTAAGAACTTATAACTCCTGATAAACACATCAAATTGATTTGGGATCAATTTCAATGGAAAGTACACTTCATAAGCTTTCTATCAAGCTATAACATCAATATCTTTGGACCAAATTTCAAGGAATTAAAGTGGTCTGAAAATCTCTGATTTTCACATGTGCGAAATTCCAGAATTCCGTAAAATGTCAATTTTGATCTAAGTTTCTATCCTCTTTGTTCCAAACACTTTTCAAGAAAGGTAAAGAAAAGTGATAAACTACTTTTTTGCTTGAATTGGGCTCACAAATTCTTGAACAATCAGAGATAATAGCATGCAAAGCTTAATTTGGCTCTGATACCATGACAAAATTTCTAGCAAGCTTACATGTGTGGGGAATGATCCTCAAGTATGAATGATCTTATTTAGCTTTATGATTAGCACATAAACTGATTCTAGATTGAATGCCAAGATCTAGTACAGAATTTTATGGCTAAATCACAATCTAGCATGCTAAGAATCAAAGAATGGTAGCTTTGAAAGACAAGAGAGAAAAAGTACAAGAATTTAATGCATATACATAAACCTCTACTCGAGTTAGAGAGAGAAAGATAGAGCAATATTCAAGCAAATGATAGTGTATATCCAAAATAACATGGAATAGCTTCAAAGCTTGGTTCTTCATCAAAAAATATGAGAATGTCTACACATATTTATAGAGTTTGAGGTAGCTCGAGCTAGAACCACATCCATCCAACTTCCATCCACATCTATAAGTGAAAACTAGAGTATTAGTGACATTTGTCACTTCTCATGCATGCATTTCTACCTACGTTGGACCAAACATCAAGGAATTAAAGTGATCTGAAAATCTTTGATTTTCACACGTGCAAAATTCCAAAATTCCGTACAATGTTAATTTTGATCTGAAAATCTAGTTTCTATCCTATTTGATCCAAACACTTTTCAAGAAAGGTAAAGAAAAGTGATAAATTGCTTTTTTGCTTGAATTGGGCTCACAAATTCTTGAACAATAAGAGATAATAACATGCAAAGCTTAATTTGGCTCTGATACCATGACAAAGTCTCTAGCAAGCTCACATGTGTGGGGAATGATCCTCAAGTATGAATGATCTTATTTAGCTTTATGATTAGCACATAAACTGATTCTAGATTGAATGCCAAGATCTAGTACAGAATTTTATGGCTAAATCACAATCTAGCATGCTAAGAATCAAAGAATGGTAGCTTTGAAAGACAAGAGAGAAAAAGTACAAGAATTTAATGCATATACATAAATCTCTACTCGAGTTAGAGAGAGAAAGAGAGAGCAATATTCAAGCAAATGATAGTGTAGATCCAAAATAACATGGAATAGCTTCAAAGCTTGGTTCTTCATAAAAAATTATGAGAATGTCTACACATATTTATAGAGTTTGAGGTAGCTCAAGCTAGAACCACATCCATCCAACTTCCATCCACAACTATAAGTGAAAACTAGAGTATTAGTGACATTTGTCACTTCTCATGCATGCATTTCTACCTACGTTTACCAAGTCTCATATTTTCAACTAGAATTGTACAAATCATCATGCATGTGTCCAATTCACTTTGTGCATGCCTTGCATGTCACTATGGATCACTTACAACCATTGCATGTGATATGCCACGAGTTTCTACAAGCATGTTATTGACATTTCTAAGTCTACATTCTATATGCAAGTTGTATACTACCAACTAGACTTGAAGAACCCATGTAGCTCGAGTTTCTTCTAGGCCAAATTTGGCATTTCAAATATGAAACAACAAACTCACATAGAAAAAACTTTGTGACAAGCCTAAAGATATATGATTTTTCATTTTCAACATTCTGCACAGTGCATTATCGCAAGAGTAACTTTGTCTCTTATTGATGGAATAGATGAGGAATGCTTACTAGCAAATACTTCTATCTATTTCACTCTATGTCTAGCCTTAGAGGTGTGATTGATTCAGCTCATCTCACTTACTAGTGAACGGCTTTCATCCTCACATTCAGCATCCAATGACTTAGACTTGTCTGTTTGTGTCAACTCTAGGGCCATTCTTTTACAACCGTAGCTGAGATCATTGTGGTTGGCATTTGGTCATCATTCGTGGACCCTAGGAGTTGACTTGTGGTTCCCTATGATCGTCTTTGTTTGTTTGCTCGAAGTTGCAGCTTGCGGTTTATTGCAATTAACGGTTTGTGAGACTTCGTAATCGTCCCTCGTATATGTCACGACGGATTGCAATTTGCGATTTGTAAGCTAACGATGCTTTGCAGGTGAAAACCTTAAGTTTCTTCAGCTCTCTCATAAAACATGGTAGCTTTATGACTCCTAGACTTGTACGCTATTTTTGAAATATTGCTTTGTCAAGAGGCTTTTTAAGAATATCAGCCACCATCTGTTTGGTTGGAACGAACTCATTTATTAGTTTTCCTTTCTGAACTAGATCCCTTATCAAATGATATTTGATACCAATGTGTTTCATTCTAGAATGAAACATGGGATCCTTTGTTAGATGTATAGCGGATGTATTGTCCATATGCAAACTTAGTAATTTGTCACTTTTCTCTCCTAGTCCGTCAAAGAATTGCCTGAGCCATCACATGTAAGCTCATTGGCCATCTTGAATACTACAACATATTCTTCTTCACAAGATGGTTGTGCAACTATTGTCTGTCTCCTACTGATCCAGAGAACAATGACATTAGTTGTTATGGTGCATCCTCTTATCATGCTCTTGGAGTCATCCTTTATGGATGCCTAGCTCTCATCGCTGCAGGATTTGATCTAAAATCCTACGTCTTGAGAAAAATAAAGACCATAGTCTTTTGTTTGTTTTAGGTATTGCAAAGTCCTTTTCGCAATCTTCCAGTGTGTGGGTCCTAGATTAATGTTGAATTGGCTCATTCTGAATACTTCATAAGTGATTTATGGCCATGTGTTGTCTGCCAAATACATTAATGAACCTATAAGCCTTCTTTAAGATTTTTGTAGCATGGATTCCTTCTCTTTATCATTTTGCGGACAATCTTCATTAGTCAACGATAAGAACCATAAGACGTATTCATTCCCTTGCAATCTATCATCTGGAAATCATCAATTATCTTGTGGATGTATCTTGACTAGTGCAAAAATAATTTTTCACCTTCAAGTTCTCTTTCAATTGGTAAACCTAGGTAACATTTTGCTTCACCTAGATCTGATATCTCAAAGTGTTTGGAGATATCCTCCTTTACTTGTGCAATAACAGTGTCCTTTCTTGACAGAATTAATGTATTCGACCTAGACTGCAATGATAATGATTTTACCATCAATTATCTTCACATAGACATTGTAATCAGCTCTTAGAGGTTGGAAGCCCAAGGATCTAAGTGTGTGATCCTTTCTCTTATACCATTGCATGGCAGACTGCTTTAGTTCGTACATGCTCTTGCGCATCTTACAAGCATAGCTAAGAAATGTATTGTAGGTGAATCCTAGTGGTTGGTCCATGTAGATTTCTTCCTTCAGATCTCCATGCAACAATGTTGTCTTCTCATCTACGATATGGATCTTAAGACTATAGGTTGTTCCATATGCGAACAATATGCATAGCGAAGTATGTTTGACTACTGGGAAAAAGAAATCAGTGCAGTCCACACCGTACTTTTGGCAACCAGTCTGGCTTTGGATTTTGATACATTGCCCACTTGCATTTGACAGTTTTCTTGTCTGCTGGTAAGGGCTCAAGGTTCCACACCTCAATCTGTTTCATGGAGGTCGTTTCGTCTTACATGGCCTTAATCCAATTCTCTTTCTCTGGGTTGTTGATAGCCTCTTCATATGTTTGCGGTTCACCACCAAATTTGTAGAACCCTTCTTTAGTTGAGGTAGAATTGTCTTGTGTATACCTGACAAGTCCCCTTCTCTCTCTGTTGGATCTCCTTGGTGGTCCCGTAAGTGTGACGATTGCCTTGCCTTTGTCCCTTCTGCTAATAGTAAATTTCTCGTGCGTCGCAGGTGTTTTGGGCACAAGCTGTATGTTGGGCTGTTCATCATCTGAACTGTCACTCAGTCTGTCTAAAATTTGAATATCTTCATGTCCCTAATTGTTAGAGTATGCTCCCTCTGTCGATGTCGGCAGGTTGTAGTATTGCTTGCCTAGAATTCATAGCTAACTGAATCTTAGTTGGTCATGGTTCTTGTTTCATCTGACTTCACATCTCTAATGGTTTTAGTTTGATTAGTCTCTAGTAGATAGACCCTATAGTATGATGAGTGTGCATTGTATCCTACAAAGTATCCTTGTTCGACCTTTTCGTCAAGCTTCTTGTGGATCTTGTCAAGAATGTATGCATATGCTATACAACTGAAGATACGTACATGGGCTAGATTGGGTTTACTGCCCCACCATACCTCATGTGGCATGATGTGAGGAACGTCTGATTTGCCTATCCTGTTCTGTAGATAAGTGGCCGTAGCTACTACTTCAGCCCATAATGATCTTGATGTCTTTGAGTAGGCCATCATGCACCTTGTTGCTTCCATGAGAGTGCTCTTATTTCTTTCTGCTACACCACTATGTTGTGGTGTACAGGCTGTAGTCTAGGTTGTAGAAATCAGCAAAGTGGTTAGAGATGTATTCTCCCCCTTTGTCAGTTATATCTATTTGACTTTTCTTTCAGTCCATTTTTCAGCCCAGTTTACATATTCTGTAAACTTGTTGTATTAGTTTTAGGAGCTCTGTTGCTTTGAATGAATCCTTGGTGAAGGGTGTTCGTGATTTCTTACCTTTGTTGCATGCATCGTAGGGTATGGAATTTGCATCTTTAACACTTACCCCTGTGAATGTACCATTCTAACTTGCCTTTTATAGTGCCATTGGGTTCATGTGACATAGTCTTTTATGCCATAGGAAGTCAATTGAATCATGGGTTTGATGAGCTTGTTGTATCGGTAGGTGTATATTCAGATGATATAGGTTGCCCTTGCGTCTGCCTTGTGTGATGAGAGTGCTGGTGCTGGCATCAGTCACATTGCATATTTCATCTGTGAGTATCACACGCATCCAGACATCTGTTATCCTTGCTATAAATAGAAGGTCCTTTTGCAAAGTAGGCATATATAAGACATCATCAAGTCTTTTATCTATACCATTGGTGTGTAGCCATAATGTGCCAGTTCCATTCACTTGATGTTGTGATCCATCTCCCAATGTGATGTATCTGGATGACTCTGTTTGTCGAAAGTTAGCTATCATGTGTCTTGTTATTACAAAATGTGACATAGCACTTGAATCAAGAAAAAATTCTTGAATGTCGGTTTGCGAAGTAACACACACATGTGTGCATAAGTAGACAGATGGATTAATTTTTGCTCTCTCCTCAGAGCTGTCCTTGAGGATTCCGGTTTCTCTACACAAGATGAGCTATCAGAGGGCTCCTTCCTGTTTAGTGTCTTCTTGTTTCTTGGGTTTTGATAGCGTTGTTGAGTGACTCTTTTTCTGACAATGCACACATTGGATGTTTGGATTTAACCAAGATGTGTTGATGGTATGTCCGTCGCGTCTGCATCTAGCACAAGATTTCTTTTCACCACCTTGCGGTCTGTGTTGAATAGGTGCCTTCGATCTTCCTTCTTTGTCGGTCTGTCTCTATTGGTTGCGATCTAATCTTTGGAAGGACTCCCTCTTAAAAATGAGGTCTCTTTCTGCATTGATCCTTATTGCTGTATAGAGCTTGATCAGATTCTTGTCTGTCATCATATTGGTCTCGTGCTTTCATTTCTTCCTTGATCTCGCTTATTGCTCTCTCAAGAGTCATCGAAGGATCCTTCACTAGTAGAGTCCATGTGGTTTGGAATGATCTCGGAAGGGCGTGCAACTCTCTCTTAATGCCATTAGAACTACAAAACTCAATCAACTTATTGGAGATATATTCACCTCCATTATCACTTCTTAATACCTTGATCTTGGTACTAAGTTGATTTTCTACAAGAGTTTTGAACTTTAAAAATGAATCATACACCCTAGATTTACTAGATAAGAGGTAAATCCAACAATATCTAGAATGATCATAAATGAAGATTACATAGTATTTGGCACCACCACTATATTATCGTGAGAAACTATGAATATCCAAATGGATGATTTCAAGAGGAGTGTTAAATCTTGATGTAGATCTAGAGAAAGGTAACTTATGAGCCTTTCAGAGGCTACAAGCCTCACAATGCTTTCCACACTTTGATAGTTGCTTGGGGAGGTGCAAGCTCCTTTGCACACATTGTTTCCATAGCTTTGAAGTTGGGGTACCCCAACCTTTTGTGCCATCGCTCCACATTAGAGAGTCTAGACAATTTGCGAGTAAATAGAGTGCGAGTTTTGCGAGTCTTTTTAATCAGTATTTTAGTTATTTTTAGATTTCTTTTTTTAATTTAAATTTTTGGCCTTGCAAATCACTGAAATCGATGACATTCTCATTAGCCTATTGCAAAATTCTACAATTTTGTAAAGCACTACTTCCAAATGTTCTTCGGCAGCACCCACACAAAATTATACCGCATATTACAATATTTTTTAACCAAGTTTGTGGGTTTTTAGTGAATCCGTAATGCCTTGTGCTCAGGTGTCCTTTGTATTTTGGGACCACCTCCAGGAGCATAATGTCCATCCAATTTTCTCTCTCCTAGGAATCTGTCACTCTCTCCTCTCTCCAATGGAATCCACTTTCTCTCTCCTCTCTCCGATGGAATGCACGTTCTCTCTGCTCTCTCCGGTGGAATTCACGTTCTCTCTCCTCTCTCCGGTGGAATGTGCATGTGCTGTGTGGCAGTCTGTCATTGGTTGTCCACATCCACATTCCACCACAAACGTAAAAAAATTTGCAAAAAAAAAAAAAACTGGTCCACGCGTATCGTACGGCCAAAAAACGAAAAAAAAAAAACTTCACACAATGGCATTACGTAGGGGAAGGCCCAAAGCCCTCGGGCCTTCCTTGCTGGTCGGGGCCTGCCCTCGGACTCCCGCCCTCGGGCAACGACCCTCCCAACAATGAAGGCCCTCAGGTAGGGCCTTCCCCCCCACTAAAAATTCGGCCCCTCTCTCTCTCTCTCTCTCTCTCTCTCTCTCTCTCTCTCTCTCTCTCTCTCTCTCTCTCTCTCTCTCTCTCTCTCTCTCTCTCTCTCTCTCTCTCTCTCTCTCTCTCTCTCTCTCTCTCTCTCGCGCGCGCGTGCGCACACACACGAACACACACAATTATAAGTGTGAACCAATCACGTTTCTTGGTCATATGACTTGTGGCGCCCGAATCTATGAACCATCTGACACCATCATCAACTTGGGAGGCCAATGTTGATGAGAAGACTCTTGTCTCGTCAGTGTCTTGAGACACAATTACTGCACTCAATGTTGGATGGTATTTCACTGCACGTTTTCGCAAGCGTATCAATATCGATGATAGTGTTTGATGTATCAATATTTTGATTACTTTGTAGAAGATGCTGGATATGTGTTGGAAATATTTGTGTTTGTAATATAAGGCTTCTCATTCGGCAATTTTTTGTTATGGGAGCTAGTTGCTCAACACCGTCTTTCTTTTGTGGCCATAAAACAATGTTGGAAAGTTTAGTTCTTCACTACAAGTATCTTGATATAATCCTATTGGATTTTGGCCCTCGCATGGAGCGATTGCTTTGTAACAATTTTCATAATCACTTTTTGGGCAGTTGTGAAATTGTGGATGACAGTGTCTATTTCCAAATCTTCATCATCGACTTCATTTCTATCATCTTCAGAAGTGTTTGTTTGTAGAGTTTCACCTTCTTTTGTGTCGTGTTTTATGTACTTGTGAAAATGCGTTATCCAGTCATTATTGATTTTCACATTACATTTCTTGTATAATGGTGTATCACATAATTGTTGTAAAGCTTGTATCAATATGATTGATCTTACGATTCCACTCATATATGCAGGCTTGTATTGCATTTTGTGTCGTAATGCAACAACTACAGAGGCACTTTCGTCCATGAATCTTGGTAGCACATTTTGCACTTGATCTAGATTTGCAGCGATATTGATAATACTTCTGGTAATGCCTAGTTGTACTTCAAATGAGAGATCTCTTAATTGTGAGAATGCAATCCTTGGTGATACTAAGCATTCTTCTAAGTAATTGAGTTTATTTACTTTAGTCAATGCCTTATTGGTGGAATACTTCATTGGTGATGCATATTCAGGCAACATTTCTTTTGATATTGTAGCTTTGCAAGACATATTCTTTGTACATGGATGTCGGTTATTTGTTTTTCGTTAAATAATTTATTTTTTCTAAGTAATTGATTGATCTCTCTGTCAAAACAAACGCATCTTGTTTTAGGAGAATCGTTGATTCTTTTTTTTTACTTTGCAACTTTTTTGAAGTTTCCACCATGTTTTTGTATGAAATCTGCAACAAATATTTTTTGCTCGTTGAAATTGCTTAGTGGATTCATTATAGTGTGTTTCGCTTCATTTAATAGTTGATGATATTCAAATGATGTTGTTGTTTGATAGTTGTGAGTCTTGATGGACTTGCTTAAATTTCTTAACAATTGACATTTGTTACGTAGTGATATTGATTTACTAGAGAGTGTAGATTTTGTTTCATTGTTTCTATCCATTTCTATCGCTTTCATTTTTTGTTGTTTGATGAGGTACGCGGTTCTATGGTTGTTCTTGATTCTTTTCAAGAATATACTTCTACTTTGTTGTCAATAGAGATTAGTTCTTATTGGTGAAAGCTTATTGATGAATTATATCTATCACAAAACACAAAATCAATCGCAAACTCAATAATCTCAATGCCATTTCTCAATAATAAAAAGCATGACTTAGATCCTCTTTTCAAATCCAATAGTACTCCAACATCTCAGTTACCTATTTTGTGAGGATTGATTCTATGCTTATTTGGATGAGGCTGAGCAGGGACACCCTTAGCATATGAAGCTGCCTGTTTAGGCAAATTTGTTTGATGTCGCTTACCCTATGTGTGGGCCGAATTTTTTCCTTCATTGTTGTGAAGAGTCAAGCACAACTTGCATTCATAACTACACATTTACCAACCAGGCAAAAGCTCTATCTATCTTAATATGTGCATGCTCATGTGCACACACATGTAGCATAGCATTCACAAAAATGTCAATTCAGTGCCAGTTGTTTCATCATTTACCAACCAGTTATCTCTCTTAATATGCCAGTTGTTTCAATTGTGTGCCAGTTGTTTCATGAGTTGGCAAAAAATCAACACTTCAAAGAAGTCGTACAACAATAAACCAATTAATGTAGATATCATCAAATGAGTTTGTCAAAAGAATAAAAAATAGAAATAGGGTGTATCTAAATTAAGATAGCAGATGGATTTGTAGGCTGAGAAGAATTCAATGCTTTGAACTATTAAGAAAACGATATAGAAAACATCACATTAAAATATACTAGGCATTTTTCTGATAATTGCATGGAGAAAGCAAGCCATTAACAGGATGCCTCTCGCGGGATCTCATGGTTACATATATCACTTGATTCATTTGCACAATAAACAACAATAATACCACTTCACAAGAAATACTATTTTTGCATGACATTTATTGATCCTTGAAGCACTTGTTTCCTGCCTCTACCTAACCTCACAATAGTAGTCGTTGTATCTTGGAGTCAGCATCCATGTGAGACGCAAGTTGTACAGTTGTTTTGTATGAATGAAATTTTTGTTTCATTACGCAATCTGGTTTATTATTGTCCATCTAGAAGAATCCACTAGAATTTACCTTAATGACAATGCAACTCCATGCAATAATTTTTTGAAATTTTATCATATGGAGAGTTCTTGTGCAAATTATAAACCTTTCAACTACAAGCGGTAACTGATTTACGAATTTCTTGTTGTTGGTTGAATTTCATACAGAAATACAAGCGTAGAGGATATTCCCTATCTTGCATACTATGTAGTTGAGACAGAAGAAATGAACAGATTCACATCCAACAATACATGCAACAAACTATGCAACAAACTGGATGATTCAAATATTGTCACGAAACATGAGTGGGGACTTGACTTAGAACTTGCAAATCCTCATGCTTTCTTTAACTTCTTCACTAGCTAGCCTTGTGTCTCAGAAGGTTATGTGTCACCTACTGTTGTAACAGGTTTGTTACTTTAGATATTGCACTGCCTCAACAAAAACATTGAATAATCTTTATCCAGTCTAATTTGTGAATGTAAGGATATAAAGAATTTCAAAAAGCTACCAAAAATCTCATAAGGAAGAAGGGTAAATCAAGTCTGCATAGTACCTAGGTCGTGAGCCTTGAATCTAATAGTTTTCCATCCACCAACAGGGACTCTAATCCTATTTCTTTCAGGAAGATCCACAAGATTGAATTTTGCTTCGTCTGATGCCTTGCAATTTCCAAAACCACGTCTAACTACAAAGAAATTGTATCCATGCAAGTGAAAAAGATGATTCTCCCTGACAAGAATACTGGTGTCTTGGAAAACAATCTGAACAATATTGCTAACAGGAATGACCTTAGCTTTGTACCCTCTACGAGCTGAAGATTTATAGGCGGATGGCTGGTAAAGTTGAATGTAAAAGGTGGCTTGCTCGGAAAGTCAATGGTGAATAATGCTGGAATTTTGAAAAAGTAAGCTTGCAGAAGAGCTATTGAATTTCCAAGGCCGAGGAAATTCCATGCATTTATTGTGATGATCAAGAATCACAACAACTTGCAACCAATCCTATCTTCCATGCTCGAACTAAGCATATCGAGATTTCACACCATATTGTAAGGGAGAAGGTGCAAGCTAAGGAGATCAAGCTTCTTCATGTATCATCATTTGAATGTGTTGCTGATATTTTGATTGAACCATTGCCAAAGGACTCATTTATGAAGTTGAGATATGCACTTGGTGTTGTAGATAGATTTATTCTAGATTTGCCAAGCTAGATTATGAGGAGGAATGTTGAAATTGTCAAATTCTAGCTTTTGATCTATGATTATTTGTACATAACTTGATACCACACGTGTGGAGCATGTTCCCACCTGTGGATGATAGTATTAAATGCATTTATTTTGTTAGATAGAAAAAGTCTTGACTAACACTAGTGAAATGCTAGTCAAGTAGGATATTGCCATTTTGCACCATTTTACTAGTTGATCAAGCATTCTCATGTGAATAGTGGCTGGTTCCCATGTGTGAGAGGTTGTTCCCATGTGTGTACATATCTGGAAAATGTCAATAGCTTATCATGGGCATAGATTTTGTAAGTTCCTATAGGTTACAAAAATTTCTTCAAATCTAGGAAAATCATGGTGAGGCAATGGCATCAAGTTAGCAATCAAAGAGGTGAGTGCTTATCTAGTAGTGATTGGTGGATCTGAAGTGATGTGGCATCTCCCACAACATGCTAAATCAACATATCAAGTTGAAATGTACTTGATCTATATAAAGATCATTATTGTGAATATTAAATTTGATGAGGAGATCTTGATTTTGTGACAAATCCATGTTATTTTAGTTGAAATTCTGTTAGGATATAGTGCAGTATGCAGATCACATCACACAATCAACATATGGTAAAAACAAAAGTTAATAGATTACAAAGAAAAACTGTACATATAGAGTATTCACGAACTACAACGAAAAGGCAAGTGTCCTAAAATTGGCCTACCACCTGTCAAACTAAGGTCGGACCCAATATTGCCAAATTCGATCGACAAACTTGGGACATGCCCCCAAGTATAGCAAGTATTGTAAATAACTCTGTACAGGCTAATTCTTCCTATGTGTGGCTACCCGGCTAACCCAAGTAGCCGTCTACGGGATTAGTGCCCGATCAGTATATCCTAATGGATCATGTCCCAATTACATGAGTGACATGGCTCAAACTGAGGAAATCCCACTGCCACCATGAGACTTACATCCTCCATCTAGGTTGCTAGACATCCTATCAGACACTTACATGCATAGACCTGTAAAGCTGACGTAAATGAGCAACTGAGACTCAACCTGAGGAAATCTTAGTGCCACCATAAGGTTGTACCCTCACCAGATAGACAGCTAGTAAACAATGACAAGTCAATGAGCATAAAATGACTACTTTGTTCCTGATGTAGCAAATTCACAACCACATACGACTCCAACTCAGATCTAGACTCCCGTGACAAGGCAACATGCAAGCCCACACACACTCATGCAAACCAACACGAATGATAAAGCGTCAAATACATGACCAAGGCCTGCCCATAAGTGGTATCCTGTCGTACCAACACCTGTGCCACATGTATATCTGCTGCTACATCACTGGTCACCAAATCAGGTCCTCAACCATGGCTTGCACTTGTACCAAGATGCCTCACGTCCAAGCATATCCAACTGTCCAATAAGTCATGAAAGCTAATCCCCATCCATTCCCCATGCTCCAAGCACAAGAGTCTACCAAGGACTGAATGACTGAATGTACGCAAAATTCACCATAGGCTATACCTGACTAGCTCGCCCATCTCCCATAGATACTGATGTTGATTTGTCTCTCCTACATCCCATGTAGGCTCAACTTCCCATGCTTGACGTTGCCAACTCTGATTTGACAAGTGTATAGGCCTCCCACCAAGGAGCCTATCTCACCAACACATCCATTATAGCGTCCAAGCCAAAGCAAATGCAAACTAGATCCACTATCGTGATGAATAACTCACCCACGATCCATAACATATCAGGTAGGATAGCTCCAGACCCTATACCATCTAATAGCCAAGTATCCATTAACCATTGATAGCTATCCAAGAATCTGTCCACCTATAGTGCAACTAGACTCCAACTGGATCTAACCAAAAACTACATCCTGCTTACCAAATACTGATGGATAAAGACAACATGTAATGCCAACCTAGAGATTACTATGTATATAACCATGCAGCTCACCTGATCACTCGCCAAAGTATCAGTTGTCACTCTCTAAGCAACCATCTCCAACCTTGTCGGCTCACAACCATGGGCATGCTGGATCCACATGACCTCGTAATGCTCTCCATGCCCACAGGGTATGTACCACCACAGGTACACTCCATGCCACCTAACTCCAAGTAGGCTTGACCTATTCCTAGGTCCACATGATGCACCAGCTGAAGATCATCATCCATACATCAAATGACATATCACACCTGAGCAACTGTAGCATCTCCCTGAGTGCCACCCCAATAGACTCGTCATCCACATACTATGCTCACCTGATGTCTCCGATTCTAGTCACCATCCTGCTAGACAAGCCAAACTCCAAAGCATCACCTGCTCCACCTGACTCCTAGCATCTACTTGCTTCCCCTGGCTATGTGCCACCCGACACCATGCCAACGCAAGCATATCCCTGAGACGCCGTCACGGGACCCCGAGACTACTGTCTTCCTGATCGTACTGAGGTTTATGGTTTTGAGTGACTCCCTCTACGCTTATCTCTGATCTCACCACATGAGAATCTGCACCATAGAAATTCCAGCCAAGCCTAGACTCCTGCAAATACAGCCAAATGCATGAAAGCTATAAGTAGCTTATCCACGCCCGTGATGGTAGATGCCTCCCCATTGATGCCAGTTTTGGAACTGGCCCCTTGCTGTAATGTCATCATGTACTCCCAAATGAGCACACCATGAAGTCCTCGCCATCAGTGTCCCCTGCAGTAGATCGCTAGCAAAACACTCACCATAGGGTTTGCCCTTCGATCACACCCCATGTGATTTCCATCAGCTCTCCAACCTAGAGCTGGCTCTCAAAGCTTCACGCTTTGCCCATTTGTGTTTGCAGCTTCCCAATTCTATCATGAATCCTACCTGTAAGCCCTGTCCATGCCAATGACTCAAGTCCAATATGAAATAGCTGTCCCCTGATGATCATCCCATGTCTTTTTGTAGTGCTATCCCTACCAGGTATCCCAATGCCATCCTTGATCACAAAGATCTGAGCATCTACCCTGTAGTGCCCACCTGTATTCCCCCAAGCTAGCTCCTAGCTGCTCCTGTGAATGGTTCCAAACCACTCCATGAGAATACACTGAGATGCGTGTGTCAATGCAGCTATCACATGACTCAACAATGCCACTGCCGATCATACTTGTGAGAGCGTTCCCCCAAAATGCCACTTGACGTTGGTTGGTACAAACCCAAAGAGTTGAACCTGATCACAAGAATTTTTCACCTCTAATCGGCATACCATGCCTACCTCTCACCTATGATGGCTTGCCCGCTCAAAATTGTCGCCAATGATGAGTAGTCACGCCGCCAAACTGCACTTCCGTCGCTAATACTAGCTTTCTCCACACAATTCCGCTACTATTCGCTCCCATACTGCATTTACCACTTTCAAACACCTTGTTATCCTATCAGAAGTAAGTAATAATGATTCAGAAGTGATAATGTCTCATGGTACCGCCCTATAGCAGGTTTCACCAGCCAAAAATTGTCCCGAATTTGGCCCTACGTTACCCAAATAGTGAATGTAGCCCATCACTAGGTCACCCGCACTCCGCCTGATAGAATGGTGACAAAAACACCCCAAAACATGTTTCTCCCAACTCTGTGACGTTGCTCTGTCCGCTGGCTCTGAGCGGCCAGTTTCAGGGGTCATTTTGGCCCAAGGATGGCCAAAAAAGGTGCCTTCTCTCCAAAACGCCTTGCAAAAAATGAACTGGTTCTTCATAATGAAGATTTTTAATGAGGTGAAGTCCATTCTGGACATCGGGTTTCTTCACTGAATTTCACATTGAAAATTTCTAATGAAGAGAAGGGTGCTTTTGCCCTTCAAGCCCCTTCACTTGCCAGCTAACGACCGATCTCTAATCGACTGTCCACACCTCATCCCGAAGGTATGTGGTTGTAAAAGAAGATAAGATACTATGCTTCTCAAGTTAAGAAGAAAATAACAGAAACTTGACAATTGAATTGACTATAATGATAATCTTGTTTAATCGATATTTGCTTTGATCTACTAGGACTAATTGACATTGTCCATTTTACTTTGCACAATGTTCACGATCAGTATTCACAATATTCACGATCACTATTCACAACATTCACGATGAAAATCTTAAAATCTAAATTTCTCAGTTTCTCAAAATCTCAGTTTTTTAGAATCTCAATTTCTCAGTTTCTCAAAATCTTAGTTTTTCAAAATTTCAGTTTCTCAGAATCTCAGTTTCTCAAGATCTCAGTTTTTCAGTTTCTTAGAATCTCAGTTTCTTAGTTTCTCAATGTTTTCAATTACAATGATTACAAATCATCAATAAAGTAATCTTCAGGACGCATCTCTGAAAATTCATCATCCAATATGCAAGATATTTCCTGCAAAAAAAAACACAATTGCAAAAATATAATTAGATAGAGATCAGTTCTTACTGGTGAAAACTTAATGATGAATTATATCTGTCACAAAACACAAAGTCTATCGCAAACTCAATAATTCCATATGCACTCAGAAATAGGTATGGCTTTATCTATTTTCAGTTCGCTTCATCTATGTCATTTTTCATAATCATTTATTCTTCGTATACACTTCGAATTCTTGTCGATTGGAGTATGTTTGGTTTTTGCCATGATTTTCTTTTTGCCACGTGGACGTCGGATTCCGATGGCCCGCGGGCCACGGGGGCGTCGGAATCGGATTCCGACATCCATGTGGCAGGGGGACAAAAAAAGATATTTTTTTTTTCAAGTTTTTATCCCACGTGGACGTCGGATTCCGACAGCCCGACCACGTGGACGTCGGATCCATGGACGTCGGAATCCGACATCCACGTGGCAGCAAAAAAAAAAAAAAAAGGGAGGTTCTTTTTTTTTTTCGTTTTTTTTTTTCTGCCATGTGGATGTCGGAAACCGACGTCCACATGGCATGTTCTCTGATTCGTTTTTACTGGCCGGTTGCCGGTTTTGGGCTTGGTGTCGGATTCCGACGGATTTTAAATGCGACGGATTCCAACGACCTTATAGCGACGCATTTTTCGACGCCCGCGTCGATTCAAAATAAAATTAAAACGCGATTTCATTTCAGAAATCCCGTCGGAAATCACAGCAATTCTTGTAGTGAATATCTAAAATGCCTTACCCAAATCATAAAATTTTAGGATTTATATTATTATCACATGGCAAGGCCTTTGTGATATAAAACCACATTGTTGTTTCTTTTATTTGCTCATCAATTTTACCTTTTCATTTCAAAATTTCTTCCTAAATAATAGATACTCCTTGCAATCTTGCAATGCAGGGTCTCCCTCTGTGATACATATCACCTTGTTGCGTACATGTAAAGTACACGAGCACATTATATGAAGCTGCAATACCAATATCTACTAAACAATGCTCTACTGTAACATTGTTACTTGGATGAGTGAAATATAGCAACTAACAATTAGTTGTCCAGTGACCTTAGTCTGGATCGTAAATCATACTTATTTTTATTATGATGCTGAAATTGATGTTCACTTGAAGAGCAGACTCCTGTTGTGCCATGCATGAGTTGCTCCAATGCAGCGCCTGCTCGCTTCGATGTATCTACAAACTGTATGTCGATGTTCCTCCACTGCAGTCGTCGCCTTGAGCAGCTCCTCTGCCACAGCCTCCAACTCGCTGCATTGAGCACGCAACATTTCGGTTACAACCTGCGCAGCTCTTTGGTATGAAAACGGAAGATAATGGCTGAGCAAAAACACAAGGTTGTGAACATCTCCTTTGACCACGCATTCCTGCATACGCACATGGCAGCTCATTCAAATTTCAACACCGAGTAATTGTCAATCAGTGGGTGCAGGAATCAAGCGTGATGATTATTTTTTAAGCTTTACCTTTTTGAAAGACCAAAGATCGTTGTGCCATGATAGTATGTCACGGAATATATTCACCATTGTTTGCATTTGAGGACTGCTGAAGATTTCTTCCGGTATAAGTACGCCATCCATAAAGTCTACGAATATCTGAAGCCCAGCATTAAGGTTAATCATGATAGATAAGACAACACATCAAGCTAAGAAATAGCCTCCTCAGAACCTAGAAGATACTGTTTGATTGAGAAGTTTGACAATTTTAGGAAATAGGCTGACAGCACCGATCCTGGGATTATAGAATCCCATGGTTACTACTGAGTATCTTGCGTAAATTCATGAAACATATACTTAAAATCCAATGAATAGTCAGCAATGGCTTACGTACCAGACAGCATGCGCTTGCTCCAGCGTCTCTCCGAATCAGGACATATTCATTTCTCTGTTTTGGATCTGAATGAGACTGGCTATCAGGAACTTTTGATAGAACCGGGCTAGTCGAAGGCAAGACTCGCGGTGCATCGATGCTACGGCTGCACCCCAAAAGTCACGAAAACAGGAGCCTATTGGGGATAGTTTCCCAGCGTCAACTGTCAGAATCAGAAAAATCAACACGATCAGTCAACTTAACGCAACCAAGGATGGCAGATATATGTGCCTGCTTACATGTGCATCTTCTCGGAAATTCTCCTAAAGAACACTAGATAGAAAACAAGTCGTTGGGCTTACTTTCGCAGGGATTAGGATGGCTATCTTTGACGTTGTATGGCTCGTCAGGGAAGAGATTTCAATAGTTTCACGCCAATCAGTTGAAAAAGTATCTAAAATCTCCGTTACTGATTGAATTTCAGGAAAAGTTGATGTTATCACTTTGTGAATTTCCAGTGCAAGAGAAACGGTCGTCTCCCAAGGTCTATCAAGTTCAGTGTCGTCCATTATCTCGTCAACCACATACGTAACTATCAAGAACTTAGAGAACAATTCCAACCTCTCTGCTGAAGTGTCTGGAAACATTCGAGCTGCAAATTCTGGACTATGCAGTAGTTTTGTAAACTTGTCAGGGTCGAAGACCTTGTCCACAGAATGATAGAGAAGCCATTCGCGAATTGTTTTGCAAAAAATTCCGCCTCCATAGAGTGGACTCTCACGGGGTAGGGTGGAATAAATTCTGGAATCGTGAAGGAGTTCATAATTGTCATTCCAGCATCACTTATATCTTGTCCTGCACTGTCCTGTAGTGAATTCATATGCCAAAGATTATATTGATAGGGCATGATAGCATGCGCGACTACGCTCTAATGTTATGCTCTTATAGACAAAGATACATTGGCTGCAAGAATAGATAGCAGTACTAATCGCAAAGTGGTGAGCGTGGCTAGGCTTATAACTCGGTGCTTCAAGCACCGCCTGTGACATACCCTAAGTCTGCAAAATTCGCCGCGATTACAAAGCTTTGAATATATTACAGTTCAATCTAGGCTACAAACAAGCAAACCAATCCATGTACTTGAGCTATCAACCATTAACACTCATACAAGCATCGATTTGGAAATCGTGTATCTGATAATTCACTTAAATCCGTTATACCTTGTTGTGCCCATATAATAAGCTATATCTTCTTTCAGTTCCATCGATTCAGTAATGCTTTTCTGCAGCTTCATTCTAGTTTCTGCACGAGAGAAAATAACATGTTATGCTATTGTCGAAACCATATACGTATCATCAAGGAATTCAAGACAGCCATCGAAGTTTAGATGGCTTTCCCGTCTTAGAGTTGCTGTATAACTTGTCTCATCTCATTAGCACGGTACCTAAAAGCGCTGATTAAGGAATATTATTGATGCTTTCTAACATAGAGAGCTAAGATGATGTTCTAAGAGATATATCATATTCTGATGCCAGCTGAAGAATTGAATGTATTCGCAATAGCTCAGAGAGAGAGAAGCAGCACCTCTGTTTGCGCCACAGAGTGAAACTTGAAAGTTGAGACACAAACAAGCTAATGTTGTCAATATCTCAAGGCACCAGATATCTTATTATCACAGAATTCTTCTCAATACTATTCAGGTGTCGGCAGCTAAACGGCTCAAATAAAAGTAGCTCGCATTTAAAAAAGGCAAAATAAATTCGCAAAGCGGTGACAACTTAGAAGATGGTCGATGACAAATGTAATTGAGAAGTGTGCTGTGCTCTGAGCAAAGGCCGTTCTGCACCTCTCCCGGCTCTTGAGACACTTCAGCTGATAGTCTTACAAGAGTAGTCTATTGCAAGCATCTTTTATAGAGCTAAGCCCATATGTGCCTATGGTCACTCTTCTACAAGCCTAATGCCCCTGACACACGGCAAATTGCACGCGGTTCACGCACGACCCAAATCTGCTGCTGATGGGCCAATCTTGCCATTGGCTTCTGATTCTCAATCACCCATTCCAAGTTCCCATGAGGCAAAAAAAACCCAACCGTTGTCCCCAACAACAGGTTTGTATATTGTGAGTCTTTTCGTAACTTTCACGTGTATCTTGAAGCTTTCATGACCTGTGAACTACTGGTCATCCAAAATTGTCCCCGCCGCGCCTCCACCAGTTAACTTCTTCAATCTGCAGCACTGATCACGTAGCACACGTTGTCCTGATCTGTTCCAGCAGCAGCTGTTTTGCACACGGAACAATTCTTCCTCCAGGCTCATCTGAAAGAGGAGAAGCCTGTGGTAGCAATGGTTGTAGCAAATGCGAAGGGGATGGATCGTGAGAAGCCCGGAAAGGTGATTGTGACCCACGAGTCCAAACTTTGATTTCATGAGCAGGTGCAACACATGTTTCATACTCTTATTAGAATGGGCTTCATGGGAGGACCCACCAAGCTTAGCTTACAATTTCAAGTCCTCTTCTCATCCTTGCCCCCAATGGCAGGCAATTAGGTGCAAAAGTCTCCCCTTCTCGCCTTCGGGCCAATTGACTAAGGTGGAAGGATTGACTAAGGTTGTGGAATGTGGGATGTGAAGAATTTTCTTTTTGCATCTTTTGCATCTTGTGCAAAAGAACATTAGTTATTTTTAGATTTCTTTTCTTAATTTAAATTTTTGGCCTTGCAAATCACTGAAATCGATGACATTCTCATTAGCCTACTGCAAAATTTTACAATTTTGTAAAGCAATGCTTCCAAATGTTCTTCCGCAGCACCCACACAAAATTATACCGCATATTACGATATTTTTTAACCAAGTTTGTGGGTTTTTAGTAAATCCGTAATGCCTTGTGCTCATGTGTCCTTTGTATTTTGGAACCACCTCCAGCAGCATAATGTCCATCCAATTTTCTCTATCCTAGGAATCTGTCACTCTCTCCTCTCTCCAATGGAATCCACTTTCTCCCTCCTCTCTCCGATGGAATGCACGTTCTCTCTCCTCTCTCCGGTGGAATGTGCATGTGCAGTGGCAGCCTGTCATTGGCTGTCCACATCCACATTCCACCACAAACGTAAAAAAATTTGCGAAAAAAAAAAAACTGGTCCACGCATACGGTCGTATCGAACGGCCAAAAAACGAAAAAAAAAAAAAAAAAAAACCTTCGCATTACATAGGGGAAGGCCCGAAGCCCTCGGGCCTTCCTTGCTGATCGGGGCCTGCCCTTGAGCTCCCGCCCTCGGGCAAGGGCCCTCCCAGCAATAAAGGCCCTCAAGCAGGGCCTTCCCCACCACTAAAAATTCAGCCCCTCTCTCTCTCTCTCTCTCTCTCTCTCTCTCTCTCTCTCTCTCTCTCTCTCTCCCTCTCTCTCTCTCTCTCTCTCTCTCTCTCTCTCTCTCTCTCTCTCTCTCTCTCTCTCTCTCTCTCCCTCTCTCTCTCTCTCTCTCTCTCGCCACTATCAAGTAGCCAATAGGATGAATGAGACAAGGGCCTCCCCAAGAATAAATGGGCATCATTTGTACTCATTTGAGATTCTCAATAACAGTTTCAGACTCTGTTGGTTTCTACTACTCCCTCTCTCTCTCTCTCTCTCTCTCTCTCTCTCTCTCTCTCTCTCTCTCTCTCTTGCGCACACACACACAATTATAAGTGTGAGAAAGAGGGGAATAGCTAGAATTGTTCAGTAACTTGGAGAGTAAGCCACTTCTAGAATTCATCATGAAAGGACAAGTGGCTTGAGATAGAAGGTTCTAGAAGACCTAATTTTGGGCCTCAAAAAAACATAACTAGGAGTCTAACTAGTCACGTTAGGGCACTTTTCGAATTCAGAGAGGGCCCTTTTCTTTCCTAAACAAGTTTGCTAATCATAATAGTTTTTTTGCTAATCAGTCCTATGTGACACCTTTACCTTGGGTTACCACATAGGGTGCTCAAGAGTTAAGAGTTGAATGTAGCTCCATTTCTATTGGAGTACATGATTACTTTGTAGGGCAAAAATAGAACTAAGAGTACCTTGTTGACTTTTAACTCAAATGGAACTATAGGAATGACATAAACCTAAAGGTATCATTAAATTTCTTCAATTGTAGGCTTCAAACACATCTATTTCACCTTCACTTTTCCAAAACACCAAACATGGTTATTTTACTTTTCAAACATTAAGCATTTCTATTTCACTTTTCAAACATCAAACATGTGTACTTCACTCTTCAGTTTTCATAAAATAAACATCTAGTCATTGGATTGCTTCATAATTTTCCATATGATTTGTGTTGATTCTTGATGATAATGGCAACCAACTATCATATGCATGTAAACTAAGATCTATAATATCTTACAACCATGGCTACATGGGTATAGACATGACATAAACTCTTGGAGGTTAGAAAATAGATGACATATTGACCTTTGGATAGTTACTGGTGATTTGTATCCACCCAATCCAAATTTACATAGTTTAGTAAGATTTTGTTAAAGATGGAAATCAAGGGCTTTTATGACTGTAGAGAATTCTAAAATTCTTTGAAAAAAATAAAAAAACAAGGTCTGAAATGACATGCAATTTTTCTTCCATATGCACAAATTGCATCTATAGAAGAAGATGTCAATTCTATGGTGCTCTCACATTTGAGCGTTGTTGAAAAATTCTGAATTTAGGACCAAGAATGGATGTGCAATGGATTTACAAGAGGTGTTGGATGCTAGTTAGATTGATCATCCACAAATCTAATGTTTAGATCTTGATTTAGATCAATTTTATGCACTTAACTAGTAAGATCGTGATGTAAATTGATCAAAGTAATGGATGAGCAGCCTCACACATGTCAAAGCCTATCACTGTACAGAAAGTGGACATAGAGTGAAGTAAATTACCTATGGATAGCATTCAATGCAAAAGATCACAACACAAATAGTGAAAATAACATGGATATCCCACAAAATCAAGATCTCTTATCAAATTTAATATTCACAATAATGATCTATATATAGATCAAGTACAATTCAACTTGATATGTTGATTCAACATGTTGTGGGAAATGCCACATCACTTCAGATCCACTAATCACTACTAGATAAGCACTCACCTCTTTGATTTCTAACTTGATGTCATTGCCTCACCATGATTTTCCTTGATTTGAAGTAATTTTTGTAACTTTTAGGAACTTACAAAATAAACTCCCATGATAAGCTATTGACATTTTCCAGATATGTACACATGTGGGAACAACCTCTCACACATGGGCACCAGTCACTATTCAGATGAGAATGCTTGATCATGAGAATCCTACTTGACTAGCATTTCACTAGTGTTAGTCAAAACTTTTTCTATCTAACTAAAAATAAATGCATTTAATACTATCATCCACAGGTGGGAACAGGCTCCACACGTGTGGTATCAAGTTATGTACAAATAATCATAGATCAAAAGCTAGAATTTGACAATTTCGACATTCCTCCTCATAATCTAGCTTGGCAAATCTAGAAAAATCTATCTACAACACGAAGTGCTTATCTCAACTTCATAAATGAGTCCTTTGGCAATGGTTCAATCAAAATATCAGCAACATATTTGAATGATGATACATGAAAAAGCTTGATCTCCTTAGCTTGCACCTTCTCCCTTACAATATGCTGTGCAATCTCGATATGCTTAGTTCGAGCATGGAAGATAGGATTGGTTGCAAGTTGTTGTGATGCTTGATCATCACAATAAATGCTTGGAATCTCCTCGGCCTTGGAAATTCAATAGCTCTTCTGCAAGCTTACTTTTTCAAAATTCTAGGAGTATTCACAATTGACTTTCCGAGCAAGCCACCTTTTACATTCAACTTTACCAGCCATCCGCTTATAAATCTTCAGCTCGTAGAGGGTACAAAAGCTAAGGTCATTCCTTTTAGCAATATTGTTCAAATTGTTTTCCAAGACATCAGTATTCTTGTCACAGAGAATCATCTTTTTCACTTGCATGGATACAATTTCTTTGTAGTTAGAGGTGGTTTTGGAAATTGCAAGGCATCAGAAGAAGAAAAATTCAATCTTGTGGATCTTCTTGAAATAAATAGGATTGGAGTCCCTGTTGGTGGATGGACAGCTATTAGATTCAAGGTTGACAACCTAGGTACTATGCAGACTTGAGTTACCCTTCTTCCTTATGAGATTTTTGGTAGCTTTTTGAAATTCTTTATATCCCTTACATTCACAAATTAGACTGGATAAAGATTATTCAATGTCTTTGTTGAGGCAGTGCAATATCTAAAGTAACAAACCTGTTACAGCAGTAGGTGACACATAAACTTCTGAGACACAAGGCTAGCTAGTGAAGAAGTTAAAGAAAGCATGAGGATTTGCAAGTTCCAAGTCAAGTCCCCACTCGTGTTTCGTGACAATATTTGAATCATCCAGTTTGTTGCATGTAATGTTGGATGCGAATCTGCTCATTACTTCTTTCTCAGCTAGATCGCATGCAAGATAGGGAATATCCTCTACGCTTGGATTTTTGTAAGAAATTCAACCAACAACAAGAAATTTGTAAATCAGTTACCGCTTGTAGTTGAAAGGTTTATAATTCGCACAAGAACTCTCCATACGGTAAAATTTCAAAAAATTATTGCATGGAGTTGCATTGTCATTAAGGTCAATTCTAGTGGATTTTTCTAGATGGACAATAATAACCCAGATTGCGTAATGGAACAAAAATTTCATTCATACAAAGCAACTGTACAACTTGCTTCTCACATGGATGCTGACTCCAAGATACAACGACTACTATTGTGAGCTTAGGTAGAGGTAGGAAACAATTGCTTCAAGGATCAATAAATGTCACACAAAAATTGTATTTATTGTGAAGTGGTATTAATGTTGTTTATTGCGCAAATGAATGAAGTGATATATGTGACCATGAGATCCCGCAAGAGGCATCTTGTTAATGGCTTGCTTTCTCCATGCAATTATCAGAAAAACGACTACTATATTCTGATGTGACGTTTTTTTTATCATTTTCTTAATAGTTCAAAGCATTGAATTCTTCTCAGCCTACAAATCCATATGCTACCTTAATTAAGATACATCCTATTTCTATTTTTAATTCTTTTGACAAACTCATTTGATGATATCTATATTAATTGGTTTATTGTTGTACAACTTCTTTGAAGCGCTGATTTCTGCCAACTCATGAAACAACTGGCACTGAATTGACATTTTTGTGAATGCTATGCTACATGTGTGTGCACATGAGCATGCACATATTAAGATAGATAGAGCTTTTGCCTGGTTGGTAAATGTGTAGTTATGAATGCAAGTTGTGCTTGACTCTTCACAACAATGAAGGAAAAAATTCTGCCCACACACAGGATAAGCGACATCAAACAAATTTGCCTAAACAGGCAGCTTCAGATGCTAAGGGTGTCCCTGCTCAGCCTCAACCAAATAAGCATAGAATCAATCCTCGCAAAATAGGTGACTGAGATGTTGGAGTATTATTTGATTTGAAAAGAGGATCTAAGTCATGCTTTTTGTTATGGCTTATTTTTATTGAGAAATGACATTGAGATTATTGAGTTTGCAATTGATTTTGAGTTTTGTGACAAATATAAATCATCAATAAGTTTTCAACAATAAGAACTGATCTCTATCTAATTATAATTTTGCAATTGTGTTTTTTTTTGCAAGAAATATCTTCCATATTGGATGATGAATTTTCAGAGATGCGTCATGAAGATTACTTTAATGATAATTTGTAATCATTGTAATTGAGAATATTGAGAAACTGAAAAACTGAGATTCTAAGAAACTGAAAAACTGAAAAACTAAGATCTTGAGAAACTGAGATTCTGAGAAACTAAAATTTTGAAAAACTAAGATTTTGAGAAATTGAGAAACTGAGATTTTGAGAAATTGAGATTATGAAAAACTGAGATTCTGAGAAACTGAGAAACTTACATTTTAAGATTTTCATCGTGAATGTTGTGAATAGTGATCATGAATATTGTGACTACTGATTGTGAACATTGTGCAAAGTAAAATGGACAATGTCAATTAGTCCTAGTAGATCAAAGCAAATATCGAATTAAACAAGATTATCACTATAGTCAATTCGATTGTCAAGTTTATGTTATTTTCTTCTTAACTTGAGAAGCATAGTATCTTATCTTCTTTTACAACCACATACCTTCAGGATGAGGTGTGGACAGTCGATTAGAGATCGGCCGTTAGATGGCAAATGAAGGGGCCTGAAGGTCAAAAGCACCCTTCTCTTCATTAAAAATTTTCAATGTGAAATACAATGAAGAGACCCGAAGTCCAGAATGGACTTCACTTTATTAAAAATCTTCATTATGAAGAACCAGCTCATTTTTTGGAAGGCATTTTGGAGAGCGCTATCCTAGGCTAGAAGGCACCTTTTTTGGCCATCCTTGGGCCAAAATGACCCCTGAAACTGGCTGCTCAGAGCCAGCGGACAGAGCAACGTCACATAGTTGGGAGAAACATGTTTTGGGGTGTTTTTGTCACCATTCTATCAAGTGGAGTGCAGGTGACCTAGTGATGGGCTACATTCGCTATCTGGGTACCATAGGGCCAAATTCGAGGCAATTTTTAGCTGGTGAAACCTGCTAGGGCGGTACAATGAGGCATTATCACTTTTGAATCATTATTACTTACTCCTGATAGGGTAATAGTGTGTCTGAAAGTGATAAATGCAGTATGGGAGCGAATAGTAGCGGAATTGTGTGGAGAAAGCTAGTATTGGCAACGGAAGTGCAGTTTGGCGGCGTGACTACTCATCATTGGTGACAATTTTGAGCGGGCAAGCAATCACAGGTGAGAGGTAGGCATGGTCTGCTGGTTACAGGTGAAAAATTCTTGTGATCAGGTTCAACTCTTGGGGTTTGAACCAACCAACGTCAAGTGGCATTTTGGGGGAACGCTCTCACAGGTATGATTGGCAGTGGCATTGTCGAGTCATGTGATAGCTGCATTGACACACGCATCTGTAGCTTGAAAATTTCTCGTTCGGAGGGAAATATGGGCTAGCATGGAGGTACACACATTCTGGCGGTCATAGGTGATGGAAGTGCGAGGTGGTGCCAATTGGAAGCCATTGGGCAAGATAGCGGACTGGCATTGGACGAACTATGTGTGAGACATGCAGAGGATGAAGAACGGGTTGATAATCACACTTTGGATGCTCTTGGCGAGTGGTGAGTGTGATGATTTTGCGGTTTTGTAGTCAATAAATCAATTTTGATCAAGTCATTGTAGCTGTGGAGTGGTGTATTAGGTTTGTCATCTCGGAGATACACTTCAATTGCCAGTTTGGATAAGTCAAGTCAATTTTCCATATCAATATTGCATTAGAGATGCAGATTCCAGTGATGGCAAGGTGCAGATCATTTGGTTTGGGCCATGGAAGATCTCACAGATTCACTTGGAGGGATATTGGCATGCACAGTCATGTGAGGGACTTGATGGTGGCTTTGGGATTCACATCTCGATGTATTCTCATGGAGTGGTTTGGAACCATTCACGGGAGCAGCTAGGAGCTAGCTTGGGGGAATACATGTGGGCACTACAGGGTAGATGCTCAGATCTTTGTGATCAGGGATGGCATTGGGATACCTGGTAGGGATAGCACTGCAAAAAAGACATGGAATGATCATCAGGGGGCAGCTATTTCATATTGGACTTGAGTCATTGGCATGGACAAGACTTTCAAGTGGGATTCATGATAGAATCGGGAAGCTGCAAATGCAAATGGGCAAAGCGGGAAGCTTTGAGAGCCAGCTCTAGGTTGGAGAGCTGATGGAGATCGCATGGAGTGTGATCGAAGGGCAAACACTATGGTGAGTGTTCTGCTAGCAATCTACTGCATGGGACACTGATGGCGAGGACTTCATGGTGTGTTCATTTGGGAGTACAGGATGACATTACAGCAAGGGGCCAGTTTTGGACATTGGCATCGATGGGGAGGCATCTACCATCACGGGCGTGGATAAGCTACTTAAAGCTTTCATGCATTTGGCTTTATTTGCAGGAGCCTAGGCTTGGCACAGTTGTTGGATTTTCTATGGTATAGATTCTCAGGTTGTGAGATCAGGGATAAGCCTAAAGGGAGTCACTCAAAACCATAAACCTAAGTACGATCAGGAAGACAGTAGTCTCGGGATCCAGTGTGCGGCGACTCAGGGATATGCTTGCATTGGCATGGTGTCGGGTGGCACATAGCCAGGGAGAGCGAGCAGATGCTAGGAGCCTTGTGGAGCAGGTGATGCATTGGAGTTTGGATTGTCTACCAGGATGGTAACCAGAATCAGAGACATCAGGTGAGCATAGTATGTGTATGACGAGTCCATTGGGGTGGCACTCAGAGAGATGCTACAGTTGCTCAGGTATGATATGTCATTTAATGTATGGATGATGATCTTCAGCTGGTGCATCATGTGGTGACCTAGCAACGAATCAAGCCTACTTGGAGTTAGGTGACATGGAGTGTACCTGTGGTGGTACATACCCTGAGGGCATGGAGAGCATTACGGGGTCATGTGGATCCAGCATGCCCATGGTTATGAGCCGACATGGATGGAGATGGTTGCTCAGAGAGTAACAACTGATACTTTGGCGAGGGATCAGGTCAGCTGCATGGTTATATACATAGTAATCTCCAGGTTGGCATTACATGTTGTCTTTATCCATCATTATTTGGTAAGCAGGATGCAGTTTTTGGTTAGATCTAGTTGGAGTCTAGTTGCACTATAGGTGGACAGATTCTTGGAGAGCCATCAATGGTTAATGGATACTTGTTGATCAGATGGTACAGGGTACAAGATTCTGGAGCTATCCTACCTGACATGCTATGGATCGTGGGTGAGTTATTCATCATGATAGTGGATCTAGTTTGCATTCGCTTTGGCTTGGATGCTATAATGGATGTGTTGGTGAGATAGGCTCCTTGGTGGGAGGCCTATACACTCGTCAAATCAGAGTTGGCAACGTCAAGCATGGGAAGTTGAGCCTACATGGGATGTAGGAAAGGCAAATCAACATCAGTATCTATGGGAGATGGGCGAGCTACTTAGGTATAGCCTATGGTGAATATTGCATACATCCATTCATTGAGTCCTTGGTAGACTCTTGTGCTTGGAGCATGGGGAATGGATGGGGATTAGCTTTCAGGACATATTGGACAGTTGGATATGCTTGGACGTGAGAGCATCTTGGTACAGGTGCAGGCCATGGTTGAGGACCTGATTTGGTGACCAGTGATGTAGCAGTGGATCTACAGATGGCACAGGTGTTGGTACGACAAGATACAACTTATGGGCAGGCCTTGGTCATGTATTTGACACTTTATCATTCATGTTGGTTTTCATGAGTGTGTGTGGGCTTGCATGTTGCCTTGTCACGGCAATCTAGATCTGAGTTGGAGTCGTATGTGGTTGTGAACTTGCTACGTCAGGAACAAAGTAGTCATTTTATGCTCATTGACTTGTCATTGTTTACTAGTTGTCTATCTGGTGAGGGTGCAATCTTATGGTGGCACTAAGATTTCCTCAGGTTGAGTCTCAGTTGCTCATTTATGTCAGCTTTACAGGTCTGTGCTTGTAAGTTTCTGATAGGATGTCAGCCTACCTAGATGGAGGATGTAAGTCTCATGGTGGCAGTGGGATTTCCTCAATTTGAGCCATGTCGCTCATGTGATTGGGACATAATCCATTAGGATATATTGATCGGGCACTAATCCCTTAGATGGCTACTTGGATTAGCCGGGTAGCCACACATAGGAAGAATTAGCCTGTACAGAGTTATTTACAATACTTGCTATACTTGGGGGCATGTCCCAAGTTTGTCGATCGAATTTGGCCATATTGGGCCTGACCTTAGTTTGACAGGTGGTAGGCCAATTTTAGGACACTTGCCTTTTCGTTGCAGTTTGTGAATACTCTGTACAGTTTTTTTTTGTAATCTATTAACTTTTGTTTTTACCATATGCTGATTGTGTGATGTGAGCTGCATATTGCACTAGATCCTAACAGAAAATCAACTTAAATAGCATGGATTTGTCACAAAATCAAGATCTCCTCATCAAATTTAATATTCACAATAATGATCTCTATATAGATCAAGTACATTTCAACTTGATATGTTGATTTAGCATGTTGTGGGAAATGCCACATCACTTCAGATCCACCAATCACTACTAGATAAGCACTCACCTCTTTAATTCCTAACTTGATGCCATTGCCCCACCATGATTTTCCTTGATTTGAAGAAATTTTTGTAACTTATAGGAACTTACAAAATCAACTCCCATGATAAGCTATTGACATTTTCCAGATATGTACACACATGGGAACAACCTCTCACACATGGAACCAGCCACTATTCACATGAGAATGCTTGATCAATTAGTAAAATGGTGCCAAATGGCAATATCCTACTTGACTAGCATTTCACTAGTGTTAGTCAAGACTTTTTCTATCTAACTAAAAATAAATGCATTTAATACTATCATCCACAGGTGGGAACAGGCTCCACACGTGTGGTATCAAGTTATGTACAAATAATCATAGATCAAAAGCTAGAATTTGACAATTTCGACATTCCTCCTCATAATCTAGTTTGACAAATCTAGAATAAATCTATCTACAACACCAAGTGCATATCTCAACTTCATAAATGAGTCCTTTGGCAATGGTTCAATCAAAATATCAGCAACACATTCGAATAATGATACATGAAGAAGCTTGATCTCCTTAGCTTGCACCTTCTCCCTTACAATATGGTGTGCAATCTCGATATGCTAAGTCGAGCATGGAAGATAGGATTGGTTGCAAGTTGTTGTGATTCTTGATCATCACAATAAATGCATGGAATCTCCTTGGCCTTGGAAATTCAATAGCTCTTCTGCAACTTACTTTTTCAAAATTCCAGGATTATTCACCAGTGACTTTCCGAGCAAGCCACCTTTTACATTCAACTTTACCAGCCATCCACCTATAAATCTTCAGCTCGTAGAGGGTACAAAAGCTAAGGTCATTCCTTTTAGCAATATTGTTCATATTGTTTTCCAAGACACCAGTATTCTTGTCAGGGAGAATCATCTTTTTCACTTGTATTCCACCAATGAGGCATTGACCAAAGTAAATAAACTCAATGACTTAGAAGAACGCTTAGTATCACCAAGGATTGCATTCTCATAATTAAGAGATCTTTCATTTGAAGGACAGCTAGGCATTACCAGAAGTATTATCAATGTCGCTGCAAATCTAGATCAAGTGCAAAATGTACTACCAAGATTCATGGACGAATGTGCCTCTGTAGCTGTTGCATTACGACACAAAATGCAATACAAGCCTGCATATATGAGTGGAATTGTAAGATCAATCATATTGATACAAGCTTTACAACAAATATGTGATACACCATTATACAAGGAATGTAATGTGAAAATCAATAATGACTGGATAACGCATTTTCACAAGTACATAAAACACAACACAAAAGAAGGTGAAACTCTACAAACAAACACTTCTAAAGATGCAAGGGCCAAATTCCAATAGGATTGTATCAAGTTACTTGTAGTGAAGAACTAAACTTTCCAACATTGTTTTATGGCCACAAAAGAAAGATGGGGTTGAGCAACTAGCTCCCATAACAAAAAATTGCCGAATGGGAAGTCTTACATTTCAAACACAAATATTTCCAACACATATCCAGCATCTTCTACAAAGCAATCAAAATATTGATACATCAAACACTATCATCGATATTGATACGCTTGTGAAAACGTGCAGTGAAATACCATCCAACATTGAGTGCAGTAATTGTGTCTCAAGACACAAACATAGAATAGATATTACATTCAAAAATAGGATATCAAGACTTTCTAAACATTCAAACGTCTCCATATTACAAACAACATCTTTGTACTTACTCAATTAGTTGAATATATAGTTTGTTGAGAGCAATTTTGTTGTCTTGTCTTCTTGCACTTGACGTTGTGCTGTGGTGATTGATCTGGTCGGGTATTTAAACTGTGTTTCTTAACTTGGTATCAGAGCCCCTTGGTGGCTTGAAACACCGGACAAGAACAGAGAGCTGCCAATTCACAATAGTTTGTTGGCTAGGAAGCACAAAACCGAGTTTGTGGAGATTCGTGGAATAGCTCAAAACTGTAAGAAGATTCAGAGGTAGGGGATTGTCAGTTTAATCAGAGGGCAAGCAAAAAGTGAAGCTGAAAAATCTTCTAAAGGGTCGCTTGGCATGAGTGATTGGTTTGAATCCAATCGAACACCATTTGAAGAGCAGTTTGGAACAAAGTCTTGCCTGTTGTAGGGTGACCTCAGCCAGATAGGAGCTACAAGTGAAAGCTCAAGCCCAAAATATCCTTCTCTTCAAAGCTGCTAGGATTTCAAAGAGCAAAATCATGGATATCTCCTTGTAGGAAGACATTCTCAGAGCTGTAAGTTGCTGAGGATGGGAGCCCTGGTAGTGCAACCCAGCAGCAAGGAGGCCGCGATTGGCCGTGGAGAAAGAGAACAGCTAGATTGATCCACAGGCAGCAGCCATAGCTTGTGAAGAGAAAGGAAGATCCATCTTGAAGAGAGAGGTTGCGTGGAGAAGAGGAGGAGAGGTCGGGGGACCTCGCGCGCACCCAGTTCAACTAACATGTTAGTGGCCCGAAGTGCCTGGTGCTTCAAAGGCCCTTGATCAACGTGCAGAGGCGTGGAAAGTCGTCCGATCTCGAGTCACATAGATCGACGATGGTGATTGCACGTTAGGTGGGTCGTTGGATCTAAAGGATCCGTTGGATTGATGTGAAAAAGTCTGAAGGGGTCTGAAGTGCAAAGTGTAGTGCAATTTCACTAAAAATCTTCAAACTGAAATAATTGTTGGGTCCCAAGTTTTTGAAGGGTGAAATTTCTTCACACTGAAGAAACACTTCAAAAACCAAAATTGCCCTTATTTTCACCTTCTTTAGCCTATTTTGGCCAAACAAAACGCTATAACCTCCAAACGAAGGGCACCCTGATTGTACCTACAAGTACGGTACACCAAAACAGAGTGATTGTCGTGGAGAAAGTGTTCGGAATGCGCCATAAGTGATTTCACCACTCCACTGGGCAGGAGCTAGGAGTTGGTGACGAGAAGCATTTCGGAAAGCGACGCTAGTTTGGCTTTTAACTTGGCAAAAGAGCGGCGGGTGGCCTGGTAAGCCAAAAATTGCAGGTCATTATTTTTTATTTCTGACATCACAGTTGGCTTCGACATACACTTTATAGCCTACAGGTGGAGTTTCAAGCAGTTTGAAGATGGCAAACATCAATGAGGCAATTTTGGGCGATGCAAGCAAACTTGATGGGGCTTCTAACTACAACATCTGGAAATTCAAAATGAAGAGCATTTTGATGGAAAAAGAGTTGTGGGAGATCGTGGCAGGTGTTGAAGTCCGGCCAAATACCACTCCAGGTGACATGAGGGCCTTTCATAAAAAGGTGTAGAGAGCATTGTCCTTAATCAATCTTTCAGTGAAAGACCATGTAATCACTCATATGTTTGGGAAGCTCTTAGAATGCAATTTCAAACTTGCAATCCAGCTCGGGCCATGTTTTTGAAGTCGAGATTGAACGCAGTAAGGATGGAGGAAAGTGAATCAGTGGGATCTTTCTTCAGCAGGATAAAAGAGCTGAGAGATCAACTTGTGACAATTGGAGAACCAATTAGGGACGTTGAATTGGTACATACCACAATGAGCGGTGTCTTGGATGGGCTATAGATGTTTGTGAGCGGCATTGCTTTGAGGGAGAGGTTCCCTACTTTTGAAGACTTCCATGGAATCATGCTGCAAGAAGAGCAGCATCGTGAGGTGGTGAAGTCAAGGCAAACCCACAGGAAGATCAAGCCTTGCTTGCTAAAGGCAAGCAAAATGTTACTATTGCCACAAACCGGGTCATTGCGCACACGAGTGTTACAAGAAGAAAGCGGACATAAAGGCGAGAAAAGTGACTCAACAAGGCAACATTGCCGAAGATGATGGAGAAGATGACAAGACAAGAGTCTTCTCATCAGCATTGGCCTCCCAAGTTGGTTCATAGATTCAGACGCCACAAGACATATGACCGAGAAACGTGATTGGTTTGAGAAATTCTCACCACTGCCATGATGGGGATAAGGTCACTCTAGCCAATGGAGAGGAATGCCAAATACAGGGTGTGGGCAATGTACTTGTGCAGTTTCCTAATGGTAAAATCAAGAACATCCCTAATGTGCTTTATGTTCCTGGACTCAAAAAGAGTTTGCTTTCTGTTGGTGTAATGGCAAATCAATATCTTAAGTTGAATTTGTCAAGGATGGATGCCGTATGAGGGATATGAACCACAACCATAAAGTGGCGGCGAAGGGTTATAGAGATAGTAATTGTGGCCTCTATAAATTGGATGCTGCAAAACTAGGAGAATATGGTTTGGCTATCTCAACAACATCTCAATTTGAGTTGTGGCATAGAAGACTTGGTCATTTGAACTATGGGAGCTTGAGATTGATGGCGAAGCTGAAGATGGTAATAGAGTTACCGGCATTGCAGGATGATCATCATGCAATATGTGAAGGATGCGTCATGGGAAAGCATCACAGGGAGACATTCAAGAAAGGTGGAGCTGCAAGAGCTAAGAAACAGCTGGAACTCATTCACAGCGACCTGTGCGGCCCAATGAAGACCATGTTGTTGGGGAAAGCATATTATTTTATGACTTTCATAGATGATTACTCTAGGAGGACATGGATTTATTTCTTGAAGAAGAAATCTGACGCTTTTGCTCGTTTCAAGGAGTCCAAGACTTTGGTAGAGAACCAACTGGATGCACGCATCAAAGTGCTAAGATCTGATAGAGGGGACGAATACAAATCTGATGATTTTGAGGACTTTTGCAAAGAACACGGCATCAAAAGACAATTCACATAGTCACACACGCCACATGGTAATGATGTAACTGAAAGGAAAAACAAGACTATTATGGAGAGTGCACGCTCCATGATGAAGCAAATGGGCTTGACCGATTCACTTTTGTCGGAAGCATGCAGTGCGACAACGTTCTTGCAAAACAGGAGCCCTACAGTTGCGGTTCCAAATGTGACTCTCGAAGAAGCATTTACAGGAATAAAGCCAAAAATTGATAAGTTTTTTGTCATTGGATGTAAGGCCTATGTACATGTGCCAAAGGAGGAGCGAAAGAAACTTGATACCACCTATTCAAGAGCCTAGGGGGAGGTACTTGCCAATAGAAGTAATAAAGGAGAAACCAATTGGAAGTAAGAGACATTACTTAGACACTCCTTGGGATACATACTCTCCACGTAGTGTATCACTTGAATCTAAGATACCAAAATGGTATGAAAAGATCATGAAAGACGCAAAGCTAAATCAACCAGGATCTAGCACACAAGCATAAGTGAGAAGATCAATGCGGGAAAGGAAGTCTCCCAATCGTTATCATGTGAACTATGCCCTAATGAGTGGTATTTTGAAGTGTTGAGAGCCATCAATCTTTGATGAGGCAAAAGATCACAAAGAGTGGCAAAGGGCAATGGAAGAGGAGATAGAATCCATCCACAAACATGATACATGGGAGTTGGTTGATCTACCACTTGGAAAGAAACCCATTGACAACAAATGGGTGTTTAGAACAAAGTTTCATGCGGATGGCACGGTAGCAAAGCATAAGGCATGCCTAGTAGTGAAGGGTTATGAGCAAAGCAAAGGAATTGACTATGAAGAGACATTTGCTTCAGTGGCTAAGTGGACTACGCTACGCCTTATCATTGCCTTAGCATCTCATTTTGGGTGGAAGATCCATCAAATGGATGTGAAGTCCACATTTTTGAATGGTGACTTAGAGGAAGAAGTTTATATGGTCCAACTGCAGGGCTTCATGGCAAAAGGGCAAGAATAGAAGGTATGTAAACTACAGAAAGCACTTTATGGCCTTAAGCAAGAGCCACGTGCATGGTATGGACGCATTGACAATTACTTTCTTTCTCATGGGTTTGTAAGAACAAATTCAAATCCAAACCTTTATGTTCTTATAAATGATAACAGCATTGCCTTGATTGTACTTTACGTTGATGATATCATTATCACGGGCAATGATGAGAACCTAACTCGTTCTATCAAAGCCAACTTATGCAAGCAGTTTGAGATGACAGATTTAGATCTTATGCACTATCTTGGGTGTCGAAGTATGGAAAACTGGCAGTAATATCAGATTATGTCAAAACAAGTATGTGGGCGAGATATTGGAGAGATTTCACATGACAGAGTGCAAACCTTCCATCACCCCTTGCGAAGCTGGTAAGAAATTATCTCGTATTGATGATTGTGCACATGTTGATGCTACTCTATTTCGTCAGCTAGTTGGGAGTTTGATATATCTTATGACTACACGTCCTGATATTTGCTATGCTGTAAGTTTGATTAGCCAATTCATGTCATCACCCACTATGGACCATTGGAAAGCTGCAAAAAAGATTTTGAGGTACGTGAAAGGTACACCTAACCTTGGCTTAATCTACAAAAGACAAAGTGTTTTACCTAAGTTGAAGGGTTATGTTGACGCTGATTGGGCATGAAGTATAGATGATAGAAAGTCAACAATAGGTTATGCCTTCAATTTTGGTAGCGGTTGTTTCTCATGGTCTAGCAAGAAGCAAGATACTATTTCTCTTTCTTCTACAGAAGCCGAATATAAAGATTAAGTTCTGCGACCCAAGAAGCTGTTTGGCTACGTAAGTTGTTATGTGAGATTGGCATGAAGCAGGTAAATCCTACTGTTATTTTCTGTGACAGTCAAAGTAGAATACAATTGGCTAAGAATCCTATCTTTCACGCAAGGACAAAACATATTGAGGTCAAATATCAATTTGTGCATGACAAGTTACAATTTGAAGATATAAGTATTGTACATTGTTCTACGTTATTACAAGTTGCTGATATATTCACAAAAGCTTTAAGTAAAGAAAAGTTTGAGACTTTTAGAGCCAAACTTGGCTTAGATCCGGTTATGTAAAAGGCCTTTACTTGTAATACGATCATGGAGGTATGTTCCATGAATAGAGTAAACTCTAAAATAAAGAGAGACGTTGATCATTGAGGGAGAGTGTTAAAATAGCAATGATCGACTTATATAGTGCTTTCATATTTCGACGGCACCACGTGTCTTTAGTTCTAGAGTTATCGGGCCATCTTTCTTTTACGAGCCCTTTGAGTGCTTTTAAGCAACTTATCTTTGTACTTACTCGATCAGTTGAATATATAGTTTGTTGAGAGCAATTCTGTTGTCTTGTCTTGTTGCACTTGATGTTGTGCTGTGGTGAATACAATCTTGAGCTGAATACAATCTCTTAGTGTGTCAAAACTTCTTAACAGGCCAAATGTTGAGTTAATAGAACCATATTACAAGCCACTAAACCTCAAAGAGCCTCTCACAAGCCAATATAAAAAATCCATACAAACCTCAAACAAGACATGTCTTCTTTTAAGCAATATAGTTTTTTCTTAACTTTTATTTGTTCATCAATTTTGTCTTTTCATTTCAAAATTTCTCACACCAATATCTAAAATGCCTTATCTAAATCATAAAATTTTAGGATTTATATTATTATCACATGGCAATGCGTTTGTGGTATAAAACCACATTGTTGTTTCTTTTATTTGCTCATCAATTTTACCTTTTCATTTCAAAATTTCTTCCTAAATAACAGATACTCCTTGCAATCTTGCAATGCAGGGTCTCCCTCTGTGATACATATCACCTTGTTGCGTACATGTAAAGTACACGAGCACATTATATGAAGCTGCAATACCAATATCTACTAAACAATGCTCTACTGTAACATTGTTACTTGGATGAGTGAAATATAGCAACTAACAATTAGTTGTCCAGTGACCTTAGTCTGGATCGTAAATCATACTTATTTTTATTATGATGCTGAAATTGATGTTCACTTGAAGAGCAGACTCCTGTTGTGCCATGCATGAGTTGCTCCAATGCAGCGCCTGCTTGCTTCGATGTATCTACAAACTGTATGTCGATGTTCCTCCACTGCAGTCGTCGCCTTGAGCAGCTCCTCTGCCACAGCCTCCAACTCGCTGCATTGAGCACGCAACATTTCGGTTACAACCTGCGCAGCTCTTTGGTATGAAAACGGAAGATAATGGCTGAGCAGAAACACAAGGTTGTGAACATCTCCTTTGACCAGGCATTCCTGCATACGCACATGGCAGCTCATTCAAATTTCAACACCGAGTAATTGTCAATCAGTGGGTGCAGGAATCAAGCGTGATGATTATTTTTTAAGTTTTACCTTTTTGAAAGACCAAAGATCGTTGTGCCATGATAGTATGTCACGGAATATATTCATCATTGTTTGCATTTGAGGACTGCTGAAGATTTCTTCCGGTATAAGTACGCCATCGTTAAAGTCTACGAATATCTGAAGCCAAGCATTAAGGTTAATCATGATAGATAAGACAACACATCAAGCTAAGAAATAGCCTTTTCAGAACCTAGAAGATACTGTTTGATTTAGAAGTTTGACAAGTTTAGGAAATAGGCTGACAGCACCGATCCTCGGATTATAGAATGCCATGGTTCCTACTGAAATGAAAAGACAAAATTGATGAACAAATCTCTCCGAATCAGGACATATTCATTTCGGGACGGAATGACGCCGTTTTCTCTGTTTTGGATCTGAATGAGACTGGCTATCAGGAACTTTTGATAGAACCGGGCTAGTCGAAGGCAAGACTCGCGGTGCATCGATGCTACGGCTGCACTCCAAAAGTCACGAAAACAGGAGCCTATTGGGGATAGTTTCCCAGCGTCAACTGTCAGAATCAGAAAAATCAACACGATCAGTCAACTTAACGCAACCAAGGATGGCAGATATATGTGCCTGCTTACATGTGCATCTTCTCGGAAATTCTCCTAAAGAACACTAGATAGAAAACAAGTCGTTGGGCTTACTTTCGCAGGGATTAGGATGGCTATCTTTGACGTTGTATGGCTCGTCAGGGAAGAGATTTTCAATAGTTTCACGCCAATCAGTTGAAAAAGTATCTAAAATCTCCGTTACTGATTGAATTTCAGGAAAAGTTGATGTTATTACTTTGTGAATTTCCAGTGCAAGAGAAACTGTCGTCTCCCAAGGTCTTTCAATTTCAGTGTCGTCCATTATCTCGTCAAAACCAACCGGGTTGTCTTAGTTGGTTAGCTTGACATCCAAAGTTTCTTTGGTCTCAGGTTCGAGCCTCCCCTTGGAAACCAAGAAGCATTATCTCGTAAACCACATACCTAACTATCAAGAACTTAGAGAACAATTCCAACCTCTCTGCTGAAGTGTCTGGAAACATTCGAGCTGCAAATTCTGGACTATGCAGTAGTTTTGTAAACTTGTCAGGGTCGAAGACCTTGTCCACAGAATGATAGAGAAGCCATTCGCGAATTGTTTTGCAAAAAATTCCGCCTCCATAGAGTGGACTCTCACGGGGTAGGGTGGAATAAATTCTGGAATCGTGAAGGAGTTCATAATTGTCATTCCAGCATCACTTATATCTTGTCCTGCACTGTCCTGTAGTGAATTCATATGCCAAAGATTATATTGATAGGGCATGATAGCATGCGCGACTACGCTCTAATGTTATGCTCTTATACACAAAGATACATTGGCTGCAAGAATAGATAGCAGTACAAATCGCAAAGTGGTGAGCGTGGCTAGGCTTATAACTCGGTGCTTCAAGCACCGCCTGTGACATACCCTAAGTCTGCAAAATTCGCCGCGATTACAAAGTTTTGAATATATTACAGTTTAATCTGGTCTACAAACAAGCAAACCAATCCATGTACTTGAGCTATCAACCATTAACACTCATACAAGCATCGATTTGGAAATCATGTATCTGATAATTCACTTAAATCCGTTATACCTTGTTGTGCCCATGATAATAAGCTATATCTTCTTTCAGTTCCATCGATTCAGTAATGCTTTTCTGCAACTTCATTCTAGTTTTTGCACGAGAGAAAATAACATGTTATGCTATTGTCGAAACCATATACATATCATCAAGGAATTCAAGACAGCCTTCGAATTTTGGATGGCTTTCCCGTCTTAGAGTTGCTGTATAACTTGTCTCATTTCATTAGCACGGTACGTAAAAGCGCTGATTTAGGAATATTATTGATGCTTTCTAACATAGAGAGCTAAGATGATGCTCTAAGAGATATATCATCTTCTGATGCCAGCTGAAAAATTGAATGTATTTGCAATAGCTGAGAGAGAGAGAAGCAGCACCTCTGTTTGCGTCACAGAGTGAAACTTGAAAGTTGAGACACAAAAGAGCTAATGTTGTAAATATCTCAAGACACCAGATATCTTATTATCACTGAATTCTTCTCAATACTATTCAGGTGTCGTCAGCTAAACGGCTTTAAAAAAGGCAAAATAAACTCGCAATGCGGTGACAACTTAGAAGATGGTCGATGACAAATGTAATTGAGAAGTGTGCTGTGCTCTGAGCAAAGGCCGTTCTGCACCTCTCCCGGCTCTTGAGACCCTTCAACTGATAGTCTTACAAGAGTAGTCTATTGCAAGCATCTTTTATAGAGCTAAGCCCATATGTGCCTATGGTCACTCTTCTACAAGCCTAATGCCCCTGACACACGGCAAATTGCACGCGGTTCACGCACGACCCAAATCTGCTGCTGATGGGCCAATATTGCCATTGGCTTCTGATTCTCAATCACCCATTCCAAGTTCCCATGAGGCAAAAAAAACCCAACCGTTGTCCCCAACAACAGGTTTGTATATTGTGAGTCTTTCCGTAACTTTCACGTGTATCTTGAAGCTTTCATGACCTGTGAACTACTGGTCATCCAAAATTGTCCCCGCCGCGCCTGCACCAGTTAACTTCTTCAATCTGCAGCACTGATCATGTAGCACACGTTGTCCTGATCTGTTCCAGCAGCAGCTGTTTTGCACACGGAACAATTCTTCCTCCAGGCTCATGTGAAGGAGGAGAAGCCTGTGGTAGCAATGGTTGTAGCAAATGCGAAGGGGATGGATCGTGAGAAGCCCGGAAAGGTGATTGTGACCCACGAGTACAATCTTTGATTTCATGAGCAGGTGCAATACATGTCTCATACTCTTATTAAAATGGGCTTCATGGGAGGACCCACCAAGCTCAGCTTACAATTTCAAGTCTTCTCATCCCGTACCATTACTTTGCCCCAAATGGCAGGCAATTAGGTGCAAAAGTCTCTCCTTCTCGCCTTCGGGCCAATTGACTAGGGTGGAAGGATTGAGGAAGGTTGTGCAATGTCGGGTGTGAAATGACATGCAATTTTTCCTCCATATGCACAAATTGCATCTATAGAATAAGATGGCAATTCTAAGGTGCTCTCACATTTGGGCGTTGTTGAAAAATTCTGAATTTAGGACCAAGAATGGATATACAATCGATCCACAAGAGGTGTTTCATGCCAGTTAGATTGATCATCCACAAATCTAATGTTTAGATCTTGATTTAGATCAACTTTATGCACTTAACTAGTAAGATCATGATGGGAATTGATCAAAGTAATGGATGAGCAGCCTCACACATGTCAAAACCTATCACTGTACAGAAAGTCGAGAGAGAGTGAAGTAAATTACCTATGGACAACACAAATAGTGAAAATAACATGGATTTGTCACAAAATCAAGATCTCTCATCAAATTTAATATTCACAATAATGATCTATATATAGATCAAGTACATTTCAACTTGATATGTTGATTCAGCATGTTGTGGAAAATGCCACATCACTTCAGATCCACCAATCACTACTAGATAAGCACTCACCTCTTTGATTCCTAACTTGATGCCATTGCCTCACCATGATTTTACTTGATTTGAAGTAATTTTTGTAACTTTTAGGAACTTACAAAATCAACTCCCACGATAGGCTATTGACATTTTCCATATATGTACACACGTCGGAACAACCTCTCACACATGGGAACCAGCCACTATTCACATGAGAATGCTTGATCAACTAGTAAAATGGTGCCAAATGGCAATATCCTACTTGACTAGCATTTCTCTAGTGTCAAACAAGACTTTTTTCTATCTAACTAAAAATAAATGCATTAAATACTATCATCCACAGGTGGGAACAGGCTCCACACGTGCGGTATCAAGTTATGTACAAATAATCATAGATCAAAAGCTAGAATTTGACAATTTCAACATTCCTCCTCAAAATCTAGTTTGGCAAATCTGGAATAAATCTATCTACAACACCAAGTGCATATCTCAACTTCATAAATGAGTCCTTTTGGCAATGGTTTTGGAAATTGCAAGGCATCAGACGAAGCAAAATTCAATCTTGTGGATCTCTCAAGGATCAATAAATGTCACGCAAAAATAGTATTTGTGGTGAAGTGTTATTAATGTTGTTTATTGCGCAAATGAATGTAGTGATATTTGTAACCATGAGATCCCGCGAGAGGCATCTTGTTAATAGCTTGCTTTCTCCATGCAATTATCAAAAAACAACTACTATATTCTGATGTGACGTTTTTTATATCATTTTCTTAATAGTTCAAAGCATTGAATTCTTATCAGCCTACAAATCCATCTGCTATCTTAATTTAGATACACCCTATTTCTATTTTTTATTCTTTTGACAAACTCAATTGATGATATCTATATTAATTGGTTTATTGTTGTACGACTTCTTTGAAGCGCTGATTTTTTGCCAACTCATGAAACAACTGGCATTGAATTGACATTTTTGTCAATGTTATGCTACATGTGTGTGCACATGAGCATGCACATATTAATATAGATAAAGCTTTTAACTGGTCGATAAATGTGTAGTTATGAATGCAAGCTGTGCTTGACTCTTCACAGCGATTGATTTTGTGTTTTGTGACATATATAATTCATCAATAAGTTTTCACCAATAAGAACTGATCTCTATCTAATTATAATTTTGCAATTGTTTTTTTGTTTGCAGGAAATATCTTCCATATTGGATGATGAATTTTCAGAGATGCGTCCTGAAGATTACTTTTTTGATGATTTGTAATCGTTGTAATTAAGAATATTGAGAAATTGGGAAACTGAGATTCTAAGAAACTGAGAAACTGAGATCTTAAGAAACTGAGATTAACTGAGATTCTGAGAAACTGAGAAACATAGATTTTAAGATTTTCATCGTGAATGTTGTGAATAATGATCATGAATATTGTGAATACTGATCGTGAACATTGTGCCAAGTAAAATGGACAATGTCAATTAGTCCTAGTAGATTAAAGCAAATATCGAATTAAACAAGTTTATCATTATAGTCAATTCAATTGTCAAGTTTCAGTTATTTTCTTCTTAACTTGAGAAGCATAGTATCTTATCTTCTTTTACAACCACAATGACCAGCAATATTTGCACAAATGGCTATGGACCAAGAGACTATAGAGATCCTGAATTTTTTTTTGTTTATGAAGTCAATCATAACATTTTCAACGTCTTTTCATTTCTATCATATTCCATCAAACAACATTCGAACAAATGTTGTGCAATGCATTTTGTTAAGTTTAAGAGAAAATGATTGTGATACTACAATTTGGAAAGAACAGTACAAAAACAATCCAATTTTTAAAATCCAATATGAGCAAATCACATCATTCGAAACATACATAAAACTTATTACCAACAACGACAATCAATTGCCAATACAATGTGAGCTTTCGTTTGTTTTGGTTTTGCAAATGCATGAATTATACGTTAGTAGTATATCACTGTGACACCGATTCAGCAACAGCAATTCAAGAAATTGTGACATGCATCAATCCAATTGGAGCAAAAAAATCATCATTACACAAGCAAATATTGACAACAAAGCAAAAGTATATTCTTGAAAAGAATCAAGAACAACCATAGAACCGTGTATCTCATCAAACAACAAAAAATGAGAACAACCATAGAACCGCGTATCTCATCAAACAACAAAAAATGAAAGCAATACAAATGGACAGAAACAATGAAACAAAATCTACACTCTCTAGTAAATCAATTTCACTACTTGTAAGAAATGTCAGTTGTTAACAAATTTAAGCAAGTCCATCAAGACTCGCAACTATCAAACAACAACATTATTTAGTACTCGAGAAAGTACATAAAAACAAATGAATATCATCAACTACTAAACGAAGTGAAACACACTATAATGAATCCATTGAGCAATTTCAATGAGCAAGAAATATTTGTTGAAGATTTCATACAAAAACATGGAGGAAATTTCAAAAAAATTGCAAAGTACAAAGAAAGAAACAACGATTCTCCTAAAACAAGATGCGTTCGTTTTGATAGAGAGATCGATCAATTACTTAGAAAAAATAAATTATTTGACAAAAAATAAATAACCGACAGCCATGTACAAAACATATGCAAATCTTGCAAAGCTAGAATATCAAAAGAAATGTTGCTTGAATATGCATCACCAATGAAGTATTCCACCAATAAGGCATTGACCAAAGTAAATAAACTCAATGACTTAGAAGAACGCTTAGTATCACCAAGGATTGCATATAAAAAACACTTTAAAATACTCCTAAAATTTTAGGATTCATGTTATTATGACATGGCAAGGCCTTTGTGGTACGATACCACATCGTTTTTGTTTTCTTACGTAATAGATTGTTGGTGACTATTCTCTCCATTTTTTTGTCTCATTAAAAAGTAAAATAGTCATATAAACTTTTTTTATTTGTGCTGATTTTGCCTATGTGTCAGGCATCAGGCCCGCACTTGCCACGTGACAGTGTCAGATTGTTTTAATTTTTTTAGTTTTGATTCTGCCTGCGCTTGCCACATGGCAATGTCGGATTGGTCTAAAAAAGGTCCAACAATCCATTACACAACAATTCGGAAGGGAATGGGCTAGGCATAATGGCTTGTGCCCGGCCCATTCCCTTCCGGAGGGGCTAAGACTGAAAATTTTTGGAAAGCTGAACCGGGCATTATGGCCTGTGCCCGACCGGCCCATTCCATAGTACAATATGTGCATTTAAACATCCATCATTAGTCAATAACAAGCTATGGACCTTGTGGAAGGTTGTTATTGGTTGTCCACCCACATATGGCTAAAAGCATTGAGTGGTGGTACAAAAAAAGAATCCATTTTTCATTGTACCTTTTAGTAGTACATTTCAAATTTTGGGGATTTTATTACTAATAAATTGTATTGAGTCCACATTAAAAATGACATAACTTTTTAGTGGTAAGTCCAATTTTAGCAGAGTTTAGTGCATTAGAAAGCGCTTTCCAATTATCATTAGATGACATACTTCCGAGCTACGGTTAAAAAGTTATGGCAAGTCAAAAGTATGGGGATTTTATTAATCATAATTTTTTGAGTCCACATTAAAAAAAATTTGAGTCCACATTAATTTTTTAGTGGTAATTCCAATTTTAGCGGAGTATGATGCGTTAGGAAGCGCTTGACAAATTCTTTCCAATGATATGTTACATGACATACTTTCGACATACAATTGCAAAGTTATGACAAAAGTGCTTTCAAATGTATTAGTTAAAAATAGTGTATAATAATACAAAAGTGCATTTCTACCCAAAAAAGGTAGTGTCCTTGAAAGTCCATGTTGTACCACCAAACCATGCTTTTACCCATATGCACATTCCTTCAAAATTTCATGCGTTGTAAGTTGTGTGAAAACCTTTTATTGGATATCCACGTTAGAATTGTGCTAACAAGGGTTACAAAAAATTATTGTCCTGAATTTACATGAACATTTTGCCTTTGGAGGTGCCTCTTGTTGATTTCACACGTGTGGATTGTCCACAACATGTACTTGTGATCTCCTAAGGTGTGTAGATGCACCAAGATCAAGACTAGATTGAGATTCAAGATCAATCTTAGATCCTATGGCAAAAACACACTACTACATGCATTCAATCACTTCCAACTCTCACTCACGCATATGGGAAGTGTTCCAAAAGTAATCTAAGTAAAAACAAGCTGATCTCCTCGAGTAGAGAGAGAAAATCATCAATAGCTCTCGGGTAGAGAGAGAAAGCTAGGAAATCACTTACACTCAAAATCCACTCAATCTCAAAATCAATTAGATCCAAATGAGGAGTACAGTGATACTAGTAGGTCCATGAGCTACCACTATGCTTAACTATGATTGGACCACACTTTGCCACCTCTTAATCCTATTGGATTATTGATCCATGCACCTCTAAATTCTATTGGACCATTTTCAAGCAAACCTCAAATTCTATTGGACCACTCATGGTTCCACCTCTAAATCCTATTAGAACTCTTAAACTTCATCAAAGAAAAGCATTACACTTGTCTACACTCTAATTGGCATGAGTCTGGCCTCCTACTATTTTTTGGCTCAATAGTGGCATTACAAGTGGAAATGGATAATTTGCCATCTATGCCAAATTTGACCCTATCAACATCCTACACCTAAATGCTTGACTATGAAATTCTATGAGACCCCTATATCAAACATTTTGATTTACTTTACAATTCTCCACATGTGGGAACATCCTCCACACATGTGAGATTCACTTACAAACTTCTATCATAAAAAATACCAAGCTAGATTTTTGCCAATTTCTCACACTCCTCCTCGAAAAATAGCTTGGAAAGGTACTAGATCACTTGAGAAGTTAGTAAATCTTTTTGAGTGGATCCTTTGGTATGCAGAAGAAGTGAAGATCAGCCAAGGGATCCATCATAGTAGCACCCTCACCATATCCATGATAAGATCTCTTTGGTAGAGATCTCTTGCCAATGCCTTTGAAGAGTGCTCCACCAATATGCCACTATGATCATGGGCTTCCTCCATGCTTGATGAGGATCTTTGCTTTGAAAGTTCCAGTTGCATGACAAATGCACCATAAATAAAGAAATATGAGGCTTCCAAGCCTCATAAGGATCATGGAGATCAAGATCATAAGATGTGAAACAAGATTATTATCAAGATTATGCTTTCTAGCTTGACTAGTCCACATACAATGAACTATATCCATGATGGATCTAATCTTGATATCAAAGACTACCTTGATCTTTTTTAGGCTAGTTACTCTCTCAAGGATGTAAGTGTCCACTTTGGATGCTTCACTTAATCTCAAGATGAGTTTACAATTTGCCTCAAAACATGTGAAAACATGATTTTCAAAAAAGTGAGTACCAAGCTCAATCTTGTTCTTACTAGAACCAAGAGCATACTTTTGACAATACAATATCTTGCTTTCAAAAAGTATTGGAAACATATCTAAGTTAATAATGACAAGAAACATGTCCATACCATAAGCATCATACAAAACTAGTATAGCTTTTCTTCAACTTTGAGATCCAAAAAATTCAATGAAGCAAGATAGCATTTCAAGCAAAGGAAGAGAAGCATATATGAATGTGTTGTAGTACAAACAACATGAAAGATGCCCCTCTTTGCCATGTAAAGTGAGCCATAAAGACTCGACCATGCATCTTGAAGATCTTCTTGAAATTATATGAAGAAGAAACTTCTCACGCCTTGGCCCCATCATAACTTGAATACCTTCAAAAAAGATAACTTGTGATGCTTCTTGAGAAACCTTGATCTCGGCCACTTCCAATATTGAATCTTCATGCAACATAACATCTCTATTCACAATCACTTTTGAAATAGAGAGTGTAAAGACACTAAAGGCCTCCTTGATGGATGAGTATCCAATCATGATCCATGAGCTTGGATCATCCTTCTTCCTTGTTTCCAAGGGAATATGTGCAAAGCAAGCACTACCAAGTTCACTAAGGTGATCAACCTTAGGCTTCATCTTGAATAAAACTTCATATGGTGCTATTCCTTCAAGAGCTCCAATACTCCTCAAAGCGTTGATCTTCAATGATAATTTCTTCTCAACATATGCTTTGAATAATAAGGAATAATCATACACCATAATACTTGAAGAGAGAAGATATGTGCATCTTGTGTGATCATCCTCCTTTGAAATATTGGACATATAAGAAAAATCAAGAGATTTTGCACTCTCACTTGGATCCAATTTGTAGATGCCTTCAAATCTTGATCCATATGCAAGGATCTCACCATCCTTCTTGATCACACAATTGTCAATATTGAAATTGACATCAAAGTCACTATCAAGAAGTTGGCCAACACTTAAGATGTTCTTTGTAAGCTTTGGGACAAAAGGAGCATTGTTGAGAAAGAGACCTTTAGAAGATGCAAGTTTCAAGGGAATAATCCCTACTCCTTTAATATTGCACTCATGCTTACTTGCAATGTATATGGTCTTCTTGCCTCCATCGTCAGGCATAATAGATGAAAAAAGTGCTTGGAGCCACACATATGTGAAGATGCTCCACGATCAATATACCATGAGTCATCCTTGTTGAAGGTGGAAGAGGAGAAGCTTGATGTCATAAGAGAGCCTTCTCCATCACTTGCAGTATAGTCTTCTTTCTCATTGGTGATGCTGGCTTGATTGAGTTGATTCTTCTTCGTTAAGCAATTGGTGGCATAATGGCCTTTCTTGCCACAATAAAAGCACTTGATCTTCTTCTTCTTGAGATTTGAAGTAGAAGCATGAGAGGTATCCTCCTCCTCCTCTCCATCTTGGTCTTTATCTTTGTCATTAGAGAAGTGATGGTGCTGCTTTTTACTCCCCTCTTTGTGCTTGGGAAATAGAACTTTGCCATCATCATGATTGAGTGATAGCTTGTCCATCCTCAAGAGTTTGTGCTCTTGTCTTGATTCTTCAGAAATAATCACACTTTGAAAGGCCTCCAAACTTGGTAGCTCCTCCTTAATGGCATAGGATTGGACAAGGCTGTCATATTCATCTCTCAAGTTATTGAGAATGACTTGGACTAGCTCACTTTGATTGATTGAGTCACCAATACATGCAAGCTCCCTATGAATATCCTTGACTCTCAAAACATAATTAGATGCACTCTCATCACTCTTTTGACTAGTTTGGAAGATTTGATTTCTAAGAGTGAGGATCCTAGAGGTGTTCTTAGCCTCACAGATGGACTTGAGACAATCCCAAGCTTCCTTGGATGTAGAACAATCACCAGTCTCACCTCAATATCTCATTAGAGGCATTCATCTTAATGTAATGGAGAGCCATCCTAGCTCTCTTCTTGTATTCTTGTACTTCTTGAAGGACTTGAGGCTCCTCCTCAATCCCAAGTACAATGTCCATCACATCTTGGAGTATCAACATGGACTCCATCCTCAACTTCCATATTGAATAATTGGAAGTAGACAATCTCTCACTTGGTTGCAACAAGTATGAACTCACTGAAGTCATGTAAAGTGGAGATAAATAAAAGTGATGAAAAAAAATGTTGTTTCTCTCTCCTATAGGATCCAATAATGGTGTGCTACCATCTCCTATGCAAGATCTTGCAACAAACTGTGAGATGATTCTCACTATCTATCTCAATCTCTCCAAAACTAGATCAACTTCACATCAAATGGAGTATGGGCAACGTTAGGATCAAACACTCTTAGCACGTGTGAAATACACTAAGAAACCAAATTTGACTCAAATACAATGATATTGCTTTGAAACAAAATGGCTAAGATCTCAAAACAGTTCCTAGATCACATACAGAGGAGATTGCTAAGCATTCAACTGTGATTTTGGATCAAACAAGCAATCTCTTGACCAAACCAAATGTTTCCACTAGGTGCCCTACCTAACCCTCTTCAAAAGATTATAACTTTTAATTGGCACAACCAAATGGAATGAAACTGATTGCATCAGAAACTAGACAAAAATAGCTTCAAAACAAGCTATCTAGCAAGATTTTTGGTTCAAACATGAAAGAGAACTCCCAAACTGAAATTGGAAGTTCCTCACACATGTCTGAGCACCTGAATCCGTACAATACCAGGTCAGAACCAATCAATGCCCTATTGATCTCTTTTGATCCAAAATTAAAAAAGATAGCTAGGAAAATGGATTTTGACAATTTCTAGCTCAAGATTTTTGAATAGTTTTCACTTAAATGGATCAAAATGCATGGTAGTCTTAGGTAGGCTCTGATACCATGTTGATTTCATACGTGTGGATTGTGCACAACATGTACTTGTGATCTCCTAAGGTGTGTAGATGCACCAAGATCAAGACTAGATTGAGATTCAAGATCAATCTTAGATCCTATGGCAAAAACACATTACTTTATGCATTCAATCATTTCCAACTCTCACTCACACATATGGGAAGTGTTCCAAAAGTAATTGACCTGCTTAACTATGATTGGACCACACTTTGCCACCTCTTAATCCTATTGGACCATTGATCCATGCACCTCTAAATTCTATTGGACCATTTTCAAGCAAACCTCAAATTCTATTGGACCACTCATGGTTCCACCTCTAAATCCTATTGGACCTCTTAGACTTCATCAAACAAAAGCATTACACTTGTCTACACTCTTATTGGCATGAGTTTGGCCTCCTACTCTTTTTTGGCTCAATAGTGGCATTACAAGTGGAAATGGATAATTTGCCATCTATGCCAAATTTGACCCTATCAACATCCTACACCTAAATGCTTGACTATTAAATTATATGAGACCCCTATATCAAACATTTTGATTTACTTTACAATTCTCCACACGTGGGAACATCTTTCACACATGTGAGATTCACTTACAAACTTCTATCATAAAAAATACCAAGCTAGATTTTTGCCAATTTCTCACACTCCAAAATACAAAACATAAGCTAGCACTTGCATTAAGTCTCAATGATTAAGTACATTTGCAATAAAAGTCTTCTAGTTGAAGGTTGTCTTAGTTATTACCCGCCTGCCCCTCACAAGAAACATAACTTGAAATTCACAATTGTATGCAATAGGCATCTTCTAATTTATTTAGTGCCTATCTTGAAGCTTGAGATGAACTAGCAATGGTGGTGTTCAAAATCTAAGGTTTACATGCTCACTACACCCTTCTTGAAAGAATATCCATCACATGGTACAAGGCACATATACTACGAAATTTAAACTTTAAACATTAAATTGAACATAACAAGAGGATTGATGAGAATCACAATAGATCTGTAGTCTTCAATTAGCAAAAAAAACTCATCAATTTATCATTGTCTTAGGTGCCTATTGAATTTAAGATTGCGGTTGTTTTAGATTTGATTGTAGTAAGGTACACTATGAATGCGATGGATGGCATTGTTTCAACTACTTGGTAGATGCTACCCACCATCATCAATTGTGTTCTCATTATTGTCCTTCAACCATTGTACCTAAGTATGATGTAGTGTACATCCCATCCCCTTGTGCCAATAATATTTCTTGCCTTTTTTTACTCTCGTCTTGAATATTTTTTTTCTTTGCCACTCATATTTCCATGCTTTTCATACAAATCACTGAAATCGATGACATTCTCATTAGCCTATTGCGAAATTCTGCAATTTTGTAAAGCAATGCCTCCAAATGTCCTTCTGCAGCACCCACACAAAAAATTATACCGCATATTACAATCTATGTTGAGAATAGGATGTCTTTGCTATTTGCTTGCTAACCTATGCTAAGCATAGGTTGGAAGAGGAACCCTATGCTAAGCATAGGATATGCTAAGCCGGAGTCCTATGTTGAGCATAGGATATTACTAAGGACCCGAGCACAATCTATGCTCAGCATAGGTTAAAGGAGAGGACTGGTGTAGGCACCTATGCTAAGCATAGGTTACCCATGTTGCAAGAAGATGAATACAAATTAAAATATGAATATTTTCTAATACAAGAATTTATTACGCATGCTAAGCATAGAGCAAAGGTAGAAAATGAACGTATGCGAAGTCTTATAGAAATCCGTGACTTGGTCATAGCGATTGCTCTGGCAGCATGTGTGCTTCTGAATTCGCAAATGAGGTAAGTTATGCTTGGACTATGGTCCTTAAATAAATTTTTTTTCGAGACCCCCGTCTCACGCCAGTCCTCCAACTTACTTCCGGACCAAGTTGCCGCGACTCACCTCACCCCACACCGACCTCGAGTATTAGCCCGGACAGTCCAAACCTAACCCTAACCCTAAACCTAAACCTAACCCTAACCCTAAGAATGCTGCCAGATAGTATTTAAGGCATGGTAGTCGTCGAAAATTTTTATTAACCAGTTACTTTTGAGGCTTGTTGCTCATTTGCATTTAGTTGGTTTTTCTGTGTGCGTCTATTGAGGTTCGCATAGGTTTTTATTTGTTCTATGACTAGCATAGGTTGCAATTATGTTTGAGGAACACATTTAGTGTGGTGTTAACTATTTGAACGGTTCTATGCTTAGCATAAGTACGTAGTTGATTTTTTCTTGAGGTTACGATGTCAAGTAGTTCTACCTCTTCTATTCCAGTAGTTGTAACTCAATATGTTGCAACAAGTGCAACATCTTCATTTGACATTCCCAATGAAAGCTTTTTTTACAAAGCCACTGCTGAATTTGAACATATTTTGGTAAACGATGTGGCATCATCATCATTTACCCGTTCATCATCTGTTATTCCTCAAGCAAATACTTTTCAGGAAATGACGTCTGTAACTCAGGTTGTATCAAATCATTCGACCTTTCAGATACAGGCTCGGCACAACTAGAATATTGTTCTTTTGAACAAGTTGAATCATTGAGTGATGAGTCAAAACTTCAATTCACTCAGTTACTGATTCTAGTAAATCAACAGATCCACGTTAGTCTGTTGATCCGCGATGTTCAAGCTTTTCTCATGTTCGTAGGAGACCTTCTCAAAGTGATGTTCATCATGTTAAATCTAAAAGGGTTATATTCATTGAAAATTTAGAGCCTTCTGAGGGTCCAGGACATCCTGGGCTTGGAGCCAGAATTCCCAGTCATGAAATTCCAACACCTTCTCAACCAGTTCAAGCACCTACTAGTGTCATAGGTTCAATTTATAGATCAAACTCCAAACAAAAAGAAAAATACAAGAGAGACTTGAGATACTCACATGATTTAACGAATTGTCAAAAACAATTGATTACAAAATCTAAAATTCGAAAGGTACGGAATATTATTTGCTGCTCATCCTGTTGTTTTCAAAAGCTGAGTATCAGAGAAATTGAAGAATTAAGATCAAACTTCTTTTTACGAAATAAGGATAAGAGAAATTACTATTTGTGTACAACAGTGAGGCCGGACAAAAATTCATTTTTGTATTTTTTAAATGCTTTGGAGGTTTGTCACAAAACTTACAAAGCAGTTCACGCAATTGAAAACTCACGGCTTCAACGAATTCCTTCACGACTTCAAAAAGACCCAACATTAATTGGGTGTGTAAGTCAAATTGTACAAATTTTTGAAATTTCTCAGCCAAAATCAGATCTGTACTGACTCACACGGGATCCTTACAGGGTTAAACTGTTTCTCCAGATGTTTCAAATACAACTGCTTGGCTAAAGCATCTCATAGATGTGCACGGAGAAAAATTGCCTAATTCCTTATATTTTCACTTGTCATATAAATTTACAAAATTAGAAATATTTTTTATGTACAAAGAGTTTGCAAAAACAAAAAATGTTCACTATTTGAGTTACTCATATTTTCTTAGAATTTGGAAAAGAGATTTTGGACTAGTAAAGATTCCCAAAAAATCATGAATGACAATATGCTCCACTTGCGAGTTATTAAAGTATGCAAAATAGCTTGCAAACACCAATGACGATAAAGGTAAATATTAATCAAATTTGTAATTCATTTTAATACTTTCTGTTTTGAAAAAACTTATGTTGTAGTGTTTTTGAGCACCATTATGGTATGATCTTTATTTTATTAAATAAGTGAATCATTGTATTTTCAGTGGATGCTACAAAAGCTCTTCAATTGCACATAGATCAAGAAACGGTTGAAAGACAAAAGTTGGCCAAGCATCGAAAGAAATGTTTGGAATGTCCACAAAAATATCTGGGACTTGTTATTGGTGGCATGGATCAGAAGAAAACAATGTTGTCTCATTTTGTCAGAGTGCCCAAAAATTTGAACAAGGTAGATTTTATTCAGGTTCATCTCGTTGGAGCACTTGTGTTTCATGGCACTTTGGAGTCCAAGGTCTTTTTTAATGATCCCAATGTTCGAAATAATCCAAATTTGATGATCACCATTGTACATAAGATAATTTGCGAATTCGGTGAAAATCTTCCAGAAATGCTTTATTTGCAGCTTGACAACACTACTAGGGAATATAAAAATCAAACTGTTTTGGCATACTTGTCTATGCTAGTGGAGAAATGTTTTTTCAAAAAAGTAAAAATAGGATTTTTGTTGGTAGGACATACCCACAATCAAATTGATCAAATGTTTAGTTGCTTTTCTAAGAGGTTGAGATGCAAGAAAGCATTTTCATTATCAGTGCTTCAGAGCATTGTTGAGGAATCGTATGTGCCAAAGCCAAACGTGTCATTAATCAAACACACATATGATTTTTGTGATTACGCTAAGGCGTCCAATGAAACAGAGCGATGCGTAGCTAATATTAATAATATTAGCTTTCAGCACCAGTTTAAAATCAAATGTAACGAATCAGACATAATATTATTATGGAGCAAACTATTTTCAAATTCAATTTCGTGGCTACCTCTTGAAGGAGTTCGATTTTTGCTTAACATTGCATCGACTCAAATCAAGATTGTTGTGTTGTCTCCCTTGAAGTCCTTGCTAGAAGAACAAAAGGCGCAAAGAGAACATCATCAGATTGATCCATTTGCCTCGTTAAATTTTTTGGAATCAAGTATTCAAGCAGCTTATCATTTTTTTGATGAGTTTGATCAACATTGGTGGATGGACTTTTTCGAGGAACAAACAATCAGTTTGCTCAATCATTAGAGGAGTTCTAAATCCAAAAAAGACCCTTTGTAAAGATTCTTTTTATATTTTTTCTCAAATGTTTCTTACACATGAACCAATCAAAACACTCAAATTTGAATTCTACGTAACGTAACTTTTTGATTCCATACTAAAAATGGGATAACTTTTTAGTGGTAAGTCCGAATTTAGTGAAGGTTGGTGCATTGAAAAGCGCTCAACAAGGGCTTTCCAATGAATGTTAGATGATATACTTCTGACTACGATTAAAAAGTTATGGCAAGTCAAAAGTATTAGTGCTATAATATTTTAATAATAAAAACAGCATCTTCCACAAATTCTTAAAGGGTGTTTTTGGAAATCAAAACTCCTCTAATGCTCGAACATACATCAACAACTAACGAATTTCATTGGCCTCATAAATTAGGAACATCAACTACGACTTTCGAACCTTCAGATCTTCCTCGAGATAATGATTTCATGCAGCTTGTGCAAGATCAGGAACGTGAAATTAATGTGGGTTCAAGGAAGAATAGGCAAAGTGTAAAAGCTGCAAAAATGAAATGGTGTCGTGATTTGAATGAAATCCAAATTGAAAGCCTTGTTGCACTTCTAGCTTCAGAAAACAATGAAGGACATCCATTTTGGATTGCCAAAGTACTTGGTTTTATTCAAAATAGCAATCAAACAAAAGTACTACAAGTCCATTGGTTGCGCACCACTTCAACAAATGCTTTTTTGGGAAGGTACGAACTCGAAATGTTGCAAGTAGATCCAAAGGGCAAAAGAAAGAGATTGCCAAAAAATCAACCAAGAGTCGACGATTTGAATCTACAGGATGTAGATGTTTTGACATTTAATTTTGAATTAACAATGACCAATCATCTACGAAAGAACGACTTGGATTACTTGAAAAAACATCATCCTCCACTCGTCATCAACAGAGAAAAGCTGATTTACAACGTTTTTTGTCAACATTAGACGTGGATTCTGAGGAAGACATGCCAGTTGACTCTGATTAAGAAGACGGGTCTTCCACTTCATCAGCTGAAAACGAGTGTTGAGAATATATCAAGTTCTGAATTGAGAGGCATCAGTGAAAATTCCTTAGAAAATGTACAAAAAAAAAAAAAGAATGTGCAAATATAATTTAAGTTATTTTGTATTTCAATCGGATTTTGAGTTTCAAAAATCATTCATTCTCTTGAATTATTATTTCTTTTGTAATTATGATGGTTCTATGAAGTTTGGAACAAAAAACTTGTAGTTCTTTATTTAAAATATGCATTTTTTGGCTTTTTTTAAAAACAAAATTTAGAGATTTATTAAAAAAATCCATGATTTTGGCCTAAAACTAGGACCATGAAAAAACACCAAAAAAGATTACTCTTTTTCAGGTCAAAGTCCGAAAACAAATGTCATCGTGTTTCCATATTAACATGCAAGGCATGCACATAGTGAATTGGACACATGCATGATGATTTGTACAATTTGAGATGACAAAGCAATCTTCACCAAGGACAAGTCAAGAGGCAAGGGCAAAGGTCAACAACACTTCAAGAAGGACGAAGCCAAAGAACCTCACAAGTTGCATCTAGTGGCAAGAAGAAGCTATCAAAGATCAAGTGTTTCTTTTGTGGCAAGAAAGGTCACTATGCATCAAACTGTTTCAAGAAGAAGAACCAATCCAAGCAAGCTAATCTTACTAATGAGGAAGAGTGTGAGGGTGTTGAGAGTGAAAGAGAGGATTCTTTAATGATGTCTAGTTTTTCATCTTTTCCTTTCAAGAATGAAGAAATCCGGTGGATAGATAGTGGGGCTAGCTCCCATATGTCTAGTTCTAAAAACTCTTTCACAAGTCTCATGCCATATCTAGGTGCAAAAAGATCAATCTATACTGCTAATGATGTAGAGTGTAGAATTGAAGGAATTGGTAGTATTCCACTGCATGCATCATCATCAAAATCTTTTTGTTTGCATGATGTACTTTATGTACCTAGACTAACCAAGAATCTCATTAGTGTAGGACAGTTGTTTGATAGTGGATTGGATGTCAATTTTAATGTTGACAAATATATAATCTCAAGAGAAAATGAAGTTATTGCTAGAGGATCTAGAATTGGAAAGTTGTACAAACTAGATTCTAGGGAGAGTGCTAACATTTCAGATATTGCTTATGAGACTAAGGTTCATCAGGAGGATCTGTGGCATAAGAGATTGGGACATCCCAATTTCAAAGCCATGCAATCTATGGTCAAGGAAGGAAAAGTTATTGGACTACCAAAGACACTGTCAAAGGAGCTTCAACCTTGTAAAGCTTGTGTTTTGGCAAAATCACATAGAAGACCTTTTCCAAGATCAAGCATCAAAATACAACATCCATTTGAACTCGTGCACTCTGATGTTCATTTCTCTTCAACCAAATGCAAAGGAGGGGCAAATTGCTTTGTTTCTTTTGTAGATGATTATACAAGATATTCTTGGATCTATATGCTATCTTCTAAAGCCATGGTTTATGATGTTTTCCTTACTTTCAAAGCTTATGTGGAAAAGTAGTTTACTTTCAAGTTGAAAGCTTTGAGAAGTGATAGTGGAGGTGAATATATCTCTAACAAGTTTAAATACTTTTGTGAGAAAGAGGGAATACAAAGAGAATTCTATTGTTCGTATACTCCTCAGTAGAATGGAGTTGCTGAGAGAAAAGATAGAACTTTGTGTGAATGTGCAAAAGCCATTAGGCTAGAAGCATCTCTACCTAAAGAATTTTGGGGAGAAGCAGTTACATGTGCAAATTATCTTTGTAATAGACTTCCTAATCTTGCAATAGAAGAAAGAACAACATTTGAGATGTTTTATAAAAAAAAGCCTCACGTAGATTATTTTAGGATCTTTCGGTGTTTATGTTATGTGCATGTACCTTTAGAGACTAGGAAGAAGGATGATCCTAGTGTTGTTAGAGGAATTTTTGTTGGATATGCATCTTCTAAGAAATCATATAAAGTATATCTTCCCTCTATTGACAAGAATGTTCTAAGTAGAGATGTGATCTTTCATGAAGATCAAAATTTTAACTTGGATGAAGCAAAGATCAAGGAGTCTCATGTAGGATCTACAATCATCAATCTTGATGTTGTTAAGAAGTAGTAAGGCCGATGCTTGAGGAGGAGCAACTTCAAGCACCTACACCAAGAAGATCCACAAGAGAAAGATCAGAGCCAAGAAGGCTCACTTATGATGAGTGTGATGCCATGAAATTGTTAAATATTGAATATCATCCTAAATATGGCATGATATACTCGAAAATGAAGATATGAGCTAGATAAATATAAATCACGAAGAGGCCTAAGTCATTTTTTGAATGATATATCTCCTAAATACTTGCCTTGTATTTAAGGGAAAGACCTTTAAAAGAGAAAACACTGCCTTGGATAGCCTTTACTAGGTCATTTACGCGAAACGACTAAATGTAAATCGACATGTTAAACTAGAGTAATTTTAACTCTTAGTTAAATATACCTCTTATGGTATAATTGAACATACATTCAACCTAATTGTTAACTAGACCTTTTCGCGGGAGCGACGCACCTGTTGTTTTACAGGTGTGTTTTTTCGTCCCATAGAATATAAATTAATCACACGCTTCAGTCTCGACCATCGAGAGAGAAGAGTTTATGTATTTGTAAGAGGTTGAAGAAGTGAATAGAGTGTTGAGAGTTATTCTCCCTTATCTCTGTTCTCCGCACTATTGAGTGTGAATGATCCTGAGTCTACTAGCAATCTCTAATGCCTTACATGAATTACTCTCTGATCAGATAGACTCTCTAGCGCATTACAGTCATTTGTTGTGTATCCATAAATATGCTCTTAGGAACTGTCTTGAAATCATCTTATTCATTTGTCGTGAATACTTTCTTTTTGGCACTTGAATAACGTCTACATTTGGTACAGTCTAGCACGATTGTTGAATAAAACTATATGTATACATTTGAGATGACAGTCTTTGTTTGAAGAATTGAGTCTTTGATCTGTGTTCTTGCTTGTAACTGACATAAGTTTGTAACATGCTCTAAAACTATTCGTGCTCTTTAACCATAACCTTGGACTTAAGTTGTTGAGAACTTATGTGTAGAGATGAATAGTTCGCGAACGCGATTAATTAATTGTCTACACAACCACGAATACATCGAACATTTTTCGACTCTCTGTTGACATCTTAATCAACAGGAGTGTAGTACTTCTGATAACATCTCACTTGTAGAACGCATTTCATTCGATTTGATAGAGGCAAGACTGATGTTCTGGAATAATTAACACTACACACCCCAACACAAGTAACATTGGTTACTTTCTAATGTCTGTTGACAACCAGAATAACGCCCAATGCCACGCCACTCGAAATAAATCATAAATTGTACCAAATACATAACTTTCTAATGATGTCCTCTGTGGGTTCGACATTATTTACTACAAAATCTATATTTATCTTATTGGTATAGTACGACATATACCAATTTTTGGCACCATTGTCGGGGATGGCTTAGGAAAGTTATAAGAAAACTGACACATCCCTCTCCATTTCTAGTGTATGTCAGATAGAGAATCCCGATTAGAACGATACCATAAGCTTAGAGAGGAATTTTTACGAAGACAAAGTGAGAGTGCGACTCGAAATCTCGACGAGATCACTGCCCAGCTACTTAAATTTCTAATTAGCTTTGGTATGGAGGGTCCTGCTGCACGGTTCACTTCTATGTCAAAAATTAAGCTCAATTATTATAAAGGGACTACTTCAGATGATGCAGATAGCTATGTCTCGCAATTTGAGTCAATTGCTAATGCAAATAACAAAGGAACTGACGTAGACAAACTGCGAATCTTTCTTGGTCTGCCGAGAAAGCAGGCACGCATATGGTATAGTCAAGTTGAACCAGGCCATGTAGGAACCTGATTACTACTAATAGATGCATTTTCAAACCGGTTCAGAGAAATCGGTTATAAATCTAGAATATTCACACGTCTGAACAATGTTCAGAAGAAGACTAAAGAATCCCTTCGAAAATATACACGAAAGGTTAAGAATCTTATAGGCAAACTAACCGGTGTATATACCGTTGATATGCAGATCGAATGGGTTTAGGGTTTAGGGTTACTACCAAAGATTGATTGATATTGCAGACATATGGGACATGACTTTCTTAGCAGCAGTAATAACTAGTGCTAAAAACTTTGAGACCTCAAAACTAGCACAAAAGCGATGCTCAACTAAAAGATCTCGTAAGTAGTGATAGCAAAGATGATTCAAATTTTGACTCAAGTACTAGTTCTTCAAGCTCAGACTCCGAAAGCAATGATTTATCAGAATCAGAAGCTGATAAAGGAGATAAAAGAAATAAACAACGATCCAAACGAAAGGATGACACAAAAACCATCAAGGATAAGTCGTCAACTTCTAAAGTCAAAAAGCTTTGGAAGAGTAATATGGCTGATCTCAATAAATAGTTTAATAATTTGAAAGTGCAAGAGGTACTTTATTTTTTTAGAATGATGCGACTACTAATAATGTTCAGGGTACTGTAGCATCAACCCAGTAGGATGGACCAAAGTTCGCACCAAGAAGACACATTCCTCCTGAATTTGTTGGACCAACGATGAAGTGACAAACCACGACTAAATCAGTGTGGGGCAACTGTTACAACTGTCGAGAGCCAGGACATTTTTCACCTGATTGTCCTCAACCATGAAAGCCGATTGGTTATATACCATTATGATCTAACTATAGGGATCTTGGCCACAAGTATCCTTACTACCCTCAGTCGTAGAAGCCGCAACCTAAATATCAGTATGTAGCAACACCAGCTGCTGCAGACTCGAAAGCAAAAGCTTCGACTGATGCTGTTGTGCAGAGGATTGATATAATTGAAGAAAAACTGGCAAAGACAGAAGACCAGTCCTAGCCAAGTGTCATAGAGAAGATATTCAAAGTCACAACAAGAAACAAAGGCTCCTCGAAACCTGAACAGAAATATTCAATGAAGTGCAAAAACTCTTCAAAGAAGAAATCTTCGAGCAATTCAATGAATAAATCTACAACTAAATCCCCGACTATGACTGCAATGCTGCAAAATTATTTGCAAAAGACATCTCAGCAGAAGCGAAAGAGATTATCAACACTGAACTTCAGTCAGTTGATGTAGAGAAGGTGGTGACATTTGAGGAAGGGGACGATGAACTACCGAAGACTAAATTGTCTAGTGCTGTCATTGACAAGCCAATCTCGAAATCAAAGACAAAGGACTATGACAAGGATGATTCTTCTTCATCCACCTCCTATTGATGTGCAATGTTGCTTTGCTTGTTCTCTTGTGCCTTCTTCTTCTTGAGACATTATGATGCAAAATGCCATTTCTTGCCATAGGAAAAGCAATTGAACATTAATTTGTCTTTCTTGCCCTTTGAGCTTGATGTTTCATCCTCTTGTTTGGCCTCCTTTGGATGTTTCCTCTTGCCATTGGTCTTATTTTTTCCTTGAATGAGAAATTGGCTTTCTCATCACCATCCCGCAAAGACGATGAGTTCAATCTTGCTTTGGCGTGGAGCATCCTACACTCTTCAGCCACTAATACACTATGAAGTTTTTCTGTAGTTGGCAAGATGTCTTGGATTGCAAAACTTTGGACCAAATTTGTGAAATCATCCCCTAGACCATAGGGTTATTTGAAAAAGCTCTCCATCATGAATCTTCTCTCCAATGGAAGCTAACTCCCTATTAAGAGACTTGATTCTAAGAACATAGTCTTGTGCACTCTCCTCACTTCTTCTCATGCTTTGCAAGATTTGGTTTCTAAGCATGAGGACTCTATAAGTGTTGCTTGATTCATAGATTGATTTCAAAGAATCCCAAGCCCTTTATCACTAGATGATACTTATCTCAAAAGATCATTACTTACATTCATCTTCACACTATGAAGATCTTTTCTTGTATCTAACTAACTCTTGTGCACCAAGAGGTTCATCTTCACTCGAATCAAGAATTCATAAATCTATTGGAGCACCATTAGTGACTCCATCCTAATCTTTCAAATGGAAAAATTTTTAGAGTTCAATCTCTCGCTAGCTTCTCAAAGATAAGCTCCAATAGATACCATCTTACTAGTGATTTCTACAAATAAGAAATTGATTTGATTTGTTCTAGAAACTCCCAAAGGTATCTCTTGTAGTTATTCACTCAAATTAGATTTCTAGCACTCCCTCACAAAGTTGAAATGAATAGATGAGTGGCAATCTACGTACAATCAAATCAAGCCAATCTTGGCTACTTTTGGACAAAAAAATGACTCAATCTCCTTCACACTACTTGATGTACTTTCAAGACCTGTAAATAACTTTAAAGGACTTGATTTCATTCTTGATTAATTAAATCTCATGAACCAAAGTCAAATCTAATTAATGGCACTCAATCTTGGTAGTTTTTGCTAGGATCAGCACCAGAAATCTCATCAAGAACTCACAAAATGGATTATTATTGATCAACGGATATTAGAAAGATCCACAAGGTTGGTTGGATATTAGAAACATCCACAAGGTTGGTTGGATGCTTGCTTAACAATCTACCGGCCATTTGAAGAATGAATGCCATAAATTCTTGGCGAAGTCGGGCAATGAAAAACCAAAGCAAGCTAGCTATTTCGTTGACGAAGGTGAAGTCGAAGACTCTAGCATCTTTACATCAACATTGTCATTGAATAAGGAAGATCAAGCTTGGTACATTGACTCGGGAGCCACTAGGCACATGATAGACAACAAAGAATGGTTCGGTACCCTGAAGAACTAAACAATGGGGGGATTTATAGAACCTCTCAAAAGCCATCGTATTATTATGTATTATTATGAAGGAGGCTCTTCAGAGGCAATAATTTGAGTTTTTTAAGTGAAAAGTTGTAAATCTTGAGTTTATTACAATCTCTTAGTGCAAAATGTTAAATCTTGAGCTGAATACAATCTCTTAGTGTGTCAAAACTTCTTAACAGGCCAAATGTTGAGTTAATAGAACCATATTACAAGCCACTAAACCTCAAAGAGCCTCTCACGAGCCAATATAAAAAATCCATACAAACCTCAAACAAGACATGTCTTCTTTTAAGCAATATAGTTTTTTCTTAACTTTTATTTGTTCATCAATTTTGTCTTTTCATTTCAAAATTTCTCACACCAATATCTAAAATGCCTTATCCAAATCATAAAATTTTAGGATTTATATTATTATCACATGGCAAGGCGTTTGTGGTATAAAACCACAATGTTGTTTCTTTTATTTGCTCATCAATTTTACCTTCTCATTTCAAAATTTCTTCCTAAATAATAGATACTCCTTGCAATCTTGCAATGCAGGGTCTCCCTCTGTGATACATATCACCTTGTTGCGTACATGTAAAGTACACGAGCACATTATATGAAGCTGCAATACCAATATCTACTAAACAATGCTCTACTGTAACATTGTTACTTGGATGAGTGAAATATAGCAACTAACAATTAGTTGTCCAGTGACCTTAGTCTGGATCGTAAATCATACTTATTTTTATTATGATGCTGAAATTGATGTTCACTTGAAGAGCAGACTCCTGTTGTGCCATGCATGAGTTGCTCCAATGCAGCGCCTGCTCGCTTCGATGTATCTACAAACTGTATGTCGATGTTCCTCCACTGCAGTCGTCGCCTTGAGCAGCTCCTCTGCCACAGCCTCCAACTCGCTGCATTGAGCACGCAACATTTCGGTTACAACCTGCGCAGCTCTTTGGTATGAAAACGGAAGATAATGGCTGAGCAGAAACACAAGGTTGTGAACATCTCCTTTGACCTGGCATTCCTGCATACGCACATGGCGGCTCATTCAGATTTCAACACCGAGTAATTGTCAATCAGTGGGTGCAGGAATCAAGCGTGATGATTATTTTTTAAGCTTTACCTTTTTGAAAGACCAAAGATCGTTGTGCCATGATAGTATGTCACGGAATATATTCACCATTGTTTGCATTTGAGGACTGCTGAAGATTTCTTCCGGTATAAGTACGCAATCGTTAAAGTCTACGAATATCTGAAGCCAAGCATTAAGGTTAATCATGATAGATAAGACAACACATCAAGCTAAGAAATAGCCTTTTCAGAACCTAGAAGATACTGTTTGATTGAGAAGTTTGACAATTTTAGGAAATAGGCTGACAGCACCGATCCTCGGATTATAGAATCCCATGGTTACTACTGAGTATCTTGAGTAAATTCATGAAACATATACGTAAAATCCAATGAATAGTCAGCAATGGCTTACGTACCAGACAGCATGCGCTTGCTCCAGCGTCTCTCCGAATCAGGACATATTCATTTAGGGACGGAATGACGCCGTTTTCTCTGTTTTGGATCTGAATGAGACTGGCTATCAGGAACTTTTGCTAAAACCGGGCTAGTCGAAGGCAAGACTCGCGGTGCATCGATGCTACGGCTGCACCCCAAAAGTCACGAAAACAGGAGCCTATTGGGGATAGTTTCCCAGCGTCAACTGTCAGAATCAGAAAAATCAACACGATCAGTCAACTTGACGCAACCAAGGATGGCAGATATATGTGCCTGCTTACATGTGCATCTTCTCGGAAATTCTCCTAAAGAACACTAGATAGAAAACAAGTCGTTGGGCTTACTTTCGTAGGGATTAGGATGGCTATCTTTGACGTTGTATGGCTCGTCAGGGAAGAGATTTTCAATAGTTTCACGCCAATCAGTTGAAAAAGTATCTAAAATCTCCGTTACTGATTGAATTTCAGGAAAAGTTGATGTTATCACTCTGTGAATTTCCAGTGCAAGAGAAACGGTCGTCTCCCAAGGTCTTTCAATTTCAGTGTCGTCCATTATCTCGTCAACCACATACGTAACTATCAAGAACTTAGAGAACAATTCCAACCTCTCTGCTGAAGTGTCTGGAAACATTCGAGCTGCAAATTCTGGACTATGCAGTAGTTTTGTAAACTTGTCAGGGTCGAAGACCTTGTCCACAGAATGATAGAGAAGCCATTCGCGAATTGTTTTGCAAGTTTCCGCCTCCATAGAGTGGACTCTCACGGGGTAGGGTGGAATAAATTCTGGAATCGTGAAGGAGTTCATAATTGTCATTCCAGCATCACTTATATCTTGTCCTGCACTGTCCTGTAGTGAATTCATATGCCAAAGATTATATTGATAGGGCATGATAGCATGCGCGACTACGCTCTAATGTTATGCTCTTATACACAAAGATACATTGGCTGCAAGAATAGACAGCAGTACAAATCGCCAAGTGGTGAGCGTGGCTAGGCTTATAACTCGGTGCTTCAAGCACCGCCTGTGACATACCCTAAGTCTGCAAAATTCGCCGCGATTACAAAGCTTTGAATATATTACAGTTCAATCTAGGCTACAAACAAGCAAACCAATCCTTGTACTTGAGCTATCAACCATTAACACTCACACAAGCATCGATTTGGAAATCGTGTATCTGATAATTCACTTAAATCCGTTATACCTTGTTGTGCCCATGATAATTAGCTATATCTTCTTTCAGTTCCATCGATTCAGTAATGCTTTTCTGCAACTTCATTCTAGTTTCTGCACGAGAGAAAATAACATGTTATGCTATTGTCGAAACCATATACATATCATCAAGGAATTCAAGACAGCCTGGCTTTCCCGTCTTAGAGTTGCTGTATAACTTGTCTCATTTCATTAGACGTAAAAGCGCTGATTTAGGAATATTATTGATGCTTTCTAACATAGAGAGCTAAGATGATGTTCTAAGAGATATATCATATTCTGATGCCAGCTGAAAAATTGAATGTATTTGCAATAGCTCAGAGAGAGAGAAGCAGCACCTCTGTTTGCGCCACAGAGTGAAACTTGAAAGTTGAGACACAAAAGAGCTAATGTTGTAAATATCTCAAGACACCAGATATCTTATTATCACAGAATTCTTCTCAATACTATTCAGGTGTCGGCATCTAAACGGCTCAAATAAAAGTAGCTCGCATTTAAAAAAGGCAAAATAAATTCGCAAAGCGGTGACAACTTAGAAGATGGTCGATGACAAATGTAATTGAGAAGTGTGCTGTGCTCTGAGCAAAGGCCGTTCTGCACCTCTCCCGGCTCTTGAGACACTTCAGCTGATAGTCTTACAAGAGTAGTCTATTGCAAGCATCTTTTATAGAGCTAAGCCCATATGTGCCTATGGTCACTCTTCTACAAGCCTAATGCCCCTGACACACGGCAAATTGCACGCGGTTCACGCACGACCCAAATCTGCTGCTGATGGGCCAATCTTGCCATTGGCTTCTGATTCTCAATCACCCATTCCAAGTTCCCATGAGGCAAAAAAAACCCAACCGTTGTCCCCAACAACAGGTTTGTATATTGTGAGTCTTTTCGTAACTTTCACGTGTATCTTGAAGCTTTCATGACCTGTGAACTACTGGTCATCCAAAATTGTCCCCGCCGCGCCTCCACCAGTTAACTTCTTCAATCTGCAGCACTGATCACGTAGCACACGTTGTCCTGATCTGTTCCAGCAGCAGCTGTTTTGCACACGGAACAATTCTTCCTCCAGGCTCATCTGAAAGAGGAGAAGCCTGTGGTAGCAATGGTTGTAGCAAATGCGAAGGGGATGGATCGTGAGAAGCCCGGAAAGGTGATTGTGACCCACGAGTCCAAACTTTGATTTCATGAGCAGGTGCAACACATGTTTCATACTCTTATTAGAATGGGCTTCATGGGAGGACCCACCAAGCTTAGCTTACAATTTCAAGTCCTCTTCTCATCCTTGCCCCCAATGGCAGGCAATTAGGTGCAAAAGTCTCCCCTTCTCGCCTTCGGGCCAATTGACTAAGGTGGAAGGATTGACTAAGGTTGTGGAATGTGGGATGTGAAGAATTTTCTTTTTGCATCTTTTGCATCTTTTGAGTCTTCTCATCCCGTACCATTACTTTGCCCCAAATGGCAGGCAATTAGGTGCAAAAGTCTCTCTTTCTCGCCTTCGGGCCAATTGACTAGGGTGGAAGGATTGACGGTTGTGCAATGTCGGGTGTGAAGTATTTTCTTTTGGCATTTTTCCATTTTTTGCATCTTGTGCAAAAGAATATTAGTTATTTTTAGATTTCTTTTCTTAATTTAAATTTTTGGCCTTGCAAATCACTGAAATCGATGACATTCTCATTAGCCTATTGCAAAATTCTACAATTTTGTAAAGCAATGCTTCCAAATGTTCTTCCGCAGCACCCACACAAAATTATACAAAATTACGATATTTTTTAACCAAGTTTGTGGGTTTTTAGTGAATCCGTAATGCCTTGTGCTCATGTGTCCTTTGAATTTTGGGACCACCTCCAGCAGCATAATGTCCATCCAATTTTCTCTATCCTAGGAATCTGTCACTCTCCTCTCTCCAATGGAATCCACTTTCTCTCTCCTCTCTCCGATGGAATGCACGTTCTCTCTCCACTCTCCGGTGGAATGCACGTTCTCTCTCCTCTCTCCGGTGGAATGTGCATGTGCTGTGGCAGCCTGTCATTGGCTGTCCACATCCACATTCCACCACAAACGTAAAAAAATTTGCGAAAAAAAAAAAAAAACTGGTCCACGCGTACGGTCGTACCGAACGGCCAAAAAACGAAAAAAAAAAAAAAACCTTCGCATTACATAGGGGAAGGCCCAAACCCCTCGGGCCTTCTTTGCTGGTCGGGGCCTGCCCTCGAGCTCCAGCCCTCGGGCAAGGGCCCTACCAGCAATAAAGGCCCTCAGGCAGGGCCTTCCCCCACTAGAAATTCAGCCCCTCTTTCGATTGTACATTCTCTCTCTCTCTCTCTCTCTCTCTCTCTCTCTCTCTCTCTCTCTCTCTCTCTCTCTCTCTCTCTCTCGCCACTATCAAGTAGCCAATAGGATGAATGAGACAAGGGCCTCCCCAAGAATAAATGGGCATCATTTGTACTCATTTGAGATTCTCAATAACAGTTTCAGACTCTGTTGGTTTCTACTACTCCCTCCCTCTCTCTCCCTCCCTCTCTCTCTCTCTCTCTCTCTCTCTCTCTCTCTCTCTCTCTCTCTCTCTCTCGTGCGCGCGCACACATACGCACACACACACAATTATAAGTGTGAGAAAGAGGGGAATAGCTAGAATTGTTCAGTAACTTGGAGAGTAAGCCACTTCTAGAATTCATCATGAAAGGACAAGTGGCTTGAGATAGAAGGTTCTAGAAGACCTAATTTTGGGCCTTAGAAAAACATAAATAGGAGTCTAACTAGTCACGTTAGGGCACTTTTCGGATTCAGAGAGGGCCCTTTTCTTTCCTACATAATAGTTTTTTTGCTAATCAGTCCCATGTGACACCTTTACCTTGGGTTACCACATAGGGTGCTCAAGAGTTAAGAGTTGAATGTAGCCCCATTTCTATTGGAGTACATGATTACTTTGTAGGGCAAAAATAGAACCAAGGGTACCTTGTTGACTTTTAACTCAAATGGAACTATAGGAATGACATAAACCTAAAGGTATCATTAAATTTCTTCAATTGTAGGCTTCAAACACATCTATTTCACCTTCACTTTTCCAAAACACCAAACATGATTATTTTACTTTTCAAACATTAAACATTTCTATTTCACTTTTCAAACATCAAACATGTGTACTTCACTCTTCACTTTTCATAAGATAAACATCTAGTCATTGGATTGCTTCAGAATTTTCCATATGATTTGTGTTGATTCTTGATGATAATGGCAACCAAATATCATATGCATGTAAACTAAGATCTATAATATCTTACAACCATGGTTGCATGGGTATAGACATGACATGAACTCTTGGAGGTTAGAAAATAGATGAAATATTGATCTTTGGATAGTTACTGGTGATTTGTATCCACCCAATCCAAATTTACATAGTTTAGTAAGATTTTGTTAAAGATGGAATTGAAGGGCTTTTATGACTGTAGAGAATTCTAAAATTCTTTGAAAAAAATAAAAAAACAAGGTCTGAAATGACATGCAATTTTTCCTCCACATGCACAAATTGCATCTATAGAAGAAGATGGCAATTCTATGGTGCTCTCACATTTGGGCGTTGTTGAAAAATTCTAAATTTAGGACCAAGAATGGATCTACAATCGATTTACAAGAGGTGTTGGATGCTAGTTAGATTGATCATCCAAAAATCTAATGTTTAGATCTTGATTTAGATCAATTTTATGCACTTAACTAGTAAGATCGTGATGTAAATTGATCAAAGTAATGGATGGGCAGCCTCACAGATGTCAAAGCCAATCACTGTACAGAAAGTGGACAGAGAGTGAAGTAAATTACCTATGGATAGCATTCAATGCAAAAGATCACAACACAAATAGTGAAAATAACATGGATTTGCCACAAGATCAAGATCTCTTATCAAATTTAATATTCACAATAATGATCTATATATAGATCAAGTACAATTCAACTTGATATGTTGATTCAACATGTTGTGGGAAATGCCACATCACTTCAGATCCATTAATCACTACTAGATAAGCACTCACCTCTTTGATTTCTAACTTGATGCCATTGCCTCACCATGATTTTCCTTGATTTGAAGTAATTTTTGTAACTTTTAGGAACTTACAAAATAAACTCCCATGATAAGCTAGTGACATTTTCCAGATATGTACACACGTGGGAACAACCTCTCACACATGGGAACCAGTCACTATTCAGATGAGAATGCTTGATCATGAGAATCCTACTTGACTAGCATTTCACTAGTGTTAGTCAAAACTTTTTCTATCTAACTAAAAATAAATGCATTTAATACTATCATCCACAGGTGGGAACAGGCTCCACACGTGCGGTATCAATTTATGTACAAATAATCATAGGTCAAAAGCTAGAATTTGACAATTTCAACATTCCTCCTCAAAATCTAGTTTGGCAAATCTAGAATAAATATATCTACAACACCAAGTGCATATCTCAACTTCATAAATGAGTCATTTGGCAACAGTTCAATCAAAATATCAGCAACACATTTGAATCATGATACATGAAGAAGCTTGATCTCCTTGGCTTGCACCTTCTCCCTTACAATATGGTGTGCAATCTCGATATGCTTAGTTCGAGCATGGAAGATAGGATTGGTTGCAAGTTGTTGTGATGCTTGATCATCACAATAAATGCATGGAATCTCCTCGGCCCTGGAAATTCAATAGCTCTTCTGCAAGCTTACTTTTTCGAAATTCCAGGAGTATTCACAATTGACTTTCCGAGCAAGCCACCTTTTACATTCAACTTTACCAGCCATCCGCTTATAAATCTTCAGCTCGTAGAGGGTACAAAAGCTAAGGTCATTCCTTTTAGCAATATTATTCAAATTGTTTTCCAAGACATCAGTATTCTTGTCACGGAGAATCATCTTTTTCACTTGCATGGATACAATTTCTTTGTAGTTAGAGGTGGTTTTGGTTGCAAGGCATCAGACGAAGAAAAATTCAATCTTGTGGATCTTCTTGAAATAAATATGATTGGAGTCCCTGTTGGTGGATGGACAGCTATTAGATTCAATGTTGACAACCTAGGTACTATGCAGACTTGATTTACCCTTCTTCCTTATGAGATTTTTGGTAGCTTTTTGAAATTCTTTATATCCCTTACATTCGCAAATTAGACTGGATAAAGATTATTCAATGTTTTTGTTGAGGCAGTGCAATATCTAAAGTAACAAACCTGTTACAGCAGTAGGTAACACATAACCTTCTGAGACACAAGGCTAGCTAGTGAAGAAGTTAAAGAAAGCATGAGGATTTGCAAGTTCTAAGTCAAGTCCCCACTCGTGTTTCGTGACAATATTTGAATCATCCAGTTTGTTGCATGTAATGTTGGATGCGAATCTGCTCATTACTTCTTTCTCAGCTAGATCGTATGCAAGATAGGGAATATCCTCTATGCTTGGATTTTTGTAAGAAATTCAACCAACAACAAGAAATTCGTAAATCAATTACCGCCTGTAGTTGAAAGGTTTATAATTCGCACAAGAACTCTCCATACGGTAAAATTTCAAAACATTATTGCATGGAGTTGCATTGTCATTAAGGTCAATTCTAGTGGATTTTTCTAGATGGACAATAATAACCTAGATTGCGTAATGGAACAAAAATTTCATTCATACAAAGCAACTGTACAGCTTGCTTCTCACATGGATGCTGACTCCAAGATACAACGACTACTATTGTGAGCTTAGGTAGAGGCAGAAAACAATTGCTTCAAGGATCAATAAATGTCACGCAAAAATTGTATTTATTGTGAAGTGGTATTAATGTTGTTTATTGCGCAAATGAATGAAGTGATATATGTGACCATGAGATCCCGCGAGAGGCATCTTGTTAATGGCTTGCTTTCTCCATGCAATTATCAGGAAAACGACTACTATATTCTGATGTGACGTTTTTTATATCATTTTCTTAATAGTTCAAAGCATTGAATTCTTCTCGGCCTACAAATCCATCTGCTACCTTAATTAAGATACATCCTATTTCTATTTTTAATTCTTTTGACAAACTCATTTGATGATATCTATATTAATTGGTTTGTTGTTGTACAACTTCTTTGAAGCGCTGATTTTCTGCCAACTCATGAAACAACTAGCACTGAATTGACATTTTTGTGAATGCTATGCTACATGTGTGTGCACATGAGCATGCACATATTAAGATAGATAGAGCTTTTGCCTGGTTGGTAAATGTGTAGTTATGAATGCAAGTTGTGCTTGACTCTTCACAACAATGAAGGAAAAAATTTGGCCCACACACAGGGTAAGCGACATCAAACAAATTTTCCTAAACAGGCAGCTTCAGATGCTAAGGGTTTCCCTGCTCAGCCTCAACCAAATAAGCATAGAATCAATCCTCGCAAAATAGGTGACTGAGATGTTGGAGTATTATTTGATTTGAAAAGAGGATCTAAGTCATGCTTTTTGTTATGGCTTATTTTTATTGAGAAATGACATGGAGATTATTGAGTTTGCAATTGATTTTGAGTTTTGTGACAAATATAAATCATCAATAAGTTTTCACCAATAAGAACTGATCTCTATCTAATTATAATTTTGCAATTGTGTTTCTTTTTGCAAGAAATATCTTCCGTATTGGATGATGAATTTTCAGAGATGCGTCCTGAAGATTACTTTAATGATGATTTGTAATCATTGTAATTGAGAATATTGAGAAACTGAAAAACTGAGATTCTAAGAAACTGAGAAACTGAAAAACTAAGATCTTGAGAAACTGAGATTCTGAGAAACGAAAATTTTGAAAAACTAAGATTTTGAGAAATTGAGAAACTGAGATTTTGAGAAATTGAGATTCTGAAAAACTGAGATTCTGAGAAACTGAGAAACTTAGATTTTAAGATTTTCATTTGTGAATAGTGATCATGAATATTGTGAATACTGATTGTGAACATTGTGCAAAGTAAAATGGACAATGTCAATTAGTCCTAGTAGATCAAAGCAAATATCGAATTACAAGATTATCATTATAGTCAATTCAATTGTCAAGTTTATGTTATTTTCTTCTTAACTTGAGAAGCATAGTATCTTATCTTCTTTTACAACCACATACCTTCGGGATGAGGTGTGGACAGTCGACTAGAGATCGGCCGTTAGATGGCAAGTGAAGGGGCCTGAAGGTCAAAAGCACCCTTCTCTTCATTAAAAATTTTCAATGTGAAATTCAATGAAGAGACCCGAAGTCCAGAATGGACTTCACTTCATTAAAAATCTTCATTATGAAGAACTAGCTCATTTTTTGCAAGGCATTTTGGAGAGCGCTATCCTAGGCTAGAAGGCACCTTTTTTGGCCATCCTCGGGCCAAAATGACCCTTGAAACTGGCTGCTCAGAGCCAGCAGACAGAGCAACATCACATACTGGAAGAAACATGTTTTGGGGTGTTTTTGTCACCATTCTATCAAGCGGAGTGCAGGTGACCTAGTGATGGGCTACATTCGTTATCTGGGTATCATAGGGCCAAATTCGGGGCAATTTTTGGCTGGTGAAACCTGCTAGGGCGGTACAATGAGGCATTATCACTTTTGAATCATTACTACTTACTCCTGATAGGGTAATAGGGTGTTTGAAAGTGATAAATGCAGTATGGGAGCGAATAGCAGCGGAATTGTGTGGAGAAAGCTAGTATTGGCAACGGAAGTGCAATTTGGCGGTGTGACTACTCATCATTGGTGACAATTTTGAGCGGGCAAGCAATCACAGGTGAGAGGTAGGCATGGTCTGCTGGTTACAGGTGAAAAATTCTTGTGATCAAGTTCAACTCTTGGGGTTTGAACCAACCAACATCAAGTGGCGTTTTGGGGGAACGCTCTCACAGGTATGATCGGCAGTGGCATTGTCGAGTCATGTGATAGCTGCATTGACATACGCATCTGCAGCTTGAAAATTTCTTGTTCGGAGGGAAATACGGGCTAGCTTGGAGGTACACACATTTTGGCGGTCATAGGTGATGGAAGTGCGAGGTAGTGCCAATTGGAAGCCATTGGGCAAGATAGCGGACTTGCATTGGATGAACTATGTGTGGGACATGCAGAGGATGAAGAACGCGTTGATAATCACACTTTGGATGCTCTTGGCGAGTGGTGAGTGTGATGATTTTGCGGTTTTGTAGTCAGTAAGTCAATTTTGATCAAGTCATTGTAGCTGTGGAGTAGTGTATTAGGTTTGTCATCTCGGAGATACACTTCAATTGCCAGTTTGGATAAGTCAAGTCAATTTGCCATATCAATATTGCATCAAAGTTGCAGATTCCAGTGATGGCAAGGTGAAGATCATTTGGTTTGGGCCATGGAAGATCTCACAGATTCACTTGGAGGGATACTGGCATGCACAGTCATGTGAAGGACTTGATGGTGGCTTTGGAGTTCACATCTCAGTGTATTCTCAGGGAGTGGTTTGCAACCATTCACAGGAGCAGCTAGGAGCTAGCTTGGGGGAATACAGGTGGGCACTACAGGGTAGATGCTCAGATCTTTGTGATCAGGGATGGCATTGGGATACCTGGTAGGGAAAGCACTGCAAAAAAGACATGGGATGATCATCAGGGGGCAGTTATTTCATATTGGACTTGAGTCATTGGCATGGACAGGACTTAGAAGTGGGATTCATGATAGAATCAGGAAGCTGCAAATGCAAATGGGCAAAGCGGGAAGCTTTGAGAGCAAGCTCTAGGCTGGAGAGCTGATGGAGATCGCATAGAGTGTGATCGAAGGGAAAATACTATGGTGAGTGTTTTGCTAGCAATCTACTACAGGGGACACTGATGGCGAGGACTTCATGGTGTGTTCATTTGGGAGTACAAGATGACATTACAGCAAGGGGCCAGTTTTGGACATTGGCATCGATGGGGAGGCATCTACCATCACGGGCGTGGATAAGCTACTTAAAGCTTTCATGCATTTGGCTGTATTTGCAGGAGTCTAGGCTTGGCACAGTTGTTGGAATTTCTATGGTGTAGATTCTCAGGTGGTGAGATCAGGGATAAGCCTAGAGGGAGTCACTCAAAACCATAAACCTGATCCCGTGTGCGGCGACTCAGGGATATGCTTGCGTTGGCATGGTGTCGGGTGGCACATAGCCAGGGAGAGCGAGCAGATGCTAGGAGCCTTGTGGAGCAGGTGATGCTTTGGAGTTTGGATTGTCTACCAGGATGGTGACCAGAATCAGAGACATCAGGTGAGCATAGTATGTGGATGACGAGTCCATTGGGGTGGCACTCAGAGATATGCTACAGTTGCTCAGGTATGATATGTCATTTGATGTATGAATGATGATCTTCAGCTGGAGCATCATGTGGTGACCTAGGAATGGGTCAAGCCTACTTGGAGTTAGGTGGCATGGAGTGTACCTGTGGTGGTACATATCCTGAGGGCATGGAGAGCATTACGGGGTCATGTGGATCCAACATGCCCATGGTTGTGAGCCGACATGGATGGAGATGGTTGCTCAAAGAATAACAGCTGATACTTTGGCGAGTGATCAGGTCAGCTGCATGGTTATATACATAGTAATCTCCAGGTTGGCATTACATGTTGTCTTTATCCATCATTATTTGGTAAGCAGGATGCAGTTTTTGGTTAGATCTAGTTGGAGTCTAGTTGCACTACAGGTGGACAGATTCTTGGAGAGCCATCAATGGTTAATGGATACTTGGTGATCAGATGGTACAGGGTACAGGATTCTGGAGCTATCCTACCTGACATGCTATGGATCATGGGTGAGTTATTCATCACGATAGTGGATCTAGTTTGCATTCGCTTTGGCTTGGGTGCTATAATGGATGTGTTGGTGAGATAGGCTCCTTGGTGGGAGGCCTATACACTCGTCAAATCAGAGTTAGCAACATCAAGCATGGGAAGTTGAGCCTACATGGGATGTAGGAGAGGCAGATCAACATCAGTATCTATGGGAGATGGGCGAGCAACTCAGGTATAGCCTATGGTGAATTTTGCGTACATCCATTCATTGAGTCCTTGGTAGACTCTTGTGCTTGGAGCATGGGGAATGGATGGGGATTAGCTTTCAGGACTTATTGGATAGTTGGATATGCTTGGACGTGAGAGCATCTTGGTACAGGTGCAGGCCATGGTTGAGGACCTGATTTGGTGACCAGTGATGTAGCAGTGGATCTACAGGTGGCACAGGTGTTGGTACGACAAGATACAACTTATGGGCAGGCCTTGGTCATGTATTTGACGCTTTATCATTCGTGTTGGTTTGCATGAGTGTGTGTGGGCTTGCATGTTGCCTTGTCATGGCAGTCTAGATCTGAGTTGGGGTCGTATGTGGTTGTGAATTTGCTACGTCAGGAACAAAGTAGTCATTTTATGCTCATTGACTTGTCATTGTTTACTAGCTGTCTATCTGGTGAGGGTGCAATCTTATGGTGGCACTAAGATTTCCTCAGGTTGAGTCTCAGTTGCTCATTTATTGTTGCTTTACAGGTCTGTGCTTGTAAGTTTCTAATAGGATGTCAGCCTACCTAGATGGAGGATGTAAGTCTCATGGTGGCAGTGAGATTTCCTCAGTTTGAGCCATGTCGCTCATGTGATTGGGACATAATTCATTAGGATATATTGATCGGGCACTAATCCCTTCGACGGCTACTTGGGTTAGCCGGGTAGCCACACATAGGAAGAATTAGCTTGTACAGAGTTATTTACAGTACTTCCTATACTTGGGGGCATGTCCCAAGTTTGTCGGTCGAATTTGGCCATATTGGGCCCGACCTTAGTTTGACAGGTGGTAGGCCAATTTTAGGACACTTGCCTTTTCGTTGCAGTTTGTGAATACTCTGTGCAGTTTTTCTTTGTAATCTATTAACTTTTGTTTTTACCATATGCTGATTGTGTGATGTGAGCTGCATATTGCACTAGATCCTAACAGAATTTCAACTTAAATAACATGGATTTGTCACAAAATCAAGATCTCCTCATCAAATTTAATATTCACAATAATGATCTCTATATAGATCAAGTACATTTGAACTTGATATGTTGATTTAGCATGTTGTGGGAAATGCCACATCACTTCAGATCCACCAATCACTACTAGATAAGCACTCACCTCTTTGATTCCTAACTTGATGCCATTGCCCCACCATGATTTTCCTTGATTTGAAGAAATTTTTGTAACTTATAGGAACTTACAAAATAAACTCCCATGATAAGATATTGATATTTTCCAGATATGTACACACATGGGAACAACCTCTCACACATGGGAACCAGCCACTATTCACATGAGAATGCTTGATCAATTAGTAAAATTGTGCCAAATGGCAATATCCTACTTGACTAGCATTTCACTAGTATTAGTCAAGACTTTTTCTATCTAACTAAAAATAAATGCATTTAATACTATCATCCACAGGTGGGAACAGGCTCCACACGTGTGGTATCAAGTTATGTACAAATAATCATAGATCAAAAGCTAGAATTTGACAATTTCGACATTCCTCCTCATAATCTAGTTTGGCAAATCTAGAATAAATCTATGTACAACACCAAGTGCATATCTCAACTTCATAAATGAGTCCTTTGGCAATGGTTCAATCAAAATATCAGCAACACATTCGAATGATGATACATGAAGAAGCTTGATCTCCTTAGCTTGCACCTTTTCCCTTACAATATGGTGTGCAATCTCGATATGCTTAGTTCGAGCATGGAAGATAGGATTGGTTGCAAGTTGTTGTGATTCTTGATCATCACAATAAATGCATGGAATCTCCTCGGCCTTGGAAATTCAAAAGCTCTTCTGCAAGCTTACTTTTTCGAAATTCCAGGTCTTCGACTTCACCTTCGTCAACAAAATAGCTAGCTTGCTTTGGTTTTTCATTGCCCAACTTCGCCAAGAATTTATGGCATTCATTCTTCAAATGGCCGATAGATTGTTAAGCAAGCATCCAACCAACCTTGTGGATGTTTCTAATATCCATTTATGGTCCTAAAGTACAATACTTTTACATGGTATCAAAGCCAAGTACAAGGGCTTAAATCATTGATAAAGATAAACCCATTTTTAGCAAGTTGTGGTGCTAAAAACTAGTATTGAGATAGCGAGCTAGAATCTAAATTTTGGTGGGGGGATTTGAGAAAAAATTTGGTATGGATCCAAATATGTACTATCCACATGTGTGGGCACCTCTGAACCTACATTGAATGCACAATATTCCGTTGATCAATAATAATCCATTTTGTGAGTTCTTGATGAGATTTTTGGTGCTAATCCTAGCAAAAACTACCAAGATTGAGTGCCATTAATTAGATTTGACTTTGGTTCATGAGATTTAATTAATCAGGGATGAAATCAAGTCCTTTAAAAGTTATTTACAGGTCTTGAAAGTACATCAAGTTATTTACAGGTCTTGAAAGTACATCAAGTAGTGTGAAGGAGATTGAGTCATTTTTTTGTTCAAAAGTAGCCAAGATTGGCTTGATTTGATTGTACGTAGATTGCAACTCATCTATTCATTTCAACTTTGTGAGAGAGTGCTAGAAATCTAATTTGAGTGAATAACTACAAGAGATACCTTTGGGAGTTTCTAGAATCAATCAAATCAATTTCTTATTTGTAGAAATCACTAGTAAGATGGTATCTATTGGAGCTTATCTTTGAGAAGCTAGTGAGAGATTGAACTCTAGAAATTTTTCCATTTGAAAGATTAGGATGGAGTCACTAATGGTGCTCCAATACCTTTATGAATTCTTGATTCGAGTGAAGATGAACCTCTTGGTGCACAAGAGTTAGTTAGATACAAGAAAAGATCTTCATAGTATGAAGATGAATGTAAGTAATGATCTTTTGAGATAAGTATCATCTAGTGATAAAGGGCTTGGGATTCTTTGAAATCAATCTATGAATCAAGCAACATTTATAGAGTCCTCATGCTTAGAAACCAAATCTTGCAAAGCATGAGAAGAAGTGAGGAGAGTGCACAAGACTATGTTCTTAGAATCAAGTCTCTTAATAGGGAGTTAGCTTCCATTGGAGAGAAGATTCATGATGGAGAGCTTTTTCAAATAACCCTATGGTCTAGGGGATGATTTCACAAATTTGGTCCAAAGTTTTGCAATCCATGATATATCCATGATATCTTGCCAAGTACAGAAAAACTTCATAGTGTATTAGTGGCTGAAGAGTGTAGGATGCTCCACGCCAAAGCAAGATTGAACTCATCGTCTTTTGCGGGATGGTGATGAGAAAGCCAATTTCTCATTCAAGGAAAAAATAAGACCAATGGCAAGAGGAAACATCCAAAGAAGGCCAAACAAGAGGATGAAACATCAAGCTCAAAGGGCAAGAAAGACAAATTAAAGTTCAATTGCTTTTCCTATGGCAAGAAATGGCATTTTGCATCATAATGTCTCAAGAAGAAGAAGGCACAAGAGAACAAGCAAAGCAAAATTGCACATCAATAGGAGGAGGATGAAGAAGAATCATCTTTGTCATAGTCCTTCTCCGTTGATTTCGAGATTGGCTTGTCAATAACAGCACTAGACAATTTAGTCTTTGGTAGTTCATCGTCCCCTTCCTCGAATGTGACCACCTTCTCTACATCAACTGACTGAAGTTCAGTGTTGATAATTTCTTTCACTTCCGCTGAGATGTCTTCTGCAAATAATTTTGTAGCATTGCAGTCATAGTCAGGGCTTTAGTTGTAGATTTATTCATTGAATTGCTCGAAGATTTCTTCTTCGAATAGTTTTTGCACTTCGTTGAAGATTTCTGTTCAGGTTTCGAGGATCCTTTGCTTCTTGTTGTGACTTTGAATATGTTCTCTATGTCACTTGGCCAGGACTGGTCTTCTGGCTTTGCCAATTTTCCTTCAATTATATCAATCCTCTGCACAACAGCATCAGTCGAAGCTTTTTCTTTCGAGTCTGCAGCAGCTGGTGTTGCTACATACTGATATTTAGGTTGCGGCTTCTGCGACTGAGGGCAGTCATGATACTTGTGGCCAAGATCCCTACAGTTCGATCATAATGGTACATAACCAATCGGCTTTCGTGGTTGAGGACAATCAGGTGAAAAATGTCCTGGCTCTCCACAGTTGTAACAGTTGCCCCACACTGGTTTAGTCGCGGTTTGTCACTTCATCGTTGGTCCAACAAATTCAGGAGGATTGTGTCTTCTTGGTGCGAACTATGGTCCATCCTACTGGGCTGATGCTACAGTACCCTGAACATAATTAGTAGTCGCATAATTCTGAAAAAATAAAGTACCTCTTGCACTTTCAAATTATTAAACTTTTTATTAAGATCAGCCATATTACTCTTCCAAAGCTTTTCGACTTTAGAAGTTGACAACTTATCCTCGATGGTTTTCATGTCATCCTTTCGTTTGGATCATTGTTTATTTCTTTTATCTCCTTTATCAGCTTCTGATTCTAATGAATCATTGCTTTCAGAGTCTGAGCTTGAAGAACTGGTACTTGAGTCAGAATTTGAATCATCTGCCTATTGAAGTTAAGATTGCAGTTGTTTTAGATCTGATTGTAGTAAGGTACACTATAAATGTGATGGATGGCATTGTTTCAACTACTTGGTAGATGCTACCCACCATTATCAATTGTGTTCTCATTATTGTCCTTCAACCATTGTACCTAAGTATGATGTACATCCCATCCCCTTCTGCCAATAATATTTCTTGCCTTTTTTGTCTCTCGTCTTGAATATTTTTTTTCTTTGCCACTCATATTTCCATGCTTTTCATACAAATCACTGAAATCGATGACATTCTCATTAGCCTATTGCAAAATTCTACAATTTTGTAAAGCAATGCTTCCAAATGTCCTTCTGCAGCACCCACACAAAAAACTATAACGCATATTACAATATTTTTTAACCAAGTTTGTGGGTTTTTATTAAATCCCAAAAATTTGGCCCCTCTTTCCATTGTACATTCTTGCTCTCTCTCTCTCTCTCTCTCTCTCTCTCTCTCTCTCTCTCTCTCTCTCTCTCTCTCTCTCTCTCTCTCTCTCTCTCTCTCTCTCTCTCTCTCTCTCTCTCTCTCTCTCTCTCTCTCTCTCTCTCTCTCTCTCTCTCTCTCTCTCTCTCTCTCTCTCTCTCTCTCTCTCTCTCTCTCTTGCACACACACACACACACACAATTATAAGTGTGAGAAAGAGGGGAATAGCTACAATTGTTCGGTAACTTGGAGAGTAAGCCACTTCTAGAATTCATCATGAAAGAACAAGTGGCTTGAGATAGAAGGTTGTAGAAGACCTAATTTTGGGCATCTTGAAAAAAGAAAAAAAGGAGTCTAACTAGTCATGTTAGGGCAGTTGAAAAATTCTGAATTTAGGACCAAGAATGGATCTACAATCGATTTACAAGAGGTGTTGGATGCTAGTTAGATTGATCATCCACAAATCTAATGTTTAGATCTTGATCTAGATCAATTTTATGCACTTAACTAGTAACAACATGATGTAAATTGATCAAATTAATGGATGAGTAGCCTCACACATGTCAAAGCCTATCTCTATACAAAAAGTGGACAGAGAGTGAAGTAAATTACCTATGGATATCATTCAATGCAGAAGATCACAACACAAATAGTGAAAATAACATGGATTTGCCACAAAATCAAGATCTCTCATCAAATTTAATATTCACAATAATGATCTATTTATAGATCAAGTACCTTTCAACTTGATATGTTGATTCAGCATGTTGTGGGAAATGCCACATCACTTCAGATCCACCAATCACTACTAGATAAGCACCCACCTCTTTGATTCCTAACTTGATGCCATTGCCTCACCATGATTTTCCTTGATTTGAAGTAATTTTTGTAACTTTTAGGAACTTACAAAATCAACTCCCATAATAAGCTATTGACATTTTCCAGATATGTACACACGTGGGAACAACCTCTCACACATGGGAACTAGCCACTATTCACATGGGAATGCTTGATCAACTAGTAAAATGGTGCCAAATGGTAATATCCTACTTGACTAGCGTTTCACTAGTGTCAATCAAGCTTTTTCTATCTAACTAAAAATAAATGCATTTAATACTATCATCCACATGCAGGAATAGTCTCCACACGTGTGGTATCAAGTTATGTACAAATAATCATAGATCAAAAGCTAGAATTTGACAATTTTAACATTCCTCCTCAAAATCTAGCTTGGCAAATCTAGAATAAATATATCTACAACACCAAGTGCATATCTCAACTTCTTATATGAGTCATTTGGCAACAGTTCAATCAAAATATCAGCAACACATTTGAATGATGATACATGAAGAAGCTTGATCTCCTTGGTTTGCACCTTCTCACTTACAATATGATGTGCAATCTCGATATGCTTAGTTCAATCATGGAAGATAGGATTGGTTGCAAGTTGTTGTGAGGCTTGATCATCACAATAAATGCATGGAATCTCCTTGGCCTTGGAAATTCTTTTATCCAAAAAAGGATAGTAGTACATGGAGTATTTTTTTCAGGTTAAAGAACATGTGACATGTCCAATCATTATATACTTGGATAACAATAATCGATCTAGAAACTATAAGACAGTAGACGTTTAGTCATGGAAAAATACTCCAACCCAAAATGTGTAAGCCTTGTACTTAAAAGATGTTTTAGTCAGTTACTGAGATTCTGATGTAAATTTTATATCTTCCAAACATGCCTAGTATGACACAAACTTTATACAGACTTGGCATGATGTGGTCATACTTGGCATGATGTCGTTCATGGTTGATGACTACCCGTGGACCATGAATGTCACAATAACCTAATGTATCCAATCTCTACCCTCAATTTGTATAAAGCACAATTGGAAAAGGTGCATGGCAAATTAATCATTAGAGCATAATACTTTTAAGATGTAGGAAAAAAATATTAGATAAGCAAAAAAAATGAATGTAAAATCATATCATCTTTGAGTACTTTATTCAATGGATAGGTCACTCAGAAGAATATATTATTTAGGAGATATTTGAAAGTCTCAAAAAATGTTCATAAGTGGAGAAGTATGTTAAGATCTTAATGAAGAAGCTCTAACCACAAGTCAAGGGACCTTAGGCAATAGTCATTATAGTCGAATGTCATTGTATATGGTGTTTTAGGGATTCGACTAATCAAAGCAAAAGTAGACTTACGATATTTGACTTCAAAAATGGAATCAATGTGTGGGATAATTAAAAATACAAGATAGGGGGTGATTTTCCATTCCTAGTTGTTCCTACGTGTGTACATATCTGGAAAATGTAAATAGCTTATCATGGGAGTTGATTTTGTAAGTTCCTAAAAGTTACAAAAATTAATTCAAATCAAGGAAAATCATGGTGAGGCAATGGCATCAAGTTAGGAATCAAAGAGGTGGGTGCTTATCTAGTAGTGATTGGTGGATTTGAAGTGATGTGGCATTTTCCACAACATGCTGAATCAACATATCAAGTTGAAATGTACTTGATCTATAAATAGATCATTATTGTGAATATTAAATTTGATGGCAAATCTTGATTTTGTGGCAAATCCATGTTATTTTCACTATTTGTGTTGTGATCTTCTGCATTGAATGATATCCATAGGTAATTTACTTCACAATCTATCCACTTTTTGTACAGAGATAGGTTTTGACATGTGTGAGGCTACTCATCCATTAGTTTGATCAATTTACATCACGTTGTTACTAGTTAAGTGCATAAAATTGATCTAGATCAAGATCTAAACATTGGATTTGTGGATGATCAATCTAACTAGCATCCAACACCTCTTGTAAATCGATTGTAGATCCATTCTTGGTCCTAAATTCAGAATTTTTCAACAATGACCAAATGTGAGAGCACCATAGAATTGCCATCTTCTTCTATAGATGCAATTTGTGCATATGGAGGAAAAATTGCATGTCATTTTGGACCTTGTTTTTTTATTTTTTCCAAAGAATTTTAAAATTTTCTATAGTCATAAAAGCCCTTGATTTCCATCTTTTACAAAATCTTACTAAACTATGTAAATTTGGATTGGGTGGATACAAATCACTAGTAACTATCCAAAGATCAATATTTCATCTATTTTCTAACCTCCAAGGGTTCATGTCATGTCTATACCCATGCAACCATGGTTGTAAGATATTATAGATCTTAGTTTACATGCATATGATACTTGGTTGCCATTCTCATCAAGAATTTGAGGGTTGACTATCAACACAAATCATATGGAAAATTCTAAAGCAATCCAATGGCTAGATGTTTATTTTATGAAAAGTGAAGAGTGAAGTACACATGTTTGATGTTTGAAAAGTGAAATAGAAATGTTTGATGTTTGAAAAGTAAAATAAACATGTTTGGTATTTTGGAAAAGTGAATGTGACATAGATGTGTTTGAAGCCTACAATCGAAATAATATACATTTGAAATATAAAATATAAAATCTAATGATACCTTTAGCTTTATGTCATTCCTATAGTCCCATTTATGTTAAAAGTCAGCAAAGTACTCTTAGTTCTAGTTTTGCCCTAAAAGTAATCATGTACTCCAATAGAAATGGGACTACATTCAACTCTTAACTCTTGATCACCCTATTTGGTAACCCAAGGTAAAGGTGTCACATAGGACTTATTAGCAAAAAAACTATTATGATTAGCAAACTTGTTTAGGAAAGTAAAGGGCCCTCTCTGAATCCAAAAAGTGCCCTAACGGGACTAGTTAGACTCCTTTTTTTCTTTTTTCAAGATGCCCAAAATTAGGTCTTCTACAACCTTCTATCTCAAGCCACTTGTCCTTTCATGATGAATTCTAGAAGTGGCTTACTCTCCAAGTTACCGAACAATTCTAGTTATTCCCCTCTTTCTCACACTTATAATTGTGTGTGTGTGTGTGTGTGCGAGAGAGAGAGAGAGAGAGAGAGAGAGAGAGAGAGAGAGAGAGAGAGAGAGAATGTACAATGGAAAGAGGGGCCAAATTTTTGGGATTTAATAAAAACTGACAAACTTGGCTAAAAAATATTGTAATATGCGTTATAATTTTTTGTGTGGGTGCTGCAGAAGGACATTTGGAGGCATTGCTTTACAAAATTGCAGAATTTTGCAATAGGCTAATGAGAATGTCATCGATTTTAGTGATTTGTATGAAAAGCATGGAAATATGAGTGGCAAAGAAAAAAAATATTCAAGACGAGAGAGAAAAAAGGGAAGAAATATTATTGGCACAAGGGGATGGGATGTACACTACATCATACTTAGGTACAATGGTTGAGGATACAATTGATGATGGTGGGTAGCGTCTACCAAGTAGTTGAAACAATGCCATCCATCGCATTTATAGTGTACCTTACTACAATAAGATCTAAAACAACCGCAATCTTAACTTCAATAGGCACCTAAGACAATGATAAATTGATGAGTTTTTTTTGCTAATTGAAGACTACAGATCTATTGTGATTCTCATCAATCCTCTTGTTATGTTCAATTTAATGTTTAAAGTTTAAATTTCATAGTGTATGTGCCTTGTACCATGTGATGGATATTCTTTCGAGAAGGGTGTAGTGAACATGTAAACCTTAGATTTTGCAAACCACCATTGCTAGTTCATCTCAAGCTTCAAGATAGGCACTAAATAAATTAGAAGATGCCTATTGCATAAAATTGTGACTTTAAAATTATGTTTTTTGTGAGGGGCAGGCGGGTAATAACTGAGACAACCTTCAACTAGAATACTTCTATTGCAAATGTACTTAATCATTGACACTTAATGCAAGTGCTAGCTTATGTTTTGTATTTTGGAGTGTGAGAAATTGGCAAAAATCTGGCTTGGTATTTTTTATGATAGAAGTTTGTAAGTGAATCTCACATGTGTGGAGGATGTTCCCACGTGTGGAGAATTGTAAAGTAAATCAAAATGTTTGATATAGGGGTCTCATATAATTTCATAGTCAAGCATTTAGGTGTAGGATGTTGATAGGGTCAAATTTGGCATAGATGGCAAATTATCCATTTCCACTTGTAATGCCACTATTGAGCCAAAAAAGAGTAGGAGGCCAAACTCATGCCAATTAGAGTGTAGACAAGTGTAATCCTTTTGTTTGATGAAGTTTAAGAGGTCCAATAGGATTTAGAGGTGGAACCATGAGTGGCCCAATAGAATTTGAGGTTTGCTTGAAAATGGTCCAATAGAATTTACAGGTGCATGGATCAATGGTCCAATAGCATTAAGAGGTGGCAAAGTGTGGTCCAATCATAGTTAAGCACAGTGGTATGGATCTACTAGTATCATTGTACTCCTCATTTGGATCTAATTGATTTTGAGATTGAGTGGATTTTGAGTGTAAGTGATTTTCTAGCTTTCTCTCTCTACCCGAGAGCTATTGATGATTTTCTCTCTCTACGTGAGAAGAGCAGCTTGTTTTTACTTAGATTACTTGTGGAACACTTCCCATATGTGTGAGTGAGAGTTGTAAGTGATTGAATGCATGTAGTAGTGTGTTTTTGCCATAGGATCTAAGATTGATCTTGAATCTCAATCTAGTCTTGATCTTGGTGCATCTACACACCTTCGGAGATCACAAGTACATGTTGTGGACAATCCACACGTATGAAATCAACATGGTATTAGAGCCTACCTAAGGCTACCATGCATTTTGATCCATTTAAGTGAAAACTATTCATCAATCTTGAGCTAGAACTTGTCAAGATCCATTTTCCTAGCTATCCTTTTCAATTTTGGATCAAAAGAGATCAATAGGGCATTGATTGGTTCTGACCTGGTATTGTACGGGTTCAGGTGCTCAGACATGTGTGAGGAACTTCAAATTTCAGTCTGGGAGTTCTCTTTCATGCTTGAACCAAAAATCTTGCTAGATAGCTTGTTTTGAGGCTATTTTTGTCTAGTTTTTTATGTAATTAGTTTCATTCCATTTGGTTGTGCCAACTAAAAGTTATAAGCTTTTTAAGAGGGTTAGGTAGGGCACCTAGTTTTGGGTGGACACATTTGGTTTGGTCAAGAGATTGCTTGTTTGATCCAAAATCACAGTTGAATGCTTACCAATCTCATCTGTATGTGATATAGGCACTGTTTTGAGATCTTAGCCATTTTGTTTCATGCAATATCATAGTATTTGAGTCAAATTTGGTTTCTTAGTGTATTTCACGCGTGCTAAGAGTGTTTGATCCTAACTTTGCCCACACTCCATCATTTGATGTGAAGTAGATCTAGTTTTGGAGAGATTGAGATGGCTAGTGAGAATTATCTCACAGTTTGTTGCAAGATATTGCATAGGAGATGGTAGCACACCATTATTGGATCCTATAGGAGAGAAAAACAACATTTTTGTTCATCACTTTTATTTATCTCCACTTTACATGACTTGAATGAGTTCATACTTGTTGCAACCAAGTGAGAGATTGTCTACTTCCAATTATTCAATATGGAAGTTGAGGATGGAGTCCATCTTGATACTCCAAGATGTGATGGACATTGTACTTGGGATTGAGGAGGAGCCTCAAGTCCTTTGAGAAGTACAAAAATACAAGAAGAGAGCTAGGATGGCTCTCCATTACATTAAGATGAATGTCTCTAATGAGATATTGAGGGAGATTGGTGATTGTTCTACATCCAAGGAATCTTGGGATTGTCTCAAGTCCATCTATGAGGCTAAGAACACCTCTAGGCTCCTCACTCTTAGAAATCAAATCTTCCAAAGTAGTCAAAAGAGTGATGAGAGTGCATCTAATTATGTTTTGAGAGTCAAGGATATTCATAGGGAGCTTGCATGTATTGGTGACTCAATCAATCAAAGTGAGCTAGTCCAAGTCATTCTCAATGGCTTGAGAGATGAATATGACAACCTTGTCCAATCCTATGCCGTTAAGGAGGAGCTACCAAGTTTGGAGGCCCTTCAAAGTGTGCTTATTTCTGAAGAATCAAGACAAGAGCACAAACTCTTGAGGATGGACAAGCTATCACTCAATCATGATGGTGGCAAAGTTCTATCTCCCAAGCACAAAGAGGGGAGTAAGAAGCAACACCATCACTTCTCTAATGACAAAGCTAAAGACCAAGATGGAGAGGAGGAGGAGGATACCTCTCATTCTTCTACTTCAAATATCAAGTGCTTTTATTGTGGCAAGAAAGGCCATTATGCCACGAATTGCTTCAAGAAGAAGAATCAACTCAATCAAGCCAGCATCACCAATGAGAAAGAAGACTATATTGCAAGTGATGGAGAAAGCTCTCTTATGGCATCAAGCTTCTCCTCTTCCACCTTCAACAAGGATGACTCATGGTATATTGATAGTGGAGCATCTTCACATATGTGTGGATCCAAGCACTTTTTTTCATCTATTATGCCTTACGATGGAGTCAAGAAGACCATATACATTGCAAGTAAGCATGAGTGCAATATTGAAGGAGTAGGGATTATTCCCTGGAAGCTTGCATCTTCTAAAGATCTCTTTCTCAACAATGTTCTTTTTGTCCCAAAGCTTCAAAGAACATCTTAAGTGTTGGCCAACTTCTTGATAGTGGCTTTGATGTCAATTTTAATATTGACAATTGTGTGATCAAGAAGGATGGTGAGATCCTTGCATATGGAAAAAGATTTGAAGTCTACAAATTGGATCCAAGTGAGAGTGCAAACTCTCCTGATGTTTCTTATATGTCCAATATTTCAACGGAGGATGATCACACGAGATGCACATATCTTCTCTCTTCAAGTATTATGGTGTATGATTATTCCTTATTATTCAAAGCATATGTTGAGAAGAAATTCTCATTGAAGATCAAAGCTTTGAGGAGTATTGGAGCTCTTGAAGGAATAGCACCATACGAAGTTTTCTTCAAGATGAAGCCTAAGGTTGATCACCTTAGTGAACTTGGTAGTGCTTGCTTTGCACATATTCCCTTGGAAACAAGGAGGAAGGATGATCCAAGCTCATGGATCATGATTGGATACTCATCCATCAAGGAGGCCTTTAGTGTCTTTACACTCTCTATTTCAAAAGTGATTGGGAATAGAGATGTTATGTTGCATGAAGATTCAATCTTGGAAGTGGCCGGGATCAAGGTTTCTCAAGAAGCATCACAAGTTATCTTTTTTGAAGTTATTCAAGTTATGATGGGGCCAAGGTGTGAGGAGGTGTTTCTTCTTCATATGATTTCAAGAAGATATTCAAGATGTATGGCCGAGTCTTTATGGCTCACCTTACATGGCAAAGAGGGGCATCTTTCATGTTGTTTCTACTACAACACATTCATATATGCCTCTCTTCCTTTGCTTGAAATGCTATCTTGCTTCATTGAATTTTTTGGATCTCAAAGTTCAAGAAAAGCCATACTAGGTTTGTATGATGCTTATGGTATGGACACGTCTCTCGTCATTATTGACTTATATATGTTTCCAATACTTTTTGAAAGCAAGATATTGTATTGTCAAAAGTATGCTCTTGGTTCTAGTAAGAACAAGGTTGAGCTTGGTACTCACTTTTTTGAAAACCATGTTTTCACATGTTTTGAGGCAAATAGTAAACTCCTCTTGAGATTAAGTGAAGCATCCAAAGTGGACACTTACATCCTTGAGAGAGTAACTAGCCTAAAAAAGATCAAGGTAGTCTTTGATATCAAGATTAGATCCATCATGGATATAGTTCATTGTATGTGGACTAGTCAAGCTAGAAAGCATAATCTTGATAATCATCATTGTTTCACATCTTATGATCTTGATCTCCATGATCCTTATGAGGCTTGGAAGCCTCAAATTTCTCTATTTATGGTGCATCCATCATGCAAGTGGAACTTTCAAAGCAAAGATCCTCATCAAGCATGGAGGAAGCCCATGATCATAGTGGCATATTGGTGGAGCACTCTTCAAAGGCATTGGCAAGACATCTCTACCAAAGAGATCTTATCATGGATATGGTGAGGGTGCTGCTATGATGGATGCCTTGGCTGATCTTCACTTCTTATGCATACCAAAGGATGCACTCAAAAATATTTACAAACTTCTCAAGTGATCTAGTACCTCTCCAAGCTATTTTTTGAGGAGTGTGAGAAATTGGCAAAAATCTAGCTTGGTATTTTTTATGATAGAAGTTTGTAAGTGAATCTCACATGTGTGGAGGATGTTCCCACGTGTGGATAATTGTAAAGTAAATCAAAATGTTTGATATAGGGTTCTCATAGAATTTCATAGTCAAGCATTTAGGTGTAGGATGTTGATAGGGTCAAATTTGGCATAGATGACAAATTATCCATTTCCACTTGTAATGCCACTATTGAGCCAAAAAAGAGTAGGAGGCCAAACTCATGTCAATTAGAATGTAGACAAGTGTAATGCTTTTGTTTGATGAAGTTTAAGAGGTCCAATAGGATTTAGAGGTGGAACCATGAGTGGTCCAATAGAATTTGAGGTTTGCTTGAAAATGGTCCAATAGAATTTACAGGTGCATGGATCAACGGTCCAATAGGATTAAGAGGTGGCAACGTGTGGTCCAATCATAGTTAAGCATAGTGGTAGCTCATGGATCTACTAGTATTATTGTACTCCTCATTTGGATCTAATTGATTTTGAGATTGAGTGGATTTTGAGTGTAAGTGATTTTCTAGCTTTCTCTCTCTACCCGAAAGCTATTGATGATTTTCTCTCTCTACCCGAGGAGAGGAGCTTGTTTTTACTTAGATTACTTTTGCAACACTTCGCACATGTGTGAGTGAGAGTTGGAAGTGATTGAATGCATGTAGTAGTGTGTTTTTGCCATAGGATCTAAGATTGATCTTGAATCTCAATCTAGTCTTGATCTTGGTGTATCTACACACCTTAGGAGATCACAAGTACATGTTGTGGACAATCCACACGTGTGAAATCAACAAGAGGCACCTCCAAAGGCAAAATGTTCATGTAAATTTAGAACAATAACTTTTTGTAACCCTTGTTAGCACAATTCTAACGTGGATATCCAATAAAAGGTTTTCACACAACTTACAACGCATGAAATTTTGAAGGAATGTGCATATGGGTAAAAGCATGGTTTGGTGGTACAACATGGACTTTCAAGGACACTACCTTTTTTGTGTAGAAATGCACTTTTGTATTATTATACACTATTTTTAACTAATACATTTGAAAGCGCTTTTGTCATAACTTTGCAACTATACGTCAAAAGTATTTCATGTAACATATCATTGGAAAGAACTTGTCAAGCGCTTCCTAACGCACCAAACTCCGTTAAAATTGGGCTTACCAATAAAAAGTTCTGTCATTTTTAATGTGGACTCAAAAAATTATGATTAATAAAATCCCCATAGATTTTACTTGCCATAACTTTTTAACCGTAGCTCGGAAGTATGTCATCTAATGTATAATTGAAAACGCTCCTCAAGCGCTTTCTAATGCACTAAACTCCGCTAAAATTGGACTTACCACTAAAAAGTTATGTCATTTTTAATGTGGACTTAATACAATTTATGAGTAATAAAATCCCCAAAATGTGAAATGTACTACCAAAAGGTAGAATGAAAAATGGATTCTTTTTTTGTACCACCACTCCATGCTTTTTGCCATATGTGGGTGGACAACCAATAACAACCTTCCACAAGGTGCATAGCTTGTTATTGAGTAATGATGGATGTTTAAATGCACATATTGTACTATGGAATGGGCTGGTCGGGCACAGGCCATAATGCCCGGTTCAGCTTTCCAAAAATTTTTAGACTCGGCCCCTCCGGAAGGGAATGGGCCGGGCACAAGCCATTATGCCTAGCCCATTCCCTTCCGAATTGTTGTGTAATGGATTGTTGGACCTTTTTAAGACCAATCCGACTTGCTACGTGGCAAGCGCAGGCAGAATCAAAACTAAAAAAATTAAAACAATCTGACGCTGCCATGTGGCAAGTGTAGACCTGACGCCTAACACATAGGCAAAATCAGCACAAATAAAAGAAAAAGAAGACTATTTTACTTTTTAATGAGACAGAAAAATGGAGAGAATAGTCACCGACAATCTATTATGTAAGAAAACAAAAACGATGTGGTACTGTACCACAAAGGTCTTGCCATGTCATAATAACATGAATCCTAAAATTTTAGGATTATTTTAAAGTGTTTTTTATATTGTTGTGATAAATTATTTTGTAGTTTTAAAATTTGGATAGTAGTTTGTTGTAAGTTTTTAACACACATTTTAGCCGAGTTGACGCATCATTGCAAACACGTTCGGTTTAAGGTGTTGTTTGTAATATGGAGACGTTCGAATGTCTGAAAAGTCTTGATATCCTATTTTTGAATGCAATATTTATTCTATGTTTGTGTCTTGAGAAACAATTACTGCACTCAATGTGGGATGGTATTTCACTGCACGTTTTTGCAAGCCTATCAATATCGATGATAGTGTTTGATGTATCAATATTTTGATTGCTTTGTAGAAGATGCTGGATATGTGTTGGAAAAATTTGTGTTTGTAATGTAAGACTTCCCATTCAACAATTTTTTGTTATGGGAGCTAGTTGCTCATCACCATCTTTCTTTTGTGGCCATAAAACAATGTTGGAAAGTCTAGTTCTTCACTACAAGTATCTTGATACAATTCTATTGGATTTTGGCCCTCGCATGAAGCGATTGCTTTGTAATAATTTTCATAATCACTTTTTGGGCAGTTGTGAAATTGTGGATAATGGCTAGTTGTCCTTCAAATGAGATATCTCTTAATTGTGAGAATGCAATCCTTGGTGATACTAAGCGTTCTTCTAAGTCATTGAGTTTATTTACTTTGGTCAATGCCTTATTGGTGGAATACTTCATTGGTGATGCATATTCAGGCAACATTTCTTTTGATATTGTAGCTTTGCAAGATTTGCATATTTTTTGTACATGGATGTCGGTTATTCGTTTTTTGTCAAATAATTTATTTTTTCTAAGTAATTGATTGATCTCTCTATCAAAACAAACGCATCTTGTTTTAGGAGAATCGTCAATTCTTTCTGTGTACTTTGCAATTTTTTTAAAATTTCCTCCACGTTTTTGTATGAAATCTTCAACAAACATTTTTTGCTCACTAAAATTGCTCAGTGGATTCATTATAGTGTGTTTCACTTCGTTTAATAGTTGATGATATTCATTTGTTTTTATGTACTTTCTCAAGTACTAAATAATGTTGTTGTTTGATAGTTGTGAGTCTTGATGGACTTGCTTAAATTTGTTAACAATTGGCATTTGTTACAAGTAGCGAAATTGATTTACTAGAGAGTGTAGATTTTGTTTCATTGTTTCTGTCCATTTGTATCGCTTTCATTTTTTGTTGTTTGATGAGATAGGCGGTTCTATGGTTGTTCTCATTTTTTGTTGTTTGATGAGATACACGGTTCTATGGTTGTTCTTGATTCTTTTCAAGAATATACTTTTGCTTTGTTGTCAATATTTGCTTGTGTAATGATGATTTTTGTTGCTCCAATTGGATTGATGCATGTCACAATTTCTTGAATTGTTGTTGCTGAATCAGTGTCACAGTGATATACTACTAACTTATAATTCATGCATTTGCAAAACCAAAACAAACAAAAGCTCACATTGTATTGGCAATTGATTGTCGTTGTTGGTAATAAGTTTTATGTATGTTTCGAATGATGTGATTTGCTCATATTGGATTTTAAAAATTGAAATGTTTTTGTACAGTTCTTTCCAAATTGTAGTATCACAATTATTTTCTCTTAAACTTAACAAAATGCGTTGCACAACATTTGTTCAAATGTTGTTTGATGGAATATGATGATTCAATAGAAATGAAAAGACGTTGAAAATGTTATGATTGACTTCATAAACAAAAAAAAATTCAGGATCTCTATAGTCTCTTGGTCCATAGCCATTTGTGCAAATATTGCTGGTCATTGTGGTTGTAAAAGAAGCTTAGATACTATGCTTCTCAAGTTAAGAAGAAAATAATAGAAACTTGACAGTTGAATTGACTATAATGATAATCTTGTTTAATTCGATATTTGCTTTGATTTACAAGGACTAATTGACATTGTCCATTTTACTTTGCACAATGTTGACGATCAGTATTCACAATATTCACGATCACTATATTGCTGGTCATTGTGGTTGTAGTACTGCTATCTATTCTTGCAGCCAATGTATCTTTGTGTATAAGAGCATAGTCGCGCATGCTATCATGCCCTATCAATATAATCTTTGGCATACGAATTCACTACAGGACAGTGCAGGACAAGATATAAGTGATGCTGGAATGACAATTATGAACTCCTTCACGATTCCAGAATTTATTCCACCCTACCCCGTGAGAGTCCACTCTATGGAGGCGGAAACTTGCAAAACAATTCGCGAATGGCTTCTCTATCATTCTGTGGACAAGGTCTTCGACCCTGACAAGTTTACAAAACTACTGCATAGTCCAGAATTTGCAGCTCGAATGTTTCCAGACACTTCAGCAGAGAGGTTGGAATTGTTCTCTAAGTTCTTGATAGTTACGTATGTGGTTGACGAGATAATGGACGACACTAAACTTGAAAGACCTTGGGAGACGACCGTTTCTCTTCAACTTTTCCTAAAATTCAATCAGTAACGGAGATTTTAGATACTTTTTCAACTGATTGGCGTGAAACTATTGAAAATCTCTTCCCTGACGAGCCATACAACGTCAAAGATAGCCATCCTAATCCCTGCGAAAGTAAGCCCAACGACTTGTTTTCTATCTAGTGTTCTTTAGGAGAATTTCCGAGAAGATGCACATGTATGCAGGCACATATATCTGCCATCCTTGGTTGCGTTAAGTTGACTGATCGTGTTGATTTTTCTGATTCTGACAGTTGACGCTGGGAAACTACCCCCAATAGGCTCCTGTTTTCGTGACTTTTGGGTTGCAGCCGTAGCATCAATGCACCGCGACTCTTGCCTTCGACTAGCCCGGTTCTATCAAAAGTTCCTGATAGCCAGTCTCATTCAGATCCAAAACAGAGAAATGAATATGTCCTGATTCGGAGAGACGCTGGAGCAAGCGCATGCTGTCTGGTACGTAAGCCATTGCTGACTATTCATTGGATTTTACGTATATGTTTCATGAATTTACGCAAGATACTCAGTAGTAACCATGAGATTCTATAATCCGAGGATCGGTGCAGTCAGCCTATTTCCTAAAATTTCAAACTTCTCAATCAAACAGTATCTTCTAGGTTCTGAAAAGGCTATTTCTTAGCTTGATGTGTTGTCTTATCTATCATGATTAACCTTAATGCTGGGCTTCAGATATTCGTAGAATTTAACGATGGCGTACTTATACCGGAAGAAATCTTCAGCAGTCCTCAAATGCAAACAATGATGAATATATTCCGTGACATACTATCATGGCACAACGATCTTTGGTCTTTCAAAAAGGTAAAGCTTAAAAAATAATCATCACGCTTGATTCCTGTACCCACTGATTGACAATTACTCGGTGTTGAAATTTGAATGAGCTGCCATGTGCGTATGCAGGAATGCCTGGTCAAAGGAGATGTTCACAACCTTGTGTTTCTGCTCAGCCATTATCTTCCGTTTTCATACCAAAGAGCTGCGCAGGTTGTAACCGAAATGTTGCGTGCTCAATGCAGCGAGTTGGAGGCTGTGGCAGAGGAGCTGCTCAAGGCGACGACTGCAGTGGAGGAACATCGACATACAGTTTGTAGATACATCGAAGCGAGCAGGCGCTGCATTGGAGCAACTCATGCATGGCACAACAGGAGTCTGCTCTTCAAGTGAACATCAATTTCAGCATCATAATAAAAATAAGTATGATTTACGATCCAGACTAAGGTCACTGGACAACTAATTGTTAGTTGCTATATTTCACTCATCCAAGTAACAATGTTACAGTAGAGCATTGTTTAGTAGATATTGGTATTGCAGCTTCATATAATGTGCTCGTTTACTGAGTGCCATTAATTAGATTTGACTTTGGTTCATGAGATTTAATTAATCAAGGATGAAATCAAGTCCTTTAAAAGTTATTTATAGGTCTTGAAAGTACATCAAGTAGTGTGAAGGAGATTGAGTCATTTTTTTGTTCAAAAGTAGCCAAGATTGGCTTGATTTGATTGTACGTAGATTGCAACTTATCTATTCATTTCAACTTTGTGAGGGAGTGCTAGAAATCTAATTTGAGTGAATAACTACAAGAGGCACCTTTGGGAGATTCTAGAATCAATCAAATCAATTTCTTATTTGTAGAAATCACTAGTAAGATGGTATCTATTAGAGCTTATCTTCGAGAAGCTAGTGAGGGATTGAACTCTAGAAATTATGCCATTTGAAAGATTAGGATGGAGTCATTAATGGTGCTCCAATACCTTTATTAATTCTTGATTCGAGTGAAGATGAACCTCTTGGTGCACAAGAGCTAGTTAATACAAGAAAAGATCTTCATAGTGTGAAGATGAATGTAAGTAATGATCTTTTGAGATAAGTATCATCAAGTGATAATGGGCTTGGGATTCTTTGAAATCAATCTATGAATCAAGCAACACTTATAGAGTCCTCATGCTTAGAAACCAAATCTTGCAAAGCATGAGACGAAGTGAGGAGAGTGCACAAGACTATGTTCTTAGAATCGAGTCTCTTAATAGGGAGTTAGCTTCCATTGGAGAGAAGATTCATGATGGAGAGCTTTTTCAAATAACCCTATGGTCTAGGAATGATTTCACAAATTTGGTCCAAAGTTTTGCAATCCAAGACATCTTGCCAACTACAGAAAAACTTCATAGTGTATTAGTGGCTGAAGAGTGTAGGATGCTCCACGCCAAAGCAAGATTGAACTCATCGTCTTTGTGGGATGGTGATGAGAAAGCCAATTTCTCATTCAAGGAAAAAATAAGACCAATGGCAAGAGGAAACATCCAAAGGAGGCCAAATAAGAGGATGAAACATCAAGCTCAAAGGGCAAGAAAGACAAATTAAAGTTCAATTGCTTTTCCTATGGCAAGAAATGGCATTTTGCATCATAATGTCTCAAGAAGAAGAAGGCACAAGAGAACAAGCAAAGCAACATTGCACATCAATAGGAGACGGATGAAGAAGAATCATCCTTGTCATAGTCCTTTGTCTTTGATTTCAAGATTGGCCCCTTCATCGTCCCCTTCCTCGAACGTGACCACTTTCTCTACATCAATTGACTGAAGTTCAGAGTTGATAATTTCTTTCGCTTCTGCTGAGATGTCTTTTGCAACTAATTTTGCAGCATTGTAGTCATAGTCGGGGTCATCTTTAAGATCATCTTTAGTTGTAGATTTATTCATTGAATTGCTCGAAGATTTCTTCTTCGAAGAGTTTTTGCACTTCGTTGAAGATTTATGTTTAGGTTTCGAGGAGCCTTTGTTTCTTGTTGTGACTTTGAATATCTTCTCTATGTCACTTGGCCGGGACTGGTCTTCTGTCTTTGCCAATTTTCCTTCAATTATATCAATCCTCTGCACAACAGCATCAGTTGAAGCTTTTGCTTTCAAGTCTGCAGCAGCTGGTGTTGCTACATACTGATATTTAGGTTGCGGCTTCTATGACTGAGGGCAGTCAGGATACTTGTGGCCTAGATCCCTACAGTTCGATCATAATGGTACATAACCAATCGGCTTTTGTGGTTGAGGACAGTCAGGTGAAAAATGTCTTGGCTCTCCACAGTTGTAACAGTTGTCCCACACTGGTTTAGTTGCAGTTTGTGACTTCATCGTTGGTCCAACAAATTCAGGAGGATTGTGTCTTCTTGGTGTGAACTTTGGTCCATCCTACTGGGCTGATGCTACAGTACCCTGAACATAATTAGTACTCGCATCATTCTGAAAAAATTAAGTACCTCTTGGGCAAGATCTTCGATATACTTTACATTCACGATGATCGTGCTAGACTGTACCAAATGTAGACGTTATTCGAGTGCCAAAAAGAAAGTATTCGCGACAGACGAATAAGATGATTTCAAGACAGTTCCCTAGAGCATATTTACGGATACACAACAAACGACTGTAATGCGCTAGAGAGTCTATCTGATCAGAGAATAATTCATGTAAGGCATTAGAGATTGCTAGTAGACTCATGATCACTCACACTCAATAGTGCGGAGAACAGAGATAAGGGAGAATAACACAGAGAGGTAGCCACGAAACTGAATTTGAAAATAGTTTAATAATATTATGTCTGATTCATTACATTTGATTTTAAACTGATGCTGAAAGCTAATATCATTAATATTAGCTACGCATCGCTCTGTTTCATTGGATGCCTTAACATAATCACGAAAATCATATGTGTGTCTGATTAATGACACGTTTGGCTTTGGCACATACGATTCCTCAACAATGCTGTGAAGCACTAATAATAAAAATGCTTTCTTGCATCTCAACCTCTTAGAAAAGCAAAAAAACATTTGATCAATTTGATCATGGGTATGTCCTACCAACAAAAATCCTATTTTTACTTTTTTGAAAAAACATTTTTCCACTAGCATAGACAAGTATGCCAAAACAGTTTGATTTTTATTTTCCCTAATAGTGTTGTCAAGCTACAAATAAAGTATTTCTGGAAGATTTTCACTGAATTCACAAATTATCTTATATACAATGGTGATCATCAAGTTTGGATCATTTCGAACATTGGGATGATTAAAAAAAACCTTGGACTCCAAAGTGCCATTAAACACAAGTGCTCCAACGAGCTGACCCTGAATAAAATCTGCCTCGTTCAAATTTTTGAGCACTCTGACAAAATGAGACAACATTGTTTTCTTCTGATCCATGCCATCAATAACAAGTCCCAGATATTTTTGTGGACATTCCCAACAATTCTTTCGATGCTTGGCCAACTTTTGTCTTTCAACTGTTTCTTGATCTATCCATCCTTAGGAGATGCAGTCTATTTTATCACTTTCATAGATGATTATTCTAGGTGGTCTACAGTCATGTTCATTAAGCACAAATCTGAAGCCTTTGAATGCTTCAAGAGATTCAAGGCCATGGCCGAGACACAAACATCTAGGAAAGTGAAGGCACTCCTTGATGAACATGGCATCAAAAGATAGTTCACTATTTCGTATTCACCTCAACAGAACGAGATTGAATAAAGAATCAAATTCTTTTCAACTCAGCCAGATCCATGCTACATCAAGCACACCTACCTACGAAGTTCTGGGCAGAAGCTATTGTCACAGCCTGTTATGTCCAGAACAGATCCAACACCAAAGCCATCAACAGAGCCTAATGAAACACATACACATAATTTAAAAATAAAATCTAAAGATCATTATACACAGGCCATAGTTACTCCCTTTGTTGTTTTGGTTGATCCCAACGAATGCAACGATGTTGCAAATTTTGATTTTTTTTTATTAGATTCATATCATTTTCTGTTCTTGGGGGAATACACAGTTTACAATCTCGAAAACAATTATCTCAAGATTATCCGCATATCCCAAGATTTCGAACTGTGAGTGCCATTGCATTTGTTGGCCTGACAGTGGAAGAAGCAAAATTATTCGCTTGGGACCACAATATTGATCAGGACTACTGGATGAAGATGATCGTGATACAAAGAATTCATTTTTTTCACAAAGAATACATGAGAGTCTCCAAAGCAGGAGATGTGAATCAACTAGCTGAAAACACTATGTGCTCAAGAGACAGGCTTGTCTTTTTATTCGAAAAATCTTACTCAGAACCTTACTAAATACGATGATTTTTTTCAACTTGTTTTTCACAGTGGCCAGGTAATTTGTTGGTTATGCTCGTCATGGAATGCTCTGGTCGTAATATATGTTATAATCTTTTTAAATTGTTTTTATCAGACTAAAATTTTGAGCTCAATTTTGATATTGATTAGATTCTTTATCAATTAATTTTTTTTTTATTTCGGATGTGGACCCTTGTTGAAAATTTTTTTGATAAGTGAAAAACTTTTCAAATAAAAAGCCAACTTGCTCAGGATGCCTCAAAGTCTAAAAAAAAAGTTGTGAGCACTCAAATTCTGAAGCCAATCCCTACTGAAATGGGAATATCAGAGTGGAAGAATATGCAAGAGATTAGCTCTTCAAAACTAATGATAAGTGTTCTTTCAAGAGTTGCCAATGGTCAACTTTCCCTGGCAGAAATGGAAAAAGAATTTTAGAGGTAACAATCATAATTCAAATATTTATTTTCATGTTACCTTTTTTAATAAAATGATTTTCATAATTTGGTTGGATTTTTAACAATTATATTTTTTAAATGCAAGCACAAAGTATTTATGAAAGTTCAAGAAGCCCTTGTGATAGGGTTAAACTATTAAGATTTCGATGAGTGCGAAAGGCTTTATTCTCTGAACAGCCAAAATCAAGTCTTGATTCCATTTTTTATATTGTTTAGAGACATGGTATTTATTTCACTCATGCTTAGCATAGGTGCTTATTAATTGTTTCTTTTCTATATTCTATGTCTCCTATGCTAAACATAGTTTTTTCTTTATTTAATTTTTTTTTTTGGATAAGTTAAGTCTCCTATTCTATTTAATATTTTTTGTCTCCCATGCTAAGCATAGTTTTTTTTTTTCAGTCTCCCGAAGACCAAAAAAAACAAAGTCCTTCCAGACCAATTCAAGAGACATATTCTGAAGGCAAAATCAGAAAAAAGAGACAAGGAGAGATTGTTGCGGACAACGATCCATTAGAGACCTACCTTCCCAAAAGTGTCGATGATCAACGATGTTTTTACTTTGTTGAGGAGGGCGATTGCAGAGAAATTTCAAAAATTTTAAGAAAAAGGCCTTATACAGTGCATCATCGGTATACTATATGGAATTTAGATGAAAGAATCATTAAATGATGATACTCCTTTCAAATTTAATAAAACCCATAGTTTTATGTAGGGCTTTCTTGAAGTCACAACTTCTCCAATTTGGAGAGTTGTTATTTTTCATTCTTCTTGGCGGTCAGCATCAGTACATAAAGCTCTACTAACTTTCTGTAATGCGAGAATTGAGAAAGCTGTGTGGTAAGTTTTTAAGTTCCTGAATTATCAATTCGTAATTTAATTCATAATTTTATTTTAAATTTTTTATTTTAAAATTAAAATTTTAAACTGATTTTACATGTAATGTTCCATGTTAGGTACAAGCCCAATGTCAGGAACTTGGGAGGAGCTCAACTTTGCAATGAAATAGAATACGTAACCATCGGTTATTATTCTTTGGATGACAAATGCTCGATGCTGTATTATAACACTTCTGGACTGACAAGTTTTGGAAACTTGTTCCAGTATCCAATTGTGACAAAGAAATTAAAAAATCCAATGACGGGTTCCGTGGCTTGTCCCTACCAAAAGCCACAACAATTAATTAATCATTTAAAGCTGATTGGGTTTTAGATTTATTTAGCGGTAGCGGCACTACGAGCGCATGTGCTGTTCAGAAAGGCAGACATGTTGCTGCAGTAGATTTAGATACTAATTTAGTTGATTTTATAAAAATGAGAATGAAATCTCTTTCAATTTTGCCAGATGAATTATCTGAGGTGGGAAAGAGTTTGGACAGCGAGGATACAATAATTCTCTTTTCCAAAGAACCTCAGCCTTCTTCTAGCGAAAAAGTAGGCGACACAAGAGAATTTGTTGATGTCTTGGTTCAAGATTACAATGTAGTAATTGTAGTCGAGGAAATTGTAGAAGAGGTGTCACTTGATAGTACACTGGCTACTCAAGAAAAAACAAAAGAAAAACATGTAAATGACATCAATGATTTTTGGAAATAAATAATTCTCTTTTGTTTTAAAAAATAATTGTGTTTATATTTTTTGATGTATTGTGTTTTGAATTCTTTCTTATTGATTTAATATTTTTAAATTTATTTTTTAACGATTTAAATTTAAAACTTAAAATATTTTAGAAATTCTAACATTGATAATTATTACCAAAAAATTAAAATTGTAATGATTTTTCAAGTTTACAGTATTTTAATTTTAGATGTATTTTTATAATATTTTTTGTAAAAATAATACTGTCAAAAATTATAAGAAATGACAAAAAAAATTATATTTTTTCAGGGTATTATCACAAATAGTTTAATCTCGATTATTGCAAAGTAATTTTATCTGTAATTATTTAATGTTTAGATATTCAATAAACTTACGTGAGTGTAAGTAAAGATTTTCAAAAATTTAAAATTTTAAAAAATATTGATTTAGGTTTTTAACATAATTTTAAAAATATCTTTTTCAATACAAGAATTGTAATTTAGAAAACTTTTAAAATTCTAGAATAAACAAACTATAACTTTTGTTTTTAGTAAGCAAAAAATAGTTTTTAGGTATTTTAGTGGTTGTGTATCTAATGATTTTATTTTAAATAGTATTATTATTTAGTATAAGCTAATTTAAGTTATTTATAAAAAATCTATTGACCAAATTTTTGTAGCTTAAATTATTTCCTTGCAAAATACAACATTTTTTTACCATTACAATATATTTTGAAGCATTTTGAATTTGGATACTTTTTAAAAAAAATTAATAATTTTAAAAAAATAGGTCTTCAAGTCATTTCTCTTTTTTTTGGTCATCATGTTTGGATCACTTACAACCATTGCATGTGATATGCCACGAGTTTCTACAAGCATATTATTGACATTTCTAAGTCTACATTCTATATGCAAGTTGTATACTACCAACTAGACTTGAAGAACCCATGTAGCTCGAGTTTCTTCTAGGCCAAATTTGGCATTTACAATATGAAACAACAAACTCACATAGAAAAAACTTTGTGACAAGCCTAAAGTTAAGATAGATGATTTTTTATTTTCAACACTCCTCCTAAAAATAATCTATGTTGACTTGAACCTGGATTTTGGTATTATTCCAAGATTGGCTCTCTATGCTTGATGAAGGAATTTTTGCTCAAAGGTTTGGTGAGCAAATCTGCAATGCAAGATGATGTGTCGATGTGCTCCAAGTATATTTCCCCTCCAATGAGCTCCTCTCTCATGAAGTGATGTGCAACCTTGATGTGTTTGCTCCTTGCATGAAATATTGGATTGTTGGCAAGGGCTTGTGCTGAAATATTGTCACACATGATCATAGGTAGATTATCTTTAGCTCCACTAGCAACCTCTTGATCCAAAGCACTTCTTTTGTTGTAGTAGTAGGTGTCTTATGTTCAGCTTCACAAGATGAGAGTGATATGGTATCTTGCTTTTTGGAAAACCAAGATATCAAATTTCCTCCAAGATATACGACATATGCACTTGTAGATTTTCGATCTACTTTATCACTTGCAAAATCCGAGTTAGAATAGCCAACTATGGAAAGATCTTCACTTTTATATAACAAACCAAAATCATAGGTTGAAGATATATACCTAAACCCTTTTGGCCATTTTCCAATGATGAATAGTAGGATTTTGGATAGCTTGGCTCAGCTTATGGACACTAAAACTTACATCAGGCCTAGTTATAGTGAGCCAGATTAAGGAGCCTATAAGACTCCTAAAAAGAGTGATGTCCACGAAGGGTCTTTCATCACCTTTGTTACGGTCTTTTACAATTTGCTCCATAGGAGTATCAATACTCTTACGATGTAGCATATTTTAACATTGAAAGAGCATACTTGGATTGACAAATAAAAGCTATATCATTGTGGAAGTCAATCTCTAATCCTAATATTTAATGTAATTTTCCAAGATCTTGCATCTTGAATTCTTTTCCAAGTGCAATTATTTTGGTTTCTTCAACTAACTTGATACGACTTCCTGTTAGGATAATATCATCAACATAAATGAGAAGAATGACAATATCTCCATCATAAAACTTGACATACAAGGAAGGATCATAGTTACTAAGATCAAATCCTAGTGAATCAAAAAAAGTGTTAAGTCGAGAATACCACGATCTTGGAGCTTGCTTTAGTCCATAGAGACTTTTGAAGAAAAAAAATTTTGGTCTTGTCTTGGATGGACCCAAGAGGTTGATCCATATAAATATCCTCTTCTATATATCCATTAAAAAATGCATTTGAGACATCTAGTTGAAAAACTTGTCATTTGAAAAAACAAGCAATAGAAATAATGATTCTAGTTGATATCATCTTTGCAACTGGAGAAAAAGTCTCCTGATAATCAAGTCCATAAACTTGAGCAAAACAAAGTCCTGCCTTGTACTTGTCGATCGTGCCATCTTGATTATATTTGACTCAAAAAACCGAAGATCCACAAGCTCCCATGACTTATTGGCAATCTATGCATCATATTCGTCCTTCATGGCAAGAAACCATTCTCTTGAGTTGAGTGCATCTTATATATCCTTTGGCTCCTCATGTGAAACAAAATAAGCATAATTAGTGGAGTTGAGTTCCACCCGCTTGCCTTTATCTCCATATGTAAGCCTCTTAGGCTCGGATCTTTCTCTTTGTGATCTCCTTGGTGAAAAAATTCGGGGTGACTCCTCCTCAATTCTCGGCCCAGATAATCTTCAAGGGTGATGATAGGAGAATCCTTTTGAGAATCTTTGATCTCGGCCTCATCAAAGATGTATTTTTTATTCTCATGGAAAATAACATCCCTACTCTCAATTGTAACTGAGGTACAGGGAACATAAATTTTGCAAGCCTTTTTGTCCAACCATGATCCCTTTGACTGAATTTGGATCATTTCTTTTCCTTGTTTCCAAGGGTACATGAACAAAGCAAGCACATCCCAAAACTCTAAGGTGATCAACCTTATATTTCTTCTTAAACAAGACTTCATATGGTGATCTTCCTGCAAGTGCATCGTGAGGTAATCTATTGCACAATTAATTGCTTCTCCCCAATATTCAATAGGCAAAGAAGCTTCAGCTCGGATTGCTTTAGCACATTCACTTAGAGATCAATTTTTTCTTTCAGCAACTCCATTTTGAGATGGAGAATAAGCACAAGAAAACTCTCTTTTAATCCCTTCAACCTCACAATAATCATAGAACTTGTTGGAGATGTATTCACCTCCTCCATCACGTCTTAAAGCTTTAACTTTGAAAGAAAACTATTTCTCAACATAAGCTTTGAAGACTAGGAAGTGATAAAATACCATAGCTTTTGAAGAAAGTAGGTACAACCAAGTATATCCTGTAAAATCATCAATGAAGGTAACAAAACAAGTTGCACCACCAATACTTTTTGAGGAAGAAAAATGAACATCCGAGTTAATTAATTCCAAAGGATGAGAAGTCTTAATAGAAGACTTTTGATATGGCTTTCTATGTGATTTTGCAATAGCACAAGCCTCACAAGGCTTGATATCCTTGGAAAGTGATCTTGGAAGGCCAATAGCCTTATCATTCTTGATCATAGAAAGCATAGACTTACAATTAGGATGCCCCAACCTTCTATGCCATAACTCCTCCTTAGACATAAGAGCAATTTCACAAAAGTTTGCATTCTCATAAAAATTTAACTTGAGGATTCCATCATATCTAAATCCATTAGCTAGGATCTCATGATCTTTCTTGATAAAGCAAGTATTTGAATACATCACAACCACAATCAAGAAACTTTCCAACACTTATCAAGTTCTTTGTAAGCTTAGGAACAAAAAGAACATTGGAAAGTGATAGAATTTTAGAAGAAGCAAGTTTTAATGGAATGTTGCCAATTCATTCAATAGAGCATTCATGATCATTTGCAGTATAAATAGATCTTTTAAGTCCTCTATAAGGTACAATAGAGTCAAAAGAGTCCTTTGAACAACACATATGTGAAGAGGTCCACTATCGATGTACCATGCTCCATTTTTCTTGAAGGGTGTTGAAGAAAAGCTTGACACCATGAGTGATCCTTTTCCATCACTTGCAATAAAATCTTCTTCTTTTTCATTAGAGAGATTTGCTTGTTTGAGTTGATTTTTTTTTTTTGAAGCAATTAGAAGCATAGTGCCCCTTCTTGCCACAAAAGAAACACTTTACCTTCTTCTTCTTGGTCTTGGAAGTAGAAGGATGAGTTGAGTCATCCTCTTCACCATCTTTCTCTCTGTCCTTGGCTTTGTCTTTGCCTACTTTTGCCTACTTTGTAACTTTGTAACTTTGTAACTTTGTAACTTTGCCTACTTTTGCCGCAACATGAAAGAGAACTCCCAAACTGAAATTCGAAGTTCTTCACACATGTTTGAGCACCTGAATCCGTACAATACCAGGTCAGAACCAATCAATGCCCTATTGATCTCTTTTGATCCAAAATTGAAAAAGATAGCTAGAAAAATGGATCTTGACAATTTCTAGCTCAAGATTGATGAATAGTTTTCACTTAAATGGATCAAAATGCATGGTAACCTTAGGTAGGCTTTGATACCATGTTGATTTCATACGTGTGGATTGTCATGTACTTGTGATCTCCCAAGGTGTGTAGATGCACCAAGATCAAGACTAGATTGAGATTCAAGATCAATCTTAGATCCTATGGCAAAAACAAACTATTACATGCATTCAATCACTTACAACTCTCACTCACACATATGGGAAGTGTTCCAAAAGTAATCTATGTAAAAACAAGCTGCTCTTCTCAGGTAGAGAGATAAAATCATCAATAGCTCTAGGGTAGAGAGAGAAAGCTAGAAAATCACTTACACTCAAAATCCACTCAATCTCAAAATCAATTAGATCCAAATGAGGAGTACAATGATACTAGTAGATCCATACCACTATGCTTAACTATGATTGGACCACACTTTGCCACCTCTTAATCCTATTGGACCATTGATCCATGCACCTCTAAATTGGACCACTCATGGTTTCACTACTAAATCCTATTCGACCTCTTAAACTTCATCAAACAAAAGCATTACACTTATCTACACTCTAATTGGCATGAGTTTGGCCTCCTACTCTTTTTTGGCTCAATAGTGGCATTACAAGTGGAAATGGATAATTTGCCATCTATGCCAAATTTGATCCTATCAACATTCTACACCTAAATGCTTGACTATGAAAATATATGAGACCCCTATATCAAATATTTTGATTTACTTTACAATTCTCCACACGTGGGAACATCCTCCACACATGTGAGATTTACTTACAAACTTCTATCATAAAAAATACCAAGCTAGATTTTTGCCAATTTCTCACACTCCAAAATACAAAACATAAGCTAGCACTTGCATTAAGTGTCAATGATTAAGTAATTTGCAATAGAAGTGTTCTAGTTGAAGGTTGTCTCAGTTATTATCCGCCTGCCCCTCACAAAAAACATAACTTGAAATTTGCAATTGTATGCAATAGGCATCTTCTAATTTATTTAGTGCCTATCTTGAAGCTTGAGATGAACTAGCAATGGTGGCGTGCAAAATCTAAGGTTTACATATTCACTACACCCTTCTTGAAAGAATATCCATCACATGGTACAAGGCACATACACTATGAAATTTAAACTTTAAACATTAAATTGAACATAACAAGAGGATTGATGAGAATCACAATAGATCTGTAGTCTTCAATTAGCAAAAAAAACTCATCAATTTATCATTGTCTTAGGTGCCTATTGAAGTTAAGATTGCGGTTGTTTTAGTTCTGATTGTAGTAAGGTACACTATAAATGTGATGGATGGCATTGTTTCAACTACTTGGTAGACGCTACCCACCATCATCAATTGTGTCCTCATTATTGTCCTTCAACCATTGTACCTAAGTATGATGTAGTGTACATCCCATCCCCTTGTGCCAATAATATTTCTTGCCTTTTTTCTCTCTCGTCTTGAATATTTTTTTTCTTTGCCACTCATATTCCCATGCTTTTCATACAAATCACTGAAATCGATGACATTCTCATTAGCCTATTGCAAAACTCTGCAATTTTGTAAAGCAATGCCTCCAAATGTCCTTCTGCAGCACCCACACAAAAAATTATAACGCATATTACAATATTTTTTAGCCAAGTTTGTGGGTTTTTATTAAATCCCAAAAATTTGGCCCCTCTTTCCATTGTACATTCTTGCTTTCTCTCTCTCTCTCTCTCTCTCTCTCTCTCTCTCTCTCTCTCTCTCTCTCTCTCTCTCTCTCTCTCTCTCTCTCTCTCTCTCTCTCTCTCTCTCTCTCTCTCTCTCTTGCACACACACACACACACACAATTATAAGTGTGAGAAAGAGGGAAATAACTAGAATTGTTCGGTAACTTGGAGAGTAAGCCACTTCTAGAATTCATCATGAAAGGACAAGTGGCTTGATATAGAAGGTTGTAGAAGACCTAATTCTGGGCATCTTGAAAAAAGAAAAAAAGGAGTCTAACTAGTCACGTTAGGGCACTTTTTGGATTCAGAGAGGGCCCTTTACTTTCCTAAACAAGTTTGCTAATCATAATAGTTTTTTTGCTAATAAGTCCTATGTGACACCTTTACCTTGGGTTACCACATAGGGTGATCAAGAGTTAAGAGTTGAATGTAGTCCCATTTCTATTGGAGTACATGATTACTTTTAGGGAAAAACTAGAACTAAGAGTACTTTGTTGACTTTTAACTCAAATGGGACTATAGGAATGACATAAAGCTAAAGGTATCATTAAATTTTAAATTTTATATTTCAAATGTATATTATTTCAATTGTAGGCTTCAAACACATCTATGTCACCTTCACTTTTCTAAAATACCATTATTTTACTTTTCAAACATCAAACATTTCTATTTCACTTTTCAAACATCAAACACGTGTACTTCACTCTTCACTTTTCATAAAATAAACATCTAGCCATTGGATTGCTTTAGAATTTTCCATATGATTTGTGTTGATAGTCAACCCTCAAATTCTTGATGAGAATGGCAACCAAGTATCATATGCATGTAAACTAAGATCTATAATATCTTACAACCATGGCTGCATGGGTATAGACATGACATGAACTCTTGGAGGTTAGAAAATAGATGAAATATTGATCTTTGGATAGTTACTGGTGATTTGTATCCACCCAATCCAAATTTCCATAGTTTAGTAAGATTTTGTAAAAGATGGAAATCAAGGGCTTTTATGACTATAGAAAATTTTAAAATTCTTTCGAAAAAATAAAAAAACAAGGTCTAAAATGACATGCAATTTTTCCTCCATATGCACAAATTGCATCTATAGAAGAAGATGGCAATTCTATGGTGCTCTCACATTTGGTCATTGTTGAAAACTTCTGAATTTAGGACCAAGAATGGATCTACAATCGATTTACAAGAGGTGTTGGATGCTAGTTAGATTGATCATCCACAAATCCAATGTTTAGATCTTGATCTAGATCAATTTTATGCACTTAACTAGTAACAACATGATGTAAATTGATCAAACTAATGGATGAGTAGCCGCACACATGTCAAAGCCTATCTCTGTACAAAAAGTGGATAGATTGTGAAGTAAATTACCTATGGATATCATTCAATGCAAAAGATCACAACACAAATAGTGAAAATAACATGGATTTGCCACAAAATCAAGATCTCTTATCAAATTTAATATTCACAATAATGATCTATTTATAGATCAAGTACATTTCAACTTGATATGTTGATTCAGCATGTTGTGGGAAATGCCACATCACTTCAGCTCCACCAATCACTACTAGATAAGCACCCACCTCTTTGATTCCTAACTTGATGCCATTGCCTCACCATGATTTTCCTTGATTTGAAGTAATTTTTGTAACTTTTAGGAACTTACAAAATCAACTCCCATGATAAGCTATTTACATTTTCCAGATATGTACACACGTGGGAACAACCTCTCACACATGGGAACCATCCACTATTCACATGGGAATGCTTGATCAACTAGTAAAATGGTGCTAAATGGCAATATCCTACTTGACTAGCGTTTCACTAGTGTCAATCAAGCTTTTTCTATCTAACTAAAAATAAATGCATTCAATACTATCATCCACATGTGGGAATAGTCTCCACACGTGTGGTATCAATGTATGTGAAATAATCATAGATCAAAAGCTAGAATTTGACAATTTCAACATTCCTCCTCAAAATCTAGCTTGGCAAATCTAGAATAAATATATCTACAACACCAAGTGCATATCTCAACTTCATAAATGAGTCATTTGGCAACAGTGCACGGCAAATGAATCATTAGAGGATAATACTTTTAAAATGTGGGAAAAAAATATTAGATAAGCGAAAAAAATGAATGTAAAATCATATTATCTTTGAGTACTTTATTCAATGGATAGGTCACTCAGAATAATATTTTATTTAGGAGATATTTGAAAGTCTCAAAAAATGTTCATTAGTGGAGAAGTATGTTAAGATCTTAATTAAGAAGCTCTAACCACAAGTCAAGGGACCTTAGGCAATAGTCATTATAGTCGAATGTCATTGTATATGGTGTTTTAGGGATTTGACTGATCAAAGCAAAAGTTGACTTACGATATTTGACTTCAAAAATGGAATCAAAGTGTGGGATAATTAAAAATACAAGATAGGGGGTGATTTCCCATTCCTATTTCACAATCTGTCTTTGTTTTAAGTGCAAAGGACTGTTTTGCACCTCCAGGCTCCTGCCAATCTTTTTTGTTTGCTCAAATTTTTCATGGAATGGCTCTTCAATCAATCTGACTTCCTAAGTTCTAGTGACATAGTTACATGATATTAACCTTTTTACTTTGCATGACAACCTCATTACTTGTTACTGAAGGTTCAAAGAGTGTTGTGCAAGACTATTGTGTGTCAATGAATAGCTCAAAAATGTGTTGACTTGGTAGTTTATTTTAAGCTTCAATGTAGGCTTTCATTTATTTTAAGTTTTATGTCTGACAATTCTATGATTATTGACTTTATTTTTTGACTCTATGGCAATGGTGTTGTCCTAAAAGATTATTTTAGTCATTGATATCACCCACGAGTTGGAGAAAGTAATAGACCATGTCTATTATTTAGATAAAGTTAAAGAAACTTAAGGTTTCCACTTGCAAAGCATCGTTAGCTTACGCACCGCAAATCACAATTTATCGCAAATGCAACCGCATCGTGACATATATGAGCGAGGACAACAAAGTCTCATAGACCGTAGATCGCAATAAATTGTAGACCGCAACTTCCAACAAATAGATGTAGGCAATAGTAGGGAACCGTAAGTCAACTCCTAGGGTCCACAAACGATGACCAAAGGCCAACCACAATGATCTCAGCTACAGTTGTAAAAGCACGACCCTGGAGTCGGCACACTTTACGACCCACAATCAACTAAGTACCAAGGCAACAAACTGACACCACGGACGAAGCTGACAACAAACTAAATCCCATGACATGGCAGGTTTTTCAGTTCTTATGATCATTCACTTACATTGAAGACCACCTCATTCCTCTGTTCATATACATATAGAGGATGGACAGGAGCAAAAAGATGACAAGTAAATGATTGATCACAAACAGACAAGTCCGAGTCATTGGATGCTGAATGTGAGGATGAAAAGTTGTTCACTAGTAAGTGAGACGAGATGAATCAATCACACCTCTAAGGCTAGACATAGAGTGAAATAGATAGAAGTATTTGCTAGTAAGCACTTCTCATCTATTCCCTCCGTAAGAGACAGAGTTTCTCTTGTGATAAATTGTTGTGCATAATGCCAAACAACACTCTAGGAATCATTGTGATTAAACAGATTTTTTTCTTATTTCTTGTCTATGACACATAAGATTAGTTGTTATATGTTTTATTTGTTATTCCGCACAAAGGCTCATCATAATTAAATTAACAAAAGATCAGGAACTGAGCACTGCACCTTAGAACAAGAAAGATCTTAATCTCGTAGCAGTAGCTACAATTAAGAGTTTTAATCTATCCAGGTACATTAAGAATCTGTGAAAGCAGGACATTCCAAATAGCGAGATCACAACAAGCATATTGCTGATTGGTCAACCATAGACATATAGAGAATGTGTTTCTCTCATTAAAAGTCTCTACTCTTTATCTGAAATTTAGATTCCAACAGTGGTATCAGAACAAATAAATCTGACAAGTCAGAGCACATAAGGTTTTTGAGAGCAAATAAATAACATTTGAGGAACCTAGAACATTGTAAGACTACAATGGCATCCATAAGTAGCATTCAGTCAAAAATCTGTACAATCCTTCAATTAGATGGGTCAAATTACTTGGCCTGAAAAGTGAAGAAATCACTTGTCTTGAGAGGAGAAGCACTCTGGCCCTAGGTGGATGGGACCGAAGAGATGCCAACTAATGTTGGGAAAGAACTTCGTGAATGGAAGGAAAAGAATGATAAAGCAGTAGCTGTCATATCCTCCTCCATCGAAGATAGCATTACACTGCTCTAAAACTATTCGTGCTCTTTAACCATAACCTTGGACATAAGTTGTTGAGGACTTCTGTGTAGAGATGAACAAATCGCGAATGCGATTAATTAATTGTCTACACAACCATGAATACATCGAACATTTTTCTCGACTCTTTGTTGACACCTTAATCAACAGGAGTGTGGTACTTCTGATAACATCACACTTGTAGAACGCATTTCATTCGATTTGATAGAGGCAAGACTGATGTTCTAGAATTATTAACACTACACACCCCAACACAAGTAATATTGGTTACTTTCTAATGTTTGTTGACAACCAGAATAACGCCCGAAGCCACATCACTCAAAATAAATCATAAATTGTACCAAGCACATAACTTTCTAACGATGTCCTCTCTGGGTTTGACATTATTTACTACAAAATCTATATTAACCTTATTGGTATAGTACGACATATACCAATTTTTGGCACCGTTGTCGGGGATAGCTTAAGAAAGTTATAAAAAAACTGACACATTCATCTCCATTTCTAGTGTATGTCAGATAGAGAATCCAGATTAGAACGACACTGTAAGCTTAGAGAGGAATTTTTACGAAGACAAAGTGAGAGTGCAAGTCGAAATATCGACGAGATCACTGCCTAGTTACTTCAATTTCTAATTAGCTTCGGTATGGAGCGTCCTGCTGCACGGTTCACTTCTATGTCAAAAATTAAGTTCAATTATTATAAAGGGACTACTTCAGATGATGCAGATAGCTATGTCTCACAATTTGAGTCAATTGCTAATGCAAATAACGAAAGAACTGACGTAGACAAACTGCGAATCTTTCCTGGTCTGCTGAGAAAGCAGGCACACATATGGTACAGTCAAGTTGAACCAGGCCATGTAGGAACCTGATTACTACTAAAAGATGCGTTTTTGAACCAGTTCAGAGAAATCGGTTATAAATCTAGAATTATCGGACGTCTGAACAATGTTCAGAAGAAGACTAAAGAATCCCTTTGAAAATATACACGAAAGGTTAAGAATCTTATAGGAAAACTAACCGGTGTATATCCCATTGATATGCAGATCGAATGGGTTTTGGCTGGCTTACCACCAAAGATTGATTGATATTGCAGACATAGGGGACATGACTTCCTTAGCAGCGGTAATAACTAGTGCTGAAAACTTTGAGACCTCAAAACTAGCACGAAAGTGATGCTCAACTAAAAGATCTCGTAAGTAGTGATTCTGACTCAAGTACTAGTTCTTCAAGTTCAGACTCCGAAGCAATGATTCATCAGAATCAAAAGCTGATAAAGGAGATAAAAGAAATAAACAATGATCCAAACGAAAGGATGACACGAAAACCATCGAGGATAAGTCGTCAACTTCTAAAGTCGAAAAGCTTTGGAAGAGTAATATGGCTGATCTTAATAAAAAGTTTAATAATTTGAAAGTGCAAATCTCTGAGGTTGCAAACAAAACACCAAAAGCTTCCTCTTCCAATTCAAGAATGTGGTGTATGATTGTGGAACTTCTGGACATACTAAGGAAGATTGCACCATTGTGAATGCAAAATATATCGAAGATCTTGCCCAAGAGGTACTTTATTTTTCAGAATGATGTGACTATTGATTATGTTCAAGGTACTGTAGCATCAGCCCAGTAGGATGGACCAAAGTTCACACCAAGAAGACACAATCCTCCTGAATTTGTTGGACCAACGATGAAGTCACAAACCGCAACTAAACCAGTGTCGGACAACTGTTACAACTGTGGAGAGACAGGACATTTTTCACATCACTGTCCTCAACCACGAAAGCCGATTGGTTATGTACCATCATGATCGAACTGTAGGGATCTTGGCCACAAGTATCCTGACTGCCCTCAGTCGCAGAAGCCGCAACCTAAATATCAGTATGTAGCAACACCAGCTGCTGCAGGCTCGAAAGCAAAAGCTTCGACTGATGCTGTTGTGCAGAGGATTGATATAATTGAAGGAAAATTGGCCTTTGAGCTTGATGTTTCATCCTCTTGTTTGGCCTCCTTTGGATGTTTCCTCTTGCCATTGGTCTTATTTTTTCCTTGAATGAGAAATTGGCTTTCTCATCACCATCCCGCGAAGACGATGAGTTCAATCTTGCTTTAGCGTGGAGCATCCTACACTCTTCAGCCACTAATACACTATGAAGTTTTTCTGTAGTTGGCAAGATATCTTGGATTGCAAAACTTTGGACCAAATTTGTGAAATCATCCCCTAGACCATAGGGTTATTTGAAAAAGCTCTCCATCATGAATCTTCTCTCCAATGGAAGCTAACTCCCTATTAAGAGACTTGATTCTAAGAACATAGTCTTGTGCACTCTCCTCACTTCTTCTCATGCTTTGCAAGATTTGGTTTCTAAGCATGAGGACTCTATAAGTGTTGCTTGATTCATAGATTGATTTCAAAGAATCCCAAGCCCTTTATCACTAGATGATACTTATCTCAAAAGATCGTTACTTACATTCATCTTCACACTATGAAGATCTTTTCTTGTATCTAACTAACTCTTGTGCACCAAGAGGTTCATCTTCACTCGAATCAACAATTTATAAAGGTATTGGAGCACCATTAGTGACTCCATCCTAATCTTTCAAATGGCATAATTTCTAGAGTTCAATCTCTCACTAGCTTCTCAAAGATAAGCTCCAATAGATACCATCTTACTAGTGATTTCTACAAATAAGAAATTAATTTGATTGATTCTAGAAACTCCCAAAGGTATCTCTTGTAGTTAATCACTCAAATTATATTTATAGCACTCCCTCACAAAGTTGAAATGAATAGATGAGTTGCAATCTACGTACAATCAAATCAAGCCAATCTTGGCTAATTTTGGACAAAAAAATGACTCAATCTCCTTCACACTACTTGATGTACTTTCAAGACCTGTAAATAGCTTTTAACGGACTTGATTTCATCCTTGATTAATTAAATCTCATGAACCAAAGTCAAATCTAATTAATGGCACTCAATCTTGGTAGTTTTTGCTAGGATTAGCACCAAAAATCTCATCAAGAACTCACAAAATGGATTATTATTGATCAACGGAATATTGTGCATTCAATGTAGGTTCAGAGGTGCCCACACATGTGGATAGTACATATTTGGATCCATACCAATTTTTTTCTCAAATCACCCCACCAAAATTTAGCTCTTCTTCAAGTTCCATCGATTCAGTAATGCTTTTCTGCAACTTCATTCTGGTTTCTGCACGAGAGAAAATAACATGTTATGCTATTGTCGAAACAATATACATATCATCAAGGAATTCAAGACAGCCATCGAATTTTAGATGGCTTTCCCGTCTTAGAGTTGCTGTATAACTTGTCTCATTTCATTAGCACGGTACGTAGAAGCGCTGATTTAGTAATATTATTGATGCTTTCAAACATAGAGAGCCAAGATGATGCTCTAAGAGATATATCATTTTCTGATGCCAGCTGAAAAATTGAATGTATTTGCAATAGCTCAGAGAGAGAGAAGCAGCACCTCTGTTTGCGCCACAGAGTGAAACTTGAAAGTTCAGACACAAACGAGCTAATGTTGTAAATATCTCAAGACACCAGATATCTTATTATCAGAGAATTCTTCTCAATACTATTCAGGTGTCGGCAGCTAAACGGCTCAAATAAAAGTAGCTCGCATTTAAAAAAGGCAAAATAAATTCGCAATGCGGTGACAACTTAGAAGATGGTCGACGACAAATGTAATTGAGAAGTGTGCTGTGCTCTGAGCAAAGCCCGTTCTGCACCTCTCCCGGCTCTTGAGACACTTCAGCTGATAGTCTTACAAGAGTAGTCTATTGCAAGCATCTTTTATAGAGCTAAGCCCGTATGTGCCTATGGTCACTCTTCTACAAGCCTAATGCCCCTGACACACGGCAAATTGCACGCGGTTCACGCACGACCCAAATCTGCTGCTGATGGGCCAATATTGCCATTGGCTTCTGATTCTCAATCACCCATTCCAAGTTCCCATGAGGCAAAAAAAACCCAACCCAACAACAGGTTTGTATATTGTGAGTCTTTTCGTAACTTTCAAGTGTATCTTGAAGCTTTCATGACCTGTGAACTACTGGTCATCCAAAATTGTCCCCGCCGCGCCTCCACCAGTTAACTTCTTCAATCTGCAGCACTGATCACGTAGCACACGTTGTCCTGATCTGTTCCAGCAGCAGCTGTTTTGCACACGGAACAATTCTTCCTCCAGGCTCATGTGAAGGAGGAGAAGCCTGTGGTAGCAAATGCGAAGGGGATGGATCGTGAGAAGCCCGGAAAGGTGATTGTGACCCACGAGTCCAAACTTTGATTTCATGAGCAGGTGCAACACATGTTTCATACTCTTATTAGAATGGGCTTCATGGGAGGACCCACCAAGCTTAGCTTACAATTTCAAGTCTTCTCATCCCGTACCATTACTTTGCCCCAAATGGCAGGCAATTAGGTGCAAAAGTCTCTTCTTCTCGCCTTCGGGCCAGTTGACTAGGGTGGAAGGATTGATGAAGGTTGTGCAATGTCGGGTGTAAAGTATTTTCTTGTGGCATTAACCGTATGGCCAAAAAACGAAAAAAAAAAAAAAAAAAAAAAGCCTTCACATTACATAAAGGAAGGCCCGAAGCCCTCGGGCTCCCGCCCTCGGGCAAGGGCCCTCCCATCAATGAAGGCCCTCAGGTAGGGCCTTCCCCCCCACTAAAAATTCAGCCCCTCTTTCGATTGTACATTCTCTCTCTCTCGCTCTCTCTCTCTCTCTCTCTCTCTCTCTCTCTCTCTCTCTCTCTCTCTCTCTCTCGCGCTCGCGCCCGCACACACACACAATTATAAGTGTGAGAAAGAGGGGAATAGCTAGAATTGTTCAATAACTTGGAGAGTAAGCCACTTCTAGAATTCATCATGAAAGGACAAGTGGCTTGAGATAGAAGGTTCTAGAAGACCTAATTTTGGGCCTCAGAAAAACATAAATAGGAGTCTAACTAGTCACGTTAGGGCACTTTTCGGATTCAGAGAGGGTCCTTTTCTTTCCTAAACAAGTTTGCTAATCATAATAGTTTTTTTGCTAATCAGTCCTATGTGACACCTTTACCTTGGGTTACCACATAGGGTGCTCAAGAGTTAAGAGTTGAATGTAGCCCCATTTCTATTGGAGTACATGATTACTTTGTAGGGCAAAAATAGAACTAAGAGTACTTTGTTGACTTTTAACTCAAACGGGACTATAGGAATGACATAAAGCTAAAGGTATCATTAAATTTCTTCAATTGTAGGCTTCAAACACATCTATTTCACCTTCACTTTTCCAAAACACCAAACATGATTATTTTAATTTTCAAACATCAAACATTTCTATTTCACTTTTCAAACATCAAACATGTGTACTTCACTCTTCACTTTTCTGAAACACCAAACATGATTATTTTACTTTTCAAAGGTCAAACATTTCTATTTCACTTTTCAAACATCAAACATGTGTACTTCACTCTTCACTTTTCATAAAATAAACATCTAGTCATTGGATTGCTTTAGAATTTTCCATATGATTTGTGTTGATTCTTGATGATAATGGCAACCAAGTATCATATGCATGTAAACTAAGGTCTATAATATCTTACAACCATGGCTGCATGGGTATAGACATGACATGAACTCTTGGAGGTTAGAAAATAGATGAAATATTGATCTTTGGATAGTTACTGGTGATTTGTATCTACCCAATCCAAATTTACATAGTTTAGTAAGATTTTGTTAAAGATGGAAATCAAGGGCTTTTATGACTATAGAAAATTCTAAAATTCTTTGAAAAAAATAAAAAACAAGGTCTGAAATGACATGCAATTTTTCCTCCATATGCACAAATTGCATCTATAGAAGAAGATGGCAATTCTAAGGTGCTCTCACATTTGGGCGTTGTTGAAAAATTTTGAATTTAGGACCAAGAATGGATATACAATCGATCCACAAGAGGTGTTTCATGCCAGTTAGATAGATCATCCACAAATCTAATGTTTAGATCTTGATTTAGATCAATTTTATGCACTTAACTAGTAAGATCGTGATGGGAATTGATCAAAGTAATGGATGAGGAGCCTCACACATGTCAAAGCCTATCACTGTACAAAAAGTGGACAAAGAGTGAAGTAAATTACCTATGGACAACACAACTAGTGAAAATAACATGAATTTGTCACAAAATCAAGATCTCTCATCAAATTTAATATTCACAATAATGATCTATATATAGATGAAGTACATTTGAACTTGATATGTAAATTCAGCATGTTGTGGAATATGCCACATCACTTCAGATCCACCAATCACTACTAGATAAGCACTCAACTTTTTTATTCCTAACTTGATGCCATTGCCTCACCATGATTTTACTTGATTTGAAGTAATTTTTGTAACTTTTAGGAACTTACAAAATCAACTCCCACGATAGGCTATTGACATTTTCCAGATATGTACACACATGGGAACAACCTCTCACACATGGGAACCAACTACTATTCACATGAGAATGCTTGATCAACTAGTAAAATGGTGCCAAATGGCAATATCCTACTTCACTAGCATTTCACTAGTGTCAACCAAGACTTTTTCTATCTAACTAAAAATAAATGCATTTAATACTATCATCCATAGGTGGGAACAGGCTCCACACGTGCGGTATCAAGTTATGTACAAATAATCATAGATCAAAAGCTAGAATTTGACAATTTCAACATTCCTCCTCAAAATCTAGTTTGGAAAATCTAGAATAAATCTATCTACAACACCAAGTGCATATCTCAACTTCATAAACGAGTCCTTTGGCAATGGTTTTGGAAATTGCAAGGCATCAGACGAAGCAAAATTCAATCTTGTGGATCTCTCAAGGATCAATAAATGTCTCGCAAAAATAGTACTTGTTGTGAAGTGGTATTAATGTTGTTTATTGTGCAAATGAATGTAGTGATATTTGTAACCATGAGATCCCGCGAGAGGCATCTTGTTAATGGCTTGCTTTCTCCATGCAATTATCAGAAAAACAAGTACTATATTCTGATGTGACGTTTTTTATATCATTTTCTTAATAGTTCAAAGCATTGAATTCTTATCAGCCTACAAATCCATCTACTATCTTAATTTAGATACACCCTATTTCTATTTTTTATTCTTTTGACAAACTAATTTGATGATATCTATATTAATTGATTTATTGTTGTACGACTTCTTTGAAGCGCTGATTTTTTGCCAACTCATGAAACAACTGGCTTTGAATTGACATTTTTGTCAATGTTATAATACATGTGTGTGCACATGAGCATGCACATATTAAGATAGATAGATCTTTTAACTGGTTGGTAAATGTGTAGTTATGAATGCAAGTTGTGCTTGACCCTTCACAGCGATTGATGTTGTGTTTTGTGACAGATATAATTCATCAATAAGTTTTCACCAATAAGAACTGATCTCTATCTAATTATAATTTTGCAATTGTTTTTTTGTTTGCAGGAAATATCTTCCATATTGGATGATGAATTTTCAGAGATGCGTCCTGAAGATTACTTTTTTGATGATTTGTAATCGTTGTATTAAGAATATTGAGAAATTGGGAAACTGAGATTCTAAGACACTGAGAAACTGAAATTCTGAAAAACTAAGAAGTTCGCATAGGTTTTTATTTGTTCTATGACCAGCATAGGTTGCAGTTATGTTTGAGGAACACATTTAGTGTGGTGTTAACTATTTGAACGGTTCTATGCTTAGCATAAGTACGTAGTTAATTTTTTCTTGAGGTTACGATGTCAAGTAGTTCTACCTCTTCTATTCCAGTAGTTGTAACTCAATATGTTGCAACAAGTGCAACATCTTCATCTGACATTCCCAATGAAAGCTTTTTTGATAAAGCCACTCCTGAATTTGAACATATTTTGGTAAACGATGTGACATCGTCATCATTTACCCGTTCATCATCTGTTATTCCTCAAGCAAGTACTTTTCAAGAAATGATGTCTGTAACTCAGGTTGTATCAAATCATTCGACCTCGTCCCCCTCTTCAGATACAGGCTCGGCACAACTAGAATATTGTTCTTTTGAATAAGTTGAATCATTGAGTGATGAGTCAAAAACTTCAATTCACTCAGTACTGATTATAGTAAATCAACAGATCCACGTAAGTCTGTTGATCCGCGACGTTCAAGCTTTTCTCATGTTCGTAGGAGACCTTCTCAAAGTGATGTTCATCATGTTAAATCTAAAAGGGTTATATTCATTGAAAATTTAGAGCCTTCTGAGGGTCCAGAACATCCTGGGCTTGGAGCCAAAATTCCCAGTCATGAAATTCCAACACCTTCTCAACCAGTTCAAGCACCTACTAGTGCCATAGGTTCAATTTATAGATCAAACTCCAAACAAAAAGAAAAATACAAGAGAGACTTGAGATCCTCACCTCATTTAACGAATTGTCAAAAACAATTGATTACAAAATCTGAGATTCGAAACGTATGGAATATTATTTGCTGCTCATCCTATTGTTTGCAAAGCTGAGTATCAGAGAAATCGAAGAATTAAGATCAAACTTCTTTTTACGAAGTAAGGATAAGAGAAATTACTATTTGTGTACAACAGTGAGGCCGGACAAAAAATCATTTTCGTATTTTTTAAATGCTTTGGAGGTTTGTCGCAAAACTTACAAAGCAGTTCACGCAATCGAAAACTCACGGCTTCAACGAATCCCTTCACGACTTCAAAAAGACCCAACATTACAGGGATCCTTACAGGGTTGAACTGTTTCTCCAGATGTTTTAAATACAACTGCTTGGCTAAAGCATCTCATAGATGTGCACGGAGAGAAATTGCCTAATTTCTTATATTTCCACTTGTCATATAAATTTACAAAATTAGAAATATTTTTTATGTACAAAGAGTTTGCAAAAACAAAAAATGTTCCCTATTTGAGTTACTCATATTTTCTTAGAATTTGGAAAAGAGATTTTGGACTGGTAAAGATTTCCAAAAAATCATGAATGACAATATGCTCCACTTGCGAGTTATTAAAGTCTGCAAAACAGCTTGCAAACACCAATGACGATACAGGTAAATATTAATCACATTTGTAATTCATTTTAATACTTTCTGTTTTGAGAATACTTATGTTGCAGTGTTTTTGAACACCATTATGGTATAATCTTTATTATAGTAAATAAGTGAATCATTGTATTTTCAGTGGATGCTAGAAAAGCTCTTCAATTGCATATAGATCAAGAAATGGTTGAAAGACAAAAGTTGGCCAAGCATCGAAAGAAATGTTTGGAATGTCCACAAAAATATCTGGGACTTGTTATTGGTGGCATGGATCAGAAGAAAACAATGTTGTCTCATTTTGTCAGAGTGCCCAAAAATTTGAACGAGGCAGATTTTATTCAGGTTCATCTCGTTGGAGCACTTGTGTTTAATGGCACTTTGGAGTCCAAGGTCTTTTTTAATGATCCCAATGTTCGAAATGATCCAAATTTGACGATCACCATTGTACATAAGATAATTTGCGAATTTGGTGAAAATCTTCCAGAAATACTTTATTTGCAGCTTGACAACACTACTAGGGAAAATAAAAATCAAACTGTTTTGGCATACTTGTCTATGTTTGTGGAGAAATGTTTTTTTCAAAAAAGTAAAAATAGGATTTTTGTTGGTAGGACATACCCACAATCAAATTGATCAAATGTTTAGTTGCTTTTCTAAGAGGTTGAGACGCAAGAAAGCATTTTCATTATCAGTGCTTCAAAGCATTGTTGAGGAATTGTATGTGCCAAAGCCAAATGTGTCATTAATCAGACACACATATGATTTTCGTGATTATGTTAAGGCGTCCAATGAAACAGAGCGATGCGTAGCTAATATTAATGTTATTAGCTTTCAGCACCAGTTTAAAATCAAATGTAACGAATCAGACATAGTATTATTATGGGGCAAACTATTTTCAAATTCAGTTTCGTGGCTACCTCTTGAAGGAGTTCGATTTTTGCTTAACATTCCATCGACTCAAATCAAGATTGCTGTGTTGTCTCCCTTGAAGTCCTTGTTAGAAGAACAAAAGGCGCAAAGAGAACATCATCAGATAGATCCATTTGCCTCGTTAAATTTTTTGGAATAAAGTATTCAAGCAGCTTATCATTTTTTTGATGAGTTTGATCAACATTGGTGGATGGACTTATGAACCAATCAAAACACTCAAATTTGAATTCTACGTAACGTAACTTTTTGATTCTATACTAAAAATGGCATAACATTTTAGTGGTAAGTCCGAATTTAGCGAAGTTTGGTGCATTGAAAAGCGCTCAACAAGGGCTTTCCAATGAATGTTAGATGATATACTTATGAGCTACGATTAAAACGTTATGGCAAGTCAAAAGTATTAGTGTTATAATATTTTGATAATAAAAAAAGCATCTTGTACGAATTCTTAAAGGGTCTTTTTGGAAATCAAAACTCCTCTAATGCTTGAACATACATCAACAACTGACGAATTTCATTGGCCTCATAAATTAGGAACATCAACTACGACTTTCGAACCTTCAGATCTTCCTCGAGATAATGATTTTATGCAACTTGTGCAAGATAAGGAACGTGAAATTAATGTGGGCTCAAGGAAGAATAGGCAAAGTGTAAAAGCTACAAAAATGAAATGGTGCGGTGATTTGAATGAAATCCAAATTGGAAGCCTTGTTGCACTTCTAGCTTCAGAAAACAATGAAGGACATCCATTTTGGATTGCCAAAGTACTTGGTTTTATTTAAAATAGCAATCAAACAAAAGTACTACGTGTCCATTGGTTGCGCACCACTTCAACAAATGCTTTTTTGGGAAGGTACAAACTCGAAATGTTGCAAGTAGATCCAAAGGGCAAGAGAAAGAGATTGCCAAAAAATCAACCAAGAGTTGACGATTTGAATCTACAGGATGTAGATGTTTTGGCATTTAATTTTGAATTAACAATGACCAATCATCTACGAAAGAACGACTTGGATTACTTGAAAAACCATCATCCTCCACTCGTCATCAATAGAGAAAAGCTGATTTACAAGGTTTTTTGTCAACATTAGACGTGGATTCTGAGGAAGACATGCCAGTTGACTCTGATGAAGAAGACGGGTCTTCCACTTCATCAGCTGAAAACGAGTGTTGAGAATATATCTAGTTCTAAATTGAGAGGCATTAGTGAAAAATCCTTAGAAAATGTACAAAAAAACTTAATAATTTAAGTTATTTTGTATTTCAATCGGATTTTGAGTTTCAAAAATCATTTGTTCTCTTGAATTATTATCTCTTTTGTAATTATGATGGTTTTATGAAGTTTGGAACAAAAAACTTGTAGTTCTTTATTTGAAATATGCATTTTTTGGCTTTTTTTAAAAACAAAATTTAGAGATTTATTAAAAAAATCCATGATTTTGGCCTAAAACTAGGACCATTAAAAACCACCAAAAAAGATTACTCTTTTTCAGGTCAAAGTCCCAAAACAAATGTCATCGTGTTTCCATATTAACATGCAAGGCATGCACATAGTGAATTGGACACATGCATGATGATTTGTACAATTTGAGATGACAAAGCAATCTTCACAAAGGACAAGTCAAGAGGCAAGGGCAAAGGTCAACAACACTTCAAGAAGGACAAAGCCAAAGAAGCAATGAGGATCAAACCTCACAAGTTGCATCTAGTGGCAAGAAGAAGCTATCAAAGATCAAGTGTTTCTTTTGTGGCAAGAAAGGCCACTATGCATCAAACTGTTTCAAGAAGAAGAACCAATCCAAGCAAGCTAACCTTACTAATGAGGAAGAGTGTGAGGGTGTTGAGAGTGAAAGAGAGGATTCTTTAATGATGTCTAGTGTTTCATCTTTTCCTTTCAAGAATGAAGAAATCTGGTGGATAGATAGTGGGGCTAGCTCCCATATGTCTAGTTCTAAAAACTCTTTCACAAGTCTCAAGCCATATCTAGATGCAAAAAGATCAATCTATACTGCTAATGATGTAGAGTGTGGAATTGAAGGAATAGGTAGTATTCCACTGCATGCATCATCATCAAAATCTTTTTGTTTGCATGATGTACTTTATGTACCTAGACTAACCAAGAATCTCATTAGTGTAGGACAGTTGTTTGATAGTGGATTGGATGTCAATTTAAATGTTGACAAATGTATAATCTCAAGAAAAAATGAAGTTATTGCTAGAGGATCTAGAATTGGAAAGTTGTACAAACTAGATTCTAGGGAGAGTGCTAACATTTCAGATATTGCTTATGAGACTAAGGTTCATCAGGAGGATCTGTGGCATAAGAGATTGGGACATCCCAATTTCAAAGCCATGCAATCTATGGTCAAGGAAGGAAAAGTTGTTGGACTACCAAAGACACTGTCAAAGGAGCTTCAACCTTGTAAAGCTTGTGTTTTGGCAAAATCACATAGAAGACCTTTTCCAAGATCAAGCATCAAAACACAACATCCATTTGAACTCGTGCACTCTGATGTTCATTTCTCTTCAACCAAAAGCAAAGGAGGGGCAAATTGCTTTGTTTCTTTTGTAGATGATTATACAAGATATTCTTGGATCTATATGCTATCTTCTAAAGCCATGGTTTATGATGTTTTTCTTACTTTCAAAGCTTATGTGGAAAAGTAGTTTACTTTCAAGTTGAAAGCTTTGAGAAGTGATAGTGGAGGTGAATATATCTCTAACAAGTTTAAATACTTTTGTGAGAAAGAGAGAATACAAAGAGAATTTTATTGTTCTTATACTCAACAGAATGGAGTTGCTGAGAGAAAAAATAGAACTTTGTGTGAATGTGCAAAAGCCATTAGGCTAGAAGCATCTCTACCTAAAGAATTTTGGGGAGAAGCAATTACATGTGCAAATTATCTTTGTAATAGACTTTCTAATCTTGCAATAGAAGAAAGAACAACATTTGAGATGTTTTATTAAAAAAAGCCTCACCTAGATCATCTTAGGATCTTTGGCTGTTTATGTTATGTGCATGTACCTTTAGAGACTAGGAAGAAGGATGATCCTAGTGTTGTTAGAGGAATTTTTGTTGGATATGCATCTTTAAAGAAATCATATAAAGTATATCTTCCCTCTATTGATAAGAATGTTGTAAGTAGAGATGTGATCTTTCATGAAGATCACAATTTTAACTTGGATGAAACAAATATCAAGGAGTCTCATGTAGGATCTAGAATCATCAATCTTGATGTTGTTAAGAAGTGGTGAGGCCGATGCTTGAGGAGGAGCAACTTCAAGCACCTACACCAAGAAGATCGACAAGAGAAAGATCAGAGACAAGAAGGCTCACTTATGATGAGTGTGATGCCATGAAATTGTTAAATATTGAATATCATCCTAAATATGGCATGATATACTCGAAAATGAAGATATGAGCTAGATAAATATAAATCATGAAGAGGCCTAAGTCATTTTTTGAATGATATATCTCCTAAGTACTTGCCTTGTATTTAAGGGCAAGACCTTTAAAAGAGAAAACATTGTCTTGGATAGCCTTTACTAGGTCATTTAGGCGAAACGACTAAATATAATCGACATGTTAAACTAGAGTAATTTTAACACTTAGTTAAATATACCTCTTATGGTATAATTGAACATACATTCAACCTAATTGTTAACTAGACCTTTTCGCGGGAGCGACGCACCTGTTGTTTTAGAGGTGTGTTTTTTCGTCCCATAGAACATACATTAATCACGCGCTTCAATATCGACCATTGAGAGAGAAGAGTTTATGTATTTGTAAGAGGTTGAAGAAGTGAATAGAGTGTTGAGGGTTATTCTCCCTTATCTCTGTTCTCCGCACTGTTGAGTGTGAGTGATCCTGAGTCTACTAGCAATCTCTAATGCCTTACATGAATTACTCTCTGATCAGATAGACTCTCTAGCGCATTACAGTCGTTTGTTGTGTATCCATAAATATGCTCTAAGGAACTGTCTTGAAATCATCTTATTCATCTATCGTGAATACTTTCTTTTTGGCACTCGAATAACGTCTACATTTGGTACAGTCTAGCACGATCGTTGAATAAAACTGTATGTATACATTTGAGATGACAGTCCTTGTCTGAAGAATTGAGTCTCTGATCTGTGTTCTTGCTTGTAACTGACATAAGTTTGTAACATGCTCTAAAACTATTCGTGCTCTTTAACCATAACCTTGGACTTAAGTTGTTGAGGACTTCTGTGTAGAGATGAGTAGTCCGCGAATGCGATTAATTAATTGTCTGCACAACCACGAATACATCGAACATTTTTCGACACTCTGTTGACATCTTAATCAACAGGAGTGTAGTACTTCTGATAACATCTCACTTGTAGAATGCATTTCATTCTATTTGATAGAGGCAAGACTGATGTTCTGGAATTATTAACACTACACACCCCAACACAAGTAATACTGGTTACTTTCTAATGTCTGTTGACAACCAGAATAACGCCCGAAGCCACGCCACTTGAAATAAATCATAAATTGTACCAAATACATAACTTTCTAACGATGTCTTCTATGGGTTCGACATTATTTACTACAAAATCTATATTTATCTTATTGGTATAGTACGACATATACCAATTTTTGGCACCGTTGTCGGGGATAGCTTAGGAAAGTTATAAGAAAATTGACACATCCATCTCCATTTCTAGTGTATGTCAGATAGAGAATCCCGATTAGAACGATACCGTAAGCTTTTATGAAGACAAAGTGAGAGTGCGAGTCGAAATCTCGACGAGATCACTGCCCAGTTACTTAAATTTCTAATTAGCTTCGGTATGGAGGGTCCTGCTGCACAGTTCACTTCTATGTCAAAAATTAAGTTCAATTATTATAAAGGGACTACTTCAGATGATGCGGATAGCTATGTCTCGCAATTTGAGTCAATTGCTAATGCAAATAACGAAGGAACTGACGTAGACAAACTGCAAATCTTTCTTGGTCTGCTGAGAAAGAAGGCACGCATATGGTACAGTCAAGTTGAACCAGGCCATGTAGGAACCTGATTACCACTAAAAGATGCGTTTTTAAACTAGTTCAGAGAAATCGGTTATAAATCTAGAATTATCGGACGTCTGAACAATGTTCAGAAGAAGACTAAAGAATCCCTTCGAAAATATACACGAAAGGTTAAGAATCTCATAGGAAAACTAATTGGTGTATATTCCGTTGATATGCAGATCGAATGGGTTTTGGTTGGCTTACCACCAAAGATTGATTGATATTGCAGACAAGGGGACGTGACTTCCTTAGCAGTAGTAATAACTAGTGTTGAAAACTTTGAGACCTCAAAACTAGCACAAAAGCGACGCTCAACTAAAAGATCTCGTAAGTAGTGATAGCAAAGATGATTCAAATTATGACTCAAGTACCAGTCCTTCAAGCTCAGACTCCGAAAGCAATGATTCATCAGAATCAGAAGCTGATAAAGGAGATAAAAGAAATAAACAATGATCCAAACGAAAGGATGACACGAAAACCATCAAGGATAAGTCGTCAACTTCTAAAGTCGAAAAGCTTTGGAAGAGTAATCTGGCTGATCTTGATGAAAAGTTTAATAATTTGAAAGTGCAAGAGGTACTTTATTTTTTCAGAATGATGCGACTACTAATTATGTTCAGGGTACTGTAGCATCAGCCCAGTAGGATGGACCAAAGTTCGCACCAAGAAGACACAATCCTCCTGAATTTGTTGGACCAGCGATGAAGTGACAAACCGAGACTAAACCAGTGTGGGGCAACTGTTACAACTGTGGAGAGCCAGGACATTTTTCACCTCACTGTCCTCAAGCACGAAAGCCGATAGGGATCTTGGCCACAAGTATCCTGACTGCCCTCAGTCGTAGAAGCCACAACCTAAATATCAGTATGTAGCAACACCAGCTGCTGCAGACTCGAAAACAAAAGCTTCAACTGATGCTGTTGTGCAGAGGATTGATATAATTGAAGGAAAATTGGCAAAGACAGAAGACCAGTCCTGGCCAAGTGACATAGAGAAGATATTCAAAGTCACAACAAGAAACAAAGGCTCCTCGAAACCTGAATAGAAATCTTCAACGAAGTGCAAAAACTCTTCGAAGAAGAAATCTTCAAGCAATTCAATGAATAAATCTACAACTAAAGCCCCGACTATGTCTGCAATGCTGCAAAATTATTTGCAAAAGACATCTCAGCAGAAGCGAAAGAAATTATCAACACTGAACTTTAGTCAGTTGATGTAGAGAAGGTGGTCACATTCGAGGAAGGGGACGATGAACTACCGAAGACTAAATTGTCTAGTGCTGTTATTGACAAGCCAATCTCGAAATCAAAGACGAAGGACTATGACAAGGATGATTCTTCTTCATCCTCCTCCTATTGATGTGCAATGTTGCTTTGCTTGTTCTCTTGTGCCTTCTTCTTCTTGAGACATTATGATGCAAAATGCCATTTCTTGCCATAGGAAAAGCCATTGAACTTTAATTTGTCTTTCTTGCCCTTTGAGCTTGATGTTTCATCCTCTTGTTTGGCATCCTTTGGATGTTTCCTCTTGTCATTGGTCTTATCTTTTCCTTGAATGAGAAATTGGCTTTCTCATCACCATCCCACAAAGAGGATGAGTTCAATCTTGCTTTGGCGTGGAGCATCCTACACTCTTCAGCCACTAATACACTATGAAGTTTTTCTGTAGTTGGCAAGATGTCTTGGATTGCAAAACTTTGGACCAAATTTGTGAAATCATCCCCTAGACCATAGGGTTATTTGAAAAAGCTCTCCATCATGAATCTTCTCTCCAATGGAAGCTAACTCCCTATTAAGAGACTTGATTCTAAGAACATAGTCTTGTGCACTCTCCTCACTTCTTCTCATGCTTTGCAAGATTTGGTTTCTAAGCATGAGGACTCTATAAGTGTTGCTTGATTCATAGATTGATTTCAAAGAATCCCAAGCCCTTTATCACTAGATGATACTTATCTCAAAAGATCGTTACTTACATTCATCTTCACACTATGAAGATCTTTTCTTGTATCTAACTAACTCTTGTGCACCAAGAGGTTCATCTTCACTCGAATCAACAATTTATAAAGGTATTGGAGCACCATTAGTGACTCCATCCTAATCTTTCAAATGGCATAATTTCTAGAGTTCAATCTCTCACTAGCTTCTCAAAGATAAGCTCCAATAGATACCATCTTACTAGTGATTTCTACAAATAAGAAATTGATTTGATTGATTCTAGAAACTCCCAAAGGTATCTCTTGTAGTTATTCACTCAAATTAGATTTCTAGCACTCCCTCACAAAGTTGAAATGAATAGATGAGTTGCAATCTACGTACAATCAAATACAGCCAATCTTGGCTACTTTTGGACAAAGAAATGACTCAATCTCCTTCACACTACTTGATGTACTTTCAAGACCTGTAAATAACTTTTAAAGGACTTGATTTCATCCTTGATTAATTAAATCTCATGAACCAAAGTCAAATCTAATTAATGGCACTCAGTCTTGGTAGTTTTTGCTAGGATTAGCACCAAAAATCTCATCAAGAACTCACAAAATGGATTATTATTGATAAATGGAATATTGTGCATTCAATGTAGGTTCAGAGGTGCCCACACATGTGGATAGTACATATTTGGATCCATACCAATTCTTTTCTCAAATCCCCCCACCAAAAATTTAGATTCTAGCTCGCTATCTCAATACTAGTTCTTAGCACCACAACTTGCTAAAAATGGGTTTATCTTTATCAATGATTTAAGCCCTTGTACTTGGCTTTGATACCATGTAAAAGTATTGTACTTTAGGACCATAAATGGATATTAGAAACATCCACAAGGTTGGTTGGATGCTTGCTTAACAATCTATCGGCCATTTGAAGAATGAAAGCCAGAAATTCTTGGCGAAGTCGGGCAATGAAAAACTAAAGCAAGCTAGCTATTTTGTTGACGAAGGTGAAGTCGAAGACTCTAGCATCTTTACATCAACATTGTCATCGAATCAGGAAGATCAAGCTTGGTCAATTGACTCGAGAGCCACTAGGCACATGATCGACAACAAAGAATGGTTCGGTACCCTGAAGAACTGAACAATGGGGGGATTTATAGAACCTCTCAAAAGTCATCGTATTATTATGTATTATTATGAAGGAGGCCCTTCAGAGGCAATATTTTAAGTTTTTTAAGTGAAAAGTTTTAAATCTTGAGTTTATTACAATCTCTTAGTGCAAAATGTTAAATCTTGAGCTGAATACAATCTCTTAGTGTGTCAAAACTTCTTAACAGGCCAAATGTTGAGTTAATAGAACCATATTACAAGCCACTAAACCTCAAAGAGCCTCTCACAAGCCAATATAAAAAATCCATACAAACCTCAAACAAGACATGTCTTCTTTTAAGCAATATAGTTTTTTCTTAACTTTTATTTGTTCATCAATTTTGTCTTTTCATTTCAAAATTTCTCACACCAATATCTAAAATGCCTTATCTAAATCATAAAATTTTAGGATTTATATTATTATCACATGGCAATGCGTTTGTGGTATAAAACCACATTGTTGTTTCTTTTATTTGCTCATCAATTTTACCTTTTCATTTCAAAATTTCTTCCTAAATAACAGATACTCCTTGCAATCTTGCAATGCAGGGTCTCCCTCTGTGATACATATCACCTTGTTGCGTACATGTAAAGTACACGAGCACATTATATGAAGCTGCAATACCAATATCTACTAAACAATGCTCTACTGTAACATTGTTACTTGGATGAGTGAAATATAGCAACTAACAATTAGTTGTCCAGTGACCTTAGTCTGGATCGTAAATCATACTTATTTTTATTATGATGCTGAAATTGATGTTCACTTGAAGAGCAGACTCCTGTTGTGCCATGCATGAGTTGCTCCAATGCAGCGCCTGCTTGCTTCGATGTATCTACAAACTGTATGTCGATGTTCCTCCACTGCAGTCGTCGCCTTGAGCAGCTCCTCTGCCACAGCCTCCAACTCGCTGCATTGAGCACGCAACATTTCGGTTACAACCTGCGCAGCTCTTTGGTATGAAAACGGAAGATAATGGCTGAGCAGAAACACAAGGTTGTGAACATCTCCTTTGACCAGGCATTCCTGCATACGCACATGGCAGCTCATTCAAATTTCAACACCGAGTAATTGTCAATCAGTGGGTGCAGGAATCAAGCGTGATGATTATTTTTTAAGTTTTACCTTTTTGAAAGACCAAAGATCGTTGTGCCATGATAGTATGTCACGGAATATATTCATCATTGTTTGCATTTGAGGACTGCTGAAGATTTCTTCCGGTATAAGTACGCCATCGTTAAAGTCTACGAATATCTGAAGCCAAGCATTAAGGTTAATCATGATAGATAAGACAACACATCAAGCTAAGAAATAGCCTTTTCAGAACCTAGAAGATACTGTTTGATTTAGAAGTTTGACAAGTTTAGGAAATAGGCTGACAGCACCGATCCTCGGATTATAGAATGCCATGGTTCCTACTGAAATGAAAAGACAAAATTGATGAACAAATCTCTCCGAATCAGGACATATTCATTTCGGGACGGAATGACGCCGTTTTCTCTGTTTTGGATCTGAATGAGACTGGCTATCAGGAACTTTTGATAGAACCGGGCTAGTCGAAGGCAAGACTCGCGGTGCATCGATGCTACGGCTGCACTCCAAAAGTCACGAAAACAGGAGCCTATTGGGGATAGTTTCCCAGCGTCAACTGTCAGAATCAGAAAAATCAACACGATCAGTCAACTTAACGCAACCAAGGATGGCAGATATATGTGCCTGCTTACATGTGCATCTTCTCGGAAATTCTCCTAAAGAACACTAGATAGAAAACAAGTCGTTGGGCTTACTTTCGCAGGGATTAGGATGGCTATCTTTGACGTTGTATGGCTCGTCAGGGAAGAGATTTTCAATAGTTTCACGCCAATCAGTTGAAAAAGTATCTAAAATCTCCGTTACTGATTGAATTTCAGGAAAAGTTGATGTTATTACTTTGTGAATTTCCAGTGCAAGAGAAACTGTCGTCTCCCAAGGTCTTTCAATTTCAGTGTCGTCCATTATCTCGTCAAAACCAACCGGGTTGTCTTAGTTGGTTAGCTTGACATCCAAAGTTTCTTTGGTCTCAGGTTCGAGCCTCCCCTTGGAAACCAAGAAGCATTATCTCGTAAACCACATACCTAACTATCAAGAACTTAGAGAACAATTCCAACCTCTCTGCTGAAGTGTCTGGAAACATTCGAGCTGCAAATTCTGGACTATGCAGTAGTTTTGTAAACTTGTCAGGGTCGAAGACCTTGTCCACAGAATGATAGAGAAGCCATTCGCGAATTGTTTTGCAAAAAATTCCGCCTCCATAGAGTGGACTCTCACGGGGTAGGGTGGAATAAATTCTGGAATCGTGAAGGAGTTCATAATTGTCATTCCAGCATCACTTATATCTTGTCCTGCACTGTCCTGTAGTGAATTCATATGCCAAAGATTATATTGATAGGGCATGATAGCATGCGCGACTACGCTCTAATGTTATGCTCTTATACACAAAGATACATTGGCTGCAAGAATAGATAGCAGTACAAATCGCAAAGTGGTGAGCGTGGCTAGGCTTATAACTCGGTGCTTCAAGCACCGCCTGTGACATACCCTAAGTCTGCAAAATTCGCCGCGATTACAAAGTTTTGAATATATTACAGTTTAATCTGGTCTACAAACAAGCAAACCAATCCATGTACTTGAGCTATCAACCATTAACACTCATACAAGCATCGATTTGGAAATCATGTATCTGATAATTCACTTAAATCCGTTATACCTTGTTGTGCCCATGATAATAAGCTATATCTTCTTTCAGTTCCATCGATTCAGTAATGCTTTTCTGCAACTTCATTCTAGTTTTTGCACGAGAGAAAATAACATGTTATGCTATTGTCGAAACCATATACATATCATCAAGGAATTCAAGACAGCCTTCGAATTTTGGATGGCTTTCCCGTCTTAGAGTTGCTGTATAACTTGTCTCATTTCATTAGCACGGTACGTAAAAGCGCTGATTTAGGAATATTATTGATGCTTTCTAACATAGAGAGCTAAGATGATGCTCTAAGAGATATATCATCTTCTGATGCCAGCTGAAAAATTGAATGTATTTGCAATAGCTGAGAGAGAGAGAAGCAGCACCTCTGTTTGCGTCACAGAGTGAAACTTGAAAGTTGAGACACAAAAGAGCTAATGTTGTAAATATCTCAAGACACCAGATATCTTATTATCACTGAATTCTTCTCAATACTATTCAGGTGTCGTCAGCTAAACGGCTTTAAAAAAGGCAAAATAAACTCGCAATGCGGTGACAACTTAGAAGATGGTCGATGACAAATGTAATTGAGAAGTGTGCTGTGCTCTGAGCAAAGGCCGTTCTGCACCTCTCCCGGCTCTTGAGACCCTTCAACTGATAGTCTTACAAGAGTAGTCTATTGCAAGCATCTTTTATAGAGCTAAGCCCATATGTGCCTATGGTCACTCTTCTACAAGCCTAATGCCCCTGACACACGGCAAATTGCACGCGGTTCACGCACGACCCAAATCTGCTGCTGATGGGCCAATATTGCCATTGGCTTCTGATTCTCAATCACCCATTCCAAGTTCCCATGAGGCAAAAAAAACCCAACCGTTGTCCCCAACAACAGGTTTGTATATTGTGAGTCTTTCCGTAACTTTCACGTGTATCTTGAAGCTTTCATGACCTGTGAACTACTGGTCATCCAAAATTGTCCCCGCCGCGCCTGCACCAGTTAACTTCTTCAATCTGCAGCACTGATCATGTAGCACACGTTGTCCTGATCTGTTCCAGCAGCAGCTGTTTTGCACACGGAACAATTCTTCCTCCAGGCTCATGTGAAGGAGGAGAAGCCTGTGGTAGCAATGGTTGTAGCAAATGCGAAGGGGATGGATCGTGAGAAGCCCGGAAAGGTGATTGTGACCCACGAGTACAATCTTTGATTTCATGAGCAGGTGCAATACATGTCTCATACTCTTATTAAAATGGGCTTCATGGGAGGACCCACCAAGCTCAGCTTACAATTTCAAGTCTTCTCATCCCGTACCATTACTTTGCCCCAAATGGCAGGCAATTAGGTGCAAAAGTCTCTCCTTCTCGCCTTCGGGCCAATTGACTAGGGTGGAAGGATTGAGGAAGGTTGTGCAATGTCGGGTGTGAAATGACATGCAATTTTTCCTCCATATGCACAAATTGCATCTATAGAATAAGATGGCAATTCTAAGGTGCTCTCACATTTGGGCGTTGTTGAAAAATTCTGAATTTAGGACCAAGAATGGATATACAATCGATCCACAAGAGGTGTTTCATGCCAGTTAGATTGATCATCCACAAATCTAATGTTTAGATCTTGATTTAGATCAACTTTATGCACCTAACTAGTAAGATCATGATGGGAATTGATCAAAGTAATGGATGAGCAGCCTCACACATGTCAAAACCTATCACTGTACAGAAAGTCGAGAGAGAGTGAAGTAAATTACCTATGGACAACACAAATAGTGAAAATAACATGGATTTGTCACAAAATCAAGATCTCTCATCAAATTTAATATTCACAATAATGATCTATATATAGATCAAGTACATTTCAACTTGATATGTTGATTCAGCATGTTGTGGAAAATGCCACATCACTTCAGATCCACCAATCACTACTAGATAAGCACTCACCTCTTTGATTCCTAACTTGATGCCATTGCCTCACCATGATTTTACTTGATTTGAAGTAATTTTTGTAACTTTTAGGAACTTACAAAATCAACTCCCACGATAGGCTATTGACATTTTCCATATATGTACACACGTCGGAACAACCTCTCACACATGGGAACCAGCCACTATTCACATGAGAATGCTTGATCAACTAGTAAAATGGTGCCAAATGGCAATATCCTACTTGACTAGCATTTCTCTAGTGTCAAACAAGACTTTTTTCTATCTAACTAAAAATAAATGCATTAAATACTATCATCCACAGGTGGGAACAGGCTCCACACGTGCGGTATCAAGTTATGTACAAATAATCATAGATCAAAAGCTAGAATTTGACAATTTCAACATTCCTCCTCAAAATCTAGTTTGGCAAATCTGGAATAAATCTATCTACAACACCAAGTGCATATCTCAACTTCATAAATGAGTCCTTTTGGCAATGGTTTTGGAAATTGCAAGGCATCAGACGAAGCAAAATTCAATCTTGTGGATCTCTCAAGGATCAATAAATGTCACGCAAAAATAGTATTTGTGGTGAAGTGTTATTAATGTTGTTTATTGCGCAAATGAATGTAGTGATATTTGTAACCATGAGATCCCGCGAGAGGCATCTTGTTAATAGCTTGCTTTCTCCATGCAATTATCAAAAAACAACTACTATATTCTGATGTGACGTTTTTTATATCATTTTCTTAATAGTTCAAAGCATTGAATTCTTATCAGCCTACAAATCCATCTGCTATCTTAATTTAGATACACCCTATTTCTATTTTTTATTCTTTTGACAAACTCAATTGATGATATCTATATTAATTGGTTTATTGTTGTACGACTTCTTTGAAGCGCTGATTTTTTGCCAACTCATGAAACAACTGGCATTGAATTGACATTTTTGTCAATGTTATGCTACATGTGTGTGCACATGAGCATGCACATATTAATATAGATAAAGCTTTTAACTGGTCGATAAATGTGTAGTTATGAATGCAAGCTGTGCTTGACTCTTCACAGCGATTGATTTTGTGTTTTGTGACATATATAATTCATCAATAAGTTTTCACCAATAAGAACTGATCTCTATCTAATTATAATTTTGCAATTGTTTTTTTGTTTGCAGGAAATATCTTCCATATTGGATGATGAATTTTCAGAGATGCGTCCTGAAGATTACTTTTTTGATGATTTGTAATCGTTGTAATTAAGAATATTGAGAAATTGGGAAACTGAGATTCTAAGAAACTGAGAAACTGAGATCTTAAGAAACTGAGATTAACTGAGATTCTGAGAAACTGAGAAACATAGATTTTAAGATTTTCATCGTGAATGTTGTGAATAATGATCATGAATATTGTGAATACTGATCGTGAACATTGTGCCAAGTAAAATGGACAATGTCAATTAGTCCTAGTAGATTAAAGCAAATATCGAATTAAACAAGTTTATCATTATAGTCAATTCAATTGTCAAGTTTCAGTTATTTTCTTCTTAACTTGAGAAGCATAGTATCTTATCTTCTTTTACAACCACAATGACCAGCAATATTTGCACAAATGGCTATGGACCAAGAGACTATAGAGATCCTGAATTTTTTTTTGTTTATGAAGTCAATCATAACATTTTCAACGTCTTTTCATTTCTATCATATTCCATCAAACAACATTCGAACAAATGTTGTGCAATGCATTTTGTTAAGTTTAAGAGAAAATGATTGTGATACTACAATTTGGAAAGAACAGTACAAAAACAATCCAATTTTTAAAATCCAATATGAGCAAATCACATCATTCGAAACATACATAAAACTTATTACCAACAACGACAATCAATTGCCAATACAATGTGAGCTTTCGTTTGTTTTGGTTTTGCAAATGCATGAATTATACGTTAGTAGTATATCACTGTGACACCGATTCAGCAACAGCAATTCAAGAAATTGTGACATGCATCAATCCAATTGGAGCAAAAAAATCATCATTACACAAGCAAATATTGACAACAAAGCAAAAGTATATTCTTGAAAAGAATCAAGAACAACCATAGAACCGTGTATCTCATCAAACAACAAAAAATGAGAACAACCATAGAACCGCGTATCTCATCAAACAACAAAAAATGAAAGCAATACAAATGGACAGAAACAATGAAACAAAATCTACACTCTCTAGTAAATCAATTTCACTACTTGTAAGAAATGTCAGTTGTTAACAAATTTAAGCAAGTCCATCAAGACTCGCAACTATCAAACAACAACATTATTTAGTACTCGAGAAAGTACATAAAAACAAATGAATATCATCAACTATTAAACGAAGTGAAACACACTATAATGAATCCATTGAGCAATTTCAGTGAGCAAGAAATATTTGTTGAAGATTTCATACAAAAACATGGAGGAAATTTCAAAAAAATTGCAAAGTACAAAGAAAGAATCAACGATTCTTTTAAAACAAGATGCGTTTGTTTTGATAGAGAGATTAATCAATTACTTAGAAAAAATAAATCATTTGACAAAAAACAAATAACCGACAGCCATGTACAAAACATATGCAAATCTTGCAAAGCTACAATATCAAAAAAAATGTTGCCTGAATATGCATCACCAATGAAGTATTCCACCAATAAGGCATTGACCAAAGTAAATAAACTCAATGACTTAGAAGAACGCTTAGTATCACCAAGGATTGCATTCTCACAATTAAGAGATCTCTCATTTGAAGGACAACTAGGCATTATCCACAATTTTACAACTGCCCAAAAAATGATTATGAAAATTGTTACAAAGCAATCGCTCCATGTGAGAGCCAAAATCCAATAGAATTGTATCAAGATACTTGCAGTGAAGAATTAAACTTTCCAACATTGTTTTATGGCCACAAAAGAAAGATGGTGATGAGCAACTAGCTCCCATAACAAAAAATTGCTGAAAGGGAAGTCTTACATTACAAACACAAAATTTTCCAGCACATATCCAGCATCTTCTACAAAACAATCAAAATATTGATACATCAAACACTATCAATATTGATACGCTTGCGAAAACGTGCAGTGAAATACCAGCCAACATTGAGTGCAGTAATTGTTTCTCAAGACACAAACATAGAGTAAATATTGCATTCAAAAATAGGATATCAAGACTTTCCAAACATTCGAACGTCTCCATATTACAAACAACACCTTAAACCAAACGTGTTTGCAATGATGCATCAACTCGGCTAAAATGTCTGTTAAAAACTTACAACAAACTACTATCCAAATTTTAAAACTACAAAATAATTTATCACAACAATATAAAAAACACTTTAAAATAATCCTAAAATTTTAGGATTCATGTTATTATGACATGGCAAGGCCTTTGGGGTAAAATACCACATCGTTTTTGTTTTCTTACGTAATAGATTGTTGGTGACTATTCTCTCCATTTTTCTGTCTCATTAAAAAGTAAAATAGTCATATATTTCTTTTTATTTGTGCTGATTTTGCCTATGTGTCAGGTGTTAGGCCCGCACTTGCCACGTGGTAGTGTCAGATTGTTTTAATTTTTTTAGTTTTAATTCTGCCTGCGCTTGCCACATGGCAACGTCGGATTGGTCTAAAAAAGGTCCAACAATCCATTACACAACAATTCGGAAGGGAATGGGCTAGGCCTAAAAAAATTCCGGAGGGGCCGAGCCTAAAAAATTTTGGAAAGCTGAACCGGGCATTATGGCCTGTGCCCGACTGGCCCATTCCATAGTACAATATGTGCATTTAAACATCCATCATTAGTCAATAACAAGCTATGCACCTTGTGGAAGGTTGTTATTGGTTGTCCACCCACATATGGCTAAAAGCATGGAGTGGTGGTACAAAAAAAGAATCCATTTTTCATTGTACCTTTTGGTAGTACATTTCAAATTTTGGCGATTTTATTACTCATAATTTGTATTGAGTCCACATTAAAAATGACATAACTTTTTAGTGGTAAGTCCAATTTTAGCACAGTCTAGTGCATTAGAAAGCGCTTGAGGAGCGCTTTCCAATTATCATTAGATGACATACTTCCGAGCTACGGTTAAAAAGTTATGGCAAGTCAAAAGTATGGGGATTTTATTGATCATAATTTTTTGTGTCCACATTAAAAATGACAGAACTTTTTAGTGGTAATTCCAATTTTAGCGGAGTTTGATGCGTTAGGAAGCGCTTGACAAGTTCTTTCCAATGATATGTTACATGACATACTTTCAACATACAATTGCAAAGTTATGACAAAAGTGCTTTCAAATGTACTAGTTAAAAATAGTGTATAATAATACAAAAGTGCATTTCTACCCATAAAAGGTAGTGTCCTTGAAAGTCCATGTTGTACCACCAAACCATGCTTTTACCCATATGCACATTCCTTCAAAATTTCATGCGTTGTAAGTTGTGTGAAAACCTTTTATTGGATATCCACGTTAGAATTGTGCTAACAAGGGTTACAAAAAATTATTGTTCTAAATTTACATGAACATTTTGCCTTTGGAGGTGCCTCTTGTTGGTTTCACACGTGTGGATTGTCCACAACATGTACTTGTGATCTCCTAAGGTGTGTAGATACACCAAGATCAAGACTAGATTGAGATTCAAGATCAATCTTAGATCCTATGGCAAAAACACACTACTACATGCATTCAATCACTTCCAACTCTCACTCACACATGTGCGAAGTGTTGCAAAAGTAATCTAAGTAAAAACAAGCTCCTCTTCTCGGGTAGAGAGAGAAAATCATCAATAGCTTTCGGGTAGAGAGAGAAAGCTAGAAAATCACTTACACTCAAAATCCACTCAATCTCAAAATCAATTAGATCCAAATGAGGAGTACAATAATACTAGTAGATCCATGAGCTACCACTATGCTTAACTATGATTGGACCACACTTTGCCACCTCTTAATCCTATTGGACCATTGATCCATGCACCTCTAAATTCTATTGGACCATTTTCAAGCAAACCTCAAATTCTATTGGACCACTCATGGTTCCACCTCTAAATCCTATTGGACCTCTTAAACTTCATCAAACAAAGGCATTACACTTGTCTACACTCTAATTGGCATGAGTTTGGCCTCCTACTCTTTTTTGGCTCAATAGTGGCATTACAAGTGGAAATGGATAATTTGCCATCTATGCCAAATTTGACACTATCAACATCCTACACCTAAATGCTTGACTATGAAATTCTATGAGACCCCTATATCAAACATTTTGATTTACTTTACAATTCTCCACATGTGGGAACATCCTCCACACATGTGAGATTCACTTACAAACTTCTATCATAAAAAATACCAAGCTAGATTTTTGCCAATTTCTCACACTCCTCCTCGAAAAATAGCTTGGAAAGGTACTAGATCACTTGAGAAGTTAGTAAATCTTTTTGAGTGGATCCTTTGGTATGCAGAAGAAGTGAAGATCAGCCAAGGGATCCATCATAGTAGCACCCTCACCATATCCATGATAAGATCTCTTTGGTAGAGATCTCTTGCCAATGCCTTTGAAGAGTGCTCCACCAATATGCCACTATGATCATGGGCTTCCTCCATGCTTGATGAGGATCTTTGCTTTGAAAGTTCCAGTTGCATGACAGATGCACCATAAACAAAGAAATATGAGGCTTCCAAGCCTCGTAAGGATCATGGAGATCAAGATCATAAGATGTGAAACAAGATTATTATCAAGATTATGCTTTCTAGCTTGACTAGTCCACATACAATGAACTATATCCATGATGGATCTAATCTTGATATCAAAGACTACCTTGATCTTTTTTAGGCTAGTTAGTCTCTCAAGGATGTAAGTGTCCACTTTGGATGCTTCACTTAATCTCAAGAGGAGTTTACAATTTGCCTCAAAACATGTGAAAACATGATTTTCAAAAAAGTGAGTACCGAGCTCAATCTTGTTCTTACTAGAACCAAGAGCATACTTTTGACAATACAATATCTTGCTTTCAAAAAGTATTGGAAACATATCTAAGTCAATAATGACAAGAAACATGTCCATACCATAAGCATCATACAAAACTAGTATAGCTTTTCTTGAACTTTGAGATCCAAAAAATTCAATGAAGCAAGATAGCATTTCAAGCAAAGGAAGAGAAGCATATATGAATGTGTTGTAGTAGAAACAACATGAAAGATGCCCCTCTTTGCCATGTAAGGTGAGCCATAAAGACTCAACCATGCATCTTGAAGATCTTCTTGAAATCATATGAAGAAGAAACTCCTCACACCTTGGCCCCATCATAACTTGAATACCTTCAAAAAAGATAACTTGTGATGCTTCTTGAGAAACCTTGATCTCGGCCACTTCCAATATTGAATCTTCATGCAACATAACATCTCTATTCACAATCACTTTTGAAATAGAGAGTGTAAAGACACTAAAGGCCTCCTTGATGGATGAGTATCCAATCATGATCCATGAGCTTGGATCATCCTCCTTCCTTGTTTCCAAGGGAACATGTGCAAAGCAATCACTACCAAGTTCACTAAGGTGATCAACCTTAGGCTTCATCTTGAATAAAACTTCATATGGTGCTATTCCTTCAAGAGCTCCAATACTCCTCAAAGCTTTGATCTTCAATGAGAATTTCTTCTCAACATATGCTTTGAATAATAAGAAATAATCATACGCGATAATACTTGAAGAGAGAAGATATGTGCATCTTGTGTGATCATCCTCCTTTGAAATATTGGACATATAAAAAAAATCAAGAGATCCATCCTTCTTGATCACACAATTGTCAATATTCAAATTGACATCAAAGCCACTATCAAGAAGTTGGCCAACACTTAAGATGTTCTTTGTAAGCTTTGGGACAAAAAGAACACTGCTGAGAAAGAGATCTTTAGAAGATGCAAGCTTCAAGGGAATAATCTCTACTCCTTTAATATTGCACTCATGCTTACTTGCAATGTATATGGTCTTCTTGACTCCATCATAAGGCATAATAGATGAAAAAAAATTCTTGGAGCCACACATATGTGAAGATGCTCCATGATCAATATACCATGAGTCATCCTTGTTGAAGGTGGAAGAGGAGAAGCTTGATGCCATAAGAGAGCCTTCTTCATCACTTGCAATATAGTCTTCTTTCTCATTGATGATGCTAGCTTGATTGAGTTGATTCTTCTTCTTGAAGCATTTGGTGGCATAATAGCCTTTATTGCCACAATAAAAGCACTTGATCTTCTTCTTCTTGAGATTTGAAGTAGAAGCATGAGAGGTATCCTCCTCCTCCTCTCCATCTTGGTCTTTAGCTTTGTCATTAGAGAAGTGATGGTGTTGCTTCCTACTCCTCTCTTTGTGCTTGGCAAATAGAGCTTTTCCATCATCATGATTGAGTGATAGCTTGTCCATCCTCAAGAGTTTGTACTCTTGTCTTGATTCTTCATAAATAAGCACACTTTGAAGGGCCTCCAAACTTGGTAGCTCCTCCTTAATGGCATAGGATTGGACAAGGTTGTCATATTCATCACTCAAGCCATTGAGAATGAATTGGACTAGCTCACTTTGATTGATTGAGTCACCAATACATGCAAGATCCCTATGAATATACTTGACTCTCAAAACATAATTAGATGCACTCTAATCACTCTTTTGACTACTTTGGAAGATTTGATTTCTAAGAGTGAGGAGCCTAGAGGTGTTCTTAGCCTCATAGATGGACTTCAGACAATCCCAAGCTTCCTTGGATGTAGAACAATCACCAATCTCCCTCAATATCTCATTAGAGACATTCATCTTAATGTAATGGAGAGCAATCCTAGCTCTCTTCTTGTATTTTTGTACTTCTTGAAAGACTTGAGGCTCCTCCTCAATCCCAAGTACAATGTCCATCACATCTTGGAGTATCAAGATGGACTCCATCCTCAACTTCCATATTGAATAATTGGAACAAGTATGAACTCATTGAAGTCATGTAAAGTGGAGATAAATAAAAGTGATGAAAAAAAATGTTGTTTCTCTCTCCTATAGGATCCAATAATGGTGTGCTACCATCTCCTATGCAAGATCTTGCAACAAACTGTGAGATGATTCTCACTAGCTATCTCAATCTCTCCAAAACTAGATCGACTTCACATCAAATGGAGTATGGGCAACGTTAGGATCAAACACTCTTAGCACGTGTGAAATACACTAAGAAACCAAATTTGACTCAAATACAATGATATTGCCATGAAACAGAATGGCTAAGATCTCAAAACAGTGCCTAGATCACATACAGACGAGATTGGTAAGCATTCAACTGTGATTTTGGATCAAACAAGCAATCTCTTGACCAAACCAAATGTTTCCACTCAAAACTAGGTGCCCTACCTAACCCTATTCAAAAGCTTATAACTTTTAATTGGCACAACCAAATGGAATGATACTGACTGCATCAAAAACTAGACAAAAATAGCTTCAAAACAAGCTATCTAGCAAGATTTTTGGTTCAAACATGAAAGAGAACTCCCAAACTGAAATTGGTTGTTCCTCACACGTGTCTGAGCACCTGAATTCGTATAGTACCAGGTCAGAACCAATCAATGCCCTACTGATCTCTTTTGATCCAAAATTGGACAAGATAGCTATGAAAATGGATCTTGACAATTTCTAGCTCAAGATTGATGAATAGTTTTCACTTAAATGGATCAAAATGCATGGTAGCCTTAGGTAGGCTCTGATACCATGTTGATTTCATATGTGTGGATTGTCCACAACATGTACTTGTGATCTCCTAAGGTGTGTAGATGCACCAAGATCAAGACTAGATTGAGATTCAAGATCAATCTTAGATCCTATGGCAAAAACACAGTACTACATGCATTCAATCATTTCCAACTCTCACTCACACATATGGGAAGTGTTCCAAAAGTAATCTAAGTAAAAACAAAGCTGCTCTCCTCCAGTAGAGAGAGAAAGCTAGAAAATCACTTACACTCAAAATCCACTCAATCTCAAAATCAATTAGATCCAAATGAGGAGTACAATGATACAAGTATATCCATGAGCTACCACTGTGCTTAACTATGATTGGACCACACTTTGCCACCTCTTAATCCTATTGGACCATTGATCCATGCACCTCTAAATTCTATTGGACCATTTTCAAGCAAACCTCAAATTCTATTGGACCACTCATGGTTCCACCTCTAAATCCTATTGGACCTCTTAAACTTCATCATACAAAAGCATTACACTTGTCTAAACTCTAATTGGCATGAGTTTGGCCTCCTACTCTTTTTTGGCTCAATAGTGGCATTACAAGTGGAAATGGATAATTTGCCATCTATGCCAAATTTGACCCTATCAACATCGTACACCTAAATGCTTGACTATGAAATTATATGAGACCCCTATATCAAACATTTTGATTCACTTTACAATTCTCCACACGTGGGAACATCCTCCACACATGTGAGATTCACTTACAAACTTCTATCATAAAAAATACCAAGCTAGATTTTTGCCAATTTCTCACACTCCAAAATACAAAACATAAGCTAGCACTTGCATTAAGTGTCAATGATTAAGTACATTTGAAATAAAAGTCTTCTAGTTGAAGGTTGTCTCGATTATTACCCGCCTGCCCCTCACAAAAAACATAACTTGAAATTCACAATTGTATGCAATAGGCATCTTCTAATTTATTTAGTGCCTATCTTGAAGCTTGAGATGAACTAGCAATGGTGGTGTGCAAAATCTAAGGTTTACGTGTTCACTACACCCTTCTTGAAAGAATATCCATCACATGGTACAAGGCACATACACTATGAAATTTAAACTTTAAACATTAAATCGAACATAACAAGAGGATTGATGAGAATCACAATAGATCTGTAGTCTTCAATTAGCAAAAAAAAACTCATCAATTTATCATTGTCTTAGGTGCCTATTGAGTTTAATATTGCGGTTGTTTTAGATCTGATTGTAGTAAGGTACACTATGAATGCGATGGATGGCATTGTTTCAACTACTTGGTAGATGCTACCCACCATCATCAATTATGTTCTCATTACTGTCCTTCAACCATTGTACCTAAGTACGATGTAGTGTACATCTCAACCCCTTGTGCCAATAATATTTCTTGCCTTTTTTCTCTCTCGTCTTGAATATTTTTTTTCTTTGCCACTCATATTTCCATGCTTTTCATACAAATCACTGAAATCCATGACATTCTCATTAGCCTATTGCAAAATTCTGCAATTTTGTAAAGCAATGCCTCCAAATGTCCTTCTGTAGCACCCACACAAAAAATTATACGACATATTACAATATTTTTTAACCAAGTTTGTGGGTTTTTATTAAATCCCGAAAATTCGGCCCCTCATTCCATTGTACATTCTTGCTCTCCCTCTCTCTCTCTCTCTCTCTCTCTCTCTCTCTCTCTCTCTCTCTCTCTCTCTCTCTCTCTCTCTCTCTCTCTCTCTCTCTCTCTCTCTCTCTCTCTCTCTTTCTCTCTCTCTCTCTCTTGCACACACACACACACACACACACACACACACAATTATAAGTGTGAGAAAGAGGGGAATAGCTAGAATTCTTCGGTAACTTGGAGAGTAAGCCACTTCTAGAATTCATCATGAAAGGACAAGTGGCTTGAGATAGAAGGTTGTAGAAGACCTAATTTTGGGCATCTTGAAAAAACAAAAAAAGGAGTCTAACTAGTCACGTTAGGGCACTTTTTGGATTCAGAGAGGGCCCTTTTCTTTCCTAAACAAGTTTGCTAATCATAATAGTTTTTTTGCTAATCAGTCCTATGTGACACCTGTACCTTGGGTTACCACATAGGGTGATCAAGAGTTAAGAGTTGAATGTAGTCCCATTTCTGTTGGAGTACATGATTACTTTGTAGGGCAAAACTAGAACTAAGAGTACTTTGTTGACTTTTAACTCAAATGGGACTATAGGAATGACATAAAGCTAAAGGTATCATTAAATTTCAAATTTTATATTTCAAATGTATATTATTTCAATTGTAGGCTTCAAACACATCTATGTCACCTTCACTTTTCCAAAATACCAAACATGTTTATTTTACTTTTCAAACATCAAACATTTCTATTTCACTTTTCAAACATCAAACATGTGTACTTCACTCTTCACTTTTCATAAAATAAACATCTAGCCATTGGATTGCTTCAGTATTTTCCATATGATTTGTGTTGATAGTCAACCCTCAAATTCTTGATGAGAATGGCAACCAAGTATCATATGCATGTAAACTAAGATCTATAATATCTTACGACCATGGCTGCATGGGTATAGACATGACATGAACTCTTGGAGGTTAGAAAATAGATGAAATACTGATCTTTGGATAGTTACTGGTGATTTGTATCCACCGAATCCAAATTTACATAGTTTAGTAAGATTTTGTTAAAGATGGAAATCAAGGGCATTTATGACAATAGAAAATTTTAAAATTCTTTGGAAAAAATACAAAAACAAGGTCTATAATGACATGCAATTTTTCCTCCATATGCACAAATTGCATCTATAGAAGAAGATGGCAATTCTATGGTGCTCTCACATTTGATCATTGTTGAAAAATTCTGAATTTAGGACCAAGAATGGATCTACAATCGATTTACAAGAGGTGTTGGATGCTAGTTAGATTGATCATCCACAAATCTAATGTTTAGATCTTGATCTAGATCAATTTTATGCGCTTAACTAGTAACAACATGATGTAAATTGATCAAACTAATGGATGAGCAGCCTCACACATGTCAAAGCCTATCTCTGTACAAAAAGTGGACAAAGAGTAAAGTAAATTACCTATGGATAGCATTCATTGCAAAAGATCATAGCACAAATAGTGAAAATAACATGGATTTGCCACAAAATCAAGATCTCTCATCAAATTTAATATTCACAATAATGATCTATTTATAGATCAAGTACATTTCAACTTGATATGTTGATTCAGCATGTTGTGGGAAATGCCACATCACTTCAGATCCACAAATCACTACTAGATAAGCACCCACCTCTTTGTTTTCTAACTTGATGCCATTGCCTCACCATGATTTTCTTTGATTTGAAGTAATTTTTGTAACTTTTAGGAACTTACAAAATAAACTCCCATGATAAGCTATTGACATTTTCCATATATGTACACACGTGAGAACAACCTCTCACACATGGGAACCAGCAACTAATCACATGGGAATGCTTGATCAAATAGTAAAATGGTGCCAAATGGCAATATCCTACTTGACTAGCGTTTCACTAGTGTCAATCAAGCTTTTTCTATCTAACTAAAAATAAATGCATTTAATACTATCATCCACATGTGGGAATAGTCTCCACACATGTGGTTTCAAGGTATGTACAAATAATCATAGATCAAAAGCTAGAATTTGACAATTTCAACATTCTTCCTCAAAATCTAGCTTCGCAAATCTAGAATAAATATATCTACAACACCAAGTGCATATCTCAACTTCATAAATGAGTCCTTTGGCAAAAGTTCAATCAAAATATCAGCAACACATTCAAATGATGATACATGAAGAAGCTTGATCTCCTTGGCTTGCACCTTCTCATTTACAATATGGTGTGCAATCTCGATATGCTTAGTTCAAGCATGGAAGATAGGATTGGTTGCAAGTTGTTGAGAGGCTTGATTATCACAATAAATGCATGGAATCTCCTTGGCCTTGGAAATTCTTTTATCCAAAAAAGGATAGTAGTACATGGCCTATTTTTTTCAGGTTAAAGAACATGTGACATGTCCAATCATTATATACTTGGATAACAATAATTGATCTAGAAACTATAAGACAGCAAACGTTTAGTCATGGAAAATAACTCCAACCCAAAATGTGTAAGCCTTGTATTTCAAAGTTGTTTTAGTCAGTTACTGAGATTCTGATGTAAATTTTATATCTTCCTAACATGCCTATTATGACACAAACTTTATACAGACTTGGCATGATGTGGCCATACTTGGCATGATGTCGTTCATGGTTGATGACTACCCATGGACCATGAATGTCACAATGACCTAATGTATCCAATCTCTACCCTCAAATTGTATAAAGCACAATTGGAAAAGGTGCATGGCAAATGAATCATTAGAGCATAATACTTTTAAAATGTAGGAAAAAAATATCAGATAAGCAAAAAAAATGAATGTAAAATCATATCATCTTTGAGTACTTTATTCAATGGATAGGTCACTCAGAAGAATATATTATTTAGGAGATATTTGAAAGTCTCAAAAAATGTTCATAAGTGGAGAATTATGTTGAGATCTTAATTAAGAAGCTCTACCCACAAGTCAAGGGACCTTAGGCAATAGTCATTATAGTCGAATGTCATTGTATATGGTGTTTTAGGGATTTGACTGATCAAAGCAAAAGTCGACTTACGATATTTGACTTCAGAAATGAAATCAAAGTGTGGGATAATTAAGAATACAAGATAGGGGGTGATTTTCCATTCCTATTTCACAATCTGTCTTTGTTTTAAGTGTAAAGGACTGTTTTGCACCTCCAGGCTCCTGCCAATCTTTTTTGTTTGCTCAAATTTTTCATGGAATAGCTCTTCAATCAATCTGACTTCCTAAGTTCTAGTGTCATAGTTACATGATATTAACCTTTTTACTTTGCATGACAACCTCATTACTTGTTACTTAAGGTTTAAAGAGTGTTGTGCAAGACTATTGTGTGTCAATGAATAGCTCAAAAATGTCTTGACTTGGTAGTTTATTTTAAGCTTCAATGTAGGCTTTCATTTATTTTAAGTTTTATGTCTGACAATTCTATGATTATTGACTTTATTTTTTGACTCTATGGCAATGGTGTTGTCCTAAAAGATTATTTTAGTTATTGATATCACCCACGAGTTGGAGAAAGTAATAGACCATGTCTATTATTTAGATAAAGTTAAAGAAACTTAAGGTTTCCACTTGCAAAGCATCATTAGCTTACGTGCCGCAAATCGCAATATATCGCAAATGCAACCGCATCGTGACATATATGAGCGAGGACAACGAAGTCTCATAGACCGTAGATCGCAATAAATTGTAGACCGCAACTTCCAGCAAATAGATGAAGGCAATAGTAGGGAACCGCAAGTCAATTCCTAGGGTCCACAAACGACGACCAAAGGCCAACCACAATGATCTCAGCTATAGTTGTAAAAGCACGACCCTGGAGTCGGCACACTTTACGACCCACAATCAACTAAGTACCAAGGCAACAAACTGACACCACAGATGAAGCTGACAACAAACTAAATGCCACGACGTGGTAGGTTTAGTAGTTCTTATGATCATTCACTTACATTAAAGACCACCTCATTCCTCTGTTCATATGATGACTCTTGAGAGAGCAATAAGCGAGATCAAGGAAGAAATGAAAGCACGAGAGCACTATGATGACAGACAAGAATCTGATCAAGCTCTATACAGCAGTAAGGATCAATGCAGAAAGAGACCTCATTTTTAAGAGGGAGTCATTCCAAAGATCAGATCGCAACCAATAGAGACAGACCGACAAAGAAGGAAAATCGAAGGCACCTATTCAACACAGACCGCAAGGTGGTGAAAAGAAATCTTGTGCTAGATGCAGACACGACGGACATACCATCGACACATGTTGGTTAAATCCAAACATCCAATGTGTGCATTGTCAGAAAAAGAGTCACTCCACACTGCTATCAAAACCCAAGAAACTAGAGACACTAAACAGGAAGGAGCCCTCTGATAGCTCGTCTTGTGTAGAGAAACCGGAATCCTCAAGGACAGCTCTGAGGAGAGAGCAAAAATTAATCCATCTGTCTACTTATGCACATATGTGTGTGTTACTTTGCAAACCGACATTCAAGAAGTTGTTCTTGATTCAAGTGCTACGTCACATTTTGTAACAACAAGACACATGATAGCTGACTTTCAACAAACGGATTCATCCAGATACATCACACTGGGAGATGGATCGCAACATCAAGTGAATGGAACTAGCGCATTATGGCTACACACCAATGGTATAGATAAAAGACTTGATGATGTCTTATATATACCTAGGTTGCAACATGACCTTCTATCTATAGCAAGGATAATAGATGTCTGGATGTGTGTGATACTCACAGATGAAATATGCAATGTGACTGATGCCAGCACCAGCACTCTCATCATACAAGGCAGATGCAAGGGCAACCTATATCATCTGAAGATACACCTACCGATACAACAAGCTCATCAAACCCATGAGTCAGTTGACTTCCTATGGCATACAAGACTATGTCACATGAACCCAATGGCGCTATACAAGGCAAGTTAGAATGGTACATTCACAAGGGTAAGTGTTAAAGATGCAAATCCCATACCCTGTGATGCATGCAACAAAGGTAAGAAATCACGAACACCCTTCACCAAGGATTCGTTCAAAGCAACAGAGCTCCTAGAACTAATACACTTAGACATCTGTGAACCTTTTGATGTGCTCTCTATGAGAGGCTCACAAAACCACATCACCTTCATCGATGACTTCAGCAAGTTTGTTGCCATATATTTTATTCACAACAAGTACGAAGCTCTTAATAAGTTTATAGAATATGTAAACTGGACTAAAAAATGGACTGAAAGAAAAGTCAAACAGATTCAACTGACAAAGGGGGAGAATACATCTCTAACCACTTTGCTGATTTCTACAACAGTCGTGATATCCTTCATAGGAAGACTGCAGCCTATACACCACAACATAGTGGTGTAGCAGAAAGAAATAATAGAACTCTCATGGAAGCAACAAGGTGCATGATGGCCTACTCAAAGACATCAAGATCATTATGGGCTAAAGTAGTAGCTACGGCCACTTATCTACAGAACAGGATAGGCAAATCAGACGTTCCTCACATCATGCCACATGAGGTATGGTGGGGCAGTAAACCCAATCTAGCTCATGTACGTATCTTTAGTTGTATAGCATATTTGTGCATTCTTGACAAGATCCGCAAGAAGCTTGATGAAAAGGTCGAACAAGGATACTTTGTAGGATACAGTACACACTCATCATATTATAGGATCTATCTAGACTAGTCAAACTAAAACCATTAGAGATGTGAAGTCAGATGAAACAAGAACGATGGCCAACTAAGATTCAGTGAGCTATGAATTTTAGGCAAGCAATACTACAACCTACCGACATCGACAAAGGGAGCATACTCTAACAATCAGGAACATGAAGATATTCAAATTTTAGACAGACTGAGTGACAGTTCAGATGATGAACAACCCAACATACAGCTTGTGGCCAAAACACCTGCGACGCACGAGAAATTTACTATTAGCAGAAGAGACAAAGGCAAGGCAATTGTCGCACTTACGGGACCACCAAGGAGATCCAACAAAGAGAGAAGGGGACTTGTCAGGTATACACCAGACAATTCTACCTCAACTAAAGAAGAGTTCTACGAATTTGGTGGTGAACTGCAAACATATGAAGAGGCTATCAACAACCCAGAGAAAGAGAATTGGATTAAGGCCATGTAAGACGAAATGACCTCCATGAAACAGATTGAGGTGTGGAACCTTGAGCCCTTACCAGCAGACAAGAAAACTGTCAAATGCAAGTGGGCTATGTATCAAAATACAAAGCCAGACTGGTTGCCAAAAGTACGGTGGGGAGTGCACTGATATCTTTTTCCCAGTAGTCAAACATACTTCACTATGCATATTGTTCGCATATGGAACAACCTATAGTCTTAAGATCCATATCGTAGATGAGAAGACAACATTTTTGCATGGAGATCTAAAGGAAGAAATCTACGTGGACCAACCACTAGGATTCACCTACAATACATTTCTTAGCTATGCTTGTAAGATGCGCAAGAGCATGTACGAACTAAAGCAGTCTGCCATGCAATGGCATAAGAAAAAGGATCACATGCTTAGATCCTTGGGCTTCCAACCTTTAAGAGCTGATTACAATGTCTATGTGAAGATAATTGATGGTAAAATCATTATCATTGCAGTCTGGGTTGATGATACACTGATTCTGTCAAGAAAGGACATTGTTATTGCACAAGTAAAGGAGGATATCTCCAAACACTTTGAGATATCAGATCTAGGTGAAGCAAAATGCTACCTAGGTTTACCAATTGAAAGAGAACTTGAAGGTGGAAAATTATTTCTGCACTAGTCAAGATACATCCACAAGATAATTGATGATTTCCAGATGATAGATTGCAAGGGAATGAATACCCCTGATGGTTCTTGGCACAATGTTGACTAATGAAGATTGTCCGCAAAATGATAAAGAGCAGGAATCCATGCTACAAAAATCTTATAGAAGGCTTATAGGTTCATTAACGTATTTGGCAGACAACACATGGCCATAAATCACTTATGCAATATTCAGAATGAGCTAGTTCAACATTAATCCAGGACCCACACACTGGAAGATTGCGAAAAGGACTTTGCAATACCTAAAACAAACAAAAGACTATGGTCTTTATTTTTCTCAAGATGTAGGATTTCAGATCAAGTCCTGCAGCGATGCGAGATGGGCATCCATAAAGGACGACTCCAAGAGCGTGTTAAGAGGATGCACCATAGCAACTAATGTCATTGTTCTCTAGATCAGTAGGAGACAGACAATAGTTGCACAGTCATATTGTGAAGAATAATATGTTGTAGTGGTCAAAATGGCCAATGAGCTTACATGTGATGGCTCAGGCAGTTCCTCGACGGACTAGGAGAGAAAAGTGACAAATTACTAAGTTTGCATATGGACAATACATCCGCTATACATCTAACAAAGGATCCCATGTTTCATTCTAGAATGAAACACATTGCTATCAAATATCATCAAATAAGGGATCTAGTTCAGAAAGGACAACTAAGAATCGAGTTCGTTCCAACCAGATAGATGGTGGCTGATATTCTTACAAAGCCTCTTGACAAGGAGTCATAAAGCATACAAGTCTAGGAGTCATAAAGCTACCATGTTTTAAGAGAGAGCTGAAGAAACTTAAGGTTTTCACCTGCAAAGCATTGTTAGCTTACAAACCGCAAATTGCAATCCATTGTAACCTCAACCGCATCATGACATATACGAGGGACGATGACGAAGTCTCACAAACCGTATATTGCAATAAACCGCAAGCTGCAACTTCGAGCAAACAAACAAAGACGATCATAGGGAACCGTAAGTCAACTCCCAGGGTCCACGAATGACGATCAAATGCCAACCGCAATGATCTCATCTACGATTGTAAAAGAATGGCCCTAGAGTCGACACAAACAGACAAGTCTGAGTCATTGGATGTTGAATGTGAGGATGAAAGCTGTTCACTAGTAAGTGAGATGAGCTGAATCAATCAAACCTCTAAGGGTAGAGATAGAGTGAAATAGATAGAAGTATTTGCTAGTAAGCATTCCTCATATATTCCATCAATAAGAGACAAAGTTTCTCTTGCAATAATGCACTGTGCAGAATGTTGAAAATGAAAAATCATATATCTTGACTTTAGGCTTGTAAGAAAGTTTTTTCTATGTGAGTTTGTTGTTTCATATTGTATATGCCAAATTTGGCCTAGAAAAAACTCGAGCTACATGGGTTCTTCAATTCGAGTTGGTAGTATACAACTTGCATATAGAATGTAGACTTAGAAATGTCAATAATATGCTTGTAGAAACTCGTGGCATATCACATGCAATGGTTGTAAGTGATCCATAGTGACATGCAAGGCATGCACAAAGTGAATCGGACACATACATGATGATTTGTACAATTCTAGTTGAAAATATGAGACTTGGTAAACGTAGGTAGAAATGCATGCATGAGAAGTGACAAATGTCAGTAATACTCTAGTTTTCACTTATAGATGTGGATGGAAGTTGGATGGATGTGGTTCTAGCTCGAGCTACCTCAAACTCTATAAATATGTGTAGACATTCTCATAATTTTTTATGAAGAACCAAGCTTTGAAGCTATTCCATGTTATTTTGGATCTACACTATCATTTGCTTGAATATTGCTCTCTCTTTCTCTCTCTAACTCGAGTAGAGATTTATGTATATGCATTAAATTCTTGTACTTTTTCTCTCTTGTCTTTCAAAGCTACCATTCTTTGATTATTAGCATGCTAGATTGTTATTTAGCCATAAAATTCTGTACTAGATCTTGGCATTCAATCTAGAATCATTTTATGTGCTAATCATAAAGCTAAATAAGATCATTCATACTTGAGGATCATTCCCCACACATGTGAGCTTGCTGGAAATTTTGTCATGGTATCAGAGCCAAATTAAACTTTGCATGTTATTATCTCTTATTGTTCAAGAATTTGTGAGCCAATTCAAGCAAAAAAGCAGTTTATCACTTTTCTTTACCTTTCTTGAAAAGTGTTTGGATCAAATAGGATAGAAACTAGATTTTCAGATCAGAATTAACATTGTACGAAATTCTGGAATTTCGCACGTGTGAAAATCAAAGATTTTCAGACCACTTTAATTCCTTGATATTTGGTCCAAAGATATTGATGTTATAGCTTGATGGAAAGCTTATGAAGTGTACTTTCCATTGCAATTGATCCCAAATCAATCTGATGTGTTTATCAAGAGTTATAAGCTCTTAAAGAGGGTAGAGAGAGGTCCAAAATCTGAGTGACCACTTTTTGATTTGATTCAATCTTGCTTGATTTATAATCCATTGGTTTGAGTATTTAACACAAGAAATCGAAGATCAAGACGAAGTTTGATGTTATTGAACACTTTTGAGCCTTCTTTGAATCATTAGTGTTTTCTTTTGTAGCATCTAACACGTGCCAAAAGTAGAATCCAAACTTGTCTATGTTCCTCAATCCATTTTGAGAGACTGATCTAGATTATCTTGTTTTGTGGAATATTTGAGATCTATCTCAAATCCAGTTGCAGGTTTTTTACATAGGAATGGTAGCACACCCTTGAAAATATCTATAGTGAAAGAGAGTAGCAACATCAAGTCGGATTGGAACAAGCTCAAACATATAATTGTCCAATATCAAGAAGTCCTCACAATATGGCACTTGTAGGAGGATATCTCTTAGAACCAAGTGAAAGACTAAGTACCTCCAATTACTCAATATGGAAGGTTAGGATGGAGTCAGTTCTTATACTCCAGGATGTTATGGACATAGTACTTGGTATTGAGGAGGAGCCTCAAGCACAACTTGAAATACCGAAGTATAGAAAGAGAGCTATAATGGCTCTACACTTCATTAAAATGAATGTCTCTAATGAGATTCTAAGAGAAATAGGATCTTGCACCACTTCTAAAGAAGCTTGGGATGCACTTAAGTCCATCTATGAAGCTAAGAACACTTCCAGAATACTCACTCTTAGAAATCAAAATTTTCAAAGTTTTCAAAAAAGTGAGGAGGTTTTGAGAGTAAATGATCTTCATAGGGAGCTTGCTTGTGTTGGTGTCACAATCAATCAAGATGGGCTAGTACAAGTCATTTTAAATGGCTTAAAAGAACACTATGATAATCTTGTTCAATCCTTTGCCATAAAGAAGGAGTTGCCCAATTTGACTCTTCAAGGAATTCTCATCTCTGAAGAAACTAGAAAAAGTTACAAACTTTATAGGAGGAACAAACTCAAACATATTGGAAGTGACACAGTTCTCTTTGTCAAGGACAAGCATAAAGGAAGGAACAAGAACCAGTTTTTTCAAGTTTTCAACAAAGACAAAGCCAAGGACAGAGACAAAGATGGTGAAGAGGATGACTCAACTCATCCTTCTACTTCCAAGACCAAGAAGAAGAAAGTAACGTGTTTCTTTTGTGGCAAGAAGGGGCACTATGCCTCTAATTGCTTCAAAAAGAAAAATCAACTGAAACAAGCAAATCTCTCTAATGAGAAAGAAGAAGATTTTATTGCAAGTGATGGAAAAGGGTCACTCATGGTGTCAAGCTTTTCTTCAACACCCTTAAAGAAAGATGGAGCATGGTACATCGATAGTGGACCTCTTCACATATGTGTTGTTCAAAGGACTCTTTTGACTCTAGTGTACCTTATAAAGGACTTAAAAGATCTATTTATACTGCAAATGATCATGAATGCTCTATTGAATGAATTGGCTGTGAAAAATACAGATCCTAAGTGGATCTAAACTCCAAGATCATTGGCTTGAATGCTTGCACTCCAAACTACATAAGCTAGGAATTGGCAACACATTCTATGCTACCTAGAATGCAAAGAACTTGATCAAAAAGCATTTATCACAAATGGAAACTTCCATAAACATCAAGTGCGGCCCAAAATAGCATTATACAGTCCATAATACATCAGCCTATGACTTTTGGAAAGCACCTAAGATCATACACAATAGCTTGAAGACAATACACACAACAATGCTCTCAATGGAGGAAGAAACAATGACAATGATCTATTGATCTCAATGAAGCATACAAAAGGTTTCTCCAACCTGTTCTCCACGACTTCCCTACTATTTATGGATGAGGAAGATGACTCTCTCTCCTCTCTCTAGAAGGTACTTGACCCTAGATATTCCCTATATAGGAAAAATAGCTAAAAATGGCTTATATGACCAAAATACATCAAAATGGTCTCATTTTGAAGGGTATGAAGTTTGACACTTAATCATACTGAAAAAATACAGTAAATAAAAACATTGTGGCCTGGTTCACACGTGTGAAACTCCAGAACCAAAACTATTTACAATTTTAGCCAATTTAGGCCTCAAACTAGCTAGGAAATGTTGACAATTTTCACACTCCCTCTTCAACATTGGATGCTAGTTTCAACATAGTCTTTGAGCACATTCCAAGATTAGATCTATGCATTAAATATAGGTCCTTTCCCAATGGTTTGGTGAAGATATCAGCCACACACTCCTTTGAAGAGACATGTTGAAGCTCCACCTCTTTGGCAATGACTTGATCTCTCACAAAATGGTGAGCAATCTCAATGTGCTTGCTCCTTGCATGAAAAACAGGATTGCTTGCCAAGCTTTGGGCTGAAAGGTTATCAAAAAGTATGATTGGAGTCTTCTCTGGTTCCAGCAAGTGAAGATCCAATAACATCCTCTTGATCCAAAGAATCTCCTTGGTGCATGTTGTTAATGCCTTGTACTCGGCTTCGGTGGAAGATAGAGAGATAGTTGGTTGCTTCTTTGATAGCCATGAGACCACTCCATCTCCAAGATAGATTGCAAAGGCACTTGTTGACTTCCTATCCATTTGATCACCTGCAAAATCTGAATCTGAAAATCCACAAAGGTTAGGTGTAGTACCTCCATACAAGATGCCAAAATCTCTAGATCCCGAGATGTATCTAAGTACTCTCTTTCCTAGCTTCCAATGAGCCTCACTAGGATCTTGCATAAATTGACTTAGTTTACCAACCACAAAGCTTAGATCAGGTCTTGTGATGGTTAACCATATAAGAGATCCTATTAGCTTTCTATAGAGAGTAATGTCCTTGAAGGATCTTTCATTACTTCTTGTAGTTAGCTTTACATTTGATTCCATAGGAGTAGAAACAACTTTACAATCTTCCATATGAAACCTTTTTAGAATAGAGTTAACATACTTTTCTTGACATATGAATGTAGATTTAGAAGTTCTAATAATCTCTATTCCTAAGATATAATGAAGTTTACCAAGATCTTGAATTTCAAACTCTCTTTTGAGTGCCATCTTGATTTCATCTATATCTAGATTGTTACCACCACTTAAGATAATGTCATCAACATAGATCAAAAGTAAAGTGATATCATTTTCATTCAATCTAAAGTAGAGAGAATGATCATACTCACTCATAACAAAGTTTTGAGAAAGTAAGAAGGAATTGAGCTTAGCATACCAACTCCTTGGTGCTTGCTTTAGCCCATACAAACTCTTTTGGAGATAGCACACATGATTAGGCTCATCATGTGAAACATAGCCCTCGGGTTGCTCCATGTAAATATCTTCTTCAAGATCACCATTCAAGAAGGCATTAGTAACATCCATTTGCCACATATCCCAATCATAAAGAGTTGCAAGAGAGATTAAGATTCGAATAGTTACCATCTTTGCCACGGGTGCAAAGGTCTCATCATAGTCAATACCATATTCTTGAGCATACCCCTTTGCCACCAACCTTGCCTTGTACTTGTTGATTGATCCATCTTGATTTGTCTTGATCTTGAAGATCCACTTACAACCAATTGCCTTCTTGTCCTTTGGAAGCTTTACCAACCTCCATGTGTTGCTTTTGATGAGTGCTTGATGCTCATGATCCATGGCTTGGATCCATTCCTTCTTTTGAATTGCTTCACCTACACAAGTTGGTTCATCAAAAGAGGTAAGAAAAGCAAAGTTAGAGTTGTCCACCACTTGCTTTCCTTTTTCATCATAGGTTAGCCTTGATGGCTTAGCCCTTTGCCTTTGAGTCTTCCTTGAAGTTTGCTTTGGAGTGGCATCTCCATCTTCATCCAAGACATCTTGCACATCATGATGATTAGTAGGCACATCAACATCAACATCAACAACATTGGAAACATTCTCTTCATGAAAGATGACATCCCTACTTATGACAACTTTCTTTGTAGAAGGAATGTACACTTTGTAAGCCTTGCTTACTTCACTATAGCCAACAAACACACCCTTCTTTGATGAAGGATCTTCTTTAGTTCTATCATCAAGTGTGATATTGACAAAACATGTACATCCAAAGATCCTACAATGCTTGACACTCGGCCTTCTACCATAAAGAACCTCATGAGGAGTTTTACCATCCAAGGAAGCACTTGTCCATCTATTACATAGATAGTTAGCACATGCTAAAGCTTCCCCCCAAAAAGACTTAGCAAGATTAGCATGTAGTCTCATTGCCTTGGCACATTCACAAAGGGTTCTATTCTTCCTCTCGGCCACTCCATTCTGTTGTGGAGTCCTAGGACTAGACATCTCCCTCTTAATCCCATGTGCTATACAAAAGTCTTTGAACCTATTTGAGGTGTATTCCCCTCCATTATCAGATCTTAAGCATTTGATCTTTGTATTGAATTGGTTTTCCATTTCATTCTTGAACTTGACAAATGCAGCAAACACTTCATCCTTACTTTTAAGAAGATAGATCCAAGTATACCTACTAAAGTCATCAATGAAAGTTGCATACATCTTTGCCCCACCATTGCTAGTTGTACTAGAAGAATGAATATCAGAATGCACAAGTTGAAAAGCTTCTTTAGATCTAGAAGTAGATCTAGAATAAGCAAGTCTATGAGATTTGGACAAGGCACAATGTTCACAAACACTATTGTTTGCAACAAGACTTTTAGGGAGACCAAGAACAAGCTCTTTCTTTGCCATTACCTCCAAAGATTTGAAGTTGGGATGGTCCAACCTCTTGTGCCAAACTTCTTGGTTTGTCAATTGCTCCCTAGCCATACATCCTTCATGATTAGAGATCACACATGCATCAAGCTTGAAAAGTTTACCATGCCTCCTACCTTGAGCAATCAAGGATCCACATTTACTTATCAAACATGCATCTCCAATGAACTCCACATCAAGTCCTTTGTCAATCACTTGACTTACACTAAGCAAATTCTTAGTGATTGAAGGAATGTACAAAACATTTTCAAGATTTGCTTTCCTATCTGTTGAAAGGGAAATAGGAATAGTGCCTATGCCTTTGATGTCACATTGACCATCATTTGCAGTTTAGATGATGTTACCTTCTCCCTCATAAGACAATAAGGATGTAAAGTATTCCTTATGTCTTGTCATGTGAGATGAGGCTCCACTATCAATCCACCAAGGATCATTATCATCTATGTTGGCTAACAAACTTGAAGTCATAACAAGTGATTCACATGTGTTATGTTCTTCCTCATCTATTGTAAGATTTCCTTGCCTCTCTCCTTGCTCTCTTTTCTTCTTATAACATTCATTTGCAAAATGACCTTTTATCCCACAATAAAAGCACTTGAACTTTGACTTATTGTTCTTAGTAGAAGAGGAAGAGGAAGAGTGATCATCATGATCAAAGTTACCACCTTTGGACCATTTCCCTTTGCCTTTACCTTTGCCCTTGAATTTGCCTTTTGTGAAGAAAGCCTCTTCACCTCCACCTTGCAAGGATGCACCATCAAGCTTTGATTGCAACCTATGTTCTTCAGCCAATAAGATTTCTTGCAAGTCAACCACACTTGGCAAGACTCTTTGAATGGCAAAACTTTGCACAAGGTTAGCATGTTCATTTAGCAAACCATTCAACATAACTTGGACTATTTCACCATCTTTTATGTTCTCATCAATGCATGCTAAATCATCACTTAGGGACTTAACTCTCAAGATAAATGCATGAGCACTTTCACCCTCTCTTTGCCTACTAGAAAATATTTGTCTCCTTAGGGTCAATACCCTAGATGTGGACTTTGATTCAAAGAGCTTCTTTAAGGCATTCCATGCCTCACTTGCACTTTGACACTTTCCAACTTCCTTGAGAAGTTCATTTGTAACATTCATTTTAATGATATGAAGAGCCCTTTTGGCCTTCTTATCAAACCTTTGTTGCTCTTGAAGTGTGAGAGGTCTCTCTTCAATTTCTGCAACTATGTCCATGAGTTCATTCAACTCAAGTAAGGACTCCATCCTCACTTTCCAAGTAGAGTAGTTTGATGAACTCAACCTTTCACTAGACTCTAGCATGATCCCACCATTGGAAGCCATGATTCTAATGTTTCTTCAACTTTTAGGTTCTGTCCTAAAGCACTTAGCACTCACTTTTCTCTCAACAAATGATAGATAAAGAGATCTATGAAGATTTAGGACCCTAAAACACTTCTATCTTGAACCTAGATGGTTTCCAAGCATAGAAAGGAAGATTGAAACACATGCAACACTTTGCACACACTAAGAATGGATTACAAAATCAAACCAACCTGAACACACTCTTGCTTAAGCTCTCAAACTTTCCAGCAAGTGACCAAATCAAGTTATGGTGTGAAGAGTTACTTGCATTCTTAGAAAATACCCAAAACTAGGATGCCAAGATTACCTAGTAATGAACAAACTTGATCAACATATGATCAACACACTAAGATATTGATTCAACCTGTAAAACCACATGTAAACCACACTTCTAAAAGTTTATAAACTCCAGCAAGTGATAAATACAAGATTTAGAGGTGAATGAATGAGCACACTTAGTGAATCACAAGACTAGCTTCACTATCTTGTCAAATCTTGGTGTTTAGATGTAGATCTAAGATCACTTCACATGAGAATGTTCCTCAACCTGTTAAGAACCTGAAAACACACTTGCATAATGGTTAACACCTTCCAGCAAATGCTCCAATCAAATTACATAAGGAGAGTTACTTACATGCTCAACAAAGTACACCAAAATTTATGCCAAAATTGATGACAATCTTTACAATATGCTCTTCACAATGGAGCTTACAATATGTTCACCCAAAAAAGGGGATCTTTCATCCAAATGGGAGCTTTGCTCAGCCTTTAGGAGAATTACAACTCACTCAAAAGAGCATTTGTCATCCACTTAAGGAGAAGTTTCATCCACTTAAGGAGAGTGTTCATCCAAGAATGGAGATTGTCAACAATAGGATTGAAAAGAACATTGTTAGTATTGAATATGCACAAGCCTCACAATCACAAATGATTAGGTGTTATGATCTGATCCAAAATAGTTTCTTTTCAGCCTCTGATCTTCAATAGACCTGAAATATGCTTTTGATCCACAAGTTCAACTCACAAAACAAAGGTTAGTAAGATTTGATCAACAAAGCAATGCAAAATCATGCTAGAACTTGATCAAACATCCAAATATCACCAAAAATGGAATACTTACTGTAAATAGAAGCCAACCAGCTCTGATACCATGTGAAAAATACAGATCCTAAGTGGATCTAAACTCCAAGATCATTGGCTTGAATGCTTGCACTCCAAACTACATAAGCTAGGAATTGGCAACACATTCTATGCTACCTAGAATGCAAAGAACTTGATCAAAAAGCATTTATCACAAATGGAAACTTCCATAAACATCAAGTGCGGCCCAAAATAGCATTATACAGTCCATAATACATCAGCCTATCACTTTTGGAAAGCACCTAAGATCATACACAATAGCTTGAAGACAATACACACAACAATGCTCTCAATGGAGGAAGAAACAATGACAATGATCTATTGATCTCAATGAAGCATACAAAAGGTTTCTCCAACCTGTTCTCCACGACTTCCCTACTATTTATGGATGAGGAAGATGACTCTCTCTCCTCTCTCTAGAAGGTACTTGACCCTAGATATTCCCTATATAGGAAAAATAGCTAAAAATGGCTTATATGACCAAAATACATCAAAATGGTCTCATTTTGAAGGGTATGAAGTTTGACACTTCATCATACTGAAAAAATACAGTAAATAAAAACATTGTGGCCTGGTTCACACGTGTGAAACTCCAGAACCAAAACTATTTACAATTTTAGCCAATTTAGGCCTCAAACTAGCTAGGAAATGTTGACAATTTTCACATTGGCAACATTCCATTTAAACTTGCTTCTTCTAAAGTTCTATCACTTTCCAATGTTCTTTTTGTTCCTAAGCTTACAAAGAAGTTGATAAGTGCTGGAAAGTTTCTTGATTGTGGTTGTGATGTAAAATTTAATTCCAATACTTGCTTTATCAAGAAAGATGATGAGATCCTAGCTAATGGATTTTGATATGATGGAATCCTCAAGTTAAATTCTTATGAGAATGCAAACTTTTGTGAAATTGCTCTTATGTCTAAGGAGGAGTTATGGCATAGAAGGTTGGGGCATCCTAACTATAAGTCTATGTTTTCTATGATCAAGAATGATAAGGCTATTGGCCTTCCAAGATCACTTTCCAAGGATATCAAGCCTTGTGAGGCTTGTGTTGTTGCAAAATCACATAGAAAGCCATATCAAAAGTCTTCTATTAAGACTTCTCATCCTTTGGAATTAATTCACTCGGATGTTCATTTTTCTTCCTCAAAAAGTATTGGTGGTGCAACTTGTTTTGTTACCTTCATTGATGATTTTACAAGATATACTTGGTTGTACCTACTTTCTTCAAAAGCTATGGTATTTGATCACTTCCTAGTCTTCAAAGCTTATGTTGAGAAATAGTTTTCTTTCAAAGTTAAAGCTTTAAGACGTGATGGAGGATGTGAATACATCTCCAACAAGTTCTATGATTATTGTGAGGTTGAAGGATTAAAAGAGAGTTTTCTTGTGCTTATTCTCCATCTCAAAATGGAGTTGCTGAAAGAAAAACTTGATCTCTAAGTGAATGTGCTAAAGCAATCTGAGCTGAAGCTTCTTTGCCTATTGAATATTGGGGAGAAGCAATTAATTCTGCACTAGATTTCCTCACAATGCACTTGCAGGAAGATCACCATATGAAATCTTGTTTAAGAAGAAATATAAGGTTGATCACTTTAGAGTTTTTGGATGTGCTTGCTTTGTTCATGTACCCTTGGAAACAAGAAAAAGAGATGCTCCAAATTCAGTCAAAGGGATCATGGTTGGACAAGAAGGCTTGCGGAATTTATGTTCCCTCTACCTCACTCTTACAATTGAGAGTAGGGATGCTATTTTCCATGAGAATAAAAAATACATCTTTGATGAGGCCGAGATCAAAGATTCTCAAAAGGATTCTCCTATCATCACCCTTGAAGATTATCTTGGAGAGATGGGGCCGAGAATTGAGGAGGAGTCACCCCGAATTTTTTCACCAAGGAGATCACAAAGAGAAAGATCCTAGCCTAAGAGGCTTACATATGGTGATAAAGGCAAGCAGGTGGAACTCAACTCCACTAATTATGCTTATTTTGTTTCACATGAGGAGCCAAAGGATGTATATGATGCACTCAACTCAAGAGAATGGTTTCTTGCCATGAAGGAGGAATATGATGCATTGATTGCCAACAAGGCATGGGAGCTTGTGGATCTTCAGTTTTTCGAGTCAAATATAATCAAGATGGCACAATCAACAAGTACAAGGCAAGACTTTGTGCAAAGGGTTTTGCTCAAGTTTATGGACTTGATTATGAGGAGACTTTTGCTCCAGTTGCAAAGATGGTGTCAATTAGAATCATTATTTCTATTGCTTGTTTTTTCAAATGGCAAGTTTTTCAACTAGATGTTTCAAATGCATTTTTAATGGATATCTAGAAAAAGAAATTTATACGGATCAATCTCTTGGGCTCATCCACAACAAGACCAAAATTTGCTTCTTTAAAAGTCTCTATGGACTAAAGCAAGCTCCAAGATCGTGGTATTTTTGACTTAACACTTTTCTTGATTCACTAGGATTTGATCTTAGTAACTATGATCCTTCCTTGTATGTCAAGTTTTATAATGGAGATATTGTCATTCTTCTCATTCATGTTGATAATATTATCCTGACAGAAAGTCGTATCAAGTTAGTTGAAGAAACCAAAATAATTGCACTTGGAAAAGAATTCAGATACAAGATCTTGGAAAAATACATTACATATTAGGATTAGAGATTGACTTCCACAATGATATAGCTTTTATTTGTCAATCCAAGTATTCTCTTTCAATGTTAAAATATGCTAGATCGTAAGAGTATTGATACTCCTATGGAGCAAATTGTAAAAGAGCCTAACAAAGGTGATGAAAGACCACCCTTCGTGGACATCACTCTTTTTAGGAGTCTTATAGGCTCCTTAATTTGGCTCACTATAACTAGGCCTGATGTAAGTTTTAGTGTCCATTAGTTGAGCCAAGCTATCCAAAATCCTACTATTCATCATTGGAAAATGGCCAAAAGGGTTTAGGTATATATCTTCAACCTATGATTTTGGTTTGTTATATAAAAGTGAAGATCTTTCCATAGTTGGCTATTCTAACTCGGATTTTGCAAGTGATAAAGTAGATCGGAAATCTACAAGTGCATATGTCATATATCTTGGAGGAAATTTGATATCTTGGCTTTCCAAAAAACAAGATACCATATCACTTGTGAAAGATTTCAGATTCTTAAGATCCAATCTACTTGAATGATCTTTGGTTAGAAAGAGAAATACACTACCAATCTCACCAATGTAAAAAAATCAGCATCTACACACAATTTGAGATGCAAACACTAATAGAACTTGATCAAACTTGAATGAAATGATTATGTACTGTTGCTGTTTGTACAAAACCAACAAGCTACTGTATATTACACGTGTGGATCCAAAAATAACAAATATAGATCATTTGACACATAGAATTGCAAGCAATCACCAAGATAGTGCACCAATGGATAATAGAACCCAAGAGGACCATGTATAAGCATGAAATGAGATAGAGAAGAGAGAAGATGACTCTCTCAGTTACACCCTTTTATAACAGGTCCAAACCCTATTTCGCCACTTGGCTTTTCCACCAAAATGCTAACCCTACCAATTTTGGGTCTAGATTCAATGTACCCAACTTATTCAAATTGAATCTACTCAAACTCGTATTCTATCTTTCCCACACTTTCAAAAAGTGTTTATTCAAATGAAATTTAGACTAATGAACTTTAAAAAGTCAACCTCTAAGTCTAAAACAAGTTTTGGCCTCAATATGCCAAATATGAAAATATTGCAAAATGTGATGAAACTAGTTGAATCTTTCACACTCCCTCTTCAACTAGTTTTAGCATAGACTTTGATAATACTCCAAGTGAAGTCCTATGCTTCATGAACAAGTCTTTTTCCAATGCTTTGGTGAAGATATCAGGTACATATTCCCTTGAAGACACATCTTGAAGCTCCACCTCCTTTGCAATGACTCGCTCCCTCACAAAATGATATTGTATCTCAATATGTTTGCTCCTAGCATGAAAGATAGGATTGGATGCCATTCTTTGGGCTGATTGATTGTCACAAAAGATTATTGGGCTCTCTAAAAAATCCAGCAAGTGAAGATCCTTGATCATCCTTTTGATCCATACCATCTCCTTTGTGCAATGTGTAAGAGCTTTGTACTCGGCCTCACTAGATGACAATGAGATAGTGGCTTGTTTCTTTGACATCCATGATATAGCTCCATCACCTATGAAAATACAATAAGAACTAATGGATTTCCTATCCATTACATCTCCAGCATAGTCTGAATCTGAAAATCCAAAAAGATTAGGTGATGATCCCTCATACGATATGCCAAAATCTCGAGTTCGAATGATGTACCTCAAAACTCGCTTTCCTAGCTTCGAATGCTCCTCACTAGGATCTTGCATGAATTGACTCAATCTTCCAACACAATAGCTTAGATCAGGTCTACTAATGGTTAGATAGATGAGTGAACCAACTAGCTTTCTATAGAGAGTAATGTCCTCGAAGGATCTTTCATTACCTCTTATAGTTAGCTTTACATGAGACTCCATAGGTGTATCAATAGCTTTTGCATCTACCATATGAAATCTTTCTAGAATAGAATTAGCATACTTCTCTTGACAAATGAAAGTAGATTGAGAAGATCTAATGACTTCTATTCCTAAAATGTAATGCAAATTACCAAGATCATGCACCTCAAATCCTTCTTAAGAGCATTCTTGATATCCTCCACATCTTGATTGTCTCCACCACTAAGCTCAACACTTTTTTACTCTCTCAAGGCTTTGTTATGAGTGAGTATGATCATTCACTTTATTATAGGTTTGCTGAAAATGATGTTACCATCTTGCTAATCTATGTGGATAATAGCATACCAACTCCTTGGTGCTTGCTTAAGGCCATACAAACTCTTTTGTAGAAGACACACATGATTGTCATACCTCAATTGATCTTGTTGTGTTGCTGGTCTCTCCTCCAAGTGTACAACAATATCCAAAACATCATTCATCTCAAGAAGTGACTCCATCCTTACTCTCCACAATAAATAGTTACTTGAGGTAAGCCTATCATTGGCTTCCAACATGACTCCAATTGAGGTTGCCATGTAGCAATGACCTAATCTTCTCTTTCAACCTGCTTCAATGCACAAAGCACTCCTTTGAACAACAACAAATGCTTTCAAAAGAAATCACCAATATTTGAAACTATCTCACAAATTCTCTTCTAGCACTTATCCAAGCAAATCAACACATAGAATCATGGAATCTTGATCAACCTATGATCTATCCTCAATCTAATGACTTTTGCCACTTCCTAAGATTGAAACACACTCAAATAAAGTCCAGCAACCTCACTATCTAGAGATCCAATCAAAATTAGGGTTTTGACAAAATCACAAAGAATTGACTATTCCAAATCTACATGCAAATGCTGAAAATTTGATATGCAATCTATAAGCCATCACTTAGGCTGAACCAATGATCCAAAAATCGGCCAAATCCAGTATGTGAATTCAAAAATTGGAATTGAAGAAGTATATTGACCTATTTAGTGTTTTGATCTACAAAAGATCCAATCTACAAAAGCAAAAAATCCGATTTTGGTGTAGAATCCTCTCTAGCATGCTCTAGACTTGATGTCTTCACCAAATCATTGATAGATCTGATTTTCTCCTTCATAACCTGAAACACAAGCTCTGATACCATGTGAAAGATTTCAGATCCTTAAGATCCAATTTACTTGAATGATCTTTGGTTAGAAAGAGAAATACACTACCAATCTCACCAATGTAAAAAAATCAGCATCTACACACAATTTGAGATGCAAACACTAATAGAACTTGATCAAACTTGAATGAAATGATTATGTACTGTTGTTGTCCATACAAAACCAACAAGCTACTGTATATTACACGTGTGGATCCAAAAATAGCAAATATAGATCATTCTACACATAGAATTACAAGCAATCACCAAGATAGTGCACCAATGGATAATGGAACCCAAGAGAACCATGTATAAGCATGAAATGAGATAGAGAAGAGAGAAGATGACTCTCTCCACGAGTTACACCCTTTTATAACAGGTCCAAACCCTATTTCGCCACTTGGCTTTTCCACCAAAATGCTAACCCTACCAATTTTGGGTCTAGATTCAATGTACCCAACTTATTCAAATTGAATCTACTCAAACTCGCATTCTATCTTTCCCACACTTTCAAAAAGTGTTTATTCAAATGAAATTTAGACTAATAAACTTTGAAAATTCAACCTCTAAGTCTAAAACAAGTTTTGGCCTCAATATGCCAAATATGAAAATATTGCAAAATGTGATAAAACTAGTTGAATCTTTCACATCACTCTCATCTTGTGAAGCTAAATATAAGGCACTTACTACTACAACAAAAGAAGTGCTTTGGATCAAGAGGTTGCTAGTGGAGCTAAAGATAATCTACCTATGATCATGTGTGACAATATTTCAGCACAAGCCCTTGCCAACAATCCAATATTTCATGCAAGGAGCAAACACATCGAGGTTGCACATCACTTCATGAGAGAGGAGCTCATTGCCAATTTTGGAATGATACCAAGATCCATGTTCAAGTCAACATAGATTATTTTTAGGAGTGTTGAAAATAAAAAGCCATCTATCTTAACTTTAGGCTTGTCACAAAGTTTTTTCTATGTGAGTTTGTTGTTTCACATTGTAAATGCCAAATTTGGCCTAGAAGAAACTCGAGCTACATGGGTTCTTCAAGTCTAGTTGGTAGTATACAACTTGCATATAGAATGTAGACTTAGAAATGTCAATAATATGCTTGTAGAAACTCGTGGCATATCACATGCAATGGTTGTAAGTGATCTAAACATGATGACCAAAAAAAAGAGAAATGACTTGAAGACCTATTTTTTTTAGATTTATTAAATTTTTTTAAAAAGTATCCAAATTCAAAATGCTTCAAATAAATATATTGTAATGGTAAAAAAATATTGTATTTTGCAAGAAAATAATTTAAGCTACAAAAATTTGGTCAATAGATTTTTTATAAATAACTTAAAATTAGCTTATATTAAATAATAATACTATTTAAAATAAAATCATTAGATACACAACCACAAAATACCTAAAAAATATTTTTTGCTTACTAAAAACAAAAGTTATAGTTTTTTTTTGGAATTTTAAAAGTTTTCTAAATTACCATTCTTGTATCAAAAAAAATATTTTTAAAATTATGTTAAAAATTTGAATCAATATTTTTTAAAATTTTAAAATTTTGAAAATCTTTACTTATACTCACGTAAGTTTATTAAATATTTAAACATTAAATAAACGCAAATAAAATTACTTTACAATAATCGAGATTAAACTACTTGTGATAATATTTAAATTACCTTGAAAAAAATATAATTTTTTTATCATTTTTTATAGTTTTTAACAATATTTTTTTTACAAAAAATATTACAAAAACACATCTAAAATTAAAATATTGTAAACTTGACAAATCATTACAATTTTAATTTTTGGTGATAATTATCAATGTTAAATTTTTTTAAATATTTAAAACTTTAAATTTAAATCCTTAAAAAATAAATTTAAAAATATTAAATCAATAAAAAAAATTCAAAACACAATACATCAAAAAATATAAACACAATTATTTTTTGAAATAAATTTTTTTTTTTATTCTCTTGAATTGGTCTGGAAGGATTTTGTTTTTTTTGTCTTCGGGAGACTGAAAAAAAAAAACTATGCTTAGCATGGGACACAAAAAATATAAAATAGAATAGGAGACTTAACTTATCCAAAAAAAAATTAAATAAAGAAAAAGCTATGTTTAGCATAGGAGACATAGAATATAGAAAAGAAATAATTAATAAGCACCTATGCTAAGCATGGGTGAAATAAATACCATGTCTCTAAACAAAATAAAAAATGGACTCAGGACTTGATTTCGACTGCTCAGAGGATAAAGCCTCTGGCACTTATCGAAATCTTGACAGTTTAACTCTGTCACAAGGGCTTCTTGAACTTTCATAAATAGTTTGTGCCTGCATTTAAAAAATATAATTGTTAAAAATCCAACCAAATTATGAAAATCATTTTTTTTAAAAAGGTAACATGAAAATAAATATTGAAATTATGATTATTACCTCTGAAATTCTTTTCTCATTTCTGCCAGGGAAAGTTGACCATCGACAACTCTTGAAATAACACCTATTATTAGCTCTGAAAAGCTAATCCCTTGCACATTCTTCCACTCTGATATTTCCATTTCAATAGGGATTGGCTTCAGAATTTGAGTGCTCACAACTTTTTTTTTGGACTTTGAGGCACCCTGAGCAGGTTGGCCTTTTATTTGAAAAGCTTTCCACTTATCAAAAAATTTATCAACAAGGGCCCACACCCGAAATTAAAAAAAAAATTAATTGATAAAGAATTTAATCAATATTAAAATTGAGTTCAAAATTTTAGTCTGATAAAAACAATTTAAAAAGACTATAACATATATTATGACCAGAGCATTTCATGATGAGCATAGCCAAACAAATTACTTGGCCATTGTGAAAAACAAGCTGAAAAAAGTTATCGTATTTAGTAAGGCTCTGCATAGGATTTTTTGAATCAAAAGACAGGCCTGTCTCAGCTCAAGTTGATTCACATCTCCTGCTTTGGAGACTCTCATGTATTCTTTGTGAAAAAAAACAAATTCTTTGTATCACAGTCATCTTCATCTGGTAGTCTTGATCAATATTGTGGTCCCAAGCCAATAATTTTGCTTCTTCCACTGTCAGGCCAACAAATGCAATGGCACTCACAGTTCGAAAGCTTGGGATATGGGGATATTCTTGAGATAATTGTTTTCGAGATTGTAAATTGTGTATCCCCCCAAGAACAAAAAAATGATATGAATCTAATAAAGAAAAATCAAAATTCGCAACATCGTTGTATTCGTTGGGATCAACCAAAACAACAAAGGGAGTAACAATGGCCTATGTATAAATGATCTTTAAATTTTATTTTTAAATTATGTACATGTGTTTCATTAGGCTCTCTAACTTCCATTGACCTGTCTCCTGTTATTGGGTCTACAGGTGGCCTATCACACTGATTTATGTCTAAAATTAAAGTTGTTTCTTTTATATTTTTTGTTTTATGGATATCCTCTCTTAATTTGGCAAGTTCGGAACTATCTTGTAATGGACGGATGGATGCACCAGGTAGCGACAAAGATGGTTCGGTGGCGGCTTTTTTGCTTTCAGCAGAAGGGATGGACTTATGGCGATGTGTAGCCATGGTCTTCGAGCGTGACTTAAATCTAGTGGGCGAAGTCTCAGAAATATTATGAGATCTTTTTTTTTTGGGATGAGGGACGGCTACGGTTTCATCCTCAACATTTTCAGAGGTCGGCTTTGTGGCCTGAGCAATGGTAGAAGCGGACTTGCGAGGTCCAATAGATACACCTTTTGAACTCCATAATGAATAGACCAGATTTTTTCTCTCAACAATAGCAGCTAAAACCATTTTTAAGCATTGCTTCATGCTCTGAACAGAAACAAAAATCAAGTTTAAAATATAATGACCAAAAGTTTAAATCTAATAATTTAAATAATTTTATATCTAATAACAACTATGCTAAGCATAAAACAAACATGATTAAAAATATATTTTATAATTACTCACCAAAGTAACTAGAGCTTTATCAAAATAGGCTTTGATGGCCTCATCTTGACAAAGTCGGATCTTTATCATAGTCTCGTTCAGAATGAAAATAAAACGAGACTTATCCGTCTCCTTTACAAGTATATTTACAAAACCTTCTTCTTGATCGTCATATGGTTGATCAGCAAGCAATCTTCCTTGAACTTCGAATTGCGAGTCTCCTCTGCCAAGCTTCTCAGCTAAATAAATAAAAAGCTCCGAAAGCTTTGTGTTGTTGACCCCTTTGGTAAAATAGTACATGAATTTTTTTTTATCTTTTAACGAAATATCTTGAGGTTTTTCCGAAATTTTAAAAGAAATCTTCTACATTTTGAAAATTATCAAAGACAATTGAAAATCTGCAAAAAAAAAAGACTTTTTAGAAAAATTTAAAACGCTATCTTAATGAAAATGCTGAAAACTTTAATAAAACAAGCCATTTTTGTGAAAAAAAATTAAAAAACAAAACTACAGATTCAACATATTTTCTTAAACATCTCAAAAGGATCACTTTTCTAAGACAAAGCATTGTAAAACAAGAAAATACAAGTAGCGACCTATGCTAAGCATATTGTGGTCGAGTCCTTACTAACAACTTATGGTTAGCATAGGTTGGAGACGAGATTCTTCAATTCTAACCTCCTTTTGACCTATGTTAAACATAGCTTTCATCTCTGGTCCTATTCTAACCTATGCTCATCATAGGTTAGCAAGCAAATTGTGAAGACATCCTATGCTCAGCATAGGTCGTTACTCGCACGATCTTGTCCAATCTATGTTGAGAATAGGATGTCTTCGCTATTTGCTTGCTAACCTATGCTAAGCATAGGTTGAAAGAGGAATCCTATGCTGAGCATAGGATATGCTAAGCCGGAGTCCTATGTGGAGCATAGGATATTACTAAGGACCCAAGCACAATCTATGCTCAACATAGGTTAAAGGAGAGGACTGGTGTAGGCACCTATGCTGAGCATAGGCTACCCATGTTGCAAGAAGATGAATACAAATTAAAATATGAATATTTTCTAACGCAAGAATTTATTACGCATGCTAAGCATAGAGCAAAGGTAGAAAATGAACGTATGCGAAATCTTATAGAAAGTCGTGACTTGGTCATAGCGATTGCTCTGGCAGCATGTGGGCTTCTGAATTCGCAAATGAGGAGTTATGCTTGGACTATGGTCCTTAAATAAAAAAAATTTCGAGACCCCCGTCTCACGCCAGTCCTCCAACTTACTTCCGGACCAAGTTGTCGCGACTCACCTCACCCCACCCCGCGCCGACCTCGAGTATTAGCCCGGACAGTCCAAACCTAACCCTAACCCTAACCCTAACCCTAAAAATGTTGCCAAATAGTATTTAAGACATGGTAGCTGTCGAAAATTTTTATTAACCAGTTACTTTTGAGGCTTGTTGCTCATTTGCATTTAGTTGGTTTTTCTGTGTGTGTCTATTGAGATTCGCATAGGTTTTTATTTGTTCTATGACCAGCATAGGTTGCAGTTATGTTTGAGGAACACATTTAGTGTGGTGTTAACTATTTAAACGGTTCTATGCTTAGCATAAGTACGTAGTTAATTTTTTCTTGAGGTTACGATGTCAAGTAGTTCTACCTCTTCTATTCCAGTAGTTGTAACTCAATATGTTACAACAAGTGCAACATCTTCATCTGACATTCCCAATGAAAGCTTTTTTTATAAAGCCACTCCTGAATTTGAATATATTTTGGTAAATGATGTGGCATCGTCATCATTTACCGTTCATCATCTGTTATTCCTCAAGCAAGTACTTTTCAAGAAATGACGTCTATAACTCAAGTTGTATCAAATCATTCGACCTCGTCCCCCTCTTCAGATACAGGCTCGGCACAACCAGAATATTGTTCTTTTGAACAAGTTGAATCATTGAGTGATGAGTCAAAAACTTCAATTCACTCAGTTACTGATTCTAGTAAATCAACAGATCCACGTAAGTCTGTTGATCCGCGACGTTCAAGCTTTTCTCATGTTCGTAGGAGACCTTCTCAAAGTGATGTTCATCATGTTAAATCTAAAAGGGTTATATTCGTTGAAAATTTAGAGCCTTCTGAGGGTCCAGAACATCCTGGGCTTAGAGCCAGAATTCCCAGTCATGAAATTCCAACACCTTCTCAACCAGTTCAAGCACCTACTAGTGTCATAGGTTCAATTTATAGATCAAACTCCAAACAAAAAGAAAAATACAAGAGAGACTTGAGATCCTCACTTGATTTAATGAATTGTCAAAAACAATTGATTACAAAATCTGAGATTCAAAAGGTATGGAATATTATTTGCTGCTCATCCTGTTGTTTGCAAAAGCTGAGTATCAGAGAAATTGAAGAATTAAGATCAAACTTCTTTTTATGAAGTAGGGATAAGAGAAATCACTATTTGTGTACAACAGTGGTTTAATGAAACAGAGCGATGCGTAGCTAATATTAATAATATTAGCTTTCAGCACCAGTTTAAAATCAAATGTAACGAATCAGACATAAATATTATTATGGAGCAAACTATTTTCAAATTCAGTTTCGTGGCTACCTCTTGAAGGAGTTCGATTTTCGCTTAACATTCCATCGACTCAAATCAAGATTGTTGTGTTGTCTCCCTTGAAGTCCTTGCTAGAAGAACAAAAGGTGCAAAAAGAACATCATCAAATTGATCCATTTGCCTCGTTAATTTTTTTGGAATCAAGTATTCAAGCAGCTTATCATTTTTTTGATGAGTTTGATCAACATTGGTGGATGGACTTTTTCAAGGAACAAAAAATCAGTTTGCTCAATCATTAGAGGAGTTCTAAATTCAAAAAAGACCCTTTGTAAAGATTCTTTTTATATTTTTTCTCAAATGTTTCTTACACATGAACCAATCAAAACACTCAAATTTGAATTCTACGTAACGTAACTTTTTCATTCCATACTAAAAATGGCATAACTTTTTAGTGGTTTAAGTCCGAATTTAGCGGAGTTTGGTGCATTGAAAAGCGCTCAACAAGGGCTTTCCAATGAATGTCTAGATGATATACTTCTGAGCTACAATTAAAAAGTTATGGCAAGTCAAAAGTATTAGTGTTATAATATTTTAATAATAAAAAAAACATCTTGTACGAATTCTTAAAGGGTCTTTTTGGAAATCAAAACTCCTCTAATGCTTGAATATACATCAACAACTGACAAATTTCATTGGCCTCATAAATTAGGAACATCAACTACGACTTTCGAACCTTCAGATCTTCCTCGAGATAATGATTTTATGCAACTTGTGCAAGATAAGGAACGTGAAATTAATGTGGGCTCAAGGAAGAATAGGCAAAGTGTAAAAGCTACAAAAATGAAATGGTGCGGTGATTTGAATGAAATCCAAATTGGAAGCCTTGTTGCACTTCTAGCTTCAGAAAACAATGAAGGACATCCATTTTGGATTGCCAAAGTACTTGGTTTTATTTAAAATAGCAATCAAACAAAAGTACTACGTGTCCATTGGTTGCGCACCACTTCAACAAATGCTTTTTTGCGAAGGTACAAACTCGAAATGTTGCAAGTAGATCCAAAGGGCAAGAGAAAGAGATTGCCAAAAAATCAACCAAGAGTCGACGATTTGAATCTACAGGATGTAGATATTTTGGCATTTAATTTTGAATTAACAATGACCAATCATCTACGAAAGAACGACTTGTATTACTTGAAAAACCATCATCCTCCACTCGTCATCAACAGAGAAAAGCTGATTTACAAGGTTTTTTGTCAACATTAGACGTGGATTCTGAGGAAGACATGCCAGTTGACTCTGATGAAGAAGACGGGTCTTCCACTTCATCAGCTGAAAACGAGTGTTGAGAATATATCTAGTTCTAAATTGAGAGGCATTAGTGAAAATTCCTTAGAAAATGTACAAAAAAACTTAATAATTTAAGCTATTTTGTATTTCAATTGGATTTTGAGTTTCAAAAATCATTTGTTCTCTTGAATTATTATTTCTTTTGTAATTATGATGGTTTTATGAAGTTTGGAACAAAAAACTTGTAGTTCTTTATTTAAAATATGCATTTTTTGGCTTTTTTTAAAAACAAAATTTAGAGATTTATTAAAAAAGTCCATGATTTTGGCCTAGAACTAGGACCATTAAAAAACACCAAAAAAGATTACTCTTTTTCAGGTCAAAGTCCAAAAACAAATGTCATCGTGTTTCCATATTAACATGCAAGGCATGCACAAAGTGAATTGGACACATGCATGATGATTTGTACAATTTGAGATGACAAAGCAATCTTCACCAAGGACAAGTCAAGAGGCAAGGGCAAAGGTCAACAACACTTCAAGAAGGACAAAGCCAAAGAAGCAATGAGGATCAAACCTCACAAGTTGCATCTAGTGGCAAGAAGCAAATGTTTCTTTTGTGGCAAGAAAGGTCACTATGCATCAAACTGTTTCAAGAAGAAGAACCAATCCAAGCAAGCTAATCTTACTAATGAGGAAGAGTGTGAGGGTGTTGAGAGTGATAGAGAGGATTCTTTAATGATGTCTAGTTTTTCATCTTTTCCTTTCAAGAATGAAGAAATCTGGTGGATAGATAGTGGGGCTAGCTCCCATATGTCTAGTTCTAAAAACTCTTTCACAAGTCTCATGTCATATCTAGGTGCAAAAAGATCAATCTATACTGCTAATGATGTAGAGTGTAGAATTGAAGGAATTGGTAGTATTCCACTGCATGCATCATCATCAAAATCTTTTTGTTTGCATGATGTACTTTATGTACCTAGACTAACCAAGAATCTCATTAGTGTAGGACAATTGTTTGATAGTGGATTAAAAGTCAATTTTAATGTTGACAAATGCATAATCTCAAGAGAAAATGAAGTTATTGCTAGAGGATCTAGAATTGGAAAGTTGTACAAACTAGATTCTAGGGAGAGTGCTAACATTTCAGATATTGCTTATGAGACTAAGGTTCATTAGGAGGATCTGTGGCATAAGAGATTGGGACATCCCAATTTCAAAGCCATGCAATCTATGGTCAAGGAAGGAAAAATTGTTGAACTACCAAAGACACTGTCAAAAGGAGCTTCAACCTTGTGAAGCTTGTGTTCTGGCAAAATCACATAGAAGACCTTTTCCAAGATCAAGCATCAAAACACAACATCCATTTGAACTCGTGCACTCTGATGTTCATTTCTCCTCAACCAAAAGCAGAGGGGCAAATTGCTTTGTTTCTTTTGTAGATGATTATACAAGATATTCTTGGATCTATATGCTATCTTCTAAAACCATGGTTTATGATGTTTTCCTTACTTTCAAAGCTTATGTGGAAAAGTAGTTTACTTTCAAGTTGAAAGCTTTGAGAAGTGATAGTGGAGGTGAATATATCTCTAACAAGTTTAAATACTTTTGTGAGAAAGAGGGAATACAAAGAGAATTTTATTGTTCTTATACTCCTCAGCAGAATGGAGTTGCTGAGAGAAAAAATAGAACTTTGTGTGAATGTGCAAAAGCCATTAGGCTAGAAGCATCTCTACCTAAAGAATTTTGGGGAGAAGCAGTTACATGTGCAAATTATCTTTGTAATAGACTTTCTAATCTTGCAATAGAAGAAAGAACAACATTTGAGATGTTTTATAAAAAAAAGCCTAACGTAGATCATCTTAGGATCTTTGGCTGTTTATGTTATGTGCATGTACATTTAGAGACTAGGAAGAAGGATGATCCTAGTGTTGTTAGAGGAATTTTTGTTGGATATGCATCTTCTAAGAAATCATATAAAGTATATCTTCCCTCTATTGACAAGAATGTTGTAAGTAGAGATGTGATCTTTCATGAAGGTCAAAATTTTAACTTGGATGAAACAAATATCAAGGAGTCTCATGTAGGATCTACAATCATCAATCTTGATGTTGTTAAGAAGTGGTGAGGCCGATGCTTGAGGAGGAGCAACTTCAAGCATCTACACCAAGAAGATCCACAACAGAAAGATTAGAGCCAAGAAGGCTCACTTATGATGAGTGTGATGCCATGAAATTGTTAAATATTGAATATCATCCTAAATATGGCATGATATACTTGAAAATGAAGATATGAGCTAGATAGATATAAATCATGAAGAGGCCTAAGTCATTTTTTGAATGATATATCTCCTAAATACTTGCCTTGTATTTAAGGGCAAGACCTTTAAAAGAGAAAACACTGCCTTGGATAGCCTTTACTAGGTCATTTACGCGAAATGACTAAATATAAATTGACATGTTAAACTAGAGTAATTTTAACTCTTAGTTAAATATACCTCTTATGGTATAATTGAACATACATTCAACCTAATTGTTTACTAGACCTTTTCGCGGGAGCGACGCACCTGTTGTTTTAGAGGTGTGTTTTTTCGTCCTGTAGAACATACATTAATCACACGCTTCAGTGTCGACCATCGAGAGAGAAGAGTTTATGTATTTGTAAGAGGTTGAAGAAGTGAATAGAGTGTTGAGAGTTATTCTCCCTTATCTCTGTTCTTCGCACTGTTGAGTGTGAGTGATACTGAATCTACTAGCAATCTCTAATGCCTTACATGAATTACTCTCTAATCAAATAGACTCTCTAGCGCATTACAGTCGTTTGTTGTGTATCCATAAATATGCTCTAAGGAACTGTCTTGAAATCATCTTATTCATCTGTCGTGAATACTTTCTTTTTAGCACTCGAATAACGTCTACATTTGGTACAATCTAGCACGATCGTTGAATAAAACTGTATGTATACATTTGAGATGACAGTCCTTGTCTGAAGAATTGAGTATTTGATCTGCGTTCTTGCTTGTAGCTGACATAAGTTTGTAACATGCTCTAAAACTATTCGTGCTCTTTAACCATAACCTTGGACTTAAGTTGTTGAGGACTTCTGTGTAGAGATGAACAGTTCGCGAACGCGATTAATTAATTGTCTGCACAACCACGAATACATCAAACATTTTTCGACACTCTGTTGACATCTTAATCAACAGGAGTGTAGTACTTCTGATAACATCTCACTTATAGAACGCATTTCATTCGATTTGATAGAGGCAAGACTGATGTTCTGGAATTATTAACACTACACACCCCAACACAAGTAATATTGATTACTTTCTAATGTTTGTTGACAACCAGAATAACGCCCAAAGCCACACCACTCAAAATAAATCATAAATTGTACCAAATACATAACTTTCTAACGATGTCCTCTGTGGGTTCGACATTATTTACTACAAAATCTATATTTATCTTATTGGTATAGTACGACATATACCAATTTTTGGCACCGTTGTTGGGGATAGCTTAGGAAAGTTATAAGAAAACTGACACATCCATCTCAATTTCTAGTGTATGTCAGATAGAAAATCCCGATTAGAACGATACCGTAAGCTTAGAGAGGAATTTTTACAAAGACAAAGTGAGAGTGCGAGTCGAAATCTCGACGAGATCACTGCCCAGTTACTTGAATTGCTAATTAGCTTCGGTTTGGAGGGTCCTGCTGCACGGTTTACTTCTATGTCAAAAATTAAGTTCAATTATTATAAAGGGACTACTTCCGATGATGCAGATAGCTATGTCTCGCAATTTGAGTCAATTGCTAATGCAAATAACGAAGGAACTGACGTAGACAAACTGCGAATCTTTCTTGGTCTGCTGAGAAAGCAGGCACGCATATGGTACAGTCAAGTTGAACCAGGCCATGTAGGAACCTGATTACTACTAAAAGATGCGTTTTTAAACCAATTTAGAGAAATCAGTTATAAATCTAGAATTATCGGACGTCTGAACAATGTTCAGAAGAAGACTAAAGAATCCCTTCGAAAATATACATGAAAGATTAAGAATCTTATAGGAAAACTAACTGGTGTATATTCCGTTGATATGCAGATCGAATGGGTTTTGGCTGGCTTACCACCAAAGATTGATTGATATTGTAGACAAGGGGACGTGACTTCCTTAGCAGCAGTAATAACTAGTGCTGAAAACTTTGAGACCTCAAAACTAGCACGAAAGCGACGCTCAACTAAAAGATCTCGTAAGTAGTGATGGCAAAGATGGTTCAAATTCTGACTCAAGTACCAGTTCTTCAAGCTCAGACTCCGAAAGTAATGACTCATCAGAATCAGAAGCTGATAAATGAGATAAAAGAAATAAACAACGATCCAAACGAAAGGATGACACGAAAACCATCAAGGATAAGTCGTCAACTTCTAAAGTCAAAAAGCTTTGGAAGAGTAATATGGCTGAATTTAATAAAAAGTTGAATAATTTGAATGTGCAAATCTCTGAAGTTGCAAACAAAAGACCAAAAGCTTCCTCTTCAAATTCAAGAATGTGGTGTATGAAATGTGGAACTTCTGGACATACTAAGGAAGATTGCACCATTGTGAATGTAAAGTATATCGAAGATCTTTCCCAAGAGGTGAAAAATGTCACCACGAAAGCCGATTGGTTATGTATCATTATGATTGAACTGTAGGGATCTTGGCCACAAGTATCATGACTGCCCTCAGTCGCAGAAGCCACAACCTAAATATTAGTATGTAGCAACACCAGCTGCTGCAGACTCGAAAGCAAAAGCTTCGACTGATGCTGTTGTGCAGAGGATTGATACAATTGAAGGAAAATTGGCAAAGACAGAAGACCAGTCCTGGCCAAGTGACATAGAGAAGATATTCAAAGTCATGACAAGAAACAAAGGCTCCTCGAAATGAAGTGCAAAAACTCTTCGAAGAAGAGATCTACGAGCAATTCAATGAATAAATCTACAACTAAAGCCCCGACTATGACTGCAATGCTGCAAAATTATTTGCAAAAGACATCTCAGCAGAAGTGAAAGAAATTATCAACACTGAACTTCAGTCAGTTGATGTAGAGAAGGTGGTCACGTTCGAGGAAGGGGACGATGAACTACCGAAGACTAAATTGTCTAGTGCTATTATTGACAAGCCAATCTCGAAATCAAATACAAAGGACTATGACAAGGATGATTCTTCTTCATCCTCCTCCTATTGATGTGCAATGTTGCTTTGCTTGTTCTCTTGTGCCTTCTTCTTCTTGAGACATTATGATGCAAAATGCCATTTCTTGCCATAGAAAAAGCGATTGAACTTTAATTTCTCTTTCTTGCCCTTTGAGCTTGATGTTTCATCCTCTTGTTTGGCCTCCTTTGGATGTTTCCCCTTGCCATTGGTCTTATTTTTTCCTTGAATGAGAAATTGGCTTTCTCATCACCATCCCACAAAGACGATGAGTTCAATCTTGCTTTGGCGTGGAGCATCCTACACTCTTCAGCCACTAATACACTATGAAGTTTTTCTGTAGTTGGCAAGATGTCTTGGATTGCAAAACTTTGGACCAAATTTGTGAAATCATCCCCTAGACCATAGGGTTATTTGAAAAAGCTCTCCATCATGAATCTTCTCTCCAATGGAAGCTAACTCCCTATTAAGAGACTTGATTCTAAGAACATAGTCTTGTGCACTCTCCTCACTTCTTCTCATGCTTTGCAAGATTTGGTTTCTAAGCATGAGGACTCTATAAGTGTTGCTTGATTCATAGAATGATTTCAAAGAATCTCAAGCCCTTTATCACTAGATGATACTTATCTCAAAAGATCATTACTTACATTTATCTTCACACTATGAAGATCTTTTCTTGTATCTAACTAACTTTTGTGCACCAAGAGGTTCATCTTCACTCGAATCAAGAATTCATAAAGGTATTGGAGCACCATTAGTGACTCCATCCTAATCTTTTAAATGGAAAAATTTCTAGAGTTCAATCTCTCACTAGCTTCTCAAAGATAAGCTCCAATAGATACCATCTTACTAGTAATTTCTACAAATAAGAAATTGATTTGATTGATTCTAGAAACTCCCAAAGGTATCTCTTGTAGTTATCCACTCAAATTAGATTTCTAGCACTCCCTCACAAAGGTGAAATGAGTAGATGAGTTGCAATCTACGTACAATCAAATCAAGCCAATCAAATCAAGGCGTTTGTGGTATAAAACCAATGACTTAGAAGAACGCTTAGTATCACCAAGGATTGCATTCTCACAATTAAGAGATCTCTCATTTGAAGGACAACTAGGCATTATCCACAATTTCACAACTGCCCAAAAGGTGATTATGAAAATTGTTACAAAGCAATCGCTCCATGCGAGGGCCAAAATCCAATAGAATTCCTCCTCTCCATCTTGGTCTTTAGCTTTGTCATTAGAGAAGTGATGGTGTTGCTTCTTACTCCCCTCTTTGTGCTTGGCAAATAGAACTTTGCCATCATCATGATTGAGTGATAGCTTGTCCATTCTCAAGAGTTTGTGCTCTTGTCTTTATTCTTTAGAAATAAGCACACTATGAAGGGCCTCCAAACTTGGTACCTCCTCCTTAATGGCATAGGATTGGACAAGGTTGTCATATTCATCTCTCAAGCCATTGAGAATGACTTGGACTAGCTCACTTTGATTGATTGAGTCACCAATACATGCAAGCTCCCTATGAATATCCTTGACTCTCAAAACATAATTAGATGCACTCTCACCACTCTTTTGACTACTTTGGAAGATTTGATTTCTAAGAGTGAGGAGCCTAGAGGTGTTCTTAGCCTCATAGATGGACTTGAGACAATCCCAAGCTTTCTTGGATGTAGAACAGTCACCAATCTCTCTCAATATCTCATTAGAGACATTCATCTTAATGTAATGGAGAGCCATCCTAGCTCTCTAGAACCTCTCAAAAGCCATCGTATTATTATGTATTATTATGAAGGAGGCTCTTCAGAGGCAATATTTTGAGTTTTTTAAGTGAAAAGTTTTAAATCTTGAGTTTATTACAATCTCTTAGTGCAAAATGTTAAATCTTGAGCTGAATACAATCTCTTAGTGTGTCAAAACTTCTTAACAGGCCAAATGTTGAGTTAATAGAACCATATTACAAGCCACTAAACCTCAAAGAGCCTCTCACAAGCCAATATAAAAAATCCATACAAACCTCAAACAAGACATATCTTCTTTTAAGCAATATAGTTTTTTCTTAACTTTTATTTGTTCATCAATTTTGTCTTTTCATTTCAAAATTTCTCACACCAATATCTAAAATGTCTTATCTAAATCATAAAATTTTAGGATTTATATTATTATCACATGGCAAGGCGTTTGTGGTTTCTTTTATTTGCACATGATAGACAACAAAGAATGGTTCGGTACCCTGAAGAACTGAACAATGGGGAGATTTATAGAACCTCTCAAAAGCCATCGTATTATTATGTATTATTATGAAGGAGGCTCTTCAGAGGCAATATTTTGAGTTTTTTAAGTGAAAAGTTTTAAATCTTGAGTTTATTACAATCTCTTAGTGCAAAATGTTAAATCTTGAGCTGAATACAATCTCTTAGTGTGTCAAAACTTCTTAACAGGCCAAATGTTGAGTTAATAGAACCATATTACAAGCCACTAAACCTCAAAGAGCCTCTCACAAGCCAATATAAAAAATCCATACAAACCTCAAACAAGACATGTCTTCTTTTAAGCAATATAGTTTTTTCTTAACTTTTATTTGTTCATCAATTTTGTCTTTTCATTTCAAAATTTCTCACACCAATATCTAAAATGCCTTATCTAAATCATAAAATTTTAGGATTTATATTATTATCACATGGCAAGGCGTTTGTGGTATAAAACCACATTGTTGTTTCTTTTATTTGCTCATCAATTTTACCTTTTCATTTCAAAATTTCTTCCTAAATAACAGATACTCCTTGCAATCTTGCAATGCAGGGTCTCCCTCTGTGATACATATCTCCTTGTTGCGTACATGTAAAGTACACGAGCACTAAACAATGCTCTACTGTAACATTGTTACTTGGATGAGTGAAATATAGCAACTAACAATTAGTTGTCCAGTGACCTTAGTCTGGATCGTAAATCATACTTATTTTTATTATGATGCTGAAATTGATGTTCACTTGAAGAGCAGACTCCTGTTGTGCCATGCATGAGTTGCTCCAATGCAGCGCCTGCTCGCTTCGATGTATCTACAAACTGTATGTCGATGTTCCTCCACTGCAGTCGTCGCCTTGAGCAGCTCCTCTGCCACAGCCTCCAACTCGCTGCATTGAGCACGCAACATTTCGGTTACAACCTGCGCAGCTCTTTGGTATGAAAACGGAAGATAATGGCTGAGCAGAAACACAAGGTTGTGAACATCTCCTTTGACCACGCATTCCTGCATACGCACATGGCAGCTCATTCAAATTTCAACACCGAGTAATTGTCAATCAGTGGGTGCAGGAATCAAGCGTGATGATTATTTTTTAAGCTTTACCTTTTTGAAAGACCAAAGATCGTTGTGCCATGATAGTATGTCACGGAATATATTCATCATTGTTTGCATTTGAGGACTGCTGAAGATTTCTTCCGGTATAAGTACGCCATCGTTAAAGTCTACGAATATCTGAAGCCAAGCATTAAGGTTAATCGTGATAGATAAGACAACACATCAATCTAAGAAATAGCCTTTTCAGAACCTAGAAGATACTGTTTGATTGAGAAGTTTGACAATTTTACGAAATAGGCTGACAGCACCGATCCTCGGATTATAGAATCCCATGGTTACTACTGAGTATCTTGCGTAAATTCATGAAACATATACGTAAAATCCAATGAATACTCAGCAATGGCTTACGTACCAGACAGCATGCGCTTGCTCCAGCGTCTCTCCGAATCAGGACATATTCATTTAGGGACGGAATGACGCCGTTTTCTCTGTTTTGGATCTGAATGAGACTGGCTATCAGGAACTTTTGATAGAACCGGGCTAGTCGAAGGCAAGACTCGCGGTGCATCGATGCTACGGCTGCACCCCAAAAGTCACGAAAACAGGAGCCTATTGGGGATAGTTTCCCAGCGTCAACTGTCAGAATCAGAAAAATCAACACGATCAGTCAACTTAACGCAACCAAGGATGGCAGATATATGTGCCTGCTTACATGTGCATCTTCTCGGAAATTCTCCTAGAGAACAGTAGATAGAAAACAAGTCGTTGGGCTTACTTTCGCAGGGATTGGGATGGCTATCTTTGACGTTGTATGGCTCGTCAGGGAAGAGATTTTCAATAGTTTCACGCCAATCAGTTGAAAAAGTATCTAAAATCTCCGTTACTGATTGAATTTCAGGAAAAGTTGATGTTATCACTTTGTGAATTTCCAGCGCAAGAGAAACGGTCGTCTCCCAAGGCCTTTCAAGTTCAGTGTCGTCCATTATCTCGTCAACCACATACGTAACTATCAAGAACTTAGAGAACAATTCCAACCTCTCTGCTGAAGTGTCTGGAAACATTCGAGCTGCAAATTCTGGACTATGCAGTAGTTTTGTAAACTTGTCAGGGTCGAAGACCTTGTCCACAGAATGATAGAGAAGCCATTCGCGAATTGTTTTGCAAGTTTCCGCCTCCATAGAGTGGACTCTCACGGGGTAGGGTGGAATAAATTCTGGAATCGTGAAGGAGTTCATAATTGTCATTCCAGCATCACTTATATCTTGTCCTGCACTGTCCTGTAGTGAATTCATATGCCAAAGATTATATTGATAGGGCATGATAGCATGCGCGACTACGCTCTAATGTTATGCTCTTATACACAAAGATACATTGGCTGCAAGAATAGACAGCAGTACAAATCGCCAAGTGGTGAGCGTGGCTAGGCTTATAACTCGGTGCTTCAAGCACCGCCTGTGACATACCCTAAGTCTGCAAAATTCGCCGCGATTACAAAGCTTTGAATATATTACAGTTCAATCTAGGCTACAAACAAGCAAACCAATCCTTGTACTTGAGCTATCAACCATTAACACTCACACAAGCATCGATTTGGAAATCGTGTATCTGATAATTCACTTAAATCCGTTATACCTTGTTGTGCCCATGATAATTAGCTATATCTTCTTTCAGTTCCATCGATTCAGTAATGCTTTTCTGCAACTTCATTCTAGTTTCTGCACGAGAGAAAATAACATGTTATGCTATTGTCGAAACCATATACATATCATCAAGGAATTCAAGACAGCCTGGCTTTCCCGTCTTAGAGTTGCTGTATAACTTGTCTCATTTCATTAGACGTAAAAGCGCTGATTTAGGAATATTATTGATGCTTTCTAACATAGAGAGCTAAGATGATGTTCTAAGAGATATATCATATTCTGATGCCAGCTGAAAAATTGAATGTATTTGCAATAGCTCAGAGAGAGAGAAGCAGCACCTCTGTTTGCGCCACAGAGTGAAACTTGAAAGTTGAGACACAAAAGAGCTAATGTTGTAAATATCTCAAGACACCAGATATCTTATTATCACAGAATTCTTCTCAATACTATTCAGGTGTCGGCATCTAAACGGCTCAAATAAAAGTAGCTCGCATTTAAAAAAGGCAAAATAAATTCGCAAAGCGGTGACAACTTAGAAGATGGTCGATGACAAATGTAATTGAGAAGTGTGCTGTGCTCTGAGCAAAGGCCGTTCTGCACCTCTCCCGGCTCTTGAGACACTTCAGCTGATAGTCTTACAAGAGTAGTCTATTGCAAGCATCTTTTATAGAGCTAAGCCCATATGTGCCTATGGTCACTCTTCTACAAGCCTAATGCCCCTGACACACGGCAAATTGCACGCGGTTCACGCACGACCCAAATCTGCTGCTGATGGGCCAATATTGCCATTGGCTTCTGATTCTCAATCACCCATTCCAAGTTCCCATGAGGCAAAAAAAACCCAACCCAACAACAGGTTTGTATATTGTGAGTCTTTTCGTAACTTTCAAGTGTATCTTGAAGCTTTCATGACCTGTGAACTACTGGTCATCCAAAATTGTCCCCGCCGCGCCTCCACCAGTTAACTTCTTCAATCTGCAGCACTGATCACGTAGCACACGTTGTCCTGATCTGTTCCAGCAGCAGCTGTTTTGCTCATCTGAAAGAGGAGAAGCCTGTGGTAGCAAATGCGAAGGGGATGGATCGTGAGAAGCCCGGAAAGGTGATTGTGACCCACGAGTCCAAACTTTGATTTCATGAGCAGGTGCAACACATGTTTCATACTCTTATTAGAATGGGCTTCATGGGAGGACCCACCAAGCTTAGCTTACAATTTCAAGTCTTCTCATCCCGTACCATTACTTTGCCCCAAATGGCAAGGCAATTAGGTGCAAAAGTCTCCCCTTCTCCCGGCCAATTGACTAGGGTGGAAGGATTGACGGTTGTGCAATGTCGGGTGTGAAGTATTTTCTTTTGGCATTTTTCCATTTTTTGCATCTTGTGCAAAAGAATATTAGTTATTTTTAGATTTCTTTTCTTAATTTAAATTTTTGGCCTTGCAAATCACTGAAATCGATGACATTCTCATTAGCCTATTGCAAAATTCTACAATTTTGTATAGAAATGCTTCCAAATGTTCTTCCGCAGCACCCACACAAAATTAACCGCATATTACAGTATTTTTTAACCAAGTTTGTGGGTTTTTAGTAAATCTGTAATGCCTTGTGCTCAGGTGTCCTTTGTATTTTGGGACCACCTCCAGGAGCATAATGTCCATCCAATTTTCTCTCTCCTAGGAATCTGTCACTCTCTCCTCTCTCCAATGGAATCCACTTTCTCTCTCCTCTCTCCGATGGAATGCACGTTCTCTCTCCTCTCTCCGGTGGAATGCACGTTCTGTCTCCTCTCCGGTGGAATGTGCATGTGCTATGTGGCAGCCTGTCATTGGCTGTCGACATCCACATTCCACCACAAACGTAAAAAAATTTGCGAAAAAAAATAAATAAATTGGTCCACTCGTACGGCCGTACCGTACGGCCAAAAAAAAAAAAAAAAAAAATCCTTTGCATTACGTAGGGGAAGGCCCGAAGCCCTCAGGGCCTTCCTTGCTGGTCGGGGCCTGGGCGCACCCTTGCACAAATTTTGCAAAACAATCGGGCAAGGGCCCTCCCAGCAATGAAGGCCCTCAGGCAGGGACTTCCCCCTGTGATACTACAATCTGGAAAGAACAATACAAAAACGTTCCAATTTTTGAAATCCAATATGAGCAAATCACATCATTCGAAACATACATAAAACTTATTACCAACAATGACAATCAATTGCCAATACAATGTGAGCTTTCGTTTGTTTTGGTTTTGCAAATGCATGAAATATAAGCTAGTAGTATATCACTGTGACACTGATTCAGCAACAACAATTCAAGAAATTGTGACATGCATCAATCCAATTGGAGCAACGAAAATCATCATTACACAAGCAAATATTGACAACAAAGTAGAAGTATATTCTTGAAAAGAATCAAGAACAACCATAGAATCGCGTATCTCATCAAACAACAAAAAATGAAAGCGATACAAATGGACAGAAACAATGAAACAAAATCTACACTCTCTAGTAAATCAATTTCACTACTTGTAACAAATGCCAATTGTTAACAAATTTAAGCAAGTCCATCAAGACTCACAACTATCAACAACATTATTTAGTACTTGAGAAAGTACATAAAAACAAATGAATATCATCAACTATTAAACGAAGTGAAACACACTATAATGAATCCATCGAGCAATTTCAGTGAGCAAGAATTATTTGTTGAAGATTTCATACAAAAACATGGAGAAAATTTTTAAAAAAATTGCAAAGTACAAACAAAGAATCAACGATTCTCCTAAAACAAGATGCGTTTGTTTTGACAGAGAGATCAATCAATTACTTAGAAAAAATAAATTATTTGACAAAAAACAAATAACCGACATCCATGTACAAAAAATATGCAAATCTTGCAAAGCTACAATATCAAAAGAAATGTTGTCTGAATATGCATCACCAATGAAGTATTCCACCAATAAGGCATTGACCAAAGTAAATAAACTCAATGACTTAGAAGAACGCTTAGTATCACCAAGGATTGCATTCTCACAATTAAGAGATCTCTCATTTGAAGGACAACTAGGCATTATCCACAATTTCACAACTGCCCAAAAGGTGATTATGAAGATTGTTACAAAGCAATCGCTCCATGTGAGGGCCAAAATCCAATAGAATTCCTCCTCTCCATCTTGGTCTTTAGCTTTGTCATTAGAAAAGTGATGGTGTTGCTTCTTACTCCCCCCTCTTTGTGCTTGGCAAATAGAACTTTGCCATCATCATGATTGAGTGATAGCTTGTCCATTCTCAAGAGTTTGTGCTCTTGTCTTTATTCTTTAGAAATAAGCACACTATGAAGGGCCTCCAAACTTGGTACCTCCTCCTTAATGGCATAGGATTGGACAAGGTTGTCATATTCATCTCTCAAGCCATTGAGAATGACTTGGACTAGCTCACTTTGATTGATTGAGTCACCAATACATGCAAGCTCCCTATGAATATCCTTGACTCTCAAAACATAATTAGATGCACTCTCATCACTCTTTTGACTACTTTGGAAGATTTGATTTCTAAGAGTGAGGAGCCTAGAGGTGTTCTTAGCCTCATAGATGGACTTGAGACAATCCCAAGCTTTCTTGGATGTAGAACAGTCACCAATCTCTCTCAATATCTCATTAGAGACATTCATCTTAATGTAATGGAGAGCCATCCTAGCTCTCTTCTTGTATTTTTGTACTTCTTGAAGGACTTAAGGCTCCTCCTCAATCCCAAGTACAATGTCCATCACATCTTGGAGTATCAAGATGGACTCCATCCTCAACTTCCATATTGAATAATTGGAACAAGTATGAACTCATTGAAGTCATGTAAAGTGGAGATAAATAAAAGTGATGAACAAAAATGTTGTTTTTCTCTCCTATAGAATTCAATAATGGTGTGCTACCATCTCCTATGCAAGATCTTGCAACAAACTGTGAGATGATTCTCAGTAGCTATCTCAATCTCTCCAAAACTAGATCTACTTCACATCAAATGATGGAGTGTGGGCAAAGTTAGGATCAAACACTCTTAGCACGTGTGAAATACACTAAGAAACCAAATTTGACTCAAATACAATGATATTGCAAGAAACAAAGTGGCTAAGATCTCAAAACAGTGTCTAGATCACATACAGATGAGATTGGTAAGCATTCAACTATGATTTTGGATCAAACAAGCAATCTCTTGACCAAACCAAATGTTTCCACCCAAAACTAGGTCCCCTACCTAACCCTCTCCAAAAGCTTATAACTTTTAGTTGGCACAACCAAATGGAATGAAACTGATTGCATCAGAAACTAAACAAAAATAGCTTCAAAACAAGCTATCTAGCAAGATTTTTGGATCAAACATGAAAGAGAACTCCCAAACTAAAATTGGTTGTTCCTCACACGTGTCTGAGCACCTGAATTCGTATAGTACCAGGTCAGAACCAATCAATGCCCTATTGATCTCTTTTGATCCAAAATTGGACAAGATAGCTATGAAAATGGATCTTGACAATTTCTAGCTCAAGATTGATGAATAGTTTTCACTTAAATGGATCAAAATGCATGGTAGCCTTAGGTAGGCTCTGATACCATGTTGATTTCATACGTGTGGATTGTCCACAACATGTACTTGTGATCTCCTAAGGTGTGAAGATGCACCAAGATCAAGACTAGAGTGAGATTCAAGATAAATCTTAGATCATATGGCAAAAACACACTACTACATGCATTCAATCACTTCCAACTCTCACTCACACATATGGGAAGTGTTCCATAATTAATAAAAGTAAAAACGAGCTGCTCTCCTCCAATAGAGAGAGAAAATCATCAATAGCTCTCGGGTACAGAGAAAAAGCTAGAAAATCACTTACACTCAAAATCCACTCAATCTCAAAATCAATTAGATCCAAATGAGGAGTACAATGATACTAGTAGATCCATGAGCTACCACTATGCTTAACTATCATTGGACCACACTTTGCCACCTCTTAATCCTATTGGACCATTGATCCATGCACCTCTAAATTCTATTGGACCATTTTCAAGCAAACCTCAAATTCTATTGGACCACTCATGGTTCCACCTCTAGATCCTATTGGACCTCTTAAACTTCATCAAACAAACGCTTTACACTTGTCTACACTCTAATTGGCATGAGTTTGGCCTCCTACTCTTTTTTGGCTCAATAGTGGCATTACAAGTGGAAATGGATCATTTGCCATCTATGCCAAATTTGACCCTATCAACATCCTACACCTAAATGCTTGACTATGAAATTATATGAGACCCCTTTATCAAACATTTTGATTTACTTTACAATTCTCCACACGTGGGAACATCCTCCACACATGTGAGATTCACTTACAAACTTCTATCATAAAAAATACCAAGCTAGATTTTTGCCAATTTCTCACACTCCAAAATACAAAACATAAGCTAGCACTTGCATTAAGTGTCAATGATTAAGTACATTTGCAATAAAAGTCTTCTAGTTGAAGGTTGTCTCAGTTATTACCCGCCTGCCCCTCACAAAAAACATAACTTGAAATTCACAATTGTATGCAATAGGCATCTTCTAATTTATTTAGTGCCTATCTTGAAGCTTGAGATGAACTAGCAATGGTGAATCTAAGGTTTACATGTTCACTACACCCTTCTTGAAAGAATATCCATCACATGGTACAAGGCACATACACTATGAAATTTAAACTTTAAACATGAAATTGAACATAATAGGATTGATGAGAATCACAATAGATCTGTAGTCTTCAATTAGCAAAAAAAACTCATCACTTTATCATTGTCTTAGGTGCCTATTGAATTTAAGATTGTGGTTGTTTTAGATCTGATTGTAGTAAGGTACACTATAAATGCGAAGGATGGCATTGTTTCAACTACTTGGTAGATGCTACCCACCATCATCAATTGTGTTCTCATTATTGTCCTTCAACCATTGTACCTAAGTACGATGTAGTGTACATCCCATCCCCTTGTGCCAGTAATATTTCTTGCCTTTTTTCTCTCTTGTCTTGAATATTTTTTTTCTTTGCCACTCATATTTCCATGCTTTTCATACAAATCACTGAAATTGATGACATTCTCATTAGCCTATTGCAAAATTCTGCAATTTTGTAAAGCAATGCCTCCAAATGTCCTTCTGCAGCACCCACACACAAAATTATACCGCATATTACAATTTTTTTTAACCAAGTTTGTGAGTTTTTATTAAATCCCGAAAATTCGGCCCCTCGTTCCATTGTACATTCCCTCTCTCTCTCTCTCTCTCTCTCTCTCTCTCTCTCTCTCTCTCTCTCTCTCTCTCTCTCTCTCTCTTGCACACACACACACACACACAATTATAAGTGTGAGAAAGAGGGGAATAACTAGAATTGTTTGGTAACTTGGAGAGTAAGCCACTTCTAGAATTCATCATGAAAGGACAAGTGGCTTGAGATAGAAGGTTCTAGAAGACCTAATTTTGGGCCTCAGAAAAACATAAATAGGAGTCTAACTAGTCACGTTAGGGCACTTTTTGGATTCAGAGAGGGCCAAGTTTGCTAATCATAATAGTTTTTTTGCTAATCAGTCCTATGTGACACATTTACCTTGGGTTACCACATAGGGTGATCAAGAGTGAAGAGTTGAATGTAGTCCCATTTCTATTGGAGTACATGATTACTTTGTAGGGCAAAACTAGAACTAAGAGTACTTTGTTGACTTTTAACTCAAATGGGACTATAGGAATGACATAAAGCTAAAGGTATCATTAAATTTTAAATTTTATATTTCAAATGTATATTATTTCAATTGTAGGCTTCAAACACATCTATGTCACCTTCACTTTTCCAAAATACCAAACATGTTTATTTTACTTTTCAAACATCAAACATTTCTATTTCACTTTTCAAACATCAAACATGTGTACTTCACTCTTCACTTTTCATAAAATAAACATCTAGCCATTGGATTGCTTCAGAATTTTCCATATGATTTGTGTTGATAGTCAACCCTCAAATTCTTGATGAGAATGGCAACCAAGTATCATATGCATGTAAACTAAGATCTATAATATCTTACAACCATGGCTGCATGGGTATAGACATGACATGAACTCTTGGAGGTTAGAAAATAGATGAAATATTGATCTTTGGATAGCTACTGGTGATTTATATCCACCCAATCCAAATTTACATAGTTTAGTAAGATTTTGTTAAAGATGGAAAACAAGGGCTTTCGGCCATTTGAAGAATGAATGCCATAAATTCTTGGCGAAGTCGGGCAATGAAAAACCAAAGCAAGCTAGCTATTTTGTTGACGAAGGTGAAGTCGAAGACTCTAGCATCTTTACATCAACATTGTCATCGAATCAGGAAGATCAAGCTTGGTACATTGACTCAGGAGCCACTAGGCACATGATAGACAACAAAGAATGGTTCGGTACCCTGAAGAACTGAACAATGGGGAGATTTATAGAACCTCTCAAAAGCCATCGTATTATTATGTATTATTATTAAGGAGGCTCTTCAGAGGCAATATTTTGAGTTTTTTAAGTGAAAAGTTTTAAATCTTGAGTTTATTACAATCTCTTAGTGCAAAATGTTAAATCTTGAGCTGAATACAATCTCTTAGTGTGTCAAAACTTCTTAACAGGCCAAATGTTGAGTTAATAGAACCATATTACAAGCCACTAAACCTCAAAGAGCCTCTCACAAGCCAATATAAAAAATCCAGACAAACCTCAAACAAGACATGTCTTCTTTTAAGCAATATAGTTTTTTCTTAACTTTTATTTGTTCATCAATTTTGTCTTTTCATTTCAAAATTTCTCACACCAATATCTAAAATGCCTTATCTAAATCATAAAATTTTAGGATTTATATTATTATCACATGGCAAGGCGTTTGTGGTATAAAACCACATTGTTGTTTCTTTTATTTGCTCATCAATTTTACCTTTTCATTTCAAAATTTCTTCCTAAATAACAGATACTCCTTGCAATCTTGCAATGCAGGGTCTCCCTCTGTGATACATATCTCCTTGTTGCGTACATGTAAAGTACACGAGCACTAAACAATGCTCTACTGTAACATTGTTACTTGGATGAGTGAAATATAGCAACTAACAATTAGTTGTCCAGTGACCTTAGTCTGGATCGTAAATCATACTTATTTTTATTATGATGCTGAAATTGATGTTCACTTGAAGAGCAGACTCCTGTTGTGCCATGCATGAGTTGCTCCAATGCAGCGCCTGCTCGCTTCGATGTATCTACAAACTGTATGTCGATGTTCCTCCACTGCAGTCGTCGCCTTGAGCAGCTCCTCTGCCACAGCCTCCAACTCGCTGCATTGAGCACGCAACATTTCGGTTACAACCTGCGCAGCTCTTTGGTATGAAAACGGAAGATAATGGCTGAGCAGAAACACAAGGTTGTGAACATCTCCTTTGACCACGCATTCCTGCATACGCACATGGCAGCTCATTCAAATTTCAACACCGAGTAATTGTCAATCAGTGGGTGCAGGAATCAAGCGTGATGATTATTTTTTAAGCTTTACCTTTTTGAAAGACCAAAGATCGTTGTGCCATGATAGTATGTCACGGAATATATTCATCATTGTTTGCATTTGAGGACTGCTGAAGATTTCTTCCGGTATAAGTACGCCATCGTTAAAGTCTACGAATATCTGAAGCCAAGCATTAAGGTTAATCGTGATAGATAAGACAACACATCAATCTAAGAAATAGCCTTTTCAGAACCTAGAAGATACTGTTTGATTGAGAAGTTTGACAATTTTACGAAATAGGCTGACAGCACCGATCCTCGGATTATAGAATCCCATGGTTACTACTGAGTATCTTGCGTAAATTCATGAAACATATACGTAAAATCCAATGAATACTCAGCAATGGCTTACGTACCAGACTGCATGCGCTTGCTCCAGCGTCTCTCCGAATCAGGACATATTCATTTAGGGACGGAATGACGCCGTTTTCTCTGTTTTGGATCTGAATGAGACTGGCTATCAGGAACTTTTGATAGAACCGGGCTAGTCGAAGGCAAGACTCGCGGTGCATCGATGCTACGGCTGCACCCCAAAAGTCACGAAAACAGGAGCCTATTGGGGATAGTTTCCCAGCGTCAACTGTCAGAATCAGAAAAATCAACACGATCAGTCAACTTAACGCAACCAAGGATGGCAGATATATGTGCCTGCTTACATGTGCATCTTCTCGGAAATTCTCCTAGAGAACAGTAGATAGAAAACAAGTCGTTGGGCTTACTTTCGCAGGGATTGGGATGGCTATCTTTGACGTTGTATGGCTCGTCAGGGAAGAGATTTTCAATAGTTTCACGCCAATCAGTTGAAAAAGTATCTAAAATCTCCGTTACTGATTGAATTTCAGGAAAAGTTGATGTTATCACTTTGTGAATTTCCAGCGCAAGAGAAACGGTCGTCTCCCAAGGCCTTTCAAGTTCTGTGTCGTCCATTATCTCGTCAACCACATACGTAACTATCAAGAACTTAGAGAACAATTCCAACCTCTCTGCTGAAGTGTCTGGAAACATTCGAGCTGCAAATTCTGGACTATGCAGTAGTTTTGTAAACTTGTCAGGGTCGAAGACCTTGTCCACAGAATGATAGAGAAGCCATTCGCGAATTGTTTTGCAAGTTTCCGCCTCCATAGAGTGGACTCTCACGGGGTAGGGTGGAATAAATTCTGGAATCGTGAAGGAGTTCATAATTGTCATTCCAGCATCACTTATATCTTGTCCTGCACTGTCCTGTAGTGAATTCATATGCCAAAGATTATATTGATAGGGCATGATAGCATGCGCGACTACGCTCTAATGTTATGCTCTTATACACAAAGATACATTGGCTGCAAGAATAGACAGCAGTACAAATCGCCAAGTGGTGAGCGTGGCTAGGCTTATAACTCGGTGCTTCAAGCACCGCCTGTGACATACCCTAAGTCTGCAAAATTCGCCGCGATTACAAAGCTTTGAATATATTACAGTTCAATCTAGGCTACAAACAAGCAAACCAATCCTTGTACTTGAGCTATCAACCATTAACACTCACACAAGCATCGATTTGGAAATCGTGTATCTGATAATTCACTTAAATCCGTTATACCTTGTTGTGCCCATGATAATTAGCTATATCTTCTTTCAGTTCCATCGATTCAGTAATGCTTTTCTGCAACTTCATTCTAGTTTCTGCACGAGAGAAAATAACATGTTATGCTATTGTCGAAACCATATACATATCATCAAGGAATTCAAGACAGCCTGGCTTTCCCGTCTTAGAGTTGCTGTATAACTTGTCTCATTTCATTAGACGTAAAAGCGCTGATTTAGGAATATTATTGATGCTTTCTAACATAGAGAGCTAAGATGATGTTCTAAGAGATATATCATATTCTGATGCCAGCTGAAAAATTGAATGTATTTGCAATAGCTCAGAGAGAGAGAAGCAGCACCTCTGTTTGCGCCACAGAGTGAAACTTGAAAGTTGAGACACAAAAGAGCTAATGTTGTAAATATCTCAAGACACCAGATATCTTATTATCACAGAATTCTTCTCAATACTATTCAGGTTTCGGCATCTAAACGGCTCAAATAAAAGTAGCTCGCATTTAAAAAAGGCAAAATAAATTCGCAAAGCGGTGACAACTTAGAAGATGGTCGATGACAAATGTAATTGAGAAGTGTGCTGTGCTCTGAGCAAAGGCCGTTCTGCACCTCTCCCGGCTCTTGAGACACTTCAGCTGATAGTCTTACAAGAGTAGTCTATTGCAAGCATCTTTTATAGAGCTAAGCCCATATGTGCCTATGGTCACTCTTCTACAAGCCTAATGCCCCTGACACACGGCAAATTGCACGCGGTTCACGCACGACCCAAATCTGCTGCTGATGGGCCAATATTGCCATTGGCTTCTGATTCTCAATCACCCATTCCAAGTTCCCATGAGGCAAAAAAAACCCAACCCAACAACAGGTTTGTATATTGTGAGTCTTTTCGTAACTTTCACGTGTATCTTGAAGCTTTCATGACCTGTGAACTACTGGTCATCCAAAATTGTCCCCGCCGCGCCTCCACCAGTTAACTTCTTCAATCTGCAGCACTGATCACGTAGCACACGTTGTCCTGATCTGTTCCAGCAGCAGCTGTTTTGCTCATCTGAAAGAGGAGAAGCCTGTGGTAGCAAATGCGAAGGGGATGGATCGTGAGAAGCCCGGAAAGGTGATTGTGACCCACGAGTCCAAACTTTGATTTCATGAGCAGGTGCAACACATGTTTCATACTCTTATTAGAATGGGCTTCATGGGAGGACCCACCAAGCTTAGCTTACAATTTCAAGTCTTCTCATCCCGTACCATTACTTTGCCCCAAATGGCAAGGCAATTAGGTGCAAAAGTCTCCCCTTCTCCCGGCCAATTGACTAGGGTGGAAGGATTGACGGTTGTGCAATGTCGGGTGTGAAGTATTTTCTTTTGGCATTTTTCCATTTTTTGCATCTTGTGCAAAAGAATATTAGTTATTTTTAGATTTCTTTTCTTAATTTAAATTTTTGGCCTTGCAAATCACTGAAATCGATGACATTCTCATTAGCCTATTGCAAAATTCTACAATTTTGTATAGAAATGCTTCCAAATGTTCTTCCGCAGCACCCACACAAAATTAACCGCATATTACAGTATTTTTTAACCAAGTTTGTGGGTTTTTAGTAAATCTGTAATGCCTTGTGCTCAGGTGTCCTTTGTATTTTGGGACCACCTCCAGGAGCATAATGTCCATCCAATTTTCTCTCTCCTAGGAATCTGTCACTCTCTCCTCTCTCCAATGGAATCCACTTTCTCTCTCCTCTCTCCGATGGAATGCACGTTCTCTCTCCTCTCTCCGGTGGAATGCACGTTCTGTCTCCTCTCCGGTGGAATGTGCATGTGCTATGTGGCAGCCTGTCATTGGCTGTCGACATCCACATTCCACCACAAACGTAAAAAAATTTGCGAAAAAAAATAAATAAATTGGTCCACTCGTACGGCCGTACCGTACGGCCAAAAAAAAAAAAAAAAAATCCTTTGCATTACGTAGGGGAAGGCCCGAAGCCCTCAGGGCCTTCCTTGCTGGTCGGGGCCTGGGCGCACCCTTGCACAAATTTTGCAAAACAATCGGGCAAGGGCCCTCCCAGCAATGAAGGCCCTCAGGCAGGGACTTCCCCCTGTGATACTACAATCTGGAAAGAACAATACAAAAACGTTCCAATTTTTGAAATCCAATATGAGCAAATCACATCATTCGAAACATACATAAAACTTATTACCAACAATGACAATCAATTGCCAATACAATGTGAGCTTTCGTTTGTTTTGGTTTTGCAAATGCATGAAATATAAGCTAGTAGTATATCACTGTGACACTGATTCAGCAACAACAATTCAAGAAATTGTGACATGCATCAATCCAATTGGAGCAACGAAAATCATCATTACACAAGCAAATATTGACAACAAAGTAGAAGTATATTCTTGAAAAGAAACAACAAAAAATGAAAGCGATACAAATGGACAGAAACAATGAAACAAAATCTACACTCTCTAGTAAATCAATTTCACTACTTGTAACAAATGTCAATTGTTAATAAATTTAAGCAAGTCCATCAACACTCACAACTATCAAACAACAGCAACATTTAGTACTCGAGAAAGTACATAAAAACAAATGAATATCATCAACTATTAAACAAAGCGAAACAACTATAATGAATCCACTGAGCAATTTTAGTGAGCAAGAAATATCTGTTGAAGATTTCATAAAAAAACATGGAGGAAATTTTAAAAAAATTGCAAAGTACGAAGAAAGAATCGACGATTCTCCTAAAACAAGATGTGTTTGTTTTGACAGAGAGATCAATCAATTACTTAGAAAAAATAAATTATTTGAAGAAAAACAAATAACCGACATCCATGTGAAAAAAATATGCAAATATTGCAGAGCTACAATATAAAAAGAAATGTTACCTGATTATGCATCACCAATGAAGTATTCCACGAATAAGGCATTGACCAAAGTAAATAAACTCAATGACTTAAAAGAACGCTTAGTATCACCAAGGATTGCATTCTCACAATTAAGAGATCTCTCATTTGAAGGACAACTAGGCATTGCTGTAAGTATTATCAATGTCGCTGCAAATCTAGATCAAGTGCAAAATGTGCTACCAAGATTCATGGACGAAAGTGCTTGTGTGGTTGTTGCATTACGACACAAAATGTAATACAAGACTGCATATATGAGTGGAATCGTAAGATCAATCACATTGATACAAGCTTTACAACAATTATGTGATACACCATTATACAAGGAATGTAATGTGAAAATCAATAATGACTGGATAACGCATTTTCACAAGTACAGAAAACACAACACAAAAGAAGGTGAAACTCTACAAACAAACACTTCTGAAGATGATAGAAATGAAGCCGATGATGAAGATTTGGAAATAGACACTATCATCCACAATTTCACAACTGCCCAATAAGTGATTATGAAAATTGTTACAAAGCAATTGCTCCATGCGAGGGCCAAAATCCAATAGGATTGTATCAAGATACTTGTAGTGAAGATCTAATCTTTCCAACATTGTTTTATGGCCACAAAAGAAAGATGGTGATGAGCAACTAGCTCCCATAGCAAAAAATTGTCAAATGGGAAGTCTTACATTACAGACACAAATTTTTCCAACACATATCCAGCATCTTCTACAAAGCAATCAAAATATTGATACATCAAACACTATCATCGATATTGATACGCTTGTGAAAACGTGCAGTGAAATACCATCCAACATTGAGTGCAATAATTGTGTCTCAAGACACAAACATAGAATAAATATTGCATTAAAAAATATACTCTATTTGTACAATGTTTCTTTGTAATCTATTAACTTTTGTTGTGCCATCTATGAGAGCTTGTGAGGAGTGACTATGGTGATTATGTGATGTGATCTGCATACTGCACTAGATCCTAACAGAGTTTCAACTTGGTATCAGAGTGTTTGGGTGTTGCAGGTATGCACAATCCGGTGGAGCTATGGGATAGCGTCTTTCACCAAGAAAAATAGCAATCGGAGCATCTCAGGAGAGAGGACTCCATACGGGGTATCGGCAGTCCGGATGGCAGGAGACAACAAAGTTCCTTCGATCGGAGCTTCGGGGAAGATCATAACGATTGTCGTAGGTGGATTCCAGAGAGAAACAGAAAATCTTGTAATTTCGGTGGTTTCGGAGAAATCATCGATGTTGGCTACGTTATTCACTGTGGGACAACCGTTTGGCACAACGGGGCTTGCAAGGGATTTGTAAAGAGCAGTGACAGAAAGCCATAGCAATTTACAGGATCGATTGGGTGGAAAACGGAGGAAATTTGAGAAATTTCCAGTTTCGTGGGGTGTTGACGGTTTGGAATGAAAACCAGTGTGTTTGCAGTTGATACCCCACCAATTGGCAAGCCGTAAATTGTGTTACTGAGCTGGAGGTAGGGCGAACTCAGCCAAATAGGAGCTGCAAGTGAAATCTCAGTAAAAGACTGAGAAATGTCCAAGAAATCCTCTCTCAGAGTTGTGGTTTGGAAACCGGGGTTTACAAAGTGAAAAGCATAGATCTTTCTCTATAGAAAGCCTTTTTTGATGCTGTCAGGGGCTGCATGTGGGCGTTTTTGAAAGACAAGTGTATCTGTAAAGGGACGTGGGCGGCCGTGGAGAGATCAATGAGCTGGATTGATCCAAAGAGAGAGCAGAAACCGCCATAGTTGTGGAGAAAAGAGAAGGGAGAGAAGAAGAGAGAGCCTTGGAGGCTCGCGGGCCAGTGTGCGCGACCAATAGAGTTGGTCCCATAGTGCGTGGAATATTCTAGTGGCTGGAGGAGTGAGCATCAATGCACATGAGGGAAATAGACCGTAGGATCAGATCTGAAAGTGATCAATGGCAAAGATCATACCTTCGGGATGAGGTGTGGACAGTCGATTAGAGATCGGTCGTTAGATGGCAAGTAAAGGGGCCTGGCCTGAAGGGCAAAGGCACCCTTCTCTTCATTAAAAATTTTCAATGTGAAATTCAGTGAAGGGACTCGAAGTCCAGAATGGACTTCACTTTAGTAAAAATCTTCATTATGAAGAACCAGTTCATTTTTTGTAAGGCATTTTGGATAGGGCTATCCTAGGCTAGAAGGCGCCTTTTTTGGCCATCCTTGGGCCAAAATGACCCCTGAAATTGATAGAGCCATGTCACAGAGTAGGGAGAAACACATTTTGGGGTGTTTTCATCACCATTCTATCAAGCGGAGTGCGGGTGACCTAGTGATGGGCTACATTCGCTATTTGGGTATCATAGGGCCAAATTTGGGCCAATTTTTGGTTGGTGAAATCTGCTACAGGGCATTACAATGAGGCATTGTCACTTCTGAATCATTATTACTTACTCCTGACAGGGTAACATGGTGTTTGAAAGTGGTAAATGCAGTATGGGAGCGAATGGTAGCAGAATTGTGTGGAGAAAACTAGTATTGGCGACAGAAGTGCAGTTTGGCGGCGTGACTACTCATCATTCGCGACAATTTTGAGAGGGCAAGCAATCACAGGTGAGAGGTAGGCATGGTATGCCGGTTACAGGTGAAAACTTCTTATGATCAGGTTCAATCTTGGGGTTTGAACCAACCAACGTCAAGTGGCGTTTCGGGGTGTTTTCATCACCATTTTATCGAGCGGAGTGCGGGTGACCTAGTGATGGGCTACATTCGCTATTTGGGTACTGTAGGGACAAATTCGGGGCCATTTTTGGCTGTTGAAACCTACTACAGGGCAGTACAATGAGGCATTATCACTTCTGAATCATTATTACTTACTCCTGACAAGGTAACAGGGTGTTTGAAAGTGGTAAATATAGTATGGGAGCGAATGGTAGCGGAATTGTATGGAGAAAGCTAGTATTGGCGACAGAAGTGCAGTTTGGCGGTGTGACTACTCATCATTGGCGACAATTTTGAGAGGGCAAGCAATCACAGGTGAGAGGTAGGCATGTTATGCCAGTTACAGGTGAAAACTTCTTGTAATCAGGTTCAACTCTTGGGGCTTGAACCAACCAACATCAAGTGGCATTTTGGGGGAACGCTCTCACAAGTATGATCGACAGTGGCATTGTCGAGTCAGGTGATAGCTGGATTGACACACGCATCTGTAGCTTGGAAATTTCTCGTTCGGATAGAAATATAGGCTAGCTTGGAGGTACACACATTTTGGCAGTCATAAGTGATGGATGTGTGAGGTGGTGCCAATTGGAAGCCATTGGGCAAGATAGCGGACTTGCATTGGACGAGCTGTGTGTGGGACATGCAGAGGTTGAAGAACTGGTTGATAATCACACTTTGGATGCTCTTGGCGAGTGGTGAATGTGATGATTTTGCGATTCTGTAGTCGGTAAGTCAATTTTGATCAAGTCATTGTAGCTATGGAGTAGTGTATCAGGTTTGTCATCGAGGAGATACACTTCAACTGCCAGTTTGAATAAGTCAAGTCAATTTGTCATATTTGTATTGGATCAGGGATGTAGATTCCAGTGATGGCAAGGCGCAAATCATTTGGTTTGGGCCATGGAAGATCTCGCAGATTCACTTGGAGGGATATTGGCATGCACAGTCATGTGAGGGACTTGATGGTGGCTTTGGAGTTCACATCTCAGTTTATTCTCAGGGAGTGTTTTGGAACCATTCACAGGAGCAGCTAGGAGCTCTCTTGGGGGAATATGGGTGGGCACTACAGGGTAGGTGCTCAGATCTTTGTGATCAGGGATGGCATTGGGATACTTGGTAGGGATAGCAGTACAGGATGACATGGGATGATCATCAGGGGGTAGCTATTTCATATTGGACTTGAGTCATTGGCATGGACAGGACTATAGGTGGGATTCTCATTTTGAGTTATATATCTAGCCCTTTGGAAAGCCTTCAAGGATCTACTTGTGTGATATATTATATGTTTCATCTTGCTTCCTTCTTGATTACGTTTGTCCTTGATTCGAGGAACTTCTTAGAAAATGCTTTTATGAACTCGCTGGCGAACTCCATAGTTAGCCTAAAAAGACAACTGATTCCCACTCTCAACAATTGGCATAATCTAATGCTCTAATCTTTGACCCTTATGGCACTTCAAATATAGTTTGGCCAATAAATAGTGAGCGATAGGATGAGTGCCACAAAGTTTCTCACCACGAAAAATGATTCACTCTCATCCAATGTCAAGAATCTTGAAATTTTTTTACCTTTCCAAATCACAAAAAATGGACACACAAATAGTGAGTGAATATCTAACCACCCCTAATATAGTGAAATCCATTGGAGTACCTTGCATTAAAATTTGAAGCCTTGATTTCCATATGCAATCACCCCTAATAGACTCACTCGGGTCCAAGACTATTTTTGTAAGAGTTGGAATGAGTCTTATTTGATTTAAACTGTTGTCTCCATAGGCTCTACACGAAAGCTTATGCTAATGATCTTCTTTATTGTGATAGCATGATTAGGAAACACATTCAAACATTCATCATTCCACAACCAAACATACAATGGCAAAAGAGAAGGACTTCACATAAAAGAAAAGGTAGGAGGAGGAGGCTTTACTTCTCTCTCTCTCTCACAATCTCTATTCTTGCAAATGAAAAGTGATTACAAAATGGTGTCACATCCCTACTTACAGACAAAGTTAGGGTTAGGGTCACACAAAAACCATGTGCCATAATAACTTAACTATCATAAAAGTTTAAAATCCAAATTACATTTTAGAACTACTTGGTTCCTTCCTTAGTTTGGCCCATTGGTATTTTAGATCTATCTCTACTTCTCACACCTTTGGCTTACGAGTACAGTGTACCATTTAAAGGTTTCTAACATTGTATTACTGATAGGTCTAATTTGTATGCCGACTCAGCCCTGATTTTATTCACGTTGTCGTAAAATCTGTTGGAGAGACGTTGGGCCTTTTTTTCTGCTCGTCAACCGGTCTGCAATCTCGTTGACCTCCTAATATTGGCTTTCCCAATGCATCTGAATTCTGGAACTACTTGTTGGTTGTTCGTCAATGTTCCTTGGTGTAGTTCGGTGGCATGATAACAATGTTAGAAGAATTTTTACCAGAATCATCCGCTAGAAGAATCCTCACCGGGGACGATAAATTCTTGTTTTTTGTTGGACGTCCACAAGAAAGCCCAAACGTCGTAGGGAGGGAGCATGTGGTGACATTTTGGAACAGGATATAATCGTACGGTTTTGATTAGCACTCTACTTTTTTTTTTCTTCATGTGTGTTTAGGGTGTGTGTGTGTGTGTGTGTGTGTGTGTGTGTGTGTGTGTGTGTGTGTGTGTGTGTGTGTGTGTGTGTGTGTGTGTGTGTGTGTGTGTGTGTGTGTGTGTGTGTGTGTGTGTGTGTGTGTGTGTGTGTGTGTGTGTGTGTGTGTGTGTGTGTGTGTGCGCGCGCGCGCGCGCGTGTGCATGTAAGTATGATGCCATTAGTTTATGTTTCATGCTTACTAGTTCATGCTAGTTTAATTTGTAGTATCTTAATTTATGTATTATATATTTGTTATGTTTCATGCCTTTGTGAGAGAGAGAGAGAGAGAGAGAGAGAGAGAGAGAGAGAGAGAGAGAGAGAGAGACATTCTGACAGAGTTAAAGGTAACCAACACACCCAATTCTAGGAACGTGTGTAGCCCTTGATTTTCTCTCGTTAAAGGTGTGGTTCAAATGTTTCTGGTTGGTCGATAAGTTCCACAAAAAAGCCCAAACGTCGCAGGGAGGGAGCATGTGGTGACATTCTGGAATAGGGTGTGTGTGTGTGTGTGCGTGCGTGCGTACACACGTGTGCATGTGTGGTTCCCATATCATAGTCCGAGCTTTTATAGGTATTGAGTCAAAGTTATGAGGGCAATACCAGTATATAAATCAGTTTTTCATCTATAATTAACAGTAAACCATAAACCCTAAACAACAACAGGGAATCCTGAACTCCCCTGAAACCATGGGAAATGAAAATGAAGAACTATGATGAAAGATTAGGACTTGCAATGAATTCTTGAAATATTAATGATGACACACGAATCCATTAAGGATGCAAAGTGGACTAACTGGCTCTAGAATCAAGTTGTTTGTGTCTTTTGAGTATTTTGCCTAGATATGATGCCAGAGAGGCCGAAGGTGTGCAGGTCGTTGTCATTCTTAAACCTGATGGTTCACCACATCGAAGAGAGAAAAATGTGGCGGCTATTTCAAACTCAATAACTCTAAAAGGTTGCATGAGGTTCATTTGGATTCAAACAAGTGTCCACATGTAACCACTTTAATTGAGTTCAAAGTAGGAGCATTCTCTTCTCTCTTCGATGCTACAAACTGTCAGGACTACCAAGTGCTTACACACCATGGTCTTTAAGGTCCCATCCATCTTGTGTGTAATTTCCCTAGAAACAACATGTTTCTATTTTCATACAAAAGCACATAGTCTCCACGTTTGATTTTGATCGTATTGATCGATCGAAATTATCTTTTCTTTTACTTTGGACCCGTTCAGTTTCTATTAATGCTAATCAACGGTCCTCCTCCAATTGCGTCAGAGCAATCATTCACTCTCGGTTGTCATTTTCATCCATCCGTTCCACATTACAATGTGGAAGGTTGGAACTTCAAATGCTATGGGTAGTATAGGGTGCATTCCATATACAAGGTAATACAGAGTCGGCCTAGTTGTGATTTTCTCAACAGTTCTATATGCCCATAGAATAGATGGTAACTTCTGCTCTCAATCAGAAGTATGTGTTTCTGTCACTTTGTTCAAAATTTTGCATAAAATTCCGTTAGCTCGCTTAGTAAGTCCATTTGCTTTAGAATTATATGGAGTGGTTTGAAGATGTCAGATGGAAAAATATGATAACATAGCTTCGATGGTTTGATTAAGAAAGTGGGTTCCCCTGTCACTTATAAGCTCTAAGGGACATCCATAATGAGTGATGATATTTTGAAACAAAAATTTTGTGACAATTTTGACATCATTTTTAACTGTAGCTTCAGCCTCTACCATCTTGGTAGCATAGTCCATTGCAACGAGAATGTAATGACAATAGGTTTTACAAGTGGTTGGCTTGATAAGTCCTACGAAATCTATTCCCCACTTCTTAAATGGTGCTAAGGGAATGATCGGTGTAAGTGGCCAATGTGTCACAAAGTTGGGTTTCCCCATCCTCTGACATGAATCACATTTTTGAATGAAAAGTTTAACATCTCTATAAAGTGTAGGCCACCAATACTTAGTGTTTAAAATTTTTCTGGCAATATTTCTAAGCGCGTAATGGCCCCCCGAATCTTTCTCATATAATGCACTTATTACGGTGGTGATCTCAATGGGTTCCAAGGTCCTACTTTCACAAGAAAAATTGTCTTCTGCTGCTTATTGAAATGATCAGGATAAATTTGATCATGTAAGAAATTAATAATATCTTCATAAATGGATGATTCCAGTTGAATGCACATTATGTGCTCATTTGGGAATTCATCTAATATTGGGTCAAATTGATCCTTAGATTTAAGCCGTGATATATAATCAGCGTTTTGGTGGTCCTTCCCCCTTCTTAGCTCTTCTTGATAATCGAACTCATCTAATAATAGAACCCACCTAGCTATCCTTACTAAAAGGGCGGGTTTATTTACTAGATGCTTCAATGCATAATGGTCTACATGAAAAACAAAAGGGTATTCTGATAGATAATGTCTAAAGGTTTTCACTGAGTAGATCATGCCTAATGCCTCCTGCTCTATAGCGAAATAATTTTTTTCGGATGTTGCTAATTGTCTACCAGCATAATAAATGGGATAATCAATTTTCTGATCATCCTTTTGGCTAAGCACTACACATGGTTGCAAACAATGAAGCGTCTACATATACGTGAAATTTCTTAGTCCAATCTAGAGGTCTAACTCTAGTTGCTTCTGCTAGGGACTGCTTTAATTTTTCAAAAGCGTCTTGGTGATCTTGTGACCAGTGATACTCAATAGATTTCTTTAATAAACCTGTTAAGGGAGTTACTACTATAGCATACTCTTTTATTATCCTACGACAATATCCTATGTGGCCTAAAAATCCCCTAAGCTCGTGTAGATTGGTTAGTTCATTTAATTCTAAAATCATTTTGACTTTTTCGATATCGGCTTGAATGCCATCTTTTGAAATTTTGTGGCTTGCCTTCCCTCATGCCAAAATAGCATTTGAACATATGCAATTTAAGAGATGTCTCTTGACATCGTCTTAAAGTCTTTTCTAATCTATCCAAATGATCTCTGGTGGATGAGTTAACATAGAAGTCATCCATAAAGATTTCTAAGAATTTTCTCAATTTTTTTTGAAAGATGATGGTCATCATGCACTGGTAACAAACGCATTATAGAGACCGAAGGACCTATGCATATAAGCATATGTGTCCCAATTAGTGGTGAATGTTGTTTTTTATTTTAAAATCTTTTTCCTTAATGTAGACTTGATTGTATCCAAAAAAACCGTCTAAAAAACTATATCTTTCGTGTCCAGCTACTTGGCCTAGGATCATTTCTGTATATGGTACTGGATGATAGTCTTTTGTTGTGGCAACATTTAACTTTCTAAAATCTTGACATACCCTTATTTTACTTGTCTTCTTCTTGGAAACTATCACAATAGGTGATAACTATTTACTACTTAAAACAAGATACATAATACCCGAGTCTTATGTATTTATCTAATTCATCTTTCACTAATAATGAATACTTTGGATTTAACCTGTATTGTCTTTGCCTAATCGATATTTTTCTCATGATTTTAATCTTATTTTTCATTTTTTTTTATGTTTATTTTTTTGTATTTTGGAATTTTTTGTAAAAAATTATTTTTTTTTAAATTTTTTGGGATATTTTACACTATTTTTTTTTTTTAGATTTTTTTAATTTTCTTAAACTGATTTTTGGTTTTTTTTGGGATTTTATACGTAAATTATTGTTTTGATTTTTTTGTAGTTTTTGATACTTATTTGAATTTTTAAGATTTTTCTCATTTTTTTAAGATTATTTTTTATTTTTTACAATATTTTGATTTTTATAGGTTTTTTTTCACTATTCTAACTACCTATGCAAGCTTTCCATAGCTTTGGATAGGTTTAATTTTCATGTTTTTTTCCTACTTTTGTATTATCAAGTTCATGGAAGGGATGAGGAGAAAGGAGAGCACAATGGAAGCACCAAATAATCCCATAAGCATTTGGTGCAACATTACCTCTTTTCAAGCTATATATACACTCTTCAACTAGTGGATTTTGCAGAAATTGGGGGCATGTTTTAATAAAATGGTCCCCCCAAAAATGGAGATCTTATGTCTTCTTGATTCTCAATTAACCTTTATTATGGAGATCTTATGTCTTCTTGACACGTGGCATACCAAGCATTTATGCAATTTGACAATGGAAAAAAACACATAAATAAATCCCCCCCCCTCTACAATGCTTATTTACATTGTCTTTTGAAAATTTTAAGCTTTCTTATATCAAAGTGAATTGCTACTTGCTTCAAATTTTATTGCTCTTACAATATCGTAAACTTTTTTGATCAAATTTTCTTTCAAGTTTTTTAGATAGATTTGTCCCATTAGTTTTTGTTTGAGTATATATATTTGGAATTGCTTATAAATATATATATATATAATAAGAAAAAAATTTAAGACAGTCCACCCGCTGCGGAGGGTGGGCTGTCTAAATTTTTTATATATAATGTGTGTGTGTGTGTGTGTGTGTGTGTTTTATTCATAATAAGAAAAAAATAAGACAGCCCGACTGTCTTAAATTTTTTTTTTAATCAAAACAAACACACACACACACACACACACACACACACACATAATATAAGAAAATAATTAGACAACCCCCCGCTGCGGTGGGTGGGTTGTCTATATTTTGTTTTATCAATATATATATATATATATATATATATATATATTTATATATATATATGTTATATAGCATATATATATAATAAGAAAAAAAAAAGATATATATATATATATATATATAAGCCAAAAAGAGTTAGCCCACCCGTCGTGGTGGGGGGGCTATCTCAAAAATTTTAGTATAAGAAATTTATATCTATATGTGTGTGTGTGTGCTTTATATCTATATAAATATGTTATATATGTATATTAAGTATACGTTATATATATATATATATAGAGAGAACATATACTATACTTAAGATAAGAGCTTAAAAAATACATAAATAAATTTTCAAAACATACTAACAAGTGTACTCGGGAGTTTACCTTTAAGCACTCACTTGTATAAATTTTAAAAATGACTTGCATGAGCTTATTGAGCTTCTTGAGCTTCCAGAGGTAGTTCTAAAATTTTATTCTAAGAACTAAACTCGCGTTGAGCCTCCTTTTATAGAGTTTTGATGGCCTATTCTTTTTGGATCTCGAGGCATTGACCCTAAATAGGGTGGATCAAGTGGATATTTAGGCTAGATGTTAGGGTTAGGTTATGGTGAATATATAGAAGCCCTAATATGCTCAGATCCAAGCTCTATATGTATAAATATGTGATGGGATTTCCATCCAATCATGAGCAAAATCGAGATTTTTCTTCTTTACTAGTTTGAGTCTATGATTTGATTGACGAATGCTATTGGCATATGATTTTTTGTGATGATTGAATGAGTTTGGAGTTGCAGGTACAGTACACAGGCAGCAGCAGGCCGTACTTTCACACGTGTGAAGAGTTTTGGAGCTAATTCATGGAGTTCAAGCCAAGATAAGCTAGGAATCAATGCATTGACTAGTAATCTAGCGTCTAGATTTTGTTTGGATCTTAAATACGTGCTTTCTCCATCATTTCTAGGATCAAATGGGATTATTTTGCTGTATTTTTATCATGGTATCAGAGCCATTCAAAGAAATGAGCTTCACTTTATGCTAGAGTCATAGATTTTGATGCAATTCAAGCATTGATTACTATCTAGACATAATCTATGAGTAGTACCTTCAATTCTTGATCAATTTGAGTGAAGAGAGATCTAATGCTTTTTTATTTACAGGCTTTTTAGCTTCAAAATCTGAGTTGTGGTCATCTCTTATCAATTGGATCAAAATAACAAGTATTTTACATTTTCATCATATTGATGCTACTCGATTTGTGGAATCTATCACAAGGAATAGTTTTCAATCAATCAAAAGGAAGGTAGATTCTTATCTTTGGTACTATAATAGGTCATTCTTAGACTTATTGAGATCTTAGAAATTCAATTTTGGGGTCAGCCCAAAGACTTTTATAAGTGCTCATCAAGGAATGCAATTCTAGTCAACATTTGGCCATAATCATTATCAAACACCAATCTTGGTTTTGGAGGCAATTTTTTGTGTCAATCTCTCCATTTGTCTTGATTTTTCTTGAATGTTTTGAGTTTCTATCATAGTGTACTTGATTTTCAGGTTGGAGTCTGTACTCTGATAGGGTTTCACATGTGTGAAACTAGCATCTTGAGGATCAGATTAGGATCCACTCTTGGTCCATATTGTACTTTTTCCACATGGTATCAGATCCAAGTACTAGATGTTTATTGAGATTAATAAAGTTGATACAAATCAAAGCCAAAAATAGCAGGTTTTAGGAAACTAGTCAAATTTTGCCATAGCAAGTTGGATTTGATAGAAAATTTTTCAAAAATTTTGGACCAGAACTTGTTGTGGGCTGTAGGAACCCTTTTCACATGTGTGAGTCCGTACAGATCCGGTTTTGGCTGAGAAATTTCAAAAATTTGTACAATTTGACTTACACACCCAATTTGAGTGATTTTTAGTGCAAAATCAAGCATTTTCTATAGAGAATCTAATCTAGTTCTTGGATTAGATCAGCCAAAAAATTAAATTTGAAGCATGAATTAGGTGCATTAATTTATCATCTCTGGTTTTTTGAGTGCATGTTGAAGTTGAGAATGATATTGCCAAAAATCATAGATTAAGGAGCGATATGCAAGGTGAGAGCATGAAATCCATTGTACCATCACTCTAGATTTGTTCAAGAGTGATAGGGTCAAGTTTAGAAGCATCAATTTGCTAGAAAACGTCCTTGGATCTATCCTCCAAGTGAAACCTTTGAGAGTTTCTAGTGCATATAGAGCATCTATGCAAATCTTTTGTAGAATTTGACATAGATTGGCTTTGTCGCGGAAGCTTTTTCGTGTTTCATGTTCGTCCTCTCTCTTTTGATTCGCGAAAAAAATTTTGTCTTTGAATTTTTTTTTCATGCGGAAGCTCTTACGGGATCCCAGACACTCGACTACGCATCACAGAACATATTTTATTCTAGCAATCAAGAGACACAGCAAAGGCCAAGAGATACACGAAATACAACGACTATATTGTCAGTTTGGTTTTCAAGCGAGATCGTCAGTGTCTCGCTCGTTGGCGGATTGACTCTCTGCTCTTTTGCTATGTTTTGTTCGTTGGTAGACTTTCATGCACAACTATGGTATTTTTGCTTTCTTACTCTATTCGCTACGTCTCTCTCTGTTTCTTACACATCTCTATATTCACTATCTCTCTTCACATAGTTATAATCCAAAGAGGATTGTTTATACCTCCACTATGTGGAGTTTACCAGATAGCTAAATGTAGAATCACAAGACTGGTTTACACTAATCAACTAGTTAGTTAGTCTCCGTCGTTGCTATTCGTTTCAGTTGGACATGAAGCTCGTTGAGCTGCTAGCTGGCAGCGTGTAAGATTTCTCTTCGTGTGTTTTCGTTCTTTTTGTTTCTTTTCGTAGTTTTCATTTTTCATCCATTTTGTTTTTTGCGGTCCTAGAGGTGTGTTTGTGATTTGCGATTGATTTGCGAATCGTTCATGCTTTGAGTCAAAGACACGTTGACTATCGCGAATTGTTCTTGTTCGACCTTCCTGTCTTGTTCGTGTTGCGACAAAGTTGCAGGAGTTCACCATTTCTGACACTCCCTCCTAAACCTTGCAGCTTTGTTCGTTCAATCCAATTGTCTCTCTTTGCTTGGTAAAGAGTGGCTTGTCGAGCGGTTTCGTGAGGAGATCTGCAATCATAATTTCTGATTTTATGAACTGGACTTGGAGCTCTCCTTTCGAGATCAAATCTCGAATGTGATGGTACTTCAGAGGAATGTGCTTCATCTTTGAATGGAAGACAGGATCCTAGGACAGATAGATGGCACTCTGGGAGTCCATCATCATTGTGCTTGGCTCCTCTCTTGGTATCCCGATTGTCTCCAACATCATCCGCAGCCACACTACCTCATTCGCCACTTTTGAGGCTGCGACATACTCAGCTTCGCAAGAGGATTGAGCTACCAGGTTTTGTTTTTTGCATATCTAACTGATTGCAGCTCCGCACACTATTGTACATCCTCCAGTAATGGACTTGTTGTCATCCTTGCAGCTAAACATCATTCAGTTCCGTGATGGCAGTAGCCGCCCTAGACCCTAGTTGTTTGGTGACCAATATGTGGAGGAGATACCCACATTTGGTAGTTGGTTTTCGAGCTTTCAGAGCACCGCACAGCTTTTCTGCTACCTTCTCAGCCCACTTGTAATTTTGAGTGAGATCGTCCATGGTGTGGGTCAAAGAAAAGAGGTCGCTTGGTGGTATGCAATCCATCTTAGTGGTATGCACTTCAACCATGGTGACGAGGATTTTTGAGGCGGATAGTGATCCCGTCGTTGGTTTGGGCAATGGTTTTGCTGTCCTCTGTCAGAAACTTGGTGAAGTACTTGGCATCATAGTTGGTGCCCTTTCCATGGATTGTCTCTCCGAGATTAGGGAAGCCAATGCTCTGGAGATCCCCAAGAGAGATGTTGATAATGGTATAGCTGCCACTCTTGGATGTAATCCGAAAAGTTTGGAACTCATCCGAATAGGTGGAGTAGGCTGCTCGGATGAGGATCTCGCTCTGTTGGTCCCGGAAAAGTGTCAGATCAAAGCCAAGGTTGGTGAGGATATCCTTGGCCAGGGTGAGCTGCTCGGCGTAATTCTTGAGACATATCATGAATATATCCTCTGAATAAGGACAAGGGGGTTTATGGCGATGCAAGCTAAGCGAGGAATTGTGGGAAGCCATGACAGTAGTGATTTTAGATTGCTCTGAGAATTTTGAAATTTTTAAAAAATTTTGACATGAACTCGAGAGCAGCAATCTAAAATGAACTCGTGGAGAGAAGGGTGGAGGACTATATATAGACTTTTTTTGGCAGGAATTTGCAACTTCACTCAGAAATTGTCCTCAATGTCCACGATTTGTTAATGATGGTCACGAATGTTGAGGCAATGTTCTGAGGGCCCGCAAATTCTTGTAAGTGATTTTTTTATGCCAAAAGAGAAAAAATGTCTGACAGTGCAAAAATTTGTCTGATCAGAATTCACAGAGATAATAGAGAAATCGTGAGGATCAATTTGAACTCTAGCAAATTGTTTGGAAATTTTGATAGTGGATATCTGACGAAAAAAACCATATTTTTCTATTTTAAAATTTTTTGTCTCTAAGACAGGATTCGCGGAGGCCAAAAATGAATCGTGCCCTGTCAAAAAGTGGTCAGGCGAACTATTTGAGATGTTGTGAAAAAAATTTCTTTTGAAACTAATGACTCTTGTGGTTTTCTCAGAGAAAACTGTTGGTATACCAGATCTGATGGTATCTTGATGGTTTGAACAAGAAAGCACATCAAAAATGTTGTTGAAATGGCATGCCGACAAAAAAGAAAGAAAATAGTAGGAAAGAAAACAACTAATACATATCAAGATAAAAGCAGGGTTCATTATACTTTCTTAGTCAACTCCCATTGATCACAATGTCGAGGATATCGCCTTGAAGGGTTTGGAGTTGTACATATCCAGAGGCAAAGATTTTTTTAATGACGTAAAGTCCTTGGCCAGAAAATTTTAGTTTGTCTTTGAAGGCTTTGGCCTGGTATAGCAGGACCTTATCTCCAACCTAGAAATCTCTAAGTTTCAATGATCGATCATGCCATGCTTTTTGTCATCGTTTGTGGACTTGCTGAGCATGGATGATAATCCTTCATGTTTCACAGAGTTGCTCTAGATGGAATAACATGTTTGCTAGATTCTGATGAGTATCAAGCTCAAGGTTATAGGCTACTCGAAGGGAGGGGATATGGAATTTCACAGGCATAACAGCTTCTTGGCCATATGTGAGCTGTAAAGGGGTTAAGCTTGTAGCTCGCTTCGGGGTGGTGCGATAAGCCCAGAGAGCAGCATGGAGTTTGGATTCCAAATCAGATCGGCTAGATTCGACGATTTTGGTGAGAATTCCAAATAGGATTTTATTGGTGGATTCTGCCTAGCCATTGCAGCGTGAATAGTATGACGAACTTTTGTGATGTACCCCAAAAAATTTGGAAAGAAGATCTGCTATGACAGAGTCAAGAAAATGTGTACTTCTATCACTTATAAGCTCTAGAGGACATCCGAATTGAACTATAACATGTTCATAGAGAAATTTGGCAGTAGAACGAGCGTCAGCATTACGAACAGCTCTTGCTTCAACCCATTTGGTGCAATAGTCCGTAGCTACTATGATGTAACAAGATTGTGTGTGTCGAGCAGCAGGACTAATAGGTCTGACATAATCAATTTCCCATTTTTGGAAAGCTTGATCAGTGGTTACAGGGTGTAAAGGCATGTAGTCTGTTTTTTGAAAGCATTTTGTGCGTTGGCAGACATCACAAGCCTTAGTGTAATTGTGCGTATCCTTGAAGAGTGTTGGCCACAAAAAACCGCCCAAGAGGATTTTCTTAGCAGTTGTTTCAGAAGAGAAATGGCCGGCACCAATACCTTCATGAGTGAGAGCAATTATAGAGGGTATTTCTCCTTCAGTAAGACATCGTCGAATAATTCCATCTTACCCTTGCTTGTAGAGTTGTCCTACAATTAACGTATAAGGTTTAGTTTTGAGGACCGACGCACGTTGTTCAGGTTTAGAGAAGGAAGGATCCATTTGCCCTAAAGTTAAATATTCTGTAATGTCCTTAGCCCATATAGGTGTAGAGTCAACTTGGAAAAGGATTGCATCTGGTAAATCATCGTTGACGTCTTGATCAGGGGTAGGAAGGTTAGGGATTCGGAATGCTGAACTCCCTTACGAACCACGATCCTAAACTCAAATTCTCGAAGTAATAGGATCCATCTAGTAATACGGCATGTGGTGCAGATCTTGTTGATGAGATACAACAATGCTTGATGATCAGTGAAGAACGCAAAGACTTTTCCTAGAAGATAATGGCAAAACTTCTGAACCACATATACCATTGCCAAGGCTTCGCATTCGGTAGTGGTATAATTGACTTCAACAGGTATCAATTGTCGACTAAGAAAACGGATTGGTAGTCCTTTGGGTGAGTACTGCTCCAATGGCTACTTGGATGCATCGGTATGCACATGGAATTCTTTAGAATAATCAGGAGCCCGAAGGATGGGTGCATTGGTAAGGGCTTCTTTGAGTTGATTAAAGATGACGCGTTGTTCATCCGTTTGGGAACTACAACTACTTTGTAGATTAAGCATGCTTTGTTCGGGAAATAAAAAATAAAGCACCGATAGTAGTTGGCGTGGCCAAGGAAGAAGTAAACTTCACGTATCGTATGCGGTTCCGGTAGATTTTGAATGATAAGGATCTTTTCAGAGTCAATGGCAATGCCATTTCGTGAGATAATATGTCCTAACACAATACCATGGGTTACCCAAATCTGGCATTTTTCTAGATTAAGAGAGATGCCAAAGTGTTGGCATCGGATAAAAAAAAATTTGAGCACAAACGGATGGCGTATTTCTTCGAAATGTGCTCCTAAATTGTCCAAGTAAACTTCTAAAGTATCGCCCATCTGCTGAGAAAAGGCAGATGGAAGGTGCTAGGAGCATTGCAGAGACCAAAGGCATGACTTTCCAGCAGAAGGTTCCCCATTTTGTGGCAAAAGCGGTTTGTGTTGATCTTCTTCAGCGATTTGGATCATATTGTATCCGCTAAAGCCATCTAAGAAGGAGTAAGCCTCATCTCCTGCTAGATTTTCTAAGATGGATTCTCCGAAAGGTAATGGAAAATGATCACGTTCAGTGACAACATTAAATTTTTTAAAATCGACACAGATTCGGAGTTTTCCGTTTCTCTTAGGGACGATGACAATTGGGGAGACCCACTCAGTATGCTCAATTTTATAGATAAATCCCGCGGCTAAGAGGCATTGTAATTCTTCTTTGATCTTGGCCTTATAGATGGGATTGCATCTGTATGGACGACTCGCAGTGGGTCTCGCATCCAGTTTAAGCGGGATACGATGCACAGACAAAGATATGTCGATATTTTCGTAGGAGCTTTTCAAGTCGTCTGCGTTGTTCGCGATTGAGATGAGTTCCGACGTGGACAAGATATTCGTTGGTTTCATTTGGCTCACTCAGGGGAAGGATTATGGTTTGTGCAGGGCCTTCGTAGGGTGAATTACCAGTTGGCTCATGTTGAGCTTGGGGTAATTGGATTGTGACATCCTTGATTGTATAGTCCTTAAAGTATGCAGGAACATCATGGGCTAGAGATTCGTGGGGGGCCTTGCCTTTCTCTTGCCGGGATGGTGCTTGGAATTTTTTGAGAATTGTGTAGGACTAGAGGCAATCTCAGGAACTTCCTGAACAATGGTGAGGTCACCCGCCAGTTGAATTTGAAGTGGTTTTTTCATTTTCTCTTTCATAGTATGACCACATGGTTGAGGTTTCGGTGGTGGAGAGGTGTGTGGATGAGGGACAGTTCGTATGTCATGGAGTGCTTCCATATAGTTGAGGATTTGAGCATCAGAAATGTCCATATCTTTTGGGCAATTCTGAATTCTTAAGACGTTCTCGTCATCAATGAATAATTCGTCTTATTCATTAGTAGGTAGTCATGCAACATTTAGTTGTTCATCATGGTGTGGAAGAATATCAATAAAATTGATATTGATGATAGGTGTATCCAGACCAGGTAATTGGTCGTGATCGATCGGGAGTGGAGAGGTACAATTATTCTGATACTGAGCACAATAATCGGCATTCACACAATCAATGGTAGCTAGACTGTGACTCTAGTTTATGATATTAGTAGATTTAACATAATGACCTTTTTCATGGCTGGACTGGTATGGCTCAAATAATGACGACCTTTTTCGTGGCTGGACTGGTATGGCTCAAATACTGAGTTGGTGTTTGAGGATCCCTCGTCATGGATGCGTGTAGGTTTGAGTATACCCGTTGAGTCAATGGTGACAAAACTGTCACAATTTCCAAAAGTGACTCGGCCTTTGCTCCAGTCATGAACGACTCGTGCATTCGTGAGCCATGGACGACCAAGTAGTAATTCATAAGAATAGGCATTATTGGGAATATCAAGTACTACAAGATCAACAAAAAACTTGAGATCTCCTAGTTTGATCAGCACGTGCGGAAGGAAACCGGTAGGTCAGACCACACTTTGATCAGCCATCCGAAGCTGACAAGTAGGTTTGGCTAGCTTGTCTCTTAGATTCCATTCCATCAAGAAAATCTGAATCCGAGTAGGCTCTCAAGTGCAAGTTAGATCCTTCATAAAGTATGCCAAAAAATCTAGTACTAGAAACATATCTAAGTACTCTTTTGGCACTTTTCCAATGATGAACTAAAGGAACTTGCATACTTTGACTCAACTTGCTTACACAAAAACTTAAGTCAGGTCTAGTGATGGTCAAATGAATTAGAGAGCCTATAAGTTTCCTAAAGAAGGTGATGTCCTCAAAGGATGCTTCATTACCTTCATTAGTTGCTTTCACAACATGCTCCATAGGGGTATCAATCCCCTTACAATCTTTCATACCAAATCTTTCAAGAATGGAAGTAGCATACTTAGATTGACTTATGAAAGTACAATTGCTACTTCTAGACACTTCTATCCCAAGTATAAACTTTAGGGAGCCTAGATCTACCATCTTGAACTCACTAGATAAATCAACTTGTACTTTGCTTATGCCTTCATCATCATTTCCTGTCAAAATGATGTCATCAACATAAAGTACCAAAATGATGATCATTCCTTCATTACATTTGAAATATAAAGAAGGTTCATAAGCACTTAGTACAAAGCCAAGGGAATAGAGAAAATCATGCAACCTAAAGTACCAAGCTCTAGGTGCTTGCTTCAAGCCATATAGGCTCTTCCTTAAGTAGCACACCTTTTGCTCCTCACCAACCTTGATGAAGCCCTCGGGTTGCATCATGTAGATTTCCTCTTCTAAGAAGCCATTCAAGAAGGCATTTGTGACATCCATTTGGTAGAATCCCACTTAAACAAAGTAGCAATGCAAATGGTTAATCTAATGTTTACAAGCTTAGCTACAGGTGTAAATGTTTCTTTATAATCCAATCCTTTTATTTGAAGAAATCCCTTAGCAACAAGCCTAGCCTTGTACTTACTAATAGATCCATCTTGATTGTACTTTATTCTATAAATCCACTTACATGCAAGTGGTTTCTTCCCTTTTGGAAGATTTACAAGATTCCAAGTATGATTTTCTTCTAATGCATCATACTCTACTTGCATTGCATCTCTCCAAACTTTGGATTTATATGCTTCTTCAAAAAATGATGGTTCTTCAAGCAATGTAGCTAAGAAGGAGTAAGAGGTAGAAGGTGTAGAGTCTTCCTTTTGCTTTCTTGATGATCTTCTTGGCCCCTTTTGACTTGGATCCATGTCTCCATCCTCGGATTTGTCAAGATCCTCGTCGGGTTTGTCAAGATCTTCAATGCACAATGGGTTAGATCCATTTGACAAGCTCTTAGCAAATTGTGACTCATCAAAAAGTACATCCTTGCTTACCTTTACTTTCTTGGATATAGGATCATATATCCTATAGCCCTTGCTATTTTCTCCATAGCCAACAAAGATCCCTTTGAAGGAGGTAGCATCTTCTTTCCTTCTAGTCTCCAAAGGGATGTGAACATAACAAATACATCCAAAGATCTTAAAATCTTTTACATCGGGTTTCTTATCAAACCAGGCTTGATAAGGTGAGATCCCATCTATAGCACTACTAGGAAGTCTATTACACAAGTAATTAGCACATGTTATAGCTTCTCCCCAAAATGAGATGGCAAGTGATGCATCAAGTCTTAAAGACTTTGCACACTCACATAGACACCTATTTTTCCTCTTGGCCACCCATTTTGTTGGGGGGTGTAGGAACAAGTGTATTGCAACTTAATGCCTTTGATCTCACAAAATTCTTTCATTCTATTGGAGGTGTACTCTCCTCCATTATCACATCTTAGTGCTCTGATGGAAATACTAAGTTGTTTCTCTACTAGAGACTTGAACTTAATGAAAGCTTCATAAACAAGACTTTTCTTTAATAGTAACTCAATCCATGTGAATCTAGTACAATCATCTATAAAAGCTACATACATCAAGGCACCTCCATTACTTGCATGTGAAAAACTATGTACATCAGAATGTATGAGATCCAAGGGAGAGAGAGATCTTGATGAAGATTTCTTGTAAGAATATTTGTGTGACTTTGCAAGGCCACATGCCTCACACATCTTTCCACACTTTTTGAAAGCTCTTGGTAGTCCGAGAGCTAGTTCCTTGCTTGCCATTGACTCCATAGATTGAAGATTAGGATGGCCTAATCTCTTATGCCAAAGCTCCACTTGAGTTAGCTCCTCCCTAGCCAAGTTCACACTTTCATTTGCAACATTAGCTTTCAACTTGAAAAGTCTACCTTGCTTAATGCCACTAGCTATGCACTTATCATTTTTCAAGATGGAACAAACTCCATTCTTGAAATGTACATCTAGTCCATTGTCCATTAATTGTCCTACACTAAGCAAGTTTCTTGAAATGGTAGGAACATACAAAACATTAATAAGATCTATCCTTTTAGATGTGCCTAAGCAAAGAGGTATAGATCCTATGCCATCTATCTTGCATGCTTGATCACTAGCAGTATATATTGACTTCTTAGAGTCATTACAAGGTAGAAGAGTAGAAAAATAATGCCTGTTAAAAGACATGTGGGAACTAGCCCCACTATCTATCCACCATGTGTCTTGACTTGAAGTTGGTGTAGATGCAACCATTAAGGATGTGTTGAATCCATCCTCATCTTCTTCCTCTTGAGAGATGTTCCCTTGATCTCCATTGGCTTGTTGATTCTTCTTCAAGTAGCATTCTGAGGCAAAGTGTCCTTTCTTTCCACAAAAAAAACACTTGAGTTTTGCCCTGTTCTTCACTTTGCCTTTAGAAGTGATCCTCCATTCTTCATTTTGGCCTCCTTGCCTTGATTTTTCTTGAATGGATGTTGCTTCTTCTTGCCTTTAGATGTAAAGTTAGCTTTCCCCTCTCCTCCATTAAGTGACATGCTATCCATTCTTGTCTTGAGGTGTAGAAGCCTACTCTCCTCATCCACAAGAACATTGTGCAATTTTTCAATAGATGGAAGAGTGTCTTGAATGGCAAATGATTGGACTAAGTTGGTGAACTCATCACCTAGACCATTCAAGATGATTTGTACTAGCTCTTGATCTTGGATCTTCTCTCCTATTGCACTTAACTCCTTGTTAAGAGATTTGATCCTAAGGACATACTCTTGTCCACTCTCTCCACTTCCTTTCATGCTTTGGAAAACTTGATTTCTTAGCATGAGGATTCTTGAAGTATTATTGGATTCATAGATGCTCTTTAATGAATCCCAAGCCTCTTTGGATGAGGTACAAGAAGACACCTCTTTGAAGAGGTCATTGCATACATTTAACTTTATGCAATGTAGAGCTACTCTTGCTCTCTTCTTGTATTTGGCTTGTTCTTGGGGAGTTTGAGGCTCTTCCTCAACTACTTGAACTATGTCAAATAGATCATGGATCACTAGGAGTTTTTTCATGATCCACATTAAGGGGAGTGTTACATTTCTATCTTTGATAAAATTAAAGGTAATGTGGACTTGCTGAAAATACTTGTACACATTGTAAATAAATTACTCAATAGAAGTTTGACAAGGTCCAATCGAATAGAAAAACATCGAAATTCCAATCTCGGATCATATCAAAATTCAAGTATTGGATCAAATCAAAATTTCAAGATTGAAATTAAATTAGACCTCTAGGCTTGAATTAGATCAAATAAAAAATCCATGATTGAAGGTTCAAAATAGATTTCAGTCTTTAGGGTCAAAATGGAAACTACAACACACTTTAGTAGTGGAATGCGATGTTTTCTGAATAATAGAGCCAATGCTCGTGCATGCCATTAGAGAATTCATGAACATCTATAAATAGGATTAGTTCATTAGTGATTAAACAGGTTGTGGTAGCAAATTATTTTGTGAAAATTAGGATCATGATCTATGTTGGAATTTCTGATAGATCATTCAAATAAGTAGAAATTTTCAATTTTTTGAATATTGTTTTAAGAAAGTCAAAATGGGTAGATGTGTTGAATGAGACTACACATGTATTGTTTTCTGACAAACTGTTCTTGAAAACTGTGAAAAACTCAATTCTAAAAAATTAAGCCTTCTCGCACTTTGTTTTACACCTTTGAAGGGTTTATTGTTTTTCAACACTTCCTCTTGAAACAAAAATTTCAAACACTTAACCAATTCTGAGACTATATCTTAATAATTCAAAGTTCTTCCTGCCAAGTGCCTTTTGTGAAAATAGTAAAAGTTATCTACATGAGTTTTGGGGGTCCTTTGACTTTTCTACCCCTTGTACATATGTTAGTAGATGATTAGGCTAAAAATTAGCTCTAAGCTCAAGGTAGTGTAGGCTTTTGGTTAGCTTTGGCACAAAAAGTACATTTTTGAGACAATACTAAATTTGAGGATGCAACATTTAAGGGAATACTCCCTACTCCTTCAATACTACACTCGCAATCATTTGCAGTATAAATAGATTTATTGACTCCCTCATAAGGCAAAAGAGTAGAAAAAGATTCTTTAGAGCTACACATGTGAGAATGAGCTCCACTATCAATATATTACAACCATGTTTTTTGGAAAGGAGAAGAGGAAAAACTAAACACCATAATTGATCCCTCTCTATCACTCTCATTAGCATCTCTCTCTCTCTCTCTCTCTCTCTCTCTCTCTCTCTCTCTCTCTCTCTCTCTCTCTCTCTCTCTCTCTCTCTCATTAGAAATGTTAGCATGCTTGACTTGATTCTTCTTCTTGAAGCAATTTGTGGCATAATGGACTTTCTTGCCACAAGATTTATCCTTCGTCTTCTTTTTCTTCCACTTGGATGTTGAATTTTGAGAGGTACTATCCTCCCCTCCATCTGTGTCCTTTTCTTTGTCTTTTTCTTTGTTGAGGTGTTGTTGATGTTGGCCTTTGCGCCTCCCTTTGTGCTGTATTTGACAAATAGAGCTTTGAATTCTCCACCATTGTTGTTTGAGAGATTCTTCATCCTCATAAGCTTGTTTTCTTGTCTACACTCTTCAGCAATAAGTACTCCTTGTAAGGCCTCCAAACTTGGTAGCTCCTCTTTGATTGCTCATTCATGGCATTTCATGCTGCAATGATCTCAAATCAAGTGCAATATGGAGAAAGGAAGCACACATTCATTCAAATTCTTAGTTTCACATATGTTTGATGCTTTTTTATGGAGATATCAGAGGTGGAAGTGCGGAGGAACCTATTCATTCTTATTCTATGTACTTCTTCATGTTGTATTTTCATCTTGATATGTTAAATCGATAATACAAATAGCTCATTTTTAGAGTTAGTTGGCAATTTTGGACAATATAACTAGTTTTGGCCAAGTGGCGGCTAAGTTAGGAAAATGCTTCTTGGTTTCCAAGGGGAGGCTCGAACCTGGGACCAAAGAAACTTTGGATGCCAAGCTAACCAGTTGAGCCCAACCCCTAGGAAAATGACTCAAGAGAGAAGAGAGAGGGTCATCACTCTCAAATAGAAATAGTAGCTAAGATGTGGAGAAAGTGGAACCATTGTGCATTTCCATTTGTGAAAGATTTTGGAGCGATATCATCATCTCATCTTTGGTTCTCTTCTACATTTGTGTAGATATTGTGATGTATGCTTGATAGATGTCTAATTTCGATGATGATTTAAAAGATTTCTTGCTTTAGGATAGCCTATTTATAGAGTTTTAGGATCACATCTAAACATGTGTTTCTTAGGTTCTTTTTATATTTCATTTGGTAATTCATTTTGATCAAACTAGTAAGGTAGTGTATAAACTGCCTAACATCAAATGAAGTGATTGTTGATGCAACTATACTTGGCCTAGAACTACATTTAGGATCATCTTTGGATCTTAAAAAATGCTTTAGCAAAGCAGTTGCATTCAAAGCATCTGGGAGACAATTCAACCCTATTGTAATGTTGGATTTTTTTGAAGTCGTGCCTGCATTCTTTGAAGCTGTGAGTTTCTTATTGCATTAACATTATTGCATTAACAGCTTTATAAGCTTTGCGACAAACCTCCATTACATTTAAAAAACATGAATAACATTTTTTTATATGACCTCAATGTTACAATATATAGTAAAACTTTTCATCTTTGCTTCGTAAAAAGCATTTGGATCTCAATTCCTCAAATTTCTTTGATGTTCAATTTTTGTAAGCAAGAGGATGAGCAGCAAAATAACATTTTGTACCTTCCAAAGCGTCCATTTGCAAATTGCAAAGAATTTTGTATGATCAAACAAACGGGTGTGTAGAAAATTGTGATGATATTTTACAGATGTTTAGTCCCTGCTGCATGTGCAGGTGTTTTATCATTTGGGATTAGAGATGGCGGTAGACAGCCAATCCAGACCTTCATACAGGCCCTGCCCTGTCACTGCACAGCAGCTCTGAATGTGCCAATTCCGTTGTCTTAGAGATGGCAGCGCTAACTTTTCACTGATTTCGGCCACCGACATGGCTTTTGGAAGATCATGCTTGTTGGCTAGCACCAGCAACTTCACTTCTCTCAATTCAATTTCGTTCATCAGCCTGTCAAGTTCATCTCTTGCTTCAATCATTCGATCTCTGTCGTTGCTGTCCACTACGAAGATCAGACCCTGCGATTTGTAGTACACAAACATGGCAATCTTATCATGGCAAAAGAGCAGTTTCTGATCAGATTTGGCATGGACATAGCCATAGATGCCCACACCTAAAACAGACCTGAAACACTGAGTTACAAATGTGCATACCTCGGTGTTTTCGAAGTAAAATCTCCAAAGCTGACGAAACTTGTCCTGGCCACCTACATCCCAAACTGTAAAGCTAACGTTCTTGTACTCAACAGTTTCCACATTGAAACCTATCGTAGGAACTGTGTTGATTTTCTCCCCGAGCTTCAGCTTGTAGAGAATCGTAGTCTTTCCTGTTCACAAGATTCATATAATACATTACATATCTCTATCTCTAATATTCTGAAGAAAGAATATTAATTCAAAAGATGCAGGAGGCCTATTTGTGCCAGTGCCAAAACGAATTTGAGACAGTTTGCCTGTCGATCGAGAGAAGCCAAACACAGAATCCGAATTTGAAAATCCCAATTTACTACGAAATTACACTTACTCTTGCGACTCCAGAGAGTCTAAAAAAGAAGCACAAATTCAGTCATCTGCAGGACATAGCTCGGAAAGATGAAAGGAAGTTGTATAGATCGATAAGGGTCAGTTCAAATTGTGAAGGGGGCAGGAAACACTTACCTGCAGCATCCAAACCAAGCATAAGAATTCTGATGTTCCTGGGACCAGCGAAAAGCCTGCTCAACACTCGCCCCAGCATTTGCCCCATGCTTGCTATATACGCCGCTGCCCTCTCTTCTTAACAATTATTTGAAATGGCTATGATCGATCTCTCTGTGTCTCCTGTTTATCACTTGTCATTCATGGTGTTCACTAACGATCGAATTTAAACAAGATAATTGAAGTAGCGAGCAGCAGGCTTTCCTTAGTTGACGCAGGATTTGATATTGCTCTATTTCGATGGTGACGCAGAGCAGCCAATAAGCGTCGAGTAACCTCACGCGCAAGTAACGGGACCAACGAGGCCCCACACGAGGAAGTCTTGTCTGGTTGGTCCCACACGAGGAAGTCTTGTCTGGCTCTGAAAGTATTGCTTCCTCCGTTTTTGCGATCCCACCTCCCCCATTACAATTCCTTCCACTCACAAAGTTAAAAGTAATATATGTGTACTCTCCCATTTTGTGAGACACAAGATTTTTGTGCATGAAAAACCTATCCAATGTCCATCGCAATGGGGTAGAGTTGTTGATCGACATCGGAAAGGTGTGGGCTCGAATCCAGATCACTGTGTATTGACGTTTAAGGAGCTTAGCTCCGTAAATGGCATTGCCAAGTTGTATATAACGACCACTAGTTACTTAATAAGCGTCGAGTAACCTCACGCGCAAGTAACGGGACCAACGAGGCCCCACACGAGGAAGTCTTGTCTGGCTCTGAAAGTATTGCTTCCTCCGTTTTTGCCATCCCACCTCCCCCATTACAATTCCTTCCACTCACAAAGTTAAAAGTAATATATGTGTACTCTCCCATTTTGTGAGACACAAGATTTTTGTGCATGAAAAACCTATCCAATGTCCATCGCAATGGGGTAGAGTTGTTGATCGACATCGGAAAGGTGTGGGCTCGAATCCAGATCACTGTGTATTGACGTTTAATGAGCTTAGCTCCGTAAATGGCATTGCCAAGTTGTATATAACGACCACTAGTTACTTAATAAGCGTCGAGTAACCTCACGCGCAAGTAACGGGACCAACGAGGCCCCACACGAGGAAGTCTTGTCTGGCTCTGAAAGTATTGCTTCCTCCGTTTTTGCCATCCCACCTCCCCCATTACAATTCCTTCCACTCACAAAGTTAAAAGTAATATATGTGTACTCTCCCATTTTGTGAGACACAAGATTTTTGTGCATGAAAAACCTATCCAATGTCCATCGCAATGGGGTAGAGTTGTTGATCGACATCGGAAAGGTGTGGGCTCGAATCCAGATCATTGTGTATTGACGTTTAAGGAGCTTAGCTCCGTAAATGGCATTGCCAAGTTGTATATAACGACCACTAGTTACTTAACATGTATGCAAAAGAAAAAGAAAAAAATCTCTTCAATGATGTCATGGAGGCCCTCGTGGAGGAGGGCCTACCACTCGCACATTGCCCATTTCGTTACCTTAAGCCAATCTTAAAAATTATTAATAGGAGAGAGATGTTCTTTTTCCACGACAGAAACTAGCTACTGCTAGATCTATGTTTCTTCCTTGATACGCGCCTCACTAAGTGCTCTGTTCAAGAAACTGTATACTCTGTATAAAGTCCGTTTGTATCCTTCGTTGATCCTTTATGTGATCAATCCAGGGATCTGATTAAAGTAAAAGATCTAATAAAAAGAAACTGCATTAGCCTTAAACAAAATTGATTCCAGTTTTTTGTCATTGTCCTCCGTGAATGCTAGTCGCCTTATGCCCGTTGCACACTGCCTTCACGTTGCAGACCTTCGTGTTTTTGCTAAAGGACATTTTTTGCGACTTTAAGAGGTGGTGTCAGGTTCGCATCCTTGATGTTCACTCCCATGAATGCGTTGTACTGGCTTGCTTTGTATAGCACTAGTGGGTTCATGTCGCATAGTCTCCTGTGCCATAGAACGTCTGTAGATTCATGGACTTGATGAGCCTCCTCTGTCAATGGGCGTACTTTCAGGTGATACAAGTTTTCTCTTCGTCTGCCTTGTGTGATGAGTGTACTGGAGCTGGCATCAATCACATTGCACGTCTGATCTATGAATGTCACACGCATGTCTGCATTTGCTATTCTAGTGATTGATAGCAGATCTTTCTACAGTGTGGGCACATACAAGACATCATCCAGTCTTATATCTCTGCCATTGGTACTCATCCAAAGTGCTCCAGTGCCACTTACTTCATGTCGTGATCCATCTCCTAGAACGATATATTTGGAGGAGTCGGTTTGTCGAAAGTCGGCGATCATCTGCCTTGTCGTCAGAAAGTGTGATGTGGCTCCTGAGTCAAGAACTATGTCTTGAACATCGGATGTGGATAATGCGCTTATATCAGTGCACAAATAAGTAGTAGGATTTCTGCTAGCTCAGTCTTTAGCCATCTTCGAGAATTCAGACTCCTCCACGTATGATGTGTTGTTAGTGCTCTCCTTCCTGCTCTGCGTCTTCTTGTTTCTTGGATTGTTGTGACAATCCATGATTGCATGACCTTTCTTATGACAATGTATACACAATCTTTGGATTCAACCAACATTTATCCACTGTGTGGCCATCACGTCTGCATCTCTCGCATGTCTTCTTGTCGTTGCCTTGTTGTTTGTTCCTTCCTTTCGATCTACTTTCTTGGGTTCTCTGCTAGTTTTGATCTGTTCTCTTTGTCGACTCCCTCTTAGGTTGAGACTTTTTCTTCGACTGGTCTTGGTTTTTCATCTTCCTAATGAAGCTGGTGAGATCTTTGTCGTCATATCTTAGATAGGTAAGCTGATCTTCTAGATGCATTATCTGATTTCGAGACTTGGTCTGAAATCTGCTGATGAGTGTATCCCACATCTCTCTAGCACTAGAGAGTGATGCGAGGTCAAGGGTAATGTTGTCTTCGATGGAAGACGAGATGACGGGTACTACTTCGTCGTTCTTCTCTTTCCACTCCCGAAGGTCTTTGTCTGTGCTGGCTGGCATCTCTTCAGTGCCATCCACCCACGACCATAATGCTTCTCCTCTCAGGATTAGCGATAGCTTCACTTTTCAAGCAAGAAAGTTTGATCCATCTGCTTCAAGTATCGTGCGTATCTTTGATTGGATGTTGGGAATGGAACTCATAGTCTCAGTGACGAGGCACTAATAAGCCAACTTGGCTCTGATAAGCCTTCTTGGCTCTAATACCACTGTTGGAATCGTACACTAGCTTTGATGCCACTGATGAAATCTAAAACTGCGAGGATTCCGATGAAGCTTAGATGGAGCCGATCTATCGGATAAGGCTACTGCCTCAACCCGCCATCAATCATCCTCCGAACGGTAGACAGCTACTGCTAATCTGACTGTAAGTTTATAAACAGTAGATAATGTCTTATTGACGGCATCTACTGATAAAATTGAACAAGCATCACAGCATTCACAGATTACACATTGAGCAAAAAAGATGTACGCATCTATATTATCAGACACAAGTGTACATGAAAAATTCTTTCTTGAGCGTTGTCTATTTTTCAGATCAATGCATCGGCATGAGAGAGATGTTCTCTTCCCACGACAGAAACTAGCTACTACTAGATCTATGTTTCTTCCTTGATATGCACCTCACTAAGTGCTCTGATCAAGAAAGTGTATACTCTGTATATATTCTGTTTGTATCCTTCATTGATCGTTTATGTGATCAATCCAAGGATCTTATTAAACTAAAAGATCTAATCAAAAGAAAATGCATTAGCCTTAAACAAAATTGATTCCAGTTTTCTGTCATTGTCCTCCGTGAATGCTAGCTGCCCTCTGCCCGTTGCACAAAGAGTGTCATCTTTTTTGCAAAAATGCGAAAAATACGACAGTGTCGAAAAAAATTGCCAGAGTTAATATCTAAGTGTTTTAGACCTAGGGATGAATTTTTCTCATGACACAAAAATGAGAACTGTGCGACGAAACAGTTAAAAAATGCAGACTGTGCTAAATATAGTTAAAAATGCATAGTCGCAAAAAACAGCAAAGGAAAATTTAAGGAATAATGCTAAGGCTTTGAAAGATAGAAACTCTTAGTTTCTTCACTCTTTAGTATTTGCATGGCAATCTTAGTGGTTTATTAAAGTCATTGCTAACCATTAGTAAATCATTATTGATACAAGCATGCAATCCTAACATCAACATAAGATCGTCAATTAACTAAATTTTAACATAAATCATTCATTCATGATTATAAATTGCAATTTTCATTAATAAGCTATAAATAATACCCATGCATGTGATCTCAAAACTATTTTACTTGTAATGTAGTTATCCACGTTTTTAAAATCTTGGAGTAAAGCAAAACTAGATCATTCAAATGAGTAAGCCCTGCAATTGATATGTCCTTTTTTGTGTGATAGTGCAAAACTCAATATACAAAACCTAGACATACAAACTCATCATCATCATCGATCGACTTGTTATAAAACCTGAACTACTAGACAATGTGACTTTCATTATCCATGACCACGAATGCCATACACCACTATTTTATATCCATATTTAGAAGCAGAAACAAATAAAAAGAACCTTTATTCGAATATATATCGTGTTATCAAAGAAAAAATAAGTTCTACCGATACAATAAAACATATAGATTTTTTGACATGGTTTGTTGCATTGCAAATACCGCTGGTTGATTATATACAAGCAATAAAAAGCAGCTTAAAAAAACCAACAATATTTCTAAAATGCAATTCAAAAGACATATACACAAATAGTTTCAATCCATGCATAAGTCAACTTTGGAACGTAAACATGGATTTGCAATAATATTCTTGACCCATATGCAGCTGCAAGTTGTTGTACATCATATTTGACAAAAATTGATACCTCACTTTTGCAATCTTTAAAATGTGCATTTACAAAATCTTTGTGTCAAAATGTAGATACATTTACAAGACTAAAAAACATGGGAACCGCATATTTAAATGCACACCAAATGAGTGCACAACTTGCATTATTTATTGTATTTTCATTACCTTTACATGTCTTCATAAGATCATTTACATATATTAATACAAATCCTGAATCAACACGAGCATTTGTTATTATAAAAAAAGAATTAGAATTTTTTCATCCCGATTCAACAGATAGACGATATCCAACCAAAATTGAAAAATATCTCTCTCGACCTATTGACAGCAAACCTGTGTTTGGCATAATTCATTTATGCATATCAATTAACATCATCACAAACATACAAATGTCGAAAATCTCAAATTATTAGATACATTAATTACAATGAACATAAAGATTCTGAGAACTTTTATCGAGAGCATCTGCTTCTATATAAACCATTTTAGACATCCGAATACATGCTTACAAAATCACATTCATCATATAAAGGTACATATTGTGCAAACTATGACACAATACAACACAAAAAAAAAACTAAATTTTCATAAAAAACATGTACATATGCGCATTTCAATTGGGAAGATCTTGAAAAAAAATTATTAAGCATTGCGATATCAGATAAAAATGCACACATTTCTGTAATACGAACAACAACTATGATCTTGGAATTGAATTCCCAACTCATATAGAATGTAGCACAAAGAAACAGGTCAATATGGCTTCGAAATTGACACACAAAATCATGAATCAAGATACATATCACATGCAACGTCTACTTTTCGATGACGTGATGCACAAAAAACGAACAAACACAACAAATCAAACTCACCTTTTTTTAATTGGAGGCACTGGAACAGGGAAAATATTTATTTTTCTTCTTCTTGTACAAGGTTTATTGCGTCATTATTACAGAAATAACACATAACATATAGAAAATCCAAGAGTATTAGTAATGGCGTATACAAGAAAAGCAGTTTTTAATATCCATGGAACCACAATACATTCAACATAGTCCAGATCTAGATTTTGGGAAAAGCCTTTGGTGACTAGCCTGGCCTTGTAACGATTTAGACTTCCTTCAGCATCGTACTTCATTTTGAATATCCATTTGCATGGAATTGGGTTTCAATCCTTTGACAGCTCAGTGACTGTCCATGTTTGATTCTCCATCAGAGCATCAGAATCTTCTATGACTGAGCCAATTGCAGTCATTTGCTCCATAAGATTTTTGAAAGTGTTGAGGTGACTTGAAACATATGTACAAAGTAGGTAATCGCCCTTGGGATATTTAGTTGTCTGATTGATTTTAGGGTTGATGATAGTTTGGCGAAGTCGATCTGCCACTGTTACGAAAGACCCAGAAATACCAAAGGTGTCTTTTGAACAGAAAAGTTATGCAAATCCCGAAAGTGCGAAAATCCCGAAGTAAAAATGCGAACCATGCAAAAAAACCCGAAGGTGAGAGAAAAAATTTCAACCTTCATGCTACATAATTCAGGAGTAATGGATAAATGGTTGGAATCATATGAAGAAGAAGAAAAAAAAAAGGGTGTTGACTAGAAATCGACACTGACGCAATAGGCGTAGAGGTCAAGATGCACCTTCAGATGATCTTGAGCCTTTGCCCAACCAATGCACTATAGACTGGATGGTTGATACACTCCAATAAGCAAGATCAAAGGGACAATTCATATCTGACACAGAATGGGAATTCGCAAGAGCATGTGATTGGAAGGTTTGTCTATAACTCTATTTTTTTTAAGTGAACAATTTTAATTTGTATGATGATTGATTATTGTTTTAATTATAATCAACATGTGACAGTATCGAAAGTATAGTGCAATGTGGGCATATGGTCGTCGTCATTGCATTGAATCAATTAATATGAAATGACGAACTTATGATCGTGGTGTGATGGCATCCTTCCATCAAGAAAGTTGGAGTAGTGCTCGAGATCAAAGTCCAATTTCTGAAAAGCTTGAGTATGTAGGAACCATACAAGCCATATATGAGGTGTGTTTTGGTGAAATGGGTAAATATTTGTTGTTTGACGTGAAATGGTTCAAAATCAACTATAGAGGATCAAATGCAACTGTAAAAAAAGATTGTAGTGGATTTTTTGCTATCGATTTAACCAAGACATTAAGCATGGACTTTTCAGACACATTGGTGTTGCCTCATCATTGCGAACAGGTGTGCATGAATTTCACATTTTTTCTTCTTGTCAATTGTGATCAATGTATCTACACTACTTTTTCATTACATCTATTTATTGTGAATTAAAATGTGATCATAACAAATATCTAATCCTAACATTGTTAAATGTGCAGGTAGTTTTTTAACCAGATCAACTAAACAAAGATTGGTGATGTGTTGTTCAAATTAAGCCACGCTCAAGACATGTATTCGAAAATGCATATGTTGAGAATGAAAAGGAAGATCTAAATTTGGACAACACAAGTATATCTGATGAAGATGTACATATATCTTTGAGTTTTATAAATATTGAAAACCCGAGAATTGATTTGCATGATTTCGACGACTCGGATGATGAAGAGGACAACAATGATTCTTTGCATGAGGACAATATTGAGAGAGGTTTTGATTTCGATAGTGATGATGAAAATCATCTTAGCGGAGATGAGTTGCAAGATGTATTGGCTGATGAATTTGAATCTTGCGATGATGAATAAAGTTTGTACATGCCACAAATAATTTTGTCATAAAATGATCCATTGTGGTCAATATATATTGTTTTCAAATTAAAATTATTATATTTTTCTACGATGTTACATTTCTAAAGTTTCATTTCAAACGCATCTCGCAATCACTTAGAATTAGAAAAATTTATCAATATTAATAGATGTGTGAACTAATTAAGAGATATATGTGCTGATTATTTATATATAATAATTAAAAAGCATCTTCTTTGAGATAATAATACACTTTGCCACAATATTGTTCGACTATTCATTGATCTTTGCTAACACACAAAGGTGTATAACACTACAATTTTTTTATCAACAAATTAGCTTACTGATGGGATATAAAATGGCCCCTAAACAAGTTATTTTTTTGCTATCTTTTCTTGAATAGTTTTTTGGTGAATGAGGTTAGAACTGATATTTTCAGTCCAGAATAGAGGATGTACGGAATTCTGACTTTTCACATGTGTGAAAACCAAAATACATCATTTGACTCTATCTCCTTTATGTTAGATCCAAAGTACTGACATTATGGCTTGTTGGAAAGCTAGAAGAGCCCTCTTTCCATTGTAATTGGTTTCAATTCATTATGATGATCCTAGTAGGAGTTATAAGCTCTTAAAGAGGGGTAGGGAGAGACCCAAAACCTGAGTGACATTTTTTGAACTGATTATATTGCATGCATGATTCATTATTCACAGTTTTGGTACTCAATCTGAGATAGAATTGGATAAGACAAGTTTTTGTTGTCATAGTCACATCATTTCACACAAAGAGTTGTGTTTTGAGTTGAATGTATGTTTCTAGAGTGTTTTTCATTCATTTAAAACTCGTGGAAAAATTTGACATCAGAATTGTAAGTGCTTCATCAGTTAATAGAGGCTAGATCCAAATTCAAGTTAATTGATTTTCTGTTGTGAGACACATTCAATTCCATTTTGTTGTCCAGTTTACAAGAGTCTTCACATTCATGGCATCTATAGGAGATTTAATCTTTGAAACTAGTGAGAGACTAGATACCTTCAACTATTCAGTTTGGAAGGATAGAATAGAATCTTTGTTGGTTCTTTATGGTGTAATGGACATTGTATCAGAAACTGAAGTTGAACCTGAAGCTTATGATGAGGCTCAGAGGTTCAAGAAGAGAGCAAGAATTGCTCTACATATCATCAAGATCAATATCTCTGATGAGAGTTGAGAGAAATAAGTTCATGCACCTTTTACTCTTAGAAATCAGATCTTTTCTAGTTTCCAAAGAGTTAATGAAAGTGCTTCAAGTTTTGTAACGAGAGTTAAAGATCTTCACAGAGAGATAGCATGCATAGGAGATACTCTAGAGAGCAGTCAACTTGTTCAAGTAGTCCTTAATGGACTTAGAAAAGAGTATTTAGATTTTGTGCAAACTTATGCTATCATGGAGGAGTTACCAACTATGGAGACTCTACATGATGCTCTTATTGCTGAAGAATGTAGGCAAAAGAACAAGCTGCTGAAGATCAACAAACGTTTAAGGAAGGATGGTGGTTATGGCAAACCTCAACAAATCACGTTTTTCTACGTAGGCACAGAATAGGTTTGGATCTAGCAACCTACTGAGAGATGTAACAATCTGGGAGATGTCTGAGAAACCAACAATTACCAAGTTTCAAAATGGCTTATGATTTGCTTCACACAAAAAAAACATTATTACTAGCAAGTGGATTGCAAACAAGGTTCAGTCTTTCATAATCACGGTTTTAAATCACTAAAGTGACCTACGGTGAATGAAGTTTAATTGGCTTTTAAGGCGAACTGGCACCTCCTAGCCCCGACAGTCCCGAGAACTAGGGGCATAGGCCTCTTAAATAAATTTAAGTCCAGCATAGATCAATAAATAGACGAAGTTTCAACCTAATGGATAGTGGTTTAGATGTTCATTTTAAGGAAGGTGTTTGCTCTATTATGATACTTGCATTGGAAATGGATTTAAGCAAAGGAGGGTATTCAAGCTTGATGCTAATGTGTTTTTTGGAAGTGTGAACATGGTTAAGAGGAGCTTACACAAGTGTAACTTTGGCATAAGAGGTTGGGCCACCCCAACTTCAAATCAATGGAGATTCTATGCACAAAGGAGCTTGCACTTGGCCTTCCAAAAGCATTTTCAAAGTGTGGAAAGAATTGTGAGACTTGTATCCTCTCAAAGGCTCGCAGGCAACCATTTGCTAAGTCTTCTACTAGATCTTCTAAGTCATTAGATCTCATTCATAGTAGATTCGAAACTAGTTGAGTCTAATCCCTTGATCAGCCATGTCGAGTGATCAGCATCAAAATCACACGTTAGGCATCGAATTTGAGCTATTCCAAGTGATAGGTACCAAATTCAAGCTATTTCAGTGTCTTGAAGTCACTATTCTATTGGTTTCGTCACTCAATGGACAATCTCGAGTGATAAAGGCCAAAAATACAACTATCTTTAATGGTAGATAGCAAATTTGAGCTACCTGATGTGATAGGGATCAAATGTCAACAATAACTGATGCAACAAAATATACTAGATTTGAAACTAGTTGAGTCTAATAACTTGATGAGCCATGTTGGGTGATAAGAAAAAAAATTACACAATGGGCATCAAATTTTTTCATTCCCAAATGATAGGCAACAAATCTAATCTATCTGGATGAAATCCCTCAAAGTTGATCACTCTATGAGGACCCTCAGGTGAGAAGTGCCAAAATGGGACTTTTTACATTGATAGACATCAAGTTGTTTGAGCTATCTCAAGTGATGTTGGTTAATTATGATTACTCAATGGGCTATGTCAAGCGATAGGGACCAAAATAGAGTTGTTTCACATTTAAGTATCAAAATCAAGTTACTTGATTTTTCCAAACTCGGAATTTTGAAGATTTTGATGATTTTTTAAAAATGACAAATATGTATTAATTACTGTTTAGTTTTCTAAATAGTTAAAAGAAATAGCACTTCTATTTCATAGTTTTCTTGAATATGTGAAAGTACTATACTTTAGGACCATAACAAAAGATCCACAAGAGTGATTGGATGCTTGCTTAACAATCTATCAAAAAACTAGACACAAAAAAGTTGATCTAGATTGGCAATCTGACAAACAACAAGCATTAACAATCAAAAGGATTGATCAACATTGAAATCGGCCCACACATGTGTACTATAGGCTGTAGTACGGCCTTCAACCTGAGAAACAAGTAGAAATTGATTTGGTTTCATTTGGATCACAAAAACTCAATGTACATAGTGAACTAGCTTGAGATTGCCAATGAGCTCCAATAATAATCTATCTTCTCACTATGGGAGCTTGGAATACATAGCAAATTCGACTTCCTTCTTGAAGTTAGGTGGATTTCCAGCATGTAATAAGTAAGTTAACTCACTCTTCTTGCCCTAAAATGAAATCCTAGCCTAGATCCTAGACTTATGCTTGGTAGGTAGCTAGTTGGTCAAATTTTCACCTTTAACTTAGGTGTAGGTCCTATAAAGTAGGGATGACCACCAAATAGACATGACCAACTCTCTTCACTTGACCTAACCTACATTAGGATGGGTTTCTCATGTGGCATCATAGCCTCACATGTGTGGGACCCACTTTTGTACACAATCTACACTATTCTACATGGTTTTTGATCAAGCTAGATTTGCCAATTTTTGGCAATTCTTCACACTCCTCCTCAAATTTAGCTTGATCTATTTACAAATCTCTTACTAGATGAATGAAAGCTTTTAGAAGTGTCTAAAAAATCTAGTTACAAACAAGGAACTTTTGAGACTCCAATAGAGAATGATGTCCATGAAGGATCTTTCACCACCTCTTAAAGGATCCCTTACAAGATGTTCCACAAATGTGTCTATGTAGCACACTTCAAAAACTATACATCATGCCAATCCATGGATTCCAAGGCATTTTGTGCACTTGAAGATGTTGAATTTCACACGTGTGGACTGTCCACTACATGTACTTGTGATCTCCTAAGGTGTGTAGATGCACCAAGATCAAGACTAGATTGAGATTCAAGATCAATCTTGAATCCTATGGCAAAAACACACTACTACATGCATTCAATCACTTCCAACTCTCACTCACACGTGTGGGAAGTATTCAAAAAATAATCTAAGTAAAAACAAGCCGCTCTCCTTGGGTAGAGAGAGAAAATGCATCATGAGCTCTCGGGTAGAGAGAGAAAGCTAGAAATCCAATAACTCACAAAATCCATGAAATCACCAAATCAATTGACTTCAAAATGAGGAGTACAATGATACTAGTAGGTCCACGAGCTACCACTATGCTTAACTATGATTGGACCATATTTTGTCACCTCTTGATCCTATTGGATCATTGATCCATGCACCTCTTAATTCTATTGGACTATATTCAAGAACACCTCAATTTCCTATTGGATCTCACAAGGTTCCACCTCTAAATCCTATTGGACCTCTTGGAATTCATCAAACAAAAACTTTACACTTGTCTACACTCTAATTGGCACGTGTTTAGCCTCTTACTCTATTTTGGCTCAATAGTGGCATTACAAGTGGAAATGCATAATTTGCCATCTATGCCAAATTTATTCCTATCAACATCCTACACCTAGATGCTTGATGTAAAAAACATAAGACCCCTATATCTAACATAGATAATCTTTTTCAATTCTTCACACTCCTCCTAAAAAATTATCTATGAAGATTTGAGCATTGATCTTGATATAACTCCAAGATTAGATCTATGCTTGATGAAAGCACTTTTGCTCAAAGGCTTGGTGAGTAGATCGGCAATACAAGAGGACGAGTTGACATGCTCCAAATAAATTTCTCCTCCAATAAGCTTTTCTCTCACAAAATGGTGTGCCACTTCTATGTGCTTGCTTCTTGCATGAAATATGGGATTATTGGCAAGATCTTGGGCCGAGATGTTATCACACTTGATCATTGGTAGATCATCCTCCTTGATGCACTTTAGCTCCATTAATAACCTCTTGATCCAAAGCACTTCTTTGGTAGTTGTAGTGAGTGCTTTGTACTCGGCCTCACATATAGTATCTTGTTTTTTGGAAAGCCAAGATATTAGATTGCCTCCAAGAAAGATAGTGTATGCACTAATAGACTTTCGATCCATCTTGTCACTTGCAAAGTCCGAATCCGAGTAGCCAATAATGAATAGATCTTCACTTTATAGAGTAGACCATAATCACAAGATGAATATACATATCCTAGAATTCTCTTGGCCATCTTCCAATGATGGATCTTAGGATCTTACATAAATTGACTCAATTTGTGCACACAAAAACTAAGATCGGGCCTAGTAATGGTAAGCCAAATCAAGGAGCCTACAAGACTCCTAAAAATTGTGATGTCCTCGAAGGATCTTTCATCACCTTTATTAGGATCTTTTACAATTTGCTCCATTGGAGTATCTATGCTCTTAGAATTTTCCATATGGAATTTTTTCAACATAGAGTGAGCATATCTAGATTGGCATATAAAGACATGATTTTCATAAAAATCAATCTCTAGGCCTAGGATGTAATGTATCTCTCCTAGATCTTGCATTTTAAACTCACATCCAAGTGCTAGCTTGGTTTCATCAACTAGCTTGATACAACTTCCACAAAGAATAATGTCATCAACATAAATTAGAAGAATGACAATATTGCTATCAACAAACTTTAGATACATGGAAGGATCATAGTCACTAAGAGTAAATCCTAGTGAGATAAGAAAAGAGTTAAGTCTTGAATACCATGATCTTGGTGCTTGCTTGAGTCCATAAAGACTTTTGAAGAGCAAGCACACTTTGGACTCATCCTTGATGAATCCTTGAGGTTGTTCCATATAAATCTCCTCCTCAAGATAACCATTTAGAAAAGCATTGGATACATTTAATTGGAACACCTTCCCCTTGAAAAAACAAGCAAGAGAAATAAGAATTCTTATTGTCACCATCTTTGCAACGGGTGCAAAGGTCTCCTCATAATCAAGACCATGGATTTGAGCAAATCCTTTGGCACATAATCTTGCTTTATGCTTGTTGATGGTGCCATCATGATTGAACTTGATCCGAAATACCCACTTGCAACCAATCACATGCTTGTTGGATGGAGGATCCACAAGCTCCCAAGTATTGTTGGTGATCAATGCATCATACTCTTGCTTCATGGCATCATACCACTCCTTGGTATTGAGTGGCTCTTGTACATTCTTTGGCTCTTCATGAGAGACATAAAAAACATAATTAGTGGAATCAAGATCCACTTGTTTGCCTTTGTCAACATATGAGAGCCTCTTAGGCTCGGATCTATCTCTCATGGATCTTCTTGGTGAAAAAATCTGAGGAGAGTCTTCTTCAAATCTCGACCCCATCACATCATGATTGTCTTCAAAATCAATAATTGATGACGCATCCATAGATTTCTTGATCTCGGCCTCTTCAAATGATGAGTGTTGATCTTCATGAAAGACAACATCTCTACTTTCAATAATTTGAGAAGTAGAGAGTATAAAGACTCTATAGGCCTTCTTGGTGGATGAGTATCCAACCATGATCCCTTTGCATGCACTAGGATCTTTCTTCTTCCTTGTTTCCAAGGGAATATGGACAAAGCATAAGCATCCAAAAACTCTAAGGTGATCAACCTTAGGCTTCTTCAAAAATAAGATTTCATATGGTGACTTTCCTCCAAGAGCTATATGTGGGAGCCTATTGCAAAGATAATTTGCACAATTAATGGCTTCTCCCCAAAAATCTTTGGGCAAAGATGCCTTAATTCTCATAAATATTGCACATTCACATAGAGATCTATTCTTTTTCTCGGCCACTCCATTTTGAGATGGAGAGTAGGCACAAGAAAACTCTCTTTTAATGCCTTCAAGCTCACAAAAATCTTGAAATTTATTGGAAATATATTCACCACCTCCATCACTTCTAAGAGCTTTAATCTTGAATGAGAATTGCTTCTCTACATAACCTTTGAAAATAAGGAAATGATCAAACACCATGGATTTTGAAGCAAGAAGATATATCCAAGTGAATCTTGTGTAATCATCAATGAAAGTAACAAAACAAGTGGCTCCTCCCTTGCTTGTAGTTGATGAGAAATGCACATCCGAGTGGATTAACTCCAAAGGATGCTTGCTTTTGATAGAAGATCTTGTAAATGGCTTTTTGTGAGATTTAGCAATTGCACAAGCCTCACAAGGCTTGATCTTCTTGGAGAGTGACTTTGGCAAGCCAATAGCTTTGGATTCTTTGATCATAGAGAGCATGGATTTGTAGTTGGGATGTCCCAACCTCCTATGCCATAATTCCTCCATAGAGAGCTTGTTCACAAGAGTAACATTACAAGCATTCACATACTCATTTGGATCTAGTTTATAGATGCCACCAAATCTAGATCCTAATGCAAGTATCTCATCATTCTTCTTGATAGTGCAAGTATCAACATTGAATTTTACATCAAGGCCATTATCAAGCAATTGGCCAACACCAATAAGATTCTTGGTAAGCTTAGGTACATAAAGAACTCTAGAGAGAAAAAGAACTTTAGAGGATGCAAGCTTCAAGGGAATGTTCCCTATGCCTTCAATAGGACATTCAAAATCATTTGTAGTGTATATTGATTTCTTGACTCCATCATAAGGTGCAATAGAAGAGAAAGAGTCCTTGGAGCTACACATATGTGAAGAGGCTCCACTATCAATATACCATAGGCCGTCCTTCTTGAAAGGAGTAGATGAGAAACTAGAGACCATAAGAGATCCCTCTCCATCACTTGCAATAGTGTCTTCCTTCTCATTGGTAATATTGGCTTGCTTGAGTTGATTCTTATTTTTTAAGCAATTGGTGGCATAATGACCTTTCTTGCCACAATAAAAGCACTTGATCTTCTTCTTCTTGAGCTTGGATGATGAAGCATTAGAGGAATCATCTTCCTCCTCATCTTTGTCTTTGGATTTGACTTTGTCCTTGCTTGAGGATTGTTGATATTAATAATTATTTAATTAATAATTATTTATTAGTTTATTCATTAATCATTTTTTGCCTCCAAACTTGGTAGCTCCTCCTTAATGGCATAAGATTGGACAAGGTTATCAAATTCACTTCTCAAGCCATTGAGAATGACTTGAACTAGCTCATTTTGATTGATGGAATCACCAATGCAAGCAAGCTCTCTATGAATATCTTTTACTCTCAAAACATAACTAGATGAGAGAAAGATTTGATTCCTAAGAGTGAGAAGCCTAGAGGTATTCTTAGCCTCATAGATAGTCTTGAGACAATCCCAAGCTTCTTTGGATGTTGTACAAGTACCTATCTCCCTCAATATCTCATTAGAGACATTCATCTTAATGTAGTGGAGAGCCATCCTAGCTATCTTTTTGTATTTTTGAACCTCTTGAAGAACTTGTGGTTCTTCTTCAAGGCCAAGAACTATGTCCATCACATCTTGAAGGATCAAGATGGACTCCATCCTCATTTTCCAAATTGAATAATTTGAAGTGGTCAATCTTTCACTTGGTTCCAACAAGGATGAACCCATTGAAGACATTTGAAGTGAAGAAAACTCAAATGATGAACAATAAATGTTGTTACACACTTTCAATAGGATTCAATAATTGAGTACTATCTCCTCCTATGAAATATCTTGCAACAATTTGTGAATTGATTCTCACTAGCTATCTCAATCTCTCCAAAACTAGATCGACTTCACATCAAATGGAGTATGGGCAACGTTAGGATAAAACACTCTTAGCACGTGTGAAATACACTAAGAAACCAAATTTGACTCAAATACAATGATATTGCATGAAACAAAATGGCTAAGATCTCAAAACAATGCCTAGATCACATATAGATGAGATTGGCAAGCATACAACTGTGATTTTGGATCAACCAAGCAATCTCTTGACCAAACCGAATGTGTCCACCCAGGTCTAGGTGCCCTACCTAACCCTCTTCAAAAGCTTATAACTTTTGATTGGCTCAACCAAATGGAATGAAACTGATTGCAACAGAAACTAGACAAAAATATCTTCAAAACAAGCTATCAAGCAAGATAAATGGATCAAACATGAGAGAGAACTTCCAAACTGAAATTGGATGTTCCTCACATGTGTCTGAGCACCTGATTCCGTACAGTACCAGGTCAGACCCAATCAATGTCCTTTTGATCTCTTTTGATCCAAGATTGAACAAGATAGCTAGGAAAATGGGCCTTGACAACTTCTAGCTCAAGATTGATGAAAATTTTTCACTTAGATGGATCAAAATGCATGGTAACCTTAGGTAGGCTCTGATACCATGTTGAATTTCACACGTGTGGACTATCCACTACATGTACTTGTGATCTCCTAAGGTGTGTAGATGCACCAAGATCAAGACTAAATTGAGATTCAAGATCAATCTTGAATCCTATGGCAAAAACACACTACTACATGCATTCAATCACTTCCAACTCTCACTCACACGTGTGGGAAGTATTCAAAAAATAATCTAAGTAAAAACAAGCTGCTCTCCTCAGGTAGAGAGAGAAAATGCATCATGAGCTCTCGGGTAGAGAGAGAAAGCTAGAAATCCAATAACTCACAAAATCCATGAAATCACCAAATCAATTGACTTCAAAATGAGGAGTACAATGATACTAGTAGGTCCACGAGATACCACTATGCTTAACTATGATTGGACCATATTTTGTCACCTCTTGATCCTATTGGATCATTGATCCATGCACCTCTTAATTCTATTGGACTATATTCAAGCACACCTCAATTTCCTATTGGACCTCACAAGGTTCCACCTCTAAATCCTATTGGACCTCTTGGAATTCATCAAACAAAAACTTTACACTTGTCTACACTCTAATTGGCACGTGTTTAGCCTCTTACTCTATTTTGGCTCAATAGTGGCATTACAAGTTGAAATGCATAATTTGCCATCTATGCCAAATTTATTCCTATCAACATCCTACATCTAGATGCTTGATGTAAAAAACATAAGACCCCTATATCTAACATAGATAATCTTTTTCAATTTTTCACAGAAGATACATCAATAAAACTATCAAGTGCATACATAATGTTGCCAAAGACAACTTGCCTTGCTTGATCCATATGATTGAGCCTAGATGGCTCCATCTTGATACTCAAGGTTCTTCTTGGAGTCCTCAGGTCTTGAGCTTGCTCCTCCACTTGACTTGACTCCAAAACATCAATGAATTGAATAAGGTGTTGATCCAAAGGTGCTTCTTCAAGTTTGTAGATCTTCCACTCTTGAAAGATCACATTTCCACCATTGACAAATTTTTTGGTGGAAAACCAGTAGATTTTACAATCTCTACTTGAAGAGCAAAACAATGGAAAAATGCAGATTTGTGTGAATCTGAAGGCACTAAATGTAGTTACCAAAAAGGATCATTTTCCTTAACCATTTATAAAAAGTGTCCTCATTGAAATAGGATAATCTTTGGTCCTTACATTGGAATTATCATGCACAAAGCATGTGGATCCAAATATTTTCAATACAAATGATGTTTCATCTTCTATGACACTATTTAAACTATTAGAAAAACAGTTATCCAATGAAATTGCTTTATCAACAACAAATGTAGCATCTAATTTCATTGTCTTGTCATAAAGAGTACTAAACACCATAGATCTTAAAGATAAGAAACAAGTCACTCCATGTCTACTAATACTTTCCAAAAAGTATTCAAAGATAGTAGACTCTCCAATGCTCACCACCTTTGCAAGATGCACATTTGAATGGAAAATTTGCATGCAGTTTGATGACTCGGCCATTGTCATTGAGGATTCCCTTGGAACTCTCATTCTTTGAGGCTGATCCTCAAGATCTTCCTACTTTTGATGCTCCTCCTCAATGCAAGCAAGATCACACTTTTCCAAGATCTCCTCCTTTGCCAAGCTCATTCTTTCAAAAGCAACACTAGCTTCCAACTTAAACAATCTTCCATGTTAAAATCCCTTTGCAATGCAAACATCATTCTTCAAGATGAAACAAACACCATGCTTAAAGTGGATATCCAAACCACTTTCTAAGAGTAGACCAACGCTAAGCATAGTCTTGGTGATTGATGGTACATAAAAAAACATTTTCTAGATCCATGCATTTTGAGGATTCTAGACACAAAGAGATGGTACCAACACCATCTATCCTACACTCTTCATCATTTGCAGTAAAGACAAACTTTTTAGCAGCATTGAAAGAGTGTAAGGTTGAGAAAAAGTCCTTTTCACAAGACATGTGGGAGCTAGTCTCACTGCCGATCCACCAATTGTCTCTTGAATTGCTATTGCTTGTTGGTGAGGATGTAGAAGCCATCAAGAATACATCTACTTCATCCTCCTCCTCCTCCTTTGCAAGGTTTCCTTGTTTGTCCTCCTCCACTTGTGCTCTTAGCCTCTTGTAGCATTCAGATGCATAATGCTCTTTTTTTCCACAAAAGAAGCATTTCTGCTTTGACTTGTCCTTTGAGCTTGATGAATCATCCTCTTCTTTGGCCTCCTTTGGTTGCTTCTTCTTTCCATTGGTCTTCTTTTTGCCCTTGAATGAGAAATTGGCTTTCTCATCACCATCTTGCAAAGACAAGGAACTCATCCTAGATTTTGCATGGAGCATCCTACACTCTTCAGCCACTAATACCCTATGAAGTTTTTCTATAGTTGGCAAAGTGTCTTGGATGACAAAACTTTGGACCAAATTTGCAAAGTCATATCCTAGACCATTAAGGGCAATTTATAGAAGCTTCTATTTAGAGACTTGATTCTAAGTACATAATCCTGTGCACTCTCCTCACTTCTCCTCATGCTTTGTAAAATCTAATTTCTAAGCATGAGTACTCTTGAAGTGTTACTAGATTCATAGATTGATTTTAAAGACTCCCAAGCCTCTTTAGCACTAGTACATGCTGATACTTCTCTCAACAAATTATTGCTCACATTCATCTTCACACAATGAAGTCCAAGCCTAGATCTCTTCTTGTATCTAGCTAACTCCTGTGCACCTAGAGGTTCATCTTCATTTTCAATCAAGAACTCATAAAGGTCTTGGAGCACCAAAAGTGACTCCATCCTAACCTTCCAAATAGCATAATTTGTAGAGTTTAATCTCTCACTAGCTTCTAGAATGTATGCTCCAGCAGATCCCATCTTACTAGTGACTTCTACAAACAAGAAATAGATTTGATTGACTTGAAACTCACAACGGTCTCACACTTGTAGTGTTTCACTCGAATTTGATTTCTAATCCAACAAATGGACTTATAATCACAGTTCTATCACTCCCTCACAAAGCTGGAATGAAGATAAGATGAAGTAAAACTACTTTCAAACAAATCTTGCCAAGAAATGGATTTGATTGTCTCTAGAAACTCACTTAGGTCTCTCTCTTGTAGTGTTTCACTCAAATTAGATTTCTAATCCAACAAATGGACTTATAATCTCAGTTCTAGCACTCCCTCACAAAGTTGGAATGAAGATAAGATGATGTAAAATCTACTTACAATCAAATCTTTTCAATTTCGGCTATTTTTGGACAATAACATGACTAAATATCCCTCACACTTTTTGATGTACTTTCAAGACCTGTAAAACAAGTTTAGAGGACCTGATTTTAGCCTAGATTAACTAGATCTCATGACCTGTGTCAAATCTAATCAATGGCACTCTCTTGGTAGCTTATCCTAAGATTTCCACCAAAAATTACATCAAAAGCTCACAAATTGAATTTCTTTGGATCAAATGAATACCATGCATTAAATGTAGGTTCAGAGGTTCCCACACATGTGGATAGTATGTATTTGGACCCCTACCAAGTTTGGGATCAAATCTCCTCACCAAAATCAAGATTCTAGCTTGCCCTCTCAATACTAGTTTTTAGCACCAAAACTTGCTAAAAATGGATTTGCATTAGATCAATGACTTATGCTCTTGTACTTGGATCTGATACCATCTGAAATTATTGTACTTTAGGACCATAAATAGATCTACAAAAGATCCACAAGAGTGATTGGATGCTTGCTTAACAATCTATCAAAAAACTAGACACAAAAAAGTTGATCTAGATTGGCAATTTGACAAACAACAAGCATTAACAATCAAAAGGATTGATCAACATTGAAATCCGAGCCCACACTTGTGTACTACAGGCTGTAGTACGGCCTTGAACCTGAGAAACAAGTAGAAATTGATTTGGCTTCATTTGGATCACAAAAACTCAATGTCTTGGATTGACATGCAAAAGCTATATCTTTAAGAAAGTCAATCTCTAATCCTAGAATATAGTGAATTTTTTCAAGATCTTGCATCTTGAATTCTTTTCCGAGTGCATTGTTGGTTTCCTCAACTAACTTGATATTACTTCCTGTCAGAATGATATCATCAACATAAATAAGAAGAATGACAATATCTTTATCAAAAAACTTGACATATAAGGAAGGATCATAGTTACTAAGATTAAATCCTAGTGACTCAAGAAAGGTGTTAAGTCGAGAATACCATGACCTTGGAGCTTGCTTCAATCCATATAAACTTTTGAAGATCAAGCAAACTTTTTCTTTATCATGGATGAACCCAATAGGCTGATCCATATAAATCTCTTCTTCTAGATACCCATTTAGAAATGCATTAGAGACATCTAGTTGAAGAACTTGCCAATTGAAAAAACAAGCAAGAGAAATTATGATTCTAATTGATACCATCTTTGCAACTGGGACAAAGGTCTCCTCATAATCAAGTCCATAAACTTGATCAAAACCTTTAGCACAAAGCCTAGCCTTGTACTTGTTGATTGTGCCATCTTGATTATACTTGACTCGAAAAACCCACTTGCAACCAATGATGTGCTTGTTGGATAGAAGATCCACAAGCTCCCATGTCTTTTTGGCCATCAAAGATTCATATTCCTCCTTCATGGCAAGGTACCATTCCTTCGAGTTGAGTGCATCATATACATTCTTCGGCTCCTCATGAGAAATAAAATAAGCATAATTAGTGGAGTTGATTTCCACTTGCTTGCCTCTATCTTCATAGGTTAGCCTTCTAGGCTCAGATCTTTCTCTTTGAGATCTCCTTGGTGAAAAGATTCGAGGTGACTCCTCAATTCTCGGCCCCATCTCTCCATGATAATCTTCAAGGGTGATGATTGGAGTATCTTTGTGAGAATCTTTGAACTCGGCCTCCTCAAGAATGTATTTTTGATCTTCATGGAATGTAACATCCCTACTCTCAATTGTAGTTCAGGTAAAGGGAACATAGATTCTGTAAGCTTTCTTGTTGGATGCATATCCAACCATGATCCCTTTAATAGAATTAGGATCATCTCTTTTCCTTGTTTCCAAGGGCCCATTAACAAAGCAAGTACAACCGAAAACTCTAAGGTGATCTACCTTAGGTTTCTTCTTAAGCAAGACTTCAATAGGTGATTTTCCAGCAACTGCATTGTGAGGTAATCTATTGCACAAACAGTTTGCACAATTTATAGCTTCACCCCAATAATCGGCAAAGAAGTTGCTACTCGAATTGCTTTAGCACATTCACATAAAGATCAGTTTTCCCTCTCAGCTACTCCATTTTGAGATGGAGAATTTTGAATAGCACATATGTGAAGAAGCTCCACTGTCTATGTACCAAGCTCCATCTTTCTTGAAAGGTGATGAAGAAAAACTGGACACCATAAGTGATCCTTCTCCATCACTTGCAACAAAATCTTCTTCAATCTCTTTGGAGAGATTAGCTTGCTTGAGTTGGTTTTTCTTCTTGAAGCAATTAGAGGCATAGTGCCCCTTCTTGCCACAGAAGAAAACTTCACTTTCTTCTTCTTGGTCTTTGAGTTAGAAGGATGAGATGTATCATCATCTTCACCATCTTTGTCTCAATCTTTGGCTTTGTCTTTGTTGGATGCTTGAGAGAATTGATTCTTACTCCTTGCTTTTTGCTTGCCTTTGACAAAGAGGGCTTTGTTACTTACACCATGCTCGAGTTTGTTCATCCTGGAGAGTTTATAGCTTTGTCTAGATTCTTTAGAAATAAGAATTCCTTGGAGAGTTTCTAGATTAGGAAACTCCTCTTTAATAGCAAAAGACTGAACAAGATTATCATAGTCATCTCTCAAGCCATTCAGTATGACTTTAACTAGATCATCTTGGTTAATAGTAACACCAACACAGGAAACCTCTCTATGTAAGTCTTTAACTCTCAGAACATAGTTAGATGCACTCTCTTCACTTCTTTGGAAACTTTGAAAAATCTGATTCCTAAGAGTGAGTATTCTAGAAATATTCTTTGCATCATAGATGGTCTTTAGTGCATCCCAAGCTTCTTTGGCTGTAGTGCAAGGTCCTATCTCTCTCAAAATTTCATTAGATACATTCATCTTAATAAAATGTAGAGCCATTCTAGCTCTTTTTTTGTACTTAAGAATTACAACTTGTGCTTGAGGCTCCTCCTCAACACAAGCACAATATCCATAACATCTTGGAGTATCAAAATAGACTCCATTCCGAACTTCCAAATTGAGTAATTAGAAGTGTTTAGTCTATCATTGGCTTCTAGAAGATATCCTCCCTGAGATGCCATTTTAATGAAGACTTCTTAGTTATTGGACTGAGATATGTTTGAGCTTGTTCCAATGACACTTAAAGTTGCTACTCTCTTTCACTATAGGTATTTTCAAGGATATACTACCTTCCTATGTGAAACACTTGCAACTGTATTTGAGATGACTCTCAAATATTCCACAAAACAAGTTATCTAGATCAGACACACAAAGTGGATTGAGACAGTTTGGCTAGTTTGAATCCTACTTTTGACACGTGTGAAATGCTTCAAAAGAAAACACAATTGACTCTCAGAAGGCTCAAAAGGTGTTCATTACTTCAAACTCAGTCTTGATCTTCAGTTTCTTGTGTAGGATGCTCAAAACAATGGATTCACAACAAAGCAAGATTGAATCAAATCAAAATGCTATCACTCAGATTCTGGACCTATCCCTATCCTCTTTAAGAGCTTATAACTCTTGCTAGACACATCAAATTGATTTTGTTTTGATTTCTATGGAAAGTACAGATCATAAGCTTTACATTAAGCTATAATAGTGCTATCTTTGGATCTATTAGCAAGGAAAACAAAAGGACTAAAAATATCTGATTTTCACACGTGCGGAATTCTAGAATTCCGTACTACCACTTTTCAGGTCTGGAAATTCAGTTCCAATCCTATTTTATCCAAATACACTTCAGAGAAAGGTGAGAAAAGTGCAAAACTACTTTTTGGCTTGATTTAGCTCTCAATTTCTTGTACAATCAAAGATGTTAGCATGCGAAGCTTAATTTGGCTCTGATACCATGACAAAATTTCCAGAATTCACACGTGTGGGTAATGTCCACAAGTATGATTGATCTTGATTAAGCTTTGTGATTAGAACAGTAACCTGATTCTAGATTGTTTAGCAAGATCTAGTTTAGAAGAAATGGCTTAACCACAATCTAGCATGCTAAGCATCAGAATATGATAGCAATGAATCAAATAATGAACAAAAGTACAAGATTTTAGTGTATTAGCATTAGCTTCAACACGAGTTAGAGAGAGAAAACTAGAGAGATAACAAGCAAAATAGTTTAGATCCAAAATGGCATGAGGTAGCTACAAAACTTTGGTTCTTCATCATTGATTGTCAGGAGAGCTACACATATTTATGGAGTTTGAGGTAGCTCAAGGTAGAACCACATCTGTCCATTCCAAAATGACAACTAAAGTGACATCTAGAGTCTATGTGACATTTGACACTTGCCATGCATGAAATTCTACCAACTTTTTACAAGTGTACTAGGTCTAACTAACAAAGTACAAATCATCATGCATGTGTCCATTACACTTTGTGCATGCCTTGCATGTCACTATGGATCACTTACTAATGCATGTGAATTGCCATGAGTTTCTACAAGCATGACTTTGCTAATTCTATGTCTACAAACTATATGCAAGTTGTATTCTTCAATCTAGACATTACATAACCATGTAGCTCGAGTTCTATATAGGCCAAACTTGGCATTTTGCATTTATGAGCTACATACTTGCATGGTACAACATTTGTAGCAAGCCAAGAAATCAATATGATTTGTTTTTCCAATCTTAACACTCATCTCACAAATGACTGACCATACGTACTTATACTCTTCTTTCGTAAGAATCCAAGGGGCTCTTAGAATACTATAAGTATTTCCATCAGTACATAGTTTCGGCCAATACTCTTTTTTTGTTTTTGATTCTTGTAGATCATGCTTGGCAGAAATATTGTCTTTGTCGCCCACCAAGTGTTTCCATATTGAGTCACCCACATTTTTGAATATGTGCATAGGATCAAGCAAGTGATTGATCAAAAGGTTATTCCAATATGGTAAACAATGAAATATGGATAGTCTTTTCATACCATTGATTGGCTTAGTCTCGGATTCAATCCAAAGTTTGTGTCAATCTGCCACGGACATTCTCTTTGGAGGCATTCTTGTTTCTGATCTTCCTCCAAAGCCTCTTCTATGAGCATTTCTAAATGGATGATTTTCATCATGCAAGTACTTGCGATGATTTTCATACACAACTTTGTTTAAATGACGTGAGTGTCAAGCATCAATATTTGGTCCACAAATGAGACACGTGTGATATCCAGAAGTTGTAAAACCTAAAAGAATCAAATCCAATTCGTGTTATAAATAGAATTCTTTTAAAGAATAAATATTGCATGCATAAAAAATAAATATACAAAAATTACAAGTGATTTCATTCTATAGTCACCTAAACAATCGCCCAATCCTGGATAGTCATGCATATTCCACATTAAAATCGCACACAACAAAAATATTTCGTCTTAAAGTGGACGTGTCGTTGCAATCATGAGATTATTGGAAAGTGTCGTAACACCTTGCATGGGATAATGGTCCCTTGAAAGTCATCTCGATATCGAGGAGTATCGCATATAGGTAATTTGTGTGAGGTGTTGTGGGATGGATAGAATCGATGTGAGGTGTCGTGGGATGGATAGAATCGATGTGAGGTGTCATGAGATAGTTAGAATCGATGTGAGGTGTCATGAGATAGATAGAATCAATGTGTGGTGACATCGTGGAATGAATAGAATCCATTGTAGAATTTGCGTGAGGTGTTGTGGGATGGATAGAATCCATGTGAGGAGTCATGGGATGAATATAATCTATGTGTGGTGATATCGTGGGATGAATAGATTCCATGGAAAGATCTATGTGAGGTGTGGTGGAGTGAGTGACGTGCAAAATGGAAAGATGCATAACTTCCACATCATGAGGCATGTAGTGCCTAGTGACATCATTATGATCATCAACAAGATCTTCGTCTAATGCCAAAGATGTAGGGATGAATGTTTGATGACAGGAGAGAAGGTTTCAGAATAGTCAATACCGTATCTCTGAGAGAAACCCTTCGCTACCAGTCTTGCCTTGTATTTCGTCACATTCCCATCTGGTCCGTATTTGAGCTTGAAGACCCATTTGCATTTGATAGTGTTGCACTTATGTGGTAATGGCTCCAATGTCCATACCTGGTTCTTCTTCATGGACTCCATCTCTTCGTTCATGGCTTGGATCCATCTGTCCTTTTCTGGACTTTCAATCGCCTCCTCGAATGTTTGTGGTTCACCACTGAACCCACAGAATTTTTTTGATGTGGAAGCTGAGCTGTCTGGCACATATCTTGTTGGCGCTCTTTGTGGTCTTGTACCTTGTGGCCACTCTTTATCTGCGAATCTGTCTCGTGGCCTCCCTCTCTCCATGTCTACGGATTTCCTCATTGTTTGCATGCTCAAGTCCTGGTCCACGGCCATCTGAATGCGCTAAATCTCTGTTAGCGGCTCCCTCCTCCTGTTCGGCTCATCTTCCTTCTCTGGCCACGATTCCTATCTGGCCACGCCCTCTCTCCTTCCTATGTTCCCTGCCCTAACCTGATTGCTGCCCTGCAAATAGCGACCCATCCCATTCTCTGTTCTGTTCTGCCTGTGGCCCGTTAGATAGCCGTGTTCCAGTCTCCTTTAGCCTGCTCTAGATCTATCTATCTGTTTCTGCCATCTGTCTCACCTGTGAGCAGAGTCTATCAGTGGCCCAATTTGCCCAGTCTGTCTGTGCTTTATGACCATCATAGCGTGGTCTTGTTATCTCAGAGTTATTTGAAGATAAAAGTATTGAGACAACCTTGTTGTCTGAAAAGTGCCAAAAGCAAAACTAGTGTCCCATTTTTGACATTCATGCAATGAAGATGGTTTTGCATATTGTTTGTTTTTTTATATAGAATTGATGGTCCAAGACATAGTGAGTGGACAATATGGAGTTAAAGATTGCATGTATCTTTCTTGTATGCATAACATTGATATCACAGATTCCCTCAAACAACATAAGTCATGACTAGTAACATTTGCACCAAACAAAGTGTCCTCTGTTGCCCATACGCAGTGTTGGCTTGTAATTGCCATTCTTTAACAAACCCTAAGTCATAAATGGTGAGATTCTAGGGTGCGTTTCTCATATTGACTTCATAGCCCAATTGTCGATAGGAGTTGGTTTAGGGTCTATAGAGTCTATAGTATCTTCTATCTTGCTTGTCTATCACTGTTCCGATTGTGGCTTATCGAGATTTGGCCCTACGGTCCTCATTGAGGTTGTTGCTCTTAGCTTTGGAGATGTCTATGATTTCAAACTTGTGAAACTCTGTATTATCCTCATGGTCTAATTGCCGACCATATCACTACTAGTAACAAGTATTCCCGAAGCCTATGCAAATGGTTCAGATGAAGATTAGACAGTCATTCAAAATCTAACCCTATTTTACCTCACTCGTTAAGTGATTTCTAGCTCATACATAAGTCAGGCTTGTACGTCCTATCGGTATCTCAAAAAGCCAAAGCTTACACGTGTGATCTCTTGTTCATTTCAGAGTTCATTAGGCTATCTAGAAATTGTCGGTAGACCGGCTAGGAATTTGCCTTGTCGATTGCCATTGAAAGTGCATGTGATCATGAACGGCCTTATTTTCGACTCCATGCCCAATGGAACTTGAGCTGTAATTGTGGTATAGATCGACTTCTGTTAGCATTTCCTTAGATTGGTAGTCTATTTGGGGGTCGTTTTATAATCCTTCACATGGTTTGATTTTATTTTCTCTCACAGTGTTATAAGATTCTCACCAAATTCACATATTATTTTATGTACAATGGTAACTGTAATTTGGATCATTTCTAACATTAGGATACTTGAAAAAGTCTTTAGATTCCAAAGTGTTGTTAAATACAAATCCTCCAACCAAATGAACTTGAATGAAATCGGTCTCATTTAAAACTTTCAACACCTTGACAAAGTGAGCCATCAATATCTTTATTTTATCAATGCCATCAATGACCCAAAAAGAGAGAAATGACATGGAGACCCATTTTTTTTAAATTTTTTAGAAAAAAAATAAAAATTATCCATATTTAAAATGCTTCAAAAAAAATATTGTAATACTAAAAAAATGTCATATTTTACAAGAAAATTAATTATGCTACTAAAATTTTGTTAATAGATTTTGATTAATAATTACAAATTAGCTTATATGAAATAATAATACTATATAAAATAACATCATTGCACACTCAACCACTAGAATAACTAAAAAATTCATTTTGCTTATTCAAAATAAAAGTTCGAATATTTTTTTTTGGATTGAAAAAAAAAATTAAATGATAATTCTTGTATCAAGAAAAATATTTTTAAAATTTGGCAAAAAGTTTAATAGGTATTTCTTAAATTTACTATTTTTTAAATCTTAACTTATATTTCAAATATCTCTATGAAGTCATTGAATATTTAAACATTACGTGATTGCAAATAAAATTATTTTACAATAACCGAGATTACATGATTTGTGAAAAAATTAAATCACCCTAAAAAGAAACTTTTCTTCTCTCTAAATCTATAACAATATTGTCTCCAAAAAATACTTATAAAAACACATCAAAAAATTAGAATACTAAAAACCTAATAGTTCGTTGCAATTTTGATTTTGATAATGGTTATTAATGTTAAAATAAAATCATGGACATTTTAATTTTTAGAAGATTTAAAATTGTTAATTTCTTATCATAAAAAACTGCTAAATATTTTTTTTTATTACAAACAAATGTAAGAATATTAAATTAATCAAAAAGATTTCAAGACACAATATTTCCATAAATATAAAGACAATTTTCTAAATGAAAGAAAATTCATTACATCCAAAAATCATCGATGTCATTGACGTCCTTTTCTTTTACTTGAGAAGCCATTGTAGAGTCAAGTGGCACATCTTCCAAAACTTCATCAACAATTGTAAACAAGAACATCAACAAACTCCCATGTATCACCCACATTCTCGATACAAGAGGCTGTGGTTTCTTGGACAAGGGAATTACTAAGTCTTCGTTATCTAAATTGTTTCCTACCTCAGCCAATTCATCTAGCAAAACTGAAAGAGATTTCATTCTCATTTTTACAAATTCAACTAAATTAAAATCTAAATCTACTACAACAACATGTCTGTTTTTCTGAACAACACATGCCCGCTATCATTGAATAAATCTAAAACTCAATCAACTAGGTGAGAAAAAATATCAATTAATTAATTGTTGTGGCTTTTGGTAGGGACAAGCCATGAAACCCGTCACAACAACACCCATCGCAATTTGCGACATGTTTTGCGACATGAATCGCGAGTTTAATTTCTTTTTAATTCATCACGGACGTCGAAAAAACACGTCGCTATATTTCCCGATTACGGGACTCATTTTCGGATTTTTTTACTTGTACGTCATATTCCAACATGTCGGATTGCGATAGATTATGAAATTTTTGAAAATACGCCGGACGCCCACGTCGAAATCTGCGCGATATGTTATTATGCATCATTGGATTTTTTAGTTTCTTTGTCAGAGTTGGATACTGAAACAAGTTTCCAAAACTTGTTAGTCCGAAGGTGGTGTAGTGAAGCATGGAACGCTTGTCGTCTAGAGATAATATTAATGGTCATGTATTCTATTTCATTACAAAGTCGCGCTCCACCCGAGTTTTTGACATTGGGCTTGTATCTGAAATGGAATATTCAAATTAAAATAAATAAAAGATTTCTGATTTTCTAAGTTAAAATGATTGCTTATACTAAATTCAAAATAAAACTTTGAATTAAAGTACGAATTAAAAATTTGTGAAGTTAAAAATTTACCACACAACATTCTCTATTCCCGCATTATAGAAAGTCAATAAAGCGTTTTGGACTAAAGCTTATTGCCAAAAAAAATGAAAAATAACAACTCTTTAAATAGGAGACGTTGTGACTTCAAGAAAACCTTGCATAAAACTATGGATTTCAGTGAATTTGAAAAGAGAATCATCATTTAATGAGTCCTTCATTTGAAATCCATATGGTATATCGGCAATGCACAATGTATAGGGCCTTTTCTTTAAAAATTTAAAAATCTCTCTACAATTGCCTCCTCGACTGTGTAGAAGCATGGTTGATCATCCATGTTTTTGGGGAGGTAGGTCTCTAGTGGATCCTCCTCCGCAATGGTCTCACCACGTGCTAGTCTATCCATGTCCTTTTTTTCTACTTTTGCCTTCAGAATATGTCTCTTGGATTGCTCTAGAAGGACTTTATTTTTCTTATCTTCGGGAGAGTGAAAAAGAAAAAGGTATGCTTAACATAGCAGATATAAAGTCTAAAACATAATGAAAAAAGAAACGATTAAGAAATATCTGTACTAAGTATGGGTGAAGTAAATATCATGTCTCTAAACAATATCAAAAATGGAGTCAAGAATTCGTTTCGACTACTCAAAGATAAAGCCTTTGGCACTCTTTGAAATCGATCTGCATGCAGTGCTTGAAGAATCAGAGAAAATCAATAGATGATCTTGTAGTCATTGTGCACATGTCAATTAAGGATGTATGATCTTGAATGCAAATGTGTCTACTGTTATTCGTGTGTCTGATTCTCCCATTCATTTCAATTCCGCACATTGGTTGAATTTGTTGAATGCTATATTAATTTACATAAACGTAGGTCAGCAGTGCATGACTACATTCTGGAGGATTGTAGGAGCGATTCAGTTGGCAGTGTCCAGCGATCGCATCTGAACTCCATCTGAATCGCATTGGATCATGGTTGCTTCACTTTCGCGACAGTTTCGCGATCGCGAATTTTCATCAGTGGTATCAGAGCCTACCTACCTCTTTATTGTCATAATCTGACGTAGCCAAGAAGCTATCAGATCCAAGAGGCCAATCATTCAGACAAACAACCATCAACAAGAGAACAGACTCTAGAAGCAATGGCTTCAATCAACAGCATGCAAGGCAAGATCTGCACAATTCTTGATTCCGCGGGATCTAACTTTCTAGACTGGAAAGTTAAGACATCACTCATACTCAAGGGCGAAGGTTTATTCCCTTGGGTGGATGGCATAGAAGAGATGCCTACGACATCAGACAAGGAGCTACGTGAGTGGAGGGAGAAAAATGACAAGATAGTAGCCTTGCTATCATCTTCCATCGAAGATAGTCTCACACTTGACCTGGCTACACTCTCCAAAGCTAAAGAAATGTGGGATGCATTGCTCACAAGATTTCAGACGAAATCAAAAAGTCAAATCATGATGCTGGAAGATCAGCTGACGAATCTACAGTGGGATGGAAAGGACCTCACTTCTTTTGTAAGAAAGATGAAGGATCTGTTTCTGTCACTACATAACTATAGAGCGGAGAACGTTGTGTCAACTAAGAGGTAGCTCACATACCTGTTGAGAGCCTTACCCAAATCATTCCAGACGACGAGAATCATGCTCGCGAAAGATCCTACCATGGACCTCGAAAAGGCGATTGTCGAGATTCGGGAGGAAGTCGAGGCTAGAGAACATCTTGATCACAAAGATGGTTCTGACCAGGCCCTTTATGGCAATAAAGAAAAATCCAAGAGACAATTTAAGCCTAAGAGGGAGTCAAATCTGAGACAGGATCGTGATCAGCAAGCAGAGAGGACCAGCAAGGGCAACTGGAAAAGGAAGGTCGAAGCAACAAGGTGCAGACAAGAAGACTTGCATGAGATGCAGAAGAGCCGGACATACAGTAGATACATGCTGGCTCAATCCCAAGATTGAGTGTCTTCATTGCCACAAGAAGGGTCACAAAGCCATGGATTGACGCTATAACCCGAGGAACAAATTAGCACATAATAGACAGGAGAACAACAATAGTTCATCCTATGTCGAAGAGCCCGAGAGCTAAAAAATGGGCGAAGAAAGATCGAACAGAAACTGTTTGACTTATATCTGTGAAGACATGTGTGCAGCGTGAACATCTAACACACATGAGGTGATCCTAGATTCAGGAGCCGCCTCACACTTTGTGACATCAAGACGAATCATGTCTGATTTCAGAAGTGCAAATTTTTCAAGATTCATAGTTCTTGGAGATGGATCTAGACATCAAGTGAACAGTATTGGTTCACTATGGCTCAACCCTAATGGTAGAGACAGACGACTCGAAGACGTTCTGTTCGTGCCTACTCTGCAACAAGACTTGCTTTCTGTAGCAAGAATAGCAGATGCAGGGATGTGTGTGACATTTTCTGACGAAACATGCAATGTGATTGACGCCATTACCAGTACATTAATCGCTCAAGGCAGAAGGAAAGGATACCTATATCATCTGAAGATGCGCCTACCTACAGATCAGGTGCATCAAACTCATGATGACTCACCAGACACTCTGTGGCACAGAAGACTCTGCCACATGAACTCAATGGCACTTTACCAAACAAGCCATCATGGAGCAGTAACAGGAGTCAGCATCTTGAATGCAACCAGTTCGACCACCTGTGATGCATGTTTGAAGGGCAAGATGTCATGCATTCCATTCATCAAAGAGTCTTACAAAATGACTAAGATTTTGGAGTTAGTGCATTCTGACATCTGCGGACCATTCAATGTGATCTCAGTAAGAGGTTCAAAATATTATATAACCTTCATTGATGATTATAGCAAGTTTGCCAGAGTGTATTTTATTCAGAATAAATCTGAAGCACTTGATAAATTCACAAAATATATGAATTGGATTGAAAGATGCACAAGTAGCAAGGTGAAACAGATCAGAATGAATCGAGGTGGCAAATACATCTCGAATCTCTTCACTGACTTCTACAATGATCGTGACATCATTCACAAAAGGACTGCAGCCTACACACCGCAGCACAATGTTGTAGAACGGAAGATTAGAGCCCTGATGGAAGCAGCCAGATGCATGATGGCCTACTCGAAGGCTCCAAGGGTACTCTGGGTTGAAGCAGTAGCTATAGCCCCATACATCCAGAACAGGAACAGGTAAGTTTGGTGTCCCTCACACGACACCACACGAGTTATGGTGGAGTAGAAAGCCCAACCTATCTCACATGAAAATCTTTGGTTGTGCAGCTTATGCACATATTCCTGATAAGCTTTGAAAGAAGCTTGATGAGAAAGCCAAGTAGGGATTTCTGGTAGGTTATGACAACAACTCGTCATACTACAGAGTCTACATGCCAGACAGGAACACTGTGAAAACAATGAGAGATGTCAGATTTGATGAGAGCAGTACAATGGCCACTAACGATCATGTCAGCTATGAAGTTCTGGAGAGATAGTACTATGATTTGTCACAAGTGACAGAGGTAGTAGAGGACAAACATGAAAACGAAGATTTTCGAGTCGCCTCCCATTCGAGTGACGAATTAGAAGACAAAAGATTTGAGAGGTAGCCTACTGCTACAGTTCCTATAAACCAAGATGATTTCGGACTGAGCAGAGCAAACAAAAGCAAAGGCATTGCTATTCCAAGAAGATCTCCTAGAAGGTCAACAAGACCACGAAGAGTGCCAGCAAGATATGTGCTAGGCAGCTCAGCTTCCACATGAGAAGACTTCTGCGGATTCAGTGGCGAACACATATTTTCGAGGAGGTGATTGAATGTCCAGAAAAGGACAGATGGATCTAGGCTATGAATGAAGAGATGGAGTCCATGAGGAAGAACCAGGTATAGACGTTGCAGCCATTACCACATAAGTGCAAGACTATCAAATACAAATGGGTTTTCAAACTCAAATATGAAAATACAAGACAAGACTGGTAGTGAAGGAATTCTCTCAGAAATATGGTATTGACTACTCTGAAACCTTCTCTCATGTCATCAAGCATTCGCCCCTATGATTGTTATTTGCATATGCAACAACTTATGACCTCAGAATCCACATTGTGGACGAGAAGACAGCCTTCTTGCATGGCAAAATAGACGAAGAGGTCTATATGGATCAACCCCCAGGATATGTCTCAAGTTCACTTCCTGACTATGCATGCAAAATGCATAGAAGTATTTACGGTCTGAAACAATCAACCCGACAATGGTACAAGAAGAAAGATCAAGCCCTGAAATCATTAGGATTCAAGCCTCTGTTGGCTAATTCCAATGTATATGTCAAAGTTACAGATGGGTAGATCATCATTGTGGCTGTGTATGTGGATGACACTCTGATACTTTGCAAGAGTGAGCAGCTGATTGTTGAAGTGAAGACAGACATCTTGAAACATTTCAAGATCGTGGATCTGAGAGAAGCCAGGTGTTACATGGGCTTGTAAATTAAAAAGGACTATGAGGGAGGTAAGTTATACCTTCACCAGTTTAGATACATCCATAAGATCCTAGAGGACTTTGGGATGCTCAACTGCAAAGGAGCGAATACTCCAATGCTCTCAGGAACGGTGCTGACAAATGATAACTATCCAAAGAGAGAGAGAGAACAGATGTAGCTCATACCTTACAGGAAGCTGATAGGATCACTGATATCCCTTGCGGACAACACACGTCCTGATATTGCTTATGCAGTATTCAGGATGAGCCAATTCTGTACGAATCCAAGCTCGACACATTGGAAGATTGCAAAACGCATTTTGCAATATCTTCAATTAACGAGGGATTATGGCTTGTGTTATTGTCATGATGCAGGTTTCAGGATACTTTCCTACAACGATGCTAGCTGGGCATCTGTCAAAGACGATTGTAAAATCATCTCAGGAGAATGCACCATTACATCAGGAGCAGCAGTTCTCTAGGTCAGCAAGAAGCAGACCATTGTGGCCCAGTCATCCTACGAAGCAAAGTACGTTGCAGCAGCAAAGATGGCCAATGAGATAATTTGGCTAAGGTAGTTCCTAGACGAATTGGACAAAATAAGGAACGAGCCTCTGGTCTTGCAGATGGACAACACCCTTGCAATACACCTGACAAAAGATCCATGTTCCATTCCATAACAAAGCACATTGCGATCAAGTACCACTTGATCAGGGATCTAATTGAAAAGAAGATGTTGCAGACCACCTTCATCGGAACGAAAGACATGGTTGCTGACATCTTCACCAAAGCCCTGGACAAAGGACTTTTCAAGAGACTAGAAATAGTCTCGGGATTGTAAAGCTATCATCCTTTGAGAGGGAGCTGAAAAAACAAAACGTTTCTATTTACAAAGCCTTGCTAGCTTTCAACCCTCTGTCTGACAAAGATGTTCGCGAGCACGAAAAGCCAAGAGACATGAAGCACGAAAGTTTCGCGAATACCTAACAAAAAGACACAAACACAAAAGATTTGCAAACGAGAATCTTTTGTGGTCCAGCACGAGAAAGTCCGATGACGGAAACAAAACCAATGACGCGACACGAAAAATGTCGCGAAACGTTTTTTGCCCTCACGCTCCAAAGAGTACCAGCAAGATCATACAAGTATCCAGAAGTACAAATGTCTGATCTGATGGCATGACATCTGCAGATACACTCTAGGTCGTGGCTAATCTGCCACTCTTGTAATTTCCTGATTAGTTGTAGATGCTTAATCACTCTAATATGAAAGGTTACACAGAGCGACTATATACTTATGGGATGATACTTGACACATATACAGAACATACACATAGATCTATGAAGTAGTCTGATGCTAGCAAGCAATCAAGATGATATACAGACAAGAAGTCTGCCTGCATGCGAGACAAGTTCTGTGAGCAGAATCCATAGTGATCCACAAGTCCGCTAGTAAGCGAGACATCCACTCGTAAGAGAATTGTATTTCTCTCACGCCAACGCACTACGTGGATTTGCATGCAATGCTTGAAGAATCAGAGAAAATCAATAGATTATTTTGTAGTCATTGTGCACATGTCAATTTATGATGTATGATCTTGAATGCAAATGTGTCTACTGTTATTCGTGTGTCTGATTCTCCCATTCATTTCAACTCCACACATCGGTTTAGTTTGTTGAATGCTATATTAATTTACATAAACGTAGTCAGCAATGCCTGACTACATTCTGGAGGATTGTAAGAGCGATTCAACAGGCAGTGCTCAGTGATCGCATCTGAACTCCATCCGAATCGCATTGGATCGTGGTTGCTTCGCTTTTGCGACTGTTTCGTGACCGCGAATTCTCATCAAAACCATGATCTAGCATCTTGCCAACACTAATGAGATTCATAGTGAGATTAGGCACAAAAAGTACATCTTCAAGAATCATAGTGGATTCAACTCCAATCGGTACACTACCAATTCCTTCTATCTTGCATTCGCCATCAATAGGAATAAAAATAAACTTTCTAGAACCATTGTAAGGTGCAAGATGAGTGAAAGACTTTCTTGAACTTGTCGTATGAGAACTAGATCCCCTACTATCCACCATGAATTTTCATTTTCAAAACTAGAAGAAGAGTACATAGACATCATGAGAGAACCTTCTTCGTAACTCCCTTCTATATCACCTTCACTCTCTTTAGAAAGACTGGATTTCTTGAGGAAATCTTTCTTCTTGAAACAATTAGAAGCAAAATGCCCCTTCTTACCACAAAACAAGCACGTTTGTTGGATTTACAACTTGTTGATGTTTGTGTGGAATCCTCATCACTCTCCTCCTTTGACTTGTCCTTCTTGAAATATTGATGAGATGAAATCACTTCTCGAGATGAATGATGTTTTGTAGGTTTGGAGAAGAGGCCAGCAACACAACAAGAACAAATGAGGTATGACAAGAGGGCCAAAATATTGGAATTCGATGCTCAGCCTCAAATCCATTCAATAATGAGCATCCTGAAAAACCAAAAACAGAAGGCTCAAATTTTTTAACAGACGATCAAAAAATTCAAGATTGAATTTTCTAGAATATTTTGATACCAGATCGACTCAAAAAATTCTATATTTTTTGAGTCAGTATTTTTTGAATCATTGTACATTTTTCAATACTTGTAAATTTTGATATTGTCGTGGACAGTCACTGAGCTACCAAAGGGAAGAAATCATATTCCATGCAAGTGGATATTCAAGGTGAAGTGCGATGCTGAAGGAAGGTTGAATCAATACAAAGCCAGGCTGGTCGCCAAAGGCTATTCTCAGATTCCAGATTTGGACTATTCCAAGACCTTCAACCTAGTTGTCAAGCATGCTCCAATCCGTTTGCTACTCTCCTTTGTAGTTGTAGCAGATCTAGAAGTCCATCAAATGGATGTCTAGACTTCTTTCCTCAATGGGACCATTGAAGAGGAGATCTTTATGTCACAACAGAAGGATACGAGCTGAGTGGAAAGCAATGTAAAAGATTTCAGATCCTTAAGATCCAATTTACTTGAATGATCTTTGGTTAGAAAGAGAAATACACTACCAATTTCACCAATGTAGAAAAATCAGCATCTACACACAATTTGAGATGCAAACACTAATAGAACTTGATCAAACTTGAATGAAATGATTATGTACTATTGTTGTCCGTACGAAACGAGCAAGCTACTATATTTCACACGTGTGGATCTAAAAATAACAAATATAGATCATTCTACACATAGAATTGCAAGCAATCACCAAGATAGTGCACCAATGGATAGTATGAACCCAAGAGAAGATGAAGAGATAGAGAAGAGAAGAAGATGACTCTCTCCACGAGTTACATCCTTTTATAGTAGGTCCAAACCCTATTTGGCCACTTGGCTTTCCCACCAAAATGCTAACCCTACCAATTTTGGGTCTAGATTCAATGTACCCAACTTATTCAAATTGAATCTACTCAAAATCGCATTCTATCTTTCCCACACTTTCAAAAAGTGTTTATTAAAATGAAATTTAGACTAATAAACTTTGAAAAGTCAACCTCTAGATCGAAAACAAGTTTTGGCCTCAATATGTCAAATATGGAAATATTGCAAAATGTGATGAAACTAGTTGAATCTTTCACACTCCCTCTTCAACTAGTTTTAGCATAGACTTTGATAATACTCCAAGTGAAGTCCTATGCTTCATGAACAAGTCTTTTCCCAATGCTTTGGTGAAGATATCAGCTACACATTCCCTTGAAGACACATGTTGAAGCTCCACCTCCTTTGCAATGACTCGCTCCCTCACAAAATGATATTGTATCTCAATATGCTTGCTCCTAGCATGAAAGATAGGATTGGATGCCATTCTTTGGGCTGATTGATTGTCACAAAAGATGATTGGGCTCTCTGAAAAATCCAGCAAGTAAAGATCCTTGATCATCCTCTTGATCCATACCATCTCCTTTGTGCAATGTGTAAGAGCTTTGTACACGGCCTCACTAGATGACAATGAGATAGTGGCTTGTTTCTTTGACATCCATAATATAGCTCCATCACCTATGAAAATACAATAAGAACTAATGGATTTCCTATCCATTATATCTCCAGCATAGTCCGAATCTGAAAATCCAAAAAGATTAGGTGATGATCCCTCATACAATATGCCAAAATCTCGAGTTCCAATGATGTACCTCAAAACTCACTTTCCTAGCTTCCAATGCTCCTAGCATAGTTTTTGCCAATAGAACTTTGATCCATCATAAGAATCATCTTCTTCCTAAGAATAGATCTCCTTTCAATGATCATGTAAGGCTCAAAATAGAAACAACCATAATTGATATAGAGAATAGTGTCCACTTGGGATGCTTCACTATTTCTTACATCAATTTTACATGTAAAAATGTGACTAGAACATGAAGAATCAAATAGAATGTAAATGAAATGATTCCACCATGCTTCCAACTCTGAACTCTCTGGAAAAATACAGCAAACAAACAATAAATGTGAGTGATCAACTTTTGTTTGCATGTCTCCTCCTCCTTTGTCCTTTGTTGCCTTGTATCCACCATGATACTCCATGACTGAGCCTCCATCTTCATCTTGCCACAAAAACCATCAAACCTTGAAAATCCATGAGTAGGTGAGTACATTAATGATGCCAATCCAGCACCACATAACTCCATAAACCAAGTAGTTTGCACTAGTCCATTTTCAAGATCTACTTGACACAAGAAAATGACCATGAATTCACCAAAAATTGACAATCTCCAAGTATTGGCACCAAGTAGCTCAACACTTGAGAACTTAGCCATGGATGAGTGACATAATGAACCTCCAATAGCTTCATTTCCATCAGCAAAATCAGCCAAGAATGCTAGTACAAATCCAACATCAAAACAATGCTCACCAATGTAGCTTGTTTTACCATATCTTGACAATTTGCACACATCCACATGAAATTGCTCAAACATGAGATAGAACAAGTAAAGTAAACTTGAACAACACTTCCTTGCTGCTCATTTGACCTTACTTGAGTCTTCAATATGCTGTAAAAACATATCCATAACACCTTTTCCAATTACCTCTCCTTTGATGTTCTTGACTAGCTCCAAATTGCCACCTTGGTTTGATCTGGTTGAAGCGCTTTGAGATCAACCTCTTGATCTTCAACTTGACCATCAAAGTCATTGAACAAAATTTGTTTTCTAGATCCATTACTTGAATTTATAGTAGGATAACATCCATCGACTTGCATAGCTCCATGTACACAAGAAGATCCTCCAAAAGATGTTCCACTCTTCATAAGAGATTGATACTCAAGATCCATTGCTTGGATCCACTCCTCTTCTTTCCTTGCTTGATCTACATTTGTAGGCTCATCCAAAGAGGTTAGAAAAGCAACATAATTTCCAGAAACTAATTGCTTACCCTTTTGAACATATGTGAGCCTTGAAGGTACCTGTCTTTGTCTTGATGTTCTCCTTGGCTTTTGACTTGATGAAAGTCCATCATCACCACCATCCAAAGTAGGATCCTTCTCATCAACATCAAGAATGTTAGAACCATCAAGAATGTTAGATCCATCATCAATCATGCTTGAAGACACCTTTGGAATGTTTCCCTCATCAAAAATGACATCTCTACCAACAATCACTTTGTTAGTAGAAGGAATGTAAACCTTGTAGGCTTTACTCATCTCAATATATCCAACAAAAATACCTCTTCTTGAAGATGGAGCCTCCTTGGTCCTATCATCAAGAGTAATGTTGACATAGCATGTGCATCCAAAGGTTCTTAGAAAGTTGACACTCGGCCTCCTCTTGAATAGCATCTCAAAAGGTGTCCTTCCATCCAAAATAGCACTCGGCCACCTATTGCACAAGAAATTGGCACACAACAAAGCTTGATCCCAAGATGGTTTGTCAAGATTAGCACTTAACCTCATAGCTTTAGCACTTTCACATAAAGTCCTATTCTTCCTTTCAGCCACTCCATTTTGTTGTGGGGTCCTTGATGTTGTATACTCCCTCTTGATCGCATGCTCATCACAAAAGGCCTTGAACTTGTTAGATATGTGTTCACCACCATTGTCACCTCTCAAGCACTTGATCTTTGTGGAGAATTTGTTCTCCCTTGCATTCTTGAACTTGACAAAGACATCATACACTTCATCCTTGCTCTTTAGTAGATAGATCCAACAAAATCTACTAAAATCATCAATGAATGTTACATACATCTTAGCTCCACTATTGCTAATTGTGGTAAATCCATGAATATCCAAATGTACATGTTGAAAAGGCTTTGTAGATCTAGAAATAGATCTAGTATAAGGTAGTCTATGTGACTTAGACTTAGACAAAGCACAAGACTCACAAACATGCTTGTCATTACTTAAGGAACTTGGAAGACCAATCACAACCTTCTTCCTTGCCATTACCTCCAATGACTTGAAGTTAAGGTGTCCCATCCTTTTGTGCCAAACATCTTGAATAGAAATTTGCTCCCTTGCAACACATCCAACTTGGTTAGCAATAACACAAGCATCAAGTTTGAACAACTTTCCTTGCCTTTTACCTTTTCCAATCAAGACATCCTTCCTTTTGGTCAAACAAGCATCTCCATCAAACTCCACCTTGAGGCCCTTACTTAGCATTTGACTCACACTAAGCAAATTCTTGGTAATAGATGGAATAAACAAGACATCCTCCAAATGAACATTTCTATTTGTAGAGAGAGAAATAGGAATTGTGCCAATCCCTTTGATTGCACACTCACCATCATTGGCCGTGTAGATCACCCTCTTGTCATCTCCATATGCCAACAAAGAAGTGAAGTACTCTTTGTGAAAGGTCATGTGTGAACTTGCTCCACTATCAATCCACCAAGGATCTAGATCTCCATCATTAGCAAGCATACATGAAGACATCACAAAAGCATCATCATTTGCATCTTGCACATCCAAATCATCCTCATCAAGGGTAAGATTACCTTGCTTGTCTCCTTGATCTCTCTTCTTCTTGTAGCACTCACTTGCAAAGTGTCCTTTGATGCCACAATAGAAGCACTTGAGCTTTAATCTATCCTTCTTTTTGCCACTTGAAGAAGCATCCACTTGATCTTGCCCTTTAGACCACTTGCTTTTGGTTTTGCCCTTGAGTTTGCCCTTTGTGAACATAGCATCCTCTTGAAGTGTCGATGTAGATCCACCTAAGCCTATATTCCTCATTGATCAAGATCTCTTGAAGATCCATCAAACTTGGCAAAGTCTTTTGAATAGCAATACTTTGAACAATGTTAGCATGAGCATCCAACAAGCCATTAATAATCACTTGAATAAGCTCTCCTTCCTTAATGCTTTCATCTATGCAAGCTAACTCATCATTCAATGCTTTCATTCTCAAAACAAAAGTACTTGGACTTTCATCATTCTTTTGCAAACAAGAAAAGATTTGCCTTCTTAGAGTCAACACTCTAGAAGTAGACTTGGATTCATAAAGCTTCTTCAATGAATTCCAAGCTTCCAAAGATGATGTGCACTTACCAACTTCCTTGAGAAGTTCATTGGTAACATTCATCTTTATCATGTGTAGAGCCTTCTTGGCCCTCTTGTCATACCTCAATTGATCTTGTTGTGTTGCTGGTCTCTCCTCCAAACCTACAACAATATCCAAAACATCGTTCATCTCAAGAAGTGACTCCATCCTCACTTTCCATAATGAATAGTTACTTGAGGTAAGCCTATCATTGGCTTCCAACATGACTCCAATTGAGGTTGCCATGTAGCAATGACCTGATCTTCTCTTTCAACCTGCTTCAATGCACAAAGCACTCCTTTGAACAACAAAAAATTCTTTCAAAAGAAATCACCAAGATTTGAAACTATCTCACAAATTCTCTTCTAGCACTTATCCAAGCAAATCAACACATAGAATCATGGAATCTTGATCAAATTATGATCTATCCTCAATCTAATGACTTTTGCCACTTCCTAAGATTGAAACACACTCAAATGAAGTCCAGCAACCTCACTATCTAGAGATCCAATCAAAATCAGGGTTTTGACAAAATCACAAAAAATTGACTATTCCAAATCTACATGCAAATGCTGAAAATTTGATATGCAATCTATAAGCCACCACTTAGACTGAACCAATGATCAAAAAATCGGCCAAATCCAGCATGTGAACTCAAAAAACGGAATTGAACAAGTATATTGACCTATTTAGTGTTTTGATCTACAAAAGATCCAATCTACAAAAGCAAAAAATCCGATTTTGGTGTAGAATCCTCTCTAGCATGCTCTAGACTTGATATCTTCACCAAATCATTGATAGATCTGATTTCCTCCTTCATAACCTGAAACACAAGCTTTGATACCATGTGAAAGATTTCAGATCCTTAAGATCCAATCTACTTGAATGATCTTTGGTTAGAAAGAGAAATACACTACCAATTTCACCAATGTAGAAAAATCAGCATCTACACACAATTTGAGATGCAAACACTAATAGAACTTGATCAAACTTGAATGAAATGATTATGTACTGTTGCTGTCCGTACAGAACCAGCAAGCTACTGTATTTCACACGTGTGGATCCAAAAATAACAAATATAGATCATTCTACACATATAATTGCAAGCAATCACCAAGATAGTGCACCATTGGATAGTAGAACCCAAGAGAACCATGTATAAGCATGAAATGAGATAGAGAAGAGAGAGAATGACTCTCTCCACAAGTTACATCCTTCTATAACAAGTCCAAACCCTATTTGGCCACTTGGCTTTCCCACCAAAATGCTAACCCTACCAATTTTGGGTCTAGATTCAATGTACCCAACTTATTCAAATTGAATCTACTCAAACTCGCATTCTATCTTTCCCACACTTTCAAAAAGTGTTTATTCAAATGAAATTTAGACTAATGAACTTTGAAAAGTCAACCTCTAAGTCTAAAACAAGTTTTGGCCTCAATATGCCAAATATGGAAATATTGCAAAATGTGATGAAACTAGTTGAATCTTTCAGAAGCAATACCTTGTGTGCAAAATTCACAAGGCACTCTATGGGCTAAAACACTCACCCAGGGCCAGAAAATAAATACATTCCTTATTTCCAACTACAAACCAAGTCTCTTTCCACTCAACCCTAGATTGAAGTTTTCAAAAGAACAATCTCCTCAAACTTGTTGGAAAAAGAAGGTGTGTGACTGAGACAAAAATAACTCAAAAAGAAATGAACACGAATGGAAAGTGTTCATGTGCAGCGGAATGAGCTATCTCACTCTTTCCCTTAGAATGACTACGCCTATCAGACTCAAACTGAACGTTAGTGATAGAAATCACGTTCGATTTGATTACGTAGCCAAACGTTAAGCACGAAGACATCAGAATGATAATTTCTCGCAAACAGCTAGACTAATTTTCAGTCATCAAAGACTAGACTAAATATTAGTCACGAACAGCTAGACTAATAATAATCTGCTAGGAACAAACTACCAGATTAAGTAATAAGAGTCAGATAGAATGTAGAAAAGCATTGCAAAATTGACACAAATCTAGATGCAGAACAAACAAAGCTGTATCAGATTAAGTATAGCGAAATATACAGGTCAATAATGCAAGTGAGCACAAGACAATAGCGGACAAAACTGCATGCTTCACAAAGCTAATCCAATCTATAAAAAGGAATAAACCTATTATTGACAATACAAAGAATCGATGCGCGAAAGCATCTACTTCGTCTATCTCTGATAAGCTTCTGATACATGCTATATTTTTCACACACGATTACTGAATATGCAGATGGTATTCAATATATATATATATATATATATATATATATATATATATATATATATATATATATATATATATATATATATATATATATATATATTGTTACAGGTGTGCAGATGAAAAAAATACAAAGTGGATGTGTTGTCTGTGGAAGATCGTGGGTGGCTGTTGTCGTTGTCAAATCTGTTTGCACAATGCATGGGATGAGTGTGAGAAGGTCGCGACATCAGCCTTCGCTGAGATGAACGTTGATGAAAATGCAAAAAATGTGACACTCTGACAAATGCCTTACAATTTGATTTACAAGGTACCTTCGCTTTTCCATTAGGGCACCTTCGACATTTGTAAGGCAGTGTCGCCTTTTTTGCCTGTTTCAAATCACGTGTACAAACCGTGTCGCATTTTTCATTTTTTTTTGCCTTTTTCACCTATGGAAATTTACTTCTATTTATGCAGACAATCGCATTTTTCGCCTATCTTGTTTTACATGTAAATATGCAGACTGTGCAACAACATGAGTAAAAATGCAGCAACATGAATGGAGGCAAATTAACATAGGATTTAGGAGAGTAAAGGAGATAAATCCAACACTCCCCTTAATCTAGATCCGTGAATGCCTTGATCTTCAAACTAAGCAATGCACAAAACTTGTTGTGTGCATTAACACTTAATGCCTTCGTGAATATATATACAACCATGTCTTGCATTCTACAGTACATTAAGTTCACCTCCTTGTTGAGAACCTTGCCCTTGATGTAGTGATATCTGATTTCAATATGCTTACTCCTAGAGTGAAATCTAGGGTTGGCCAGTAAGCAATAGCACTCTAATTATCACATAATAAAATTGTGGGGTTGTACTGATACAAACTAATGTATGACAGTAAATTTATCAACCAAAACGCTTCTTTAATAGATTGAGAAGCAGCAATGTATTCTGCCTCTGTAGAAGAAAGAGCGATAGAGATTTGCTTATGACTGTTTCATGAGATAGGACCGCCATTGAAGAAGAATGTAAATCTAGATGTGGACTTATGAATTTTTACATCTCCTCACCTGCTTGCATCAGAATATCCACTGAGCTGATGAAGATTGTCGTTGCTGACATCTCCATATCAGATGCACTGGTCCATGGTAGCTCGAATATACCTCATGAATCTTATGAGAGCCTTCCAATGGGTAATTCTAATATTAGCCATATATTGGTTGAGTGAGCTTACTGCAAAAGAGATGTCTAACCTTGTACAGACCATTGCGTACATGAGAGACCCAAGCATCGATCGATAAGGATACTCACTCATGAGGGATTGGGGCTGGATCATGTAGATATCTTCTTGTATAAATCCATTCAGATAAGCTGTTTGTACATCAAATTGATGCACTTCAAGTCGAAAACTGCAGCATATGATAGGAGGGCTCGGATCGACGGACTACTGGACTGAAAGTCTCACTATAGTCAACATTGGAGATCTGAGTGAATCCTCGTGCAACCAGTCTTGCATTACTTCGATCAATTGTTCCATTGGCATTGTATTTGATCTTGAAGATCCATTTGCAATCAATGATATTGCAGTCGATAGGAGCTTTGACTAGTGACCACGTTTGGTTCTTGATCATAGAGGAATACTCTCTGTCCATAGCTTCTCTCTAGAGATCAGAGTCTGGTTGACTGAGTGCCTCTTCAACTATTGTCGGTTATTGTATCAAGAGACATGCAGACTCAGGAGTATATCTTGTGGGCTATGTGCGCACTTGGCTTAATCTTCTAGGATCGGATTCGATTGATAAACCACTCTTGGGACTTGTTGCTAGGTAGCAGCAATGTCTTCATCTGATTTGCTATCAAATAGTTGGTTGACAATGGACATGCTTGAGCCCGAAACTCTGGTTGTTATGTCAATGGCAAGTGATGAAGATTCTCTTGGAACAATATCCTTGCCTTTCATGTTGACAAACTGATCCTCGATAAAGATTGTATCCTAGCTATAGAGGATTTGTTGGGTATCGGGATCATACATCTTGTATGTATTATCAGATGAAGTATATCCAATCAAGATGGTCTTGAGACCTTCGAAGTCCAATTTCTTCCTCGTATCTTTCGGCATCTACAAGTAGGCAATGCATCCAAACACTCTTAGGTTCTTCACAGAAGGCTTAGAGCCTGTCCACACCTCATGGGTTGTCTTGCCTGAGAGGGCCTTGGTCGAACATCTGTTCTAGATGTAAGTTGTAGTGGAGACGGCTTTGGCCTAGAAATCCTTGGGCAGCGATGCATGCGCTAGCATACATTTGGCTGATTCAACCAAAGTACGGTTCTTCCTCTCGGCTAAGCCATTAGATTGAGGACTGTAAGGAGTGATGAACTGCTGCTCAATGCCTTGGCTCTGGCAACACTCCTTAAACTCGGTAGAGATATATTCTCCACCATTGTCTGACATTAAGGCCTTGATCGTCCTTCCAGTCTCTTTTTCTATATGCTCCTTGAATATTCTGAAGCAATTGAAGGCTTATGATTTCTTCTTGATAAAGTAGACCATAGTCCTTCTGGAGAATTCATCAATAAAAGTTATAAAATACTTTGCATCCTTTAGCGAAGGATTTTTCATCGGGCCACAAATGTTTGAATATACAATGTCTAACAATCCTCTATAGTATGCTGATGGCTTGATCTAAATGGTTCCTAGTCTGTTTACCAACTAAACCGTCTTGACAGACAGGTAACTCGACTTTATCTCTAGGATAGTCTAGATCAAGAACAATAGAATGTCGAGACATTTGTTGTACAGCAGCATGATTCAAGTGACCAAGTCTATAATGCCAAAGTAAACTTTTATTTGCATGAATAGAAGTATTGAGTCTGGGCTTCGAATACATGGCCGATCTGGGTATCCGAAATATTGAGGATGATCAGCGCGAAAGCCTTTCTATCCTTCAGCTTCCATCTGGCGATTGTTGCGTCGTCTGCTTCGGGTTTTCCATCTGCACCTGTAACAATGTCATACAATTCTTTAGCCATTAGCATTGTTTTCATCTTAGATTTCCACAGATGGTAATTGGCTCCATCAAGCTTGTCCATGATAGGACTGGCTTTCCCTTGGGAATCCATGTGGAAGATTAGTCTAGGTGATAGGAAAAACTATCAGTGACTTAAGTAAATTACTCTATCGGTTGGTAGAGTCTTGTTATTGTGGAAGCTTATCACGCTACGAAAATGCCATATTGGGAAAAGAGGATGTGTGATTGAGACAAAAATAACTCAAAAAAAGAAACAAACATGAATGGAAAGTGTTCGTGTGCGGTGGAATGAGCTATCTCACTCTTTCCCTAAGCATGACTACGCCTATCAGACTTGAACAGAATGTTAGTGATAAAAATCACATTCGATCTGATTACGTAGCCAAACATTAAGCATGAAGACATCAGAATGATAATTTGTCGCAAACAGCTAGACTGATTTTCAGTCGCAAACTAGTCATGAAAGACAAGACTAAGTATTAGTCGCGAACAGCAAGACTAATAATAATTCGCCAGGAACAAACTACCAAATTAAGCAATAAGAGAGTCAGACAGAATGTATAAAAGCATTGCAAAATTGACACAAATCTGAACGCAGGACAAACAGAGCTATATCAGATTAAGTATAACGAAATATACAGATCAATAATAGCGGATGCATGGGATGAGCATGAGAAGGCCGTGACATCAGCTTTCGCTGAGATGAACATTGATGAAAATACGAAAAATATGACACTCTGACAAATGCCTTAAAATTTGATTTACAGGGCACCTTCGACATTTGTAGGGCAGTGTCGTCTTTTTCGCCTGTTACAAATCATGTGTAAAAACACAGTATCGCATTTTTCATTTGTTTTCACCTTTTTCGCCTGTGAAAATTAACTTGTATTTATGCATACAGTCGCTTTGCCTGTTTTATTTTACATGTAAATATGCAGACTATGCGACAACATGAGTAAAAATGCAGCAACATGAATGAAGACAAATTAACATAGGATTTAGGAGAGTAAATGAGATAAATCCAACAAAACTGAGGCAGAAAAAGAGGAGATGAAGCAATATTTGTTTCACTTCATCATCGGCTCACTAATGTATGCAATGATCTGCACTCGATCTGACATTGCATATTCAATCAGTTCACTCAGCCAGTTCCTATCAAATCTAGGTTTGACCCATTGGAAAGCACTCACAAAAGTCATGAAGTACATCCAGGCAACCAAACATCTTAGCATCTGTTATGAAGACAGCCAACCTACCAACATACTTCAAAAATACATAGATGCGGATTGGGCAGGGATATCGATACCAGAAGATCAACATTTGGATTTGTATTTTTATACAATCAAGGCCCAATATCATGGAACAGTCGAAAGTAGACCTCATTAGCATTATCATCAACCAAATTAGAATACATTGCTGCCACGAATGCTACAAAGAAGGCAATCTGGTTGAGGCACCTGCTCGCAGAAATCGGCCTTGCGCAATCACATGCAACAACCATCTTTTGTGACAATCAAAGCACCATAGCTCTCTCTCTCAATCTGAGATTTCATTCTCGAAGAAAGCATATCGAAATCAAAGGACAACAACATTATTTTATGTTTTAGTTCATGTTTGATCAAGATCTATTAGAGTTTGCATCTCATTCTTAGTGTAGATGCTGATTTTTCTACATTGGCAAGATTGGTGAGTTGCTTGTTTTTCTAACCAAAGATCAATTGTAGGTTTGGACCTTAATGGATCTCAAATATTTCACATGGTATCAGAGCTTGTGTTTCAAGTTATGAAGGAAGCAGTCACATCTATCAATGATTTGGAGAAGATGTCAATGCTAGAGCATGCTAGATTGGATTCTACACCAAAATCGAGTTTCTTGCATATGTAGATTGGATATTTTGTAAATCAAAACTCTATTTAGGGTTATGTTCTTGTTCAATTCCGATTTCACACATTACATACTGAAAATGGCCGATTTTTAGAGCATTGGAAAAGCCTAAGTGGTGGCTACAAGATTGCATACCAAGTTATTCGAAAGTCGCATACAGTGCAAGGACTTAATAGAAGCGTAGAAATTGTCAAAACCTCATAAACATTGGGATGACAATTCTTACTTTGTTTAACAAGAATATAGCATAAGTTGCTCTTGTCAAATCTTGCCCTTCTGAAAACAGAGGGATCTCCAAAGTAGAGTTTGAAAGTCCTTCAAAGAATGGGACCACAATGCTCTGCCCCATATTCATTTGTTGCTGAATTGCTAGCGAAGGGTCCTGGACATAAGAATGAGAAGCTCCAAACTTAATAGGGTATCGCAGGGGAAGACCCAAGTAGAAAGCGACCAGCAAAACAACCTGGAAGAAAACATCAACTTTTAGACTTTCCCTACACACCTAGAGGCTACAAGCTGGATTGGTGGACTTACAAGTGTTAGGCAACATAACCCTTATATCCATTGTCAATTTGCAACGTTAATTAACCATAGACTACTTTCAAACTTTTCTTGCCTGCTTTCCTATGATATAGCTTTGGCAGACAGGAGGGTCAACAATTCGATAGTCCAAATCATGAACTGAAGAACGTCTAGACATGTTACCGATCGATGCATGATTCAGATGACCAAGTCTATAATGCCAAATTAATTCTCTATTGATAGATGCTGAATTGCTTAAAGCACAATTAGTCGCAGAATTAAAGTGACTAAGCCTATAGAGATATCCTTGCCTCTTTCCGAGTGCAAGAATCCTCTTGCTTTTATCAAGAATACGACAAAAATCTACCTAAAACTCTATCTTATGTCCTAAGTCTGTAATTCGACTGATCGACAACAGATTTGTTGTCAGGTTCGGGACATACAATACATTTGGTATTACTTTCGATAGTCCATTCTGAAAATTTAGTCTAACGGTACCTTCACCTTCAATTATGTGTGAGTTGTTGTCTCCAAGGTGAACGAATTTCTTGGTGTTGTAGGCCGAATAATCAGTGGACCATTCTTGATGGCTTGTCATATGCGCACTTTGCAAAGATGGACATCATGAAAGGTGAAATAGATCCTAGCCTTTATGTCTTTAATCGTAAAGGTGAGGTTTTATTTATTGTTCTTTACATAGATGTTTCAATTATTACAAAAACCAACAATTTACTACAAATCATTTCTTGGTGATATATTTTGACATAACTGATTTAGGATTGATGCACTATTGTTTGGGCATAGATCATGGCAACGTGAAGAGGACAAAGTGCTTACACAATGCAAGTATGCAAAAGAGTTGTTGAAAAGACTCAATATGGATGATTGCCACCCAATGAATGCTAATTTGAAATTGATTATGCATGATGATATGAATGAGATAGATCACTACCTATATAAGCAACTTATTGGAAGCCTAATTTATCTTATGCATACTCAACCAGATGTTTCTTTTTCAATTGGATTATTGAGAGTCATTGGCATGCAACTAAAACAATTTTGAGATATATCAAAGAAATTTTACATCTTAGTTTACAGTATTGCAAATATGATGCACTTGTTTTAGTTGGATTTTCTAATACGAAGTGAGCTAGAAACATAAACTATAGAAGATTCACTATAACTTGTGTCTTCAATGCAAGTACGAAAGCATTGTCTTGAAGTAACAAGAAGCAACTTCTTGTGGTTTTATCTTCTATAAACGCTAAATATCGTGCACTAAGATATGCTACACAAGAAGTCATTTGGTTACTATGATTGCTTATAGATTTAGGACAATCAAAATAATGCTATGCTAATATCAATTTGTTCAAGAGAAACTACATGAGAAAGCCATTAATCTCGTGTTTTGTAGTCTGATGATCAAGTGGTTAACAAATTTTACCGAGTCCTTAAAAAAGAGTTAAATTCAAGAAATTTTGTTCATTTTCAGGTTTAGTAAAATGTAAAATTGATCATTTAAGAAAAGTGATCACTTTACATTGTTTATTATTTATATAATTCATTTTTAATTATGTACCTAAGTCACTAGTTAAGTAGCAATATTGTGAACTAGAAGCCTATCAAGGTTTTAGGCATTGAAGTACTATTTTCTCTTTTTAGAATCATAACAAGATGACTACTTTTGATGGCTATGGTGTGTGCTCCTCTCTACTTTCAACAGTGGATGCGTGTATACTTTCTTTACAAATATCAAAGTTATGTTTTTATGTGAAAATGTCTTTTAACATAGAGGAAAGGTTAAGAAGCTAATCACCATCAAGAGTTTCTATATGTCATCCAGGCATTTATCCCTAGCCCACACACTATTTTGATTATACAAAGATGAGCCAAAACAATATGATTTGTGGTATAGTCTGTTGCCAAGTGTGGGTAGGCCCCCCAAGTCACAGTGGCATTTTAACCCAAGCGTAAAGAGAATTTCATTTTGTTAAAAGTCATCCTATTAACAATGATATAGAAGACCCAACGTCATAATGAAAGTGATAAAACACTAAAAGAACACTTTTGAATTTGATTTCTATAAACTAAAATAAGTGCAAGAAGCCCACAAAAGTTGAAACTGATCGATGAAATGCCAATTTCAATAGTCAACATATGTGAGACAATCTATACTTTTCAATTTTTGTAAACACCTATTGGAGGACATATCATGTTATTTTTTGAAATATGTTCTCTAATTGCATCGACCTATTATTTTATAGTACAATTTAGGTGGGTTCCCCACTTGCCAATAATAGCATGTTTAGTTAGTCCTAACTCCTAACCCGAAGGTCGAACAACATTAGTTTATATCTTCAAATTTGTCATTCCATTGGCACTAATTGACTGGTGTATTTTTTGGCCCCATCATGCACGGCAAAACGGCAATAATTAAAGTTAAACAAGCCCTTCCATTCCCTTCAAACATTTTTGGTGCCACCTTAAAATCTACTCTCCAAGGGTTTTGACCAACTCCACTTGATGGGTAAATGACCTTGTTAGTTAGCACATGTAAAGACGTCTAGTAGATATTACAATGTATATAGACGAGTGCTAAGACAAAATATGAGGTCTGGCCTCAATTACCTATATGGATGAACCTTACAATTGTAAGGCCCTAGGGCTCTTTGATTTAAACTAGTGATGTTGCACATGTCTATCTTTTTACACAAGGCAAGGCCTCGAAAGTAGGGATTTCCATTATGTGAGGTTCATTTAACCACACTTGTGTATTGTGCTTGAGATGGGCTCACCCACTCAAATTCAATTCTTTGTGATCCCCTATGTTGATAACACCATTAAGCATTATGTGAGGTCCTGTGATCCCACAGGTTAATAATACCAAGCATTATATGAGGTCTCGTGCACTCTTTGGCGTCAGACCTTACATGATGGAAGGGCCTAATTATGAGAAGAAAATTAACCAAAGGTGGGGCAGCAATTCACCTACAACCCTACCTGATTTTCAATAAAGTGCCTCTTACATAAAGCCGCTAGAGGCAAGTGGGTTTCTACTAGTGTTGGGCGTGTGTATAAGTGCAAGGCTAGTATCAACAATGGTACCATATAAGATACCCAGCTAGTATATGATTTTGTAATACTAGGGTGGGTCTAGAACCAGATCCCCAAGTATTAATTTTCTTAAAACTCGTATTGATACCTGAACTCGATAGATTTTTGCCCTAGTATCAATAGTAGTATATTTCTAGTAAAAAAAAATGTGTATCTCAAATTACATATTACCCTTTAAAAAAGCCATTTTTAACAATTCGTACATATTTATACCCAGGTTGATATCCGGTTGATATCACCCTTGCCCAGTTTATACCAATGAACAACTAGTATACCTCCGCATATTGATACCTGACCAGTATTAAATTTGTAAAAAAAATTGCAATACCTAAACCCCAGTGGTATCAAAAGTTCTCATACCCACCAAAATTAGTCCTTACCTTACTCTTGTAATACTACTAGTGGCTAGTTTGCAAAAAACAAAGTACAAGCTGTGAGGACAAAAATGCAGGGCTCATCCAATATGTAGGGTACAAATTAATAACATGCAACACAATTCCATTGCATGTTGCCACTTTATGTCCTTGAAAAAATGGGAAAAATATCAAAACAATCGATCATGTGACAAATCGATGACACCAAATACAAGAGCTCGGTGGTACTGGCTAAGAAGATATATCAAAGTCAGGCATATTGTGAGTTATTGATCGTCGGCAGCCACTTGCCAGAACGACTTCTCGCAGATCAATAAAGCTTTGGAGTCCTCTGGACCGCTTTCGGTGGCATTGCGGTGGCAGTTCCACCTCATCGCTTCGCTGATCACCTGGGCTTTGTCTAGAAAATTTGCAGAGTCTCGAATTATGGCATACCCTGTGGGCCTCAGAATACGATCCATTTCCAGCAGCACAAACTTCATTTCACACCTGCCATAGCAAGTAAGACAGCCCAACTTCATGACAAGCTATTTTAACATGTCTGCAACGAAGATCTTCGATATGCCTACTAAAAGAGCGCTTCTAAAGTTCTTTCAATATGGCTACTAAAGATCGTCAATAAAAGCACGGCATACCTGTGACTTTCTGCATTGAATAGACCATCGACATGAAGAAGATCATAGGTTCTCGGATAAGTGGAAAATGCTTCGCACCTGTAAGGAGTAAGAGCAGAATTGAGCATCCTTTCAATCCGGTTTTGCAGTTCTTTTTGGTGTTCTTGGATAGATGTGACTTACCAATCATGTACGGTGCCTATGAAGCCTCGATCGTACACCACGCCCAGAGAATTTACCGCGTAAGAAGAAACGACATTCATCACCCACACAGGATCATTAATCAGCGCTGCAGCAAAGCTTCCATACAAAGTATTCATGTCCATGACGTTCCTTATTTTGTTAGATCCCAGTGCAGGCAGCAAGGTTTTATAGTACTGCACTCGCTGCTTCCAAAGATTGGTGTCAGATTTGAAGTTGCCACCGCTACCACCAGTTATGTATCTTAATCTTTCAGGTGGAGTAGACAATCTCTCTGGCCATCTTGGTATGTCCTCAATGGCGATACTCTTAACGCCGGGAGTCCGAGGAACAATGCAAGGTCTGATTGGCACATACCTGCAATAGCATCAATACCATCCCATCAAGACTGTCAAAAAAATGCACGCCAACTTCGAACAAAACCTCATGATTCCAAGTTATTACGCTGCAATACATGGACAAAATGATGAAAATCATATTTGTACTGAACATGATCCTCAGGCAGCATGTGGCATTATCAGCCAGCAAGTTCAAAGATGTAAGAAACTGTTCAACAGAACATAAAATTTCCTTTTTAGCAATGAGCGTCTTTTAATCAAACTGATGCTTGAAACTAGAACACAGAAAAGTTGATTTTCTTTGAAAGCCCTCTTACCACGCAGCGTCTGGTTCAATGCTGTCATCACATACTGGTGGAAGTGTAAGAGGTTCTCGGTCTTCATAGCAGGTATTGTCCACAGGTTTCTGCCACACCGCAATATCTCCCTCCATAGCGTACTGCTTGTAACACATTCGAGAAAGTAGATCTTGAATGGCATCTAAATCAGCCTTCTGCTTCTCTTCGGTGCTTTCCCAGCCCTTCCAGTGGACTTTGTAGTTGACTGGAGGTCCAGAGAGGACCCAGAAACCCCCAGGTCGCAGCACTCTGTCTACTTCTAGTAGGAACACACCACCTGTTGTAAGACAAGAAATATTCTCGTAATTATCAACACCCGACGAAGTTTAAATCTTGAGGTTTTTATTTTGTATCTTTTCATTCAGTTCGTTGCATAGCCATAAAGCCTCAGTCTAATAATCATCTAGCAAGACTAGAGGTTTGGGAGTTCTGCCAGTGACTGCAAACGGCTCTTCGTTTCATATGTAAATATCTTACAGATAAGTTTCTAAGACATTTCAGATCTTTACTATCTTACACTCGTGACATTTTCAGAGATGTCATTTTGTGTTCTGGACATGGAGAAATGAAGAACTTACCAAATTCTGCCCATGGGATAAGACATCTAGAACAGTGAGCCATATCAAATGCATTTGCTGGATATGGCAAGCGCTGCGTGGAAAGTATTCCCAGGATCGCAGGAACTCCCCGTTCAAGTGCAAACTGTACCTGTGCTTCATGATTATCCCTAGGAGCTAGTGACATAGTCAAAATCCCTCGATCAAGAAGATAGGCTCCCCAACTAGCTACCTGAACAATTCAGCCATAAGGAGTATAAACCGCATGGATCATAGCAGAACAAACAAAATTCACCATCTCATTTATAATGGCAATGTGAGCAAGCTAACTTGAAGTTATGGACTACATGCAAACCATAGATCATAGTAAACTATTTCAAGTTTCTCACTAAATATTATTAAGCTGCTGCATCAGACATGCCATTTCAGCTCTTTGAAGTTCTTAATAATTGCACCACTGGTCATGTCCAAGCATAATACTGAAACAAAATAGGAAAATTATTGGTGTAAAGGCAGCCATAATTAGAGGGAATCAACTTGACTGATGGGAAAAGATTAATACAAAGAAACAAGGGAATAAAACGTTGAATCCCAGATATGAAACTGTAATGGATTCAGAAAGAGATTAGACAATGCTGATCTTGGTAAAGAAGCCATTATGACGACAATGATCGACTTGAATGGTTAGAACCTCTTGGAACAGAACTCTATGGTCTTTGTATTTCTTGTTTGCTTTCCATTTAACAGGATCAATGCAAGTAATGAGCCAACGTAGATTCAAGGGTTCCTTGCTCATTTAGTGCATGCTTTCCTTTTGTGCCATGTTTCTCTGTTGGATGCTGTGTAATTTCTAACTGGCATTCAAAAAAAAAAAAATAGACAGATCATGAACTACAACGACCAAAATTACATTGAGCTACCATAACTAAAATATAGGCCTCCAATTTATTGCCTTCTGATCAGGATAGCTTTCTATACTGCCTCAAGCCAGCATGCAGCTGAAGATTTCCTTGAGGTAGGCCTTGTGAAAAGTCTTGGGGTTGAATTCTGGTGAGCCACCACCAAGCATGGAAGAGATTTTCTAGAACAGAACTTTGATGCTTGTCTGCCAATTTGAAACTGTGAAAGTAAGGCAGGATACGATAAAAAACCGGCTCAGGTAGAAAATGTCTTTAAACTTTCATGAGGTATTTATACTGCAACCCCGTCTTGAAAGGCCAATACAAAGCAAAACAGCCAGAAACTAAGTAGCACATGGCAAGCAATTAAAAAGCTTCTGATTAGTGAATTTGGAATTTCAAGAATGGACAGGACATGACTCTTAAACATTGGGGGATGAGCAATGATGAATAACAACATATTTATAAACAACAGAATGACATTGGCCAGTACTCAATCATTGGGAACAAAAAAATGGAAACAAAAGATAAGAATGCAAAACCAGGACCCTAAGTATATTCACTATGAAATTTCAAAGAGCTGAAACAAAGAAGAAAATGGTTGCTTCAATTATCAAGAGGTTGCACACACAGCATCTGCAACACATTTTTCTCTTATCCAGACAATAGTGTTATTCTCCACCCCATATTTGATCAAAGACATTGGATTGATTATTGGCAAATACTGCTTCTCATGCAAAGAAAGCAATTAGAACAGGTTAGAGAACAAGAGGAAGGGGCTGTGAACAGGTTTATCAGAAGTAACTACTGTAAAACTTCTATCAACTCAAACCACAGGTTTGTTGCAGGCAATGTGCTTCGTAGTTCGTACATCATTGTATGAAAACACATGTTTTGTGACAAACATGGAGAAAAAAGTTGGTTCTGCAGTCTGTGCGCTAGAAGGAATGACAAGTTGTTCCGAAGGACTTGGCAGATTCAAATCAATATCCTGAAAACCTCTCATTTTCTTAAAACCATCAGAAGCATAAAAAGAACTATAGACACTTCAGAAAGCTAGGAATAGAGATGTCAGATCACACTGTTAGTTTGAGAGAACTTGCTGCTTTCATGGCTATAGATCGTCAACTTACCCCGCAACCAGTATCAAGAGCAGTTCTGATGCGTCCATCTTTCATTTCTGGAATAAGCTCTTGCATCTGATCCAGATATTCTCCTACGCCATTTGGGAACATTGTGCCACCACCAGGAAAGATAAATTTTTCTCCCTGCTTCTTCAGCCAGTTCTGATTGGCCTTCTGTGTATTTATCCAATCGTAAGGAACATTTCTGCACTTCAGTTCACATATAAAAACTCAACCATCATATGTAAGAGCTGACTTCATGAGACAGTCGTAAATAGTGTCTATATTCCTTTTCAGGCACAAGTATTTATAAGAACAAAAGACAGTTTCAAGATATTCTGACCTTGTACTCCCTTTAAAGGCCAGCAACACCTAATTTAAATGAATAACCCTAAGAAGGTTGTAAGGCCTGTTTGATGATTGGCCAAAAACATACGACAAATACCTGTACCAGCATTCATCTCTACTCTTGGGCCACAAGATAGGCACTTTGTAGCCAACCGGAGGAGGGATCAAGCACTCCATCCTTTCAGACTGAGGAGGGCAATGCCTTTCCCTGAACACCATGCGATGAACGTCATACTTCTTCCACCTCTGTCATGAAGCCAGTAATGCTCATATCAGCATTTCTTGATCTTAATAAAAGTCAAACTTACTGACATGTCCTCTGACATCCAGAAAGACTTTCATTTGAAGGTACAAGCACAAGATGCCATCAGGTAAGCTTCTTCTGGTGCGTCTAGCTAAAGCACCACATGGGATAGAACAAAAACATTCCAATCCAATTCTGACCGGTTTAAGATGTTGATCAAACTAAAGCCAATGTCAGTGTAGATCTGACCCAATACATGCAATTGAACTTATCATAAAATCAGACTCGCATACTTTGTACATTTTCATATAGATACATACTCTAGGACCCAGCTCAAATTATGATTTGACAAATACGAGTTTCAAAGGATTTCTGTCTGTTGCACAAGTTTTTTCCTTTTAGCTTGATATTCTATTATTGTCTATATAAGCACTTTTGCTGGCTTAATCAAGGGAACCTATTCGAATTGCAAAAGCCATTTTCCTTAATTTGTGTATGAAATCCCTACTTGTTGGATCAACATGATCTTAGATCCCTAATAACACAAATGCCAACATGATATTTTTCAACAGAAATGTTCTGATTAGGTTCTTTGAGCTGACAGTCCCATAAGAAAATTTGAACTACCTGAGGGTCTGTGCAAGGTGTTGAGTCCTGCATAGTGATGTTGCATTCAGGAAATGCCTCCTGCTTAAAAGTGTTTAGGCAATCATGTTGCAGTGTCGCTTTAGAAGCATCATTCTCAACGAGCAATCTTGATTTTTCAGAGCAAAAAGCTCCACCAAGGTAGAAGGATAGAGCACAGAGAGATACTATCATCAAAATCAAGGGAAAAATCCGCTGCTTTTTGTCAGCCCCAAATAGGCTGGACTTTCCATCTTTTTCTCTCATCTTGGGGGCAGAATGAAATATCTACACAAAGATGAAACAATAGTATCAAAATCATGGAATTGATGGGCACATTCATGAAACCATATGAACTCAAAACCTCCAACACATAACTTAAGATAGCTTTTCCTAGTCAAGGTCAAAAATATTTATATGCATAATGTCCGTGACAAAGAACGTGTCACTGTTACTATGGGCATATATCCTTGCATAAAGTAGAAGCCCTCCACAGCCACTTTTGTAAAATCCTTCACTGGGAGTAAAATTGCAGAACCGCAACTCCTTGCAGGAGAGCAAGCCAGAGTTTTGCATATCGCATGCACTGTCAGAGAAGGAATTCTGAACGTTATCTTATGCCGTGGCATTTTATTCATAACAAGTAAATATGGGAAAAAATGCATCTTGGTTTCCAAGGGGGGCCTATTGACCACAGATATTTTGGATGCCAGGCTACCCAACCGAGCCAACCCCGTTGGATCGGGAAAAACAAATGGAACAAATGCCTAGCAAATGTTTTTGTGCAGGGTACGATTTATTTTTGTGTTGGTGTTGCCTAGATCTATGGATCTATGGATCTATGAAAACTAGTTTGCGGAAACTCAAAGACTCCAGTCCAAGCAGTCGTCATATCTGTAGTTACTTCTTGCTCAACTAAATGCAGTACAAGTAGAACAAGATGTGAGGTAGATTCGGTCCAAAGTTCAGAGGAGGGATGCACTAGAAAATCTTTACATGTTTTAACCTAATCGGCATCAGATTAGCACTTTTTTAAAAGCTCAATATAATGGTGCTCCAATAAGTGGCACGTTGGTGAAGGCTTCATTTCCTCCACTCGAGGTCAGGACTCAGGAGTACCACTTCAATCAGAGACACAATGAGGACATAAAAGAGAAAAAGAAAACAATATAACGGGAGAGTATGCATTTTCAAGCATAAAACCCTCGCGTGTCAAAGCATTTGACAGGTTTATTGAATCGATTTCATAATGTTTCACTTCTGTTAGTAGGCATTGTCCCTTTTCATGGCAGGGCCTCGTTACCTATATGAACAAACATTCGATATCGTTTCTCAGGTCTTCAAAGAAACGATACAGATTGCTTAAAAGAAAAAACAAAACGAAACATACTTGACCGCGGACGGAATGTAGGCTAAAAATAACTTTAGCCCTTCTGGGCAGGCTCAGGTCACTCTGCTACATAGCAATTTCTGGTCAAACCAGCAAGCCTAGCATTCTCCTACGAAAAGATTTTAGAGCAGAAAAAGTCACGGTACTGTTCTATTTGAGTTCAAGATGAGCATTTGCTGCTACAAATAACATAGCTTGAGATGAAATGCAGACAATCCAGCATCGAGAATCAAATATCCCACAGCAGACCACATATATTATGCAACTTAGCATCTGCAGAAGAGCAGACAGTACCACAAATGAGCGGTTACTCGATCTTGCCCGAGTTAGGTGCTGGTACTGCTACGACAGTGCTTCAGACACCTGAGAAAAGCGGACGCTCAAACCTGTATGTTAAAGAATGTCAGGACGAGTTAAAGCTGGCTTAACGATCTGTCTTCATAAGTAAATGCCGATTTGTATACTCCTTTTCTGAAAAATGTAGATCTATGAGTTAGGAAACAAGAAGATTAGCAATTTGGGAAAAATCTGTTTTCATAAATTAAATTGAACAGTTTGTTTTCAGGAGTCAATAGAGAATTTATCGACCAAATCAAAAAGTTACAGCACTTGTTTCGTTAAGTACTTGCTGTTAGTGCGAAAACCTATCCCAAGAGTCACTCAGTGGACCTTCAATATGCATAACTATACCATCTACGATTACAAACAGTCTCCATTTTGTCATGGACCCAAAACCAAATGAAGTAAGTCGACACAAATTCAAGCTAATGCACATAAAATTGGCAAGAAACCTCGTGCTCGTGACTTGTCTAAGAACTCAGAAACCACGGAGACCTGACACCAACGAATTACCTTACGTTCGTTCAACGAACTGCCATTACATAATAAAACATTATGCACTGCAAGGAGCATACCCTTGCAGAAGAACATTCAAAATCTAGCAGCCGTAGCACGGAAAGGACTCCGCCGAAGCACGGCGAAACAACACAGATGTTCAAACTTCACAGACGCTCTTTATTTCATACGAAAATGTGATTTGCAAGTCTCACTTTGGCAACAGAGCGAACACAGATTTGCCCGCATGAGGAGAATAGGGATGCGGTTGAGGTAAATCGGATCGAACACAGTGGAGACAGGAATAGTTAAAGAGATGAGAGTGTGAAGCAGAAGCAAGGGAGGTAGTACTAATAATTCATAAGCTGAACCATGAATGGAGCCACTCAATTGCACGCCTCACGCACGATCATTGGAGAGTGACGGCACCAAAAGCTCGAGTTCGGACAGATCTGGATCGATGAAGCGGCATAGCTGGAACTCACAAGAACACGTCCATCACCACCAAGCAACACGTTATACTATCATTGCACGCTTTGCCCTTTTCTTGCACCTTTTTATTCCCAGGAATATAACCCAATAAGTTTAACCTAAGTACAATATAACCACCACATAATCTCTTGCTAAGTTTAACCCACCATGAAAAGGGCTAGGGCTATCTCCTCACCCATGGACATGGAAGATGACCTCCGTGCGCAAGCCCGCCCAGCCAAACCTTGGACATAAAATATGACCTCCGTGTGCAAGCCTACCGTCCAAAGTACTCTTGCATCATCACTCCCACTGAGCATGGGTTAATTCATCTAATGGCTTTTCAGCAATGAATGAGTATATAAATGGCATACTTGACCTCTTCGGTTGGATGCTTCAATCACAAAGCATAGCTTTTGGGCTAATCTTCTTTCGATTTGAGAATTGATAATAGACTGTGAGTGATGGGCGGAAGGTTGAACGGCATATGCAAACACCCTTGACGAGCCTTGTGTGGTGTTCCAAGATCCTTGCCCTCTCGTAAGGCCCCTTTTTCCATTTAATTTAACCCAATGTCAACCATAATGACCATCATGTGGATGGTGCTAGGGTCTTTCCTTAGGTCATACTCAAGGATAATGAGCCTTGGTCTTGGGTCATTGTCACTAGAGCTTGCACCTACCATATTCTTTTTTATCGAAATTATTTGAATTCACAAGAATCAACTTCACAAACACCCTCCCAAATTCATAACATCTACTTATGGAACCTTCCACTCTCCCCTATTTAACAACGAGTGGCCCACCCATTCCAATCGACTATGGCACATAGAAGATGAGACTTTATGCCATCTCTTTGTCCAAGGCCCAAATTTTCTCTTATCTCACCTTTCGGCCTCCCTTTCTGCTACATGCTCCCATTCCAATGGTGTTTACTTTTTAAGTTTTACTAGATTATGGATAGTCTACAATGATGAATCCTCAATTTGTCATTCTTTTTTCATTCCCATTTTTTTTAATTCCTTAGCAAGACATCCGTTTTGCAAACTCCACCTATCTATTTAATTTGAAGATTTTGCGATCACAACTGTTTTGAAGAGGATGTTTCGGTCTTTTCTTTACACGTCATGCATGCCACTAGGTTTTATCTATTATAACATAATTTTGATTGCTAGGAGCTTCCACAATTGCATCTTTAGTAAGATTGGTGGCTTCCTTGCGTTGTGTGTTATTTTGGTTTTCACAAAAAACACCTCCCCTTAATTTATGGATACTAGCTTGATGTTGTTATCCCCTTTGAATGATTGTACATACTTTCATGATTATCAATACTTTATGTGAAAATGTTAAAAATGTTAACTTGACTATTTGAGGCCTATGCTTGAGGCCAAAGTTCTAATTGTGATTTTAAAAAATTTTCACTTTATTTGCATTCAATAGAAGTAAATGGAGGCTAAGCATTTGATGTGCCTATCTCTCATTGGTTAGAAATGTCAATGGAAGCCATACCTTTGAAATTAATCAAGATTGTTTATACACAATACATTTTGATCAAGGGCTCATTGACTAGGTAAAATAAATGTATGGACCTGATCATCTACTCTTTCAAGGCAAGATCCAAGTACTCTCCATTATATATGAGGCTCATTTGTATATACTTTTTTCGGAAATAGATAAATTGCAGCGGAAACTTCCTACTTCCAGTGCATAACTACGCCTATCAAAAATTGAACAAAGCAGTAGTGATGGAAATCACATTCAATCTTTAGCAACTAACTTTGAAATCACTAGATACTAAGTGATTACGTAGCCAAACGTGAAATATTGAATTCTCAGACAAATTCTATCAGTTACAAAAGCAATACAGAGATGCATGCATTCTGACATATACTGAACGCAATAAAAAGATAGATTGATTTAGAAAAAACAAAACAAAATCAGATGCTAATGAGCACAAAACAATAGCGGATAGAAACCGCGCACTCTAAGTTGTCTCTGAGTAATTGAGAATAAGTCTGAATTAAGCGCAATGTTGATAAGCAGTGGTGCAATAGCAATCTCTAAAACAACTCTAAGAAGTGAGCTAGAATGCTCAGGAGTGTTCAAGATCGCAAGCTTGAGAGAGAGCTAACTATTCAAAATGCCTCTTCTGATAATTTTGATAATTATTGAAAACTGTATGAATATGAACAACTATTTATACTAAGAAATTAGGTCGTCAATTGCGATCGCCAATTGGTTGGTGATCCGCTGGCATCCATCCGGTTCCTTGTCATTGATTGCTGATAAGCGGTGAAATTGGCCGTAAATGTTTTGTCTGCATAAATGAACCATATTGTCACTTCTGCAGAAATGAACTAAAACAGCCATAGGCGACATTGTCGCGAAAAGTGATAGTGTCGGGATTTTGCGAAAAATGCGAAAAAAGGAGACAGTGCCTTTAAATCTCATTTAGGATTGCCCTACACTTTGCTAGAGTCATGTCCTTAGTATTTTGAGGTACTTTGGAAAAAGCGAAGAATGCAACATTCTTCAAGTGAAAATGCAACTCTGCATATTTGCTCACAAATCCTGACAAGCAAAAAATGCGGAAAGCGAGACTGCATTTTTACAAGAGATTCTACAGGCGACAACTTTGCAAAAAGCGAAAAAACCGAAGTGAGAGGAAGAAAAGCGACATTGTGATAAAACTCCGTGTATTTCTGCAGAGTGTGTAAAAATACTTGAAAAACTACAGACTTGTAATTCGCAGAACTGAATAAACAAGGATGAAGATTAAAACCAATTAGTCGATTGTTAAGGAAAATAATCCAACACTCCCCCTTAATCTGAATCCTTGAATGCCTTGACCTTCAAACCTGGTTCTACAAAGAATCTTCTGTGTGTATCCAAACTTAATGCTTTGGTAAAAATATCAGTTGTCATATCTTGCATTCTACAATACTGCAATTTGACATCTTTGTCGAGAACTTTGCTTCTGATTAAATGATACTTCAGTTCAATGTACTTACTCTTGGAATGAAATCTAGGGTTGGCTGATAAAGCGATGGCACTTTGATTATCACAAAATAATGTCGTCGGAGCATATTGATTCAAACCGATATCTGAGAGTAAGTTCGACAACCAAATTGCTTCCTTTGTAGCTTGAGAGGCTGCGATATACTCTGATTCAGTGGAAGATAAAGCTATCAAAGATTGCTTGTGACTGTTCCAGGAAATTGGACCATTGTTGAGGAAGAATGTAAATTCGGAATAGATTTATGAGTGTCTACATCTCCTGCCCAACTCGCATCTATGTAACCACTGAACAAATTGAGTTTGTCGTTACTGACTGCTCCATAACAAATGCAAAAGTCCATAGTAGCTCAAGGATATCTCATGACTCTGATAAGAGCCTTCTAATGTGTTATACCAGGATTAGCCATAAACTGACTGAGAGAGCCAACTGGAAAGCTATGTCTGGCCTGGTACAGATCATGGCGTACATAAGAGATCCTATAATAGAATGGTAAGAATACTCACGCATCTGCTGCTTCTCGTGAATTGTTTGGGAACACTGGTCCTTTGACAATTTGAGTCTTGGTTCCATTGGCGAGAAAGCTACTTTGCGATTGATCACATTATATCTGACTAAAATGTTGTAGATGTACCTCTGTTGTGTAATGTAGATCAACTTCAGTTTTTCGTCTCTGTGGATTTGTATACCAAGACAATGAGCTTTGCCCAGATCGGTCATGTCGAATTCGGAAGATAGCATTATCTTAACTTCTTTTATCAAATCGATACTGTTGTTGAAAGGCAATGTATCATCACATATAAAGTGATAATGATAAAAGACTGCTGCACTGTTTTGAAGTAAACGTTTGAATCTGAAGAGCTAGGTGTGTAGTCGTGATCAATAAGAAAAGTATTGATCCATTGAAACCATGCCCGAACAGATTGATTCAAGCCATAAAGTGCCTTATGGAGTTTACACACATGATTGTGTTTACCCTCGATAATATAACCTTCGGGTTGCACCATGTAAATGTCTTCTTCGATAACTCCATTGAGATATGCTGTCTGTACATCCATTTGATGTATTTCCAAATCTGCTGCTGCGGCAAATGATAGCAAAAGTCGAATAGAAGAAGGCTTGACTAATGGACTGAAAGTTTCAGTGTATTCGACGTTGTATACCTGAGAAAATCCTGTGGTCCAAAATCAGAAGAACTCCAAGATGATGGCTCTTGGTACTTGGATTCGCGAACAACACAAAACATGACACACCATTATGATGGGGGGGGCTTGGCATTTTGCGAGTAAATTTTATTGTGAGTTGCTTTCTTGCCATGAGTCGATAAAAAGATAGCACATGATGTGCTACCTTTTTTATGCCACTATTTGAATGTTATTAATAAGAATTGTGGTTTGGCACATAGTTGAAAATCCCAAAATAAGAATTAAAATTTTTTCTAGCCTCCAAATATGCATCTTGGTTTCCAACGGGGGCTTGAACTTGGGACCAAAAAAGCTTTGGATGCCAAGCTAACCAAGTTAACCCCCTCCAAACAATTAGCCTCTATATATGGCACGTCGGCGTGCTAAAAAAATGAAAATAAAAAAAAATGGCTAAATCACTTGGCACTCGGTGTGCTAGGTGATTCAGTTGAAAAATAAATAAATTGAATCGCCTAGCACGCCAACGTGCCATGTGATTCAACCAATTTTTTTTTTCTTTTTTTTCACTTAGCACGAAATGTGTTATCTTTGAAGGCTGTAAAAAAACAATCATAGCTACTTTACTTAGCACATCGGCATGCTATGTTTGGAGATTGCAAAAAATATTATGAAATAATGTTTTAACTCAAAATTTGGCTCTCAAATGTATCAAAGTTGTTAAAATTTCACAAGCTAGTTTGGACCAATTTTGGTCATATGACTTGTAATTGGCAATTAGGCCATGTTATGTCATTTCACACGTGCCAAATAGCATAGGATGCTTTTCAAGAAGTTTATTCCACATCCTACTTTGTGATGGCACGTTTGAAATGAGGCCAAAGTGTACATAGATAGGTTAGAGAAAAAGTAGGAGCCAAACATAGCAAGTTTTACATTGTTTTTGGATCTCGAGATCATGACCCCTAATTAGGGTGGATCCAATGACCTATTAGGTTGGATGTTAGGGTTAGGCTATGATGATTTCATAGAAGCCAACCCTAGATTTCATTCTAGGAGTAAGCACATTGAACTGAAGTATCACTTCGTTAGAAGCAAATTTCTCAACAAGGAGGTAGACTTGCAGTACTATTGAACGCAAGATATGACAGTAGATATATTTACCAAAGCATTAAGCTTGGATGCACATAGAAGGTTTTGTGCAGACCTCAGTTTGAAGGTCAAGGCATTCAAGGATTCAAATTAAGGTGGAGTGTTGGATTACTCTTCTTCCTACTAATCGACTATTCGTTTCTCATCTATTGTTTATCCAGTTCTGCGGACTTTCTCATGTTTTTATATAATCTACAAAATTACAAGGGTTTTTACACAGTCTGTAGAAATACACGGAGTTTGACAACAGTGTCGGTTTTCCCTCTTTACAAAACCCGACAGTGTCATTTTTTGCCACAATCAATAACACTGTAAAAAATTACAAGTAAAATTACAATGTCGTCTTTTAAGCCTTTTTTGCGACAATGTCGCCTCTGTCAGGAATTATGTGTAAAAATGCAATGTTGCCTTTTTTGCATTTATTGCCTATCAGGATTTGCGAGTAAAAATACATTGTCGCATTTTTTCGCATTTTTCAAAGTGCCTCAAATGTTAAGAAAATGACTTTGGCCTACCCCAATATAAGGACATGAGATTTTGCGACACTGTCGCATTTCTCCAAAAGTCGACAGTCTTTTTGCGACATTGTCGCCTGTGGCAGATTGTCAAATTTCAAAGTTTAAGGACTGAATTGATCTACAAATGATCACAAAGAGTGATTGATAGCTTGGGACCTTGATCTATATCAAGACTAGCTTCCAAATCTAGCTTCTACTTGACAATCTTTGTGATTCCAAGCAAGAACAATAAAAAATGATGATCCACGGCTTCACACGTGTGAAGTACAGCTATTGTACGGCCTGATAACAGAGAAATAGTTTACTTATCATTTACTAAGCATTCATCCACAAAGAAAGTGCTTAAGAGAGTCAAAACACAAAGATTGCTTCACAAACCAAGATTTCTCATCATATTCTCAATAATGGATCCATCATGGATCAAGTACAAAATCACAATACTCTCTCTCTAAGCTGCATCCAGCACGTGTGGGATAGCTCATTGTACTCATCCATATCCACTTTGGATAAGATCTATCAAGTTTGCCACATCATCCATTGGTGGTTTGTGTTGACCTTCTAGATTCCTATAATCTAGGACCTAACTCCTATAATCTAGGAGATGTCATATTAGACTCAAATGAAAGCTAATCAAAATAGATCTGAATATCACAACTGTCATTTCACACGTGTGGAAAGGTCCTCACATGTGTGGATCCACATAGATGTCAAAATACATCAAAAACCATGTGAAAATTGCTTAATTCTAACACTCCACTTCAATTTTTACATGATACGACTATAGTACATCTATCTAGAACTCCTAAGGTTGATCTTAACTTGATAAATGAAGCCTTTGGCAACGCTTTAGTGAGTAGATCAGCAAGGCAATCTGAAGAAGACACATGATGTATCTTGATCTCCTTTGCTTGAACCTTTTCCGTCACAAAATGGTGAGCAATCTCTATGTGCTTGCTCCTTGCATGGAATGTGGGATTGGTTGCTAATGCTTGGTTGATTGGTTGTCACAAAATATTATTGGCTGCTCCTCGGCCTCCATTACTTGCAACTCCACCAAAAGCCTCTTCAACCATAGGATCTCCTTTGTTGTGGATGTTAGTGCCTTGTATTCCGATTCGATTGAAGATAGAGAAATAGTATCTTGCTTTTTGGAAAGCCAAGACACTATGCCATTGCAAAGGAAGGTAACAAAAGCACTTGTGGACCTCATATCCACCTTATCACCTGCAAAATCAGCATCCGAATATGCCCGTAAGGCAAGATTAGATCCATCATATAAAATGCCAAAGTTCTTGGTGGCCGAGATGTACCTCAACACCCTTTTTGCATTCTTCCAATGACAAACCAATGGATTTTGCATAGATTGGCTTAGTTTGCCTACACTATAACTTAGATCAAGTCTAGTTATAGTAAGATAGATCCAGGAGCCTACAAGTCTCCTATATAGTGTGATGTTCTCAAAGGATGCTTCATCATCACTATTGGAAACTTTCACATTTTGCTCCATAGGAGTTACTCCTTTACAATCTTTCATTTCAAACTTTTCTAAGATAGAAGAAGCATATTTGGATTGACAAATAAAACTCAAATCCTTGCCTCTTGAAACTTCTATTCCTACTATGAAATGAAGATTACCAAGATCCACCATCTTAAACTCCTTAAACAATGTTACTTTCACTTCTTGTATACCATCAAGATCATTTCCACTAAGGATAATGTCATCAACATACAAAATGAGAATGATGATTTTACCATCATTAAATCTTAAGTACAAAGAAGGATCATAAGCACTTACAACAAACTTAATAGAGTTCAAGAAAGTATTCAACCTAGAGTACCAAGCTCTAGGTGCTTGCTTAGGCCCATAAAGGCTTCTTAGCAACAAACACACTTTTTCCTCTTGATCTTCTTTGATGAAACCCTTGGGTTGCCTCATGAAAATATCCTCTTCCAAATATCCATTGAGAAAAGCATTAGTCACATCAAGTTGAAATAGAGGCCAATTGAAAGTAGTTGCAAGAGAAATAATCAACCTTATGGAAACTAGCTTAGCAACAGGAGCAAAAGTTTCATCAAAATCTACTCCCTTGGTTTGCAAGAACCCCTTTGCCACTAGCTTTGCCTTTTGTTTGTTGATGCTCCCATCTTTATTGTACTTCAATCTATAGATCCATTTGCACTCAAGTGGCTTTCTTCCTTGAGGAAGATCCACAAGCTTCCATGTATGATTCTCCATAAGAGCATCATACTCCTTTTTCATGGCATCCCTCCATTCTTGTGACTCCATAGCTTCTTCAAAGCAACTTGGCTCATCAAACATAGAAGTTAGAAAAGTGTAAGAGGTAAGTGAATGTAGATCTTCCCTTTGTTCACCTTTGTCAACATAGGTGATCCTTGAGGGCTCGACCTTCCTTCTTGTAGATCTCCTTGGAGTCCACGGATCTTGAGATGGATCTTCAAGATCTTGATCACATGTAGGCTCCTCCTCAAACCTTACAAGATCCTTGACATAAGATGGATTAGAAGCTTTCTTATTCAACTTGTAGTAGTTACCTTCATCAAAAGTAACATCTCTACTCACTAATATCTTCTTAGTGATTGGATTATAGACTCTATATCCTTTGATATTTTCGGCATAACCAACAAAGATCCCTTTAATAGAAGTAGGATCATCCTTTTTTCTTGTAACTATGCTTGAAAAACATAGCAAGTAGATCTGAAAATTCTTAGATCTTTAAGATTTGGCTTCTTACAAAATAGAGCCTCATAAGATGTTATGCCTCCAATGGGCTTACATGGCAATCTATTACACAAATAAGTTGCACAAATAATAGCCTCTCCCCAAAAGGACTTAGGTAGAGATGCATCTAATCTCAAAGCCTTAGCACACTCACAAAGTGTTCTATTCATCCTCTCGACTATACCATTTTGTTGAGGACTATAAGTACATGTAAGTTCTCTCTTAATGCCATTGGATTTACAAAACTCTATCATCTTGGTGACCAAGATTTCTCATCATATTCTCAATAATGGATCCATCATGGATCAAGTACAAAATCACAGTACTCTCTCTCTAAGCTGCATCCAGCACGTGTGGGACAGCTCATTGTACTCATCCATATCCACTTTGGATAAGACCTATCAAGTTTGCCACATCATCCATTGGCGGTTTATGTTGACCTTCTAGATTCCTACAATCTAGGACCTAACTCCTATAATTTAGGAGATGTCATATTAGACTCAAATGAAAGCTAATCAAAATGGATCTGAATATCACAAGTGTCATTTCACACGTGTGGACAGGTCCTCACACATGTGGATTCACATAGATGTCAAAATACATCAAAAACCATGTGAAAATCACTTAATTCTAACATGATTACGTTCATTTTTGCAGAGTGACAGTTTATGTTCATTTATGCAGACAAACTATTTACGACCAATTGTCACCACTTACCAGCAATCAATTTTTGAGAAGGAACTGGATGAATGTCAGCAGACTCCAGCCAATTGGTAATCGCATTTGACGACCTAATTACTTAGTATAAATCAACTGTTCTGTTAGTGGATTCCAGAGAATCCCCAGATGCCGAGCCAAGCTCAAGACACAGAATATCTCTCACCCATGACCGAGGAGGTCTCAAAAGGAAGAGAGCTGAAGAAGCTGAGGGCCGAGCATGAGAGCCGAGAAATTGCTAGCTAGGATGACAATGAATTATCTATTTGAGCCTACATGGTGTATCCCAGAGGAGGAACGACCATGTAAGAGCTAGTCATATTTCCTAGGCTTTGTAAATAAATGTAGACCCCCCTTAAATAGTTTAGACAGAGCCACCTTTTGATGGTGACCTTTAGTGGAAGGGCAAAATCCACATGTAATTTCTAATTTGGTGGAATTGCCACTTGGGCTCCACATGGGCAGCTCTCTTGCTTATTTAAGGGGCCCCCTCTCTTGTGAGGGAGCTTTGAATGTATTGTCAAGTTCTCTTGAGAGAATAAAGAAGATCTTCCACGAGTTCTTGATGGTTGCTAAGCTCCTTGTTCATGGCAATATTCTTGAGTGGAGTTTCTATGAGCATGCTTTGATTTCTTTTGTGTTGTGGATTAATTAGTTTCTTGCTTACTCTTTTGCTTTTTAGTTGTGGATTAGATTTCATTTCTTGTTTGTGGAATAAAGTAGGAATCAACATTCAAGTAAACTACATAGGCTGAATTTGTGGTGTAGATCTTGCATATTCTCTTGCAATCCAGTTCTTGATTGTTCTTGGGCATCCTGAACATCAAGAAATGGGTGTTTCTTAATTCTTGGGCTGCTAGTGTGGTGTTAGGAATCTAGTTTCTAGTTTCTTGTTTCTGGTTTCTTGTTTCTTGCTGAGTAGTTTAATCTGTCATTATTTTGCTCCCTGATCTTAGTAAGTTAGATTGTAGAATTGCTCCCTGATTCAGAATGCTGATCTATTTGAGCTAGGACTGGTTGCATGGCTTGTTTATACATGTAGTTGAGTAACGAATCCATCTCTTTCCACTGACAAGTTGGGAAATACCCATTGTATACTGAGAAAACACTTTTGCTAGAAATTGTTCTAATAAGAAGATCAAACCGTAAGAACCGTAACTAATAGAAGAAAGAACGGTAAAGAAGAAGTGAAACTGTGTTCACAGATTCAATGGAATCTGTGAACATTTGGCGCCATTCCACAGTTACACAGACACTCAACCAAGCCATACCATTCCAATCTGTGCAGCAAAACCACAGCTCTGAAGTCTCCAACACATCGCCTTACCGAGCTCGTCACTTCCATCTCAACCGACGTGTAGCTCCACTCTCGACCAAGACTTCACGCTCCTATCCTAGTTGAGCTCCACGACTCCCGTCTGGACCGGATGAAACATTGTTTCATTTCCCTATTGAAACTACGCACTCACTCTCGACAGAACCTATTCACAATATCCTGTAAAGTCCTGAGTTAAATTTCAACCGATGCTCATCGATCAGATCTCACCCGAGTCTTTCTGTTGAAATCTCATCCGAAACATCTGTTCAGATCTCGACCGATGCCCTCGTGTCAGATCTTGATCGATGCCTCGCGTCAGGTCTTGACCAACGCCCTCCCATCAGATCTCGACTGACGCCCTCGTGTCAGATCTTGACCGACGGCTCCTGTTACGATCTCGACCGACACCCTCGTGTCAGATCTCGACCAACGCCTCACGTCATATCTCGACCGACGCTTCGTGTCAGATCTCGACCGACGTCCTCGCGTCAGATCTCCGACGCCCTCGCGTCAGATCTCGACCGACGGTTCCCATTACGATCTCACCGACGTCTTCTTTCCGATCTCGACTAGAGCCGTCTCTCAGCTCTTAACCAACCACAAGCCCTTGATCCGTCAAAACCGTGTTCAACCGCACTACAGCAATTCCGACCGTCTTACAACAGTAGTGACCGCCTTGATCCATAGTGATAGCATTGCACCGTGGGAACTGGATTGAGTCGTAGGGACTATATTCAACAACACCCAATTGCTTCACTCTTTGCACCGTAGCGACCAAAAAAACATACCGTATCCACTTGCCACTCCAGTGAACCATCCTACCCGCACTAACCCACAATCAGTTGCATTCCAACTGCGACCACGTTCCACCATATTAACTGCTTTGAATAGCCCGCAATTAACCGTTCCACCGCATTCAGCTGTATCAATAGCCAATTGGTTGCATTGCACTAGCATCCATCGTGGACCCATAGCAACCGCATTCGAAACATACTATCCAACAAGCTAAGTTATCAACGAGTCCAAGAGGCATATTTCTACAATCCTAAGGTACTCTAAAGTTGTTATGGATCGTCCCTACGATCCGCATTCCACATAGGACTATCCACCAGAGATGGTCTCCCCATCCACTGAACAGGTTCGATTTAATAGATATTCCAGGATGAAATCCCAAGTCCAAGAGCCATCCACCAACCCATTCGACAGATGGGAACCCATGCGTTATGAAGCTCCATATGAATGACCACATTTTAATGTTACCAAATCTTCACATGCACGAGCTCATTTAAACGGAGGTTTTGCAAATAATGTTCCACGTACTAAAAAACATACCCCAAAGCTAGATTTACCTAAGTACGATGGTAACATTTATCCTCAAAGATTTCTTCAAGTCTTTGAGAATTCATGTGATGTCTATGGAGAGACATCACTAGACGCCATGGTACAGCTCTTCTCGATGACCATGATAATTTGGTTCCTCGTTGGACTCCCACAATGGATACGACGTGAACTTTGTTCCAATGATGAATACACATCATTGAAACAAGCCATGTCTGATGTCATTCAAGAAGAAGACGAAGGATCAGATGTCGATGAGCCATGTGAGAGCACATCATGTTGTTCAAGAAGCTCGACCAAATGAGGAAACACGAGAATAGTTGTGGAAAACACAGATGGAGTTGCTTAATCAGCAACACCAACAACAAATGGAGAAACTCACGAAAGAGTTTCAAAACACTCTTAAGTCTATCCAGAGTTCGATGCTAGGTCAGCTACCCACTAGTCGAATCCATCATAGACGAGAGAACACCTGGTGCCCTCATTGTCGAGGTGCACACACTGGCAATGAGTGCCCTTCATACCAACCCGTCCCAGATACTTCATTGATCAAATGTGACATCTGTGACTTTATGGGGCATACATCACTTTATTGCTACTATAACCCAAGGAACCAGCCTCACAATCGGTCAAGGGGACATTATCAACCTCCTCGACAACCGTTTGTTTCACAGAACCAACACACGCACTACCAACCACGAAACAACCAAGTCCACATACAAGAGTTGCCTAGACAACCTCGACATGAACCCCAACCACATCTCAAGCTCTTAGGACCACCTCCAAGAGGACAACATGATCTAAGAGCACAAAAACATAGGAACCTTCGAGAGTCTGCACAAGCTCATCTGGTAGAAAACTCCTATGATCAATCATATCATCATGATACAACACTTCCATCACCTAGTTCTCCACTGTATCAAAATGACAACTCATGCTCGTGCAAACGGGATGAGTATTCCACACTACCAAAAAATCTAGCACAGCTAGCCATCCAAGATGGTTATGCTATTGCCACAGGCCCAATGAACAACCGCTGATTTATTTGTGGCGATACAGGACACTTCATGGTTGACTATAAAGTTAAAAACCAATACCATGCGGAATGTCCAGACTGTGTTCACAAACACAGCTTCAAGGATTGTCCTAAACAACTTAACAGGATTCTTCCAGCACGTTATATATCATCCGAACCTGTTAGAGTTCTCACTAGAGCGCAATGCCAAAAACAAGAACAGCAGCAAAATAATAACAAATCTACTGACCCACATGGAGGCCACTTGACAGCTTCCACATTACCAAAAGATTATCCAGACCCAAAAGTGGAACAAAGGCAATACAATGAGTTTCGAGATGAGTTCTTGCGAGAGTAAGAACATACAGAAAGTCTGTTATCAGCTCAAATCCCCGAAAAGGAGCAATCCCTAAAGGGACTTGAAGTATTTTTTGACCTCCTGCAAGCTCAACTCACCATGACATTCCATAGCGCAATAAAATCCTTCACCGAACTTCAACGTTATATCCATCAAAGTTTTCAGCTGCCTACTATTCCTGATGAACAATGGAAAACAGAAGAGATTCCTGAAATTCCTCAGATTCCTATGAATCTACTGAACATAGGTGTTGCTAAGGGGAGTAGCATCACCTTGTCTTTGACTATAAAGACTATCCCGCAGTATCTGCTATCCTTGATAGTGGATCAGGCATCAATATAATGGCTTTGTCCTTGGCAAAGTCATGGGGCTTCCATACCCTCGATCAACCATGATATAAACTTCGCATGGCTGATCAACGAGTTACAGACCCTGTTGGTCATTTGTCAAATATTAAAATTCAAATAGCAGGTGTCAAATTTGTAATTGATTGTGTCATCTTAGACTTACCAGAACATAACAATACTTATAAACTCCTTCTTGGTACACCCTGGCTCCAGATGGCAGGTGTTGTCCAAGATTGGAAGCGTAGTAAAATTACCTTTGACAACCACGATAAACGAGTCACGGTTGACTCAACGGGCCATGTCAAGCCCACCAAGGTATACGATGATTGGTCATCCACAACATATGATGAATCAGATAGTGTCCCGATCCAACCAAAAGGCCACTATACAAGATCTACAGACATAATCAATTGGGGTCATGCACTAGCCACTGCGAACTGTGCAGATTCTAATCGATGTCACAAAACTGCTGCAGAAGATGTGGATATTCTCCCATCTTCTACAAACATTGACACACCCATCATCCCACTTATGATGATTGACCCGATTCCTATAGCATGGTGAACCTAGTGTCTCTACCGCCCATGTTTCATAAGAAGGTATTCTTTCCATGGATGATGTAGAAATGACGGATGAACATGTATTCCAATATCTAGATGCCCAACCTTATCTGCCAAAATCAATTCCTACGCAGGTCAAAACACCAGGGCCGCTGGCTCACGTCCAACTGACATCCAAGGTACCCAACACACAAGCATATAGGCCCAAATCCAAAGTGTACACATGGGACATGTATCCAGACGAAGTTTGGAATACAATCGACGATGACATGATAAGTGAGGCAACAACACCGCCAACTCAAAACCCACAAAAACCTCGATGACAAAAAAATACAGTTATTGATACAAAATTAACCGAGCGTCACAAACAGATGTGTGAGAAGCTTAAGCAGCCAATTAAGCCCTTGTCCAAGGAGACAGAATCCAAATCTTCAGACCAAACTTCCACATCTGGTAGTGACTCAACAAAGATGATTTCCAAAGTTCCAGAAAATTTTCTGGACCCACCTTTCGATCTCCCGCGCAAATTTAAAGATTTCACACTAGATGACGTTGTTATTTAGTTACCGCAGCCACACCGGGAACCTACACCAAGTTCCAACTCCTTTGAAGGACTAGCTAAGACAATTCCGTTCAACCTTAAAGATCCTGACGAGGAGATAGATCGCATAGTTCATGTTGGTGCACACCTGTCATCAACCCAACTTTTTGATCTGGAAACTCTGCTTCGCAAATATAGGGATGTATTTGCATGGAATTATACAGAAATGAAAGGAATCCCACCTGAAATAGTGGTCCATAGGATTCCTTTATAAGAAAATGCTAAGTCTGTTAGGGCTAAACCTTACAAAAGTAACCTAGTCTATCGTGAGAGGATCGACAAAGATATTAAAAAATTGCTGGATGTTGGCTTCATTTATGAGGTTCAACATACTGATTGGGTATCACCCATTGTGGTTGTACCCAAGAAAAACAGCAAGCTTCGTATCTGTGTCGATCTCAAAAACCTTAATGCGGTTACGAAGAAAGACCATTTTTCAATCTTAGAGAAAATGGCAGGAGTTGAAGCTTTCAACTTCTTGGATGGATTCAGCGGTTATTTCCTTGTTCAAATAGCCCCTGAAGATAAACATAAATCTTTGCAACAGAGAACGGGGTTTATGCTTATAATGTTATGCCTTTTGGCTTATGTAACGCCCCTTCAACGTTCCAGCGGGTCATGCAACTGGCCTTCCAAGATCTGTTACACCAGATTGTGGAGATTTATCTCGACGATCTGGGTGTACATTCCTCAGCAGCTACGCACCTTGACGCACTGGAAAAAATCTTCATTCGATGCCGTAGATTTGGAATCTCACTAAACCTTGATAAATGCCAAATATGGGTCACCCATGGGGTCGTACTTGGGCATATAATTTCAAAGGACAATATTTCTACCGACCCATCAAAAATCAAGGTTATAGTCGAAATGCCCTTACCTGCAACAGTGAAGGAAGTATATGTCTTCCTCAGTCATACAAATTATTATCGCATCTTTATAATCGACTATGCCGACAAGGCACGCCTCGTTTATTTAGTTGTGGTAGATCCTCGCTGGACCGAAGAGCAAATTAAACCCTTTGAGGAGTTGAAAATAGCCCTGACCACGGCACCCATACTCCGCTCACCAGATTACACGAAAGAGTTCCATGTGCATATTGACGCCAGTGAGTATGCCATTGGAGGTCTTCTTGCACAACCAGCGAGTATGGCAAAGACTTCCCAATACGTTTCTTGAGCAGGCAACTGGTGCTTGCTGAAGTAAACTATACAACCATTGAGAGAGAAGCATTGGCTATGGTCTATGATGTACAACAACTAAGATATTATTTATTAGGCCAGACCTTTGCGTTCTATACCGACCATCAAGACCTATATATATCGTTGATAAATCTTGTAAAACGGGATGTATAGCTTGATGGCTGTTAATATTAGAGGAATTTAATTTCCGCGTAGTCGAAAGGAAAGGGACCCAACATTTCATGGAGGATCACCTTTCTAGGCTACCTAATGCTGAAAAAGCAATCGCACCAGTCAGTGATGATCTCCCTGATGCATGCCTTTTTCAGATTAATGCTACACCCTTATGGGCTGAGGAGATCACTCAGTTCCTAACAACAGGCAGACTCAAAGAAGGCCTGAGTACGGCAAAAAGAAATTTTTTGCTAAAAGCAGCGCCCTTTCAGTTAATAACAGGACAACTTTACAAAAGGGGCATTGACAGTATAATTCAACGATGTGCTTATGAATCTGAGGTACGACCTATCATATCTCAGGCTCATGAGGGCATTGGCGGTGGCCACTTTTCTGCTGAAGCCACAACTAAGATTATCCTTCGAGCAGGACTGTGGTGGTAAGGACACATTTGCTGTCATTAAAGGGTGTGATGTCTATCAACGAGCCAAGAAAAATACCAAAGCAGACTTCACGCCACTGACTCCCATTATAGAAGGCGAGGCCTTCCATAAGTGAGGAATTGACTTTGTTGGACCAATCAGTCCAACAGCGAAACGTACCCAAGCTCGTTACATCCTCATAGCCACAGATTATGCCACTAAGTGGGTTGAGGCTCGAGCAACGAAGGACGCCAACGCAAAAACAGTCGCGCGTTTTCTTTACGAAAATATTATTACACATTTTGGTTGTCCCATTGAGCTAGTTACTGATCGCGACACGCATTTTTTAAATGTTGTCATTGATAACCTCCTACGCCATTACCTTGTCGTTCACTGGAAAAAGTACACCGTACTATCCTAGATGTAATGGCCAGGCAGAATCAGCTAACAAAATGATATGTAAAATTTTGACAAAGATAGTTGAAACAAGTTGCTCTGATTGGGAAACAAAACTTTTTTCAACTATCTAGGCTTACTGCACTAGTACCGTCGCTAAGAGTCATGGAAGCTTTTTCAACAGATCTCTGTGAAAAAATTGCAATCGAACAACAAGTCAAGACCAGGCTATTTACGTTAGCCCAGCTATGCGAGACAAGACTTATATCTTACCACGCACAATTGGTTAACAAACGATGCCAAAAGGCCTGGCATGACCGTCACCTATGCAATAAAGATCTACACATAGGTCACCAGGTGCTTCTTTATACATCAAAGAAGCACCCCGGCAAATTGAAATTCCGAAGTGAGGGACTGTATGTTATTAATAAAATCTTTTCTAAGGGTGCAGTCTAGTTGCAAACACTTGACGGAATACTCCTCGATACTGTCATCAACGGTGGTCGTCTACAGCAGTATTACAAAGAGTTGTTTTTTGTTGACCCAATTTAACATTTTTTTTCTAATATATATTTTACATTTTTTATTTTCTTATTTGTAATTCTCGTTTTGCATGTCTATTTTTAACCTCGTTCCTTGTTTATAATTCATACCATTACTTATGTACTTTCTATGCATTTTCTTTTTCCTGTAAATACTCATGGGTCATGGATGTTCTAGGTCAACAACTGATAGGCTACACCATATGAAATGATTCTCACACTTTTAGCCACCTCATTTCTATATGACTGGTATCTCAAGCATACAATCATTCCTGGAGATGCACCTTTTTCCATAAGAACTTCCACTCTAAGCCACAGTCATATTTTTCCCCTTGAAGTTCTTCACTTGCATCAAACAGGTCCATTCCTTCATATTTGGATTTTTATCAAATCTCAACCGACGGGTTTTGTCAACTCTCAACCGACGGGTTTTGTCAACTCTCAACCGACGGGTTTTGTCAAATCTCAACTGACGGGTTTTGTCAAATCTCAACCGACGGATTTCTATGAGATCTCGACCGACGCGACTCACTCAAATCTCAACCAACGATTTCCGTTAGATCTCAACCGATGACTTCTGTCAGATCTCACCGATGGACTTCTATTAGTATCTCGACCGACGCGACTCACTCAAATCTCGATCGACGATTCTAATTCAAACTTCAACGAACAAACACGTCCCATTGCGCTCGAACCCAGCCGGCGACGTCCATAAATGCCATTACCTCGATGCCATTCACACCTCAACAAAGTGCAAATTCTGGAGTTCTCTGGCGACGATCTATTGGCGATCTTCTTGCTCTCGTACACGATCCTGGTGCTCTCTCGTTCTCTGCATCTGTCATCGCTTCCACACCATCTCCACCGACTATCAGCCATCCTAGTTTGTTTACCATTGAGAGCGCCCTCACAAACTATCCCCAAACCTAACATCGCCAGTGGAAGACAAAACATTTGAAACTTTTCGCATGCTGAGGGGTAGTGTCATGCAAGCATTCAACACGCTTCCGTTACACTATTGAATATCACATCATAATCATAAATGCTTGTTTTTCATCATCACCATCTCCATACATCCGTTTTCACATAAATCTACCTTCCTTACATCTCCATCCTTGCCCAATATCTTCATCTCTTTCGATTTCCGACCGTCTACATTCCTCTTCTTCACAACCATATACCGACACCTCCGTTTTTCCGAACTTCTACCTTCCATGTTCTTATCGCACCTCATTCTGTTCCCACCTTTTATTTCACACCATACTTTGTATAACACACATCTTCCACACCGTTCTGTCACACACACCTCCGCTTTCACAAACCTTCCCTTTTGCACCTCAGTCCTCCACAACCATTTTCTTTCGCACCATCCCTTCCTACACATACATCTTCCATTCCAACAAAAACCCTGTCTTTCATCTCGACCGACACCCTCCGCTCAAATCTCAGCTGACGCCTTTCATCACATCTCGACCGATGCCCTCTGCTCAAATCTCAGCCGACGCCTTCCATTAAATCTCAGCCGACACCTTCCATTAAATCTCGACCGACACCCTCCGCTCATGCCTTCCATCAAATTTCAACCGACGTCCCTTAACCCTGTCTGAAATCTCAACCGACACCCTTTTTCCAGAACCTTGTTTTTCCAGTTTTTTCATCATGTCTACCAACTCCGGCCCCAGTTCTGATGACCCTAATGCCAATAAGCTTGACATCCAATTGTCTAAATTGGATATTACTGAGATGCAAAATTGGTACCGACAAGAAAAGTCCTTCTTTAAAGCAATTGAGTTCCAGATTCTTGTCTTGACGGGATATCAGAGCCCATACCTGGTGCATATGATATATGCAAACTACAATGCTACAGCAAGGTCATGCCAGCTAATAGTTCCCCCTGTGAGGAACTATGTTTATAACATATCATTTGCGCCGGCCGACTTGCAACCCTTTGGGTTCCCGCAAGGACCAAATGCTATCACCAGGACACTTCAAAAGATCGAACAGACAACATATTTCAAATACATTGATCCCTCCGTGAACAAGTGGAAGAACAAGGATGGGTACAGAGTTGAAGCGATCAATGATCAACAACTACAAGCTGCATGTGCATACTTGACCAAGTGCACACAACGACCAAGAACCAAGTTACAAAGGGTACGCATGTCCCTATTCCACATGATGGCAGATTCACGATTGCATGTCCAGAACCTCTATGATTGGGCACAGTTTGCTTTGAACTGCCTTCATGAGTGCCTTAAAAACAAGCAGCCCATAACTGTATTGGGATATCTTATGACAGATATCACTCTTCAACAAGTATAGAATGGACCCAAGCTTCAACAACACTTGTAGCTTGCGGACAAGGCATGGGACATTCCCATAACGTCAAAACAGTCCAAGCGTTTGCGCTTACGGGGTACTTCACCATCGGGATCCCAACCTAAAAGAATCAACACCAGTATTCTCCCTCTGGTACAGAAGCCAAGAAGCCCAGACCCACAAGCAGCCACAACATCCGAAGCTCACGAGGCCGATACCTCCAAGGCCCAGTTGCCAAACACAAGGCAACAAAGGATGCAAAAAAAGCTTCAGGCTCGGAGGACATCACCAGCGGGATCGTTATCAGATGGTTCAACTTTTGATGATGGAAGCTCATCCACAGCCTCACAACAACACTCATCACCCTCACACATCATCAACGAGGGTGATGGAGCAACGACATCTACAACAGCCCCAGATACGACAACATCACAACTTGCTGCTCAACCAGACAGAGTCACCACCCCACCCACATTGGTTACCACACCCACGCCACCAACGTCACCACATGTCACATTTTGCTTGGGGGGGAGGAGTGGGGAGTTCCAGTTCCCAGGCACGAAAGCGGCTCAACAACTACAAGATCAACAACCATAGACCCAGCAAGTCCACACATTGGACACATCGCAATATTTTGATGTTGCGGATCTGATGGAGATAAGCGACGACGAGCCAGAGAAGGTGGAGCAGCCAGGAAGAAGTCTGACCCCTCCACTAACCACCACCACCACCACCACCACAACAACCCCCACTGTTACTAACATCATCCCTCCACTCCCTCCACCTCCATCTTCAGTTCTAACACAACGTCTATTTTTTAGTCTAGCCTCACCATCCCACACTCTTGATCAGTACCCAACAATCACTAACCCTAAGAAGCTCACCGAAGCAGCCAAATGCTCAATGATCAGTCTATCCAAAGCGAGCTACCATATGCATTGGTTGGTAAGCCAGTAGAGTGGATAATGTTAGCGGATTCCAGAGAATCCCCAGATGCCGAGCCAAGCTGAAGACACAAAACATCTCTCACCCATGACCGAGGAGGTCTCAGAAGGAGGAGAGTAGCAAAAACTGAGAGCCGAGCATGAGAGCGGAGAAATTATTAGCTAGGATGATAGTGAATTATCTATGTGAGCCTACATGGTGTATCCCAGAGAAGGAACGACCATGTAAGAGCTAGTCATATTTCCTAGGCTTTGTAAATAAATGTAGACCCCCCTTAAATAATTTAGAGTGAGCCACCTTTTGATGGTTACCTTTAGTGGAAGGGCAAAATCCACATGTAATTTCTAATTTGGTGGAATTGCCACTTGGGCTCCACATGGGCAGCCCTCTTGCTTATTTAAGGGCCCCCCCTCTCTTGTGAGAGAGCTTTGAATGTATTGTCAAGTTCTGTTGAGTGAATAAAGAAGATCTTCCATGAGTTCTTGATGGTTGCTAAGCTCCTTGTTCATGGCAATATTCTTGAGTGGAGTTTCTATGAGCATGCTTTGATTTCTTTGGTGTTGTGGATTAATTAGTTTCTTGCTTACTCTTTTGCTTTTTAGTTGTGGATTAGATTTCATTTCTTTTTTGTGGAATAAAGTAGGAATCAACATTCAAGTAAACTAAATAGGCTGGATTTGTAGTGTAGATCTTGCATATTCTCTTGCAATCCAATTCTTGATTGTTCTTGGGCATTCTAAGCATCAAGAAATGGGTGTTTCTTGATTCTTGGGATTCTAGGAATCTAGTTTCTAGTTTCTAGTTTCTGGTTTCTTGTTTCTTGCTGAGTAGTTTAATCTGTCATTATTTTGTTCCCGGATCTTAGTAAGTTAGATTATAGAATTGCTCCCTGATTCAGAACGCTGATCTATTTGAGCTAGGACTGGTTGCATGGCTTGTTTTTGCATGTAGCTGAGTAAAGAATCCATCTCTTCCCACTGACAGACTGAGAAATATCCATTGTATATTGAGGAGACACTTATGTTGGAAACTATTCTAATAAGAAGATCAAACCATAAGAACCGTAACTATCAGAAGAAAGAATGGTAAAGAAGAAGTGAAACCATATTCACAAATTCAGTGGAATCTGTGAACATGTTCATGTTAAAAATTCACAATTCTAGCTTGACTAGTTTTGGTCATATGACTTGTAAATAGTTAGATGGTCATGATGTGGCTTGTCACACGTGCCAAATAGCATAGAATTCCATTCATAAGGATGTTCTCAAGTAGACCTAAGTATTAGAACCTTTGGAATGAGTCCAAATTATGCGTAGATACAAGAGAAAAAATAGGAGCTATTTTTGGTAATTTTTGCATTGTTGAGGGATCTCCAAGATTCCAACCCTAACTTGGTAGGGATGAAAGATCAACCAAAATCAGCATTAGGGATAGGTTTAGGGCTACTCATACCCTCCCAAAACCGTGATGGATCATGTATATATAGGTGATGATATCTCACCAAAATCAATCAAGCAATTTCATGATTTTTCTCTCATAATGGTGCAATTGCTCTCTATGTTCATAATTGTTTGAGTACTTGTGATTACTAATGATTATAGGATTGAATGTAGGTCTGGTGTATAGTACTCAGACTGTGGGAGGCCCTACTTTCACACGTGTGAAGCCTTCTTCAAGGATTTGGGCCATTTAGTGAGGTTCAAGCATAGATTTTTGATGGATTTTGATGGTTCAACTTGTGCTAACCTTATGAGATCATAATCTATTGTTTCCCTCATCATTTGCAGGACAACACTACAATAATCATCTGCCCCTTCTGCCTAATCTGGGCCCTATTTTCACATGTGGGAACAGGCTCCACACGTGTGTTTATCTATATACAAGATTTTTGGCCTCTACCAAGCTTATTTTTGCATTTTTCACATCTCTCTCTCTCTCTCTCTCTCTCTCTCTCTCTCTCTCATGGGACTCATTGAATGCTATTTAGTTGTCAATTAACACTTCAAGGATGCTTATTTTGAGTCAACTCAATACTAGGACCAAAGTGGATCCAAATTCATTAATTGGTACAATGATTGGATGTGTGTGTGTGTGTGTGTGTGTGTGTGTGTGTGTGTGTGTGTGTGTGTGTGTGTGTGTGTGTGTGTGTGTGTGTGTGTGTTTGAACCTAATAAATCTAAACAAAACTGCACATTATCACCACAATACCAAACATACGAATATTAAAGTAAATCAAATTCGTATAGAATCATCATAGTCAAACATATCATATTGACCAAGCCTAACAACCAGTAAAAGCTCCGAGTTGAGGAGAATATGTTCACCTACATCCATCCACAACAACAATCGTGTTAGAACAGGGACATTACTGTGGAACTACAGGTGTCTACACATACTCTCAGTTGTTATCCATGTCGCAACAAGTAGTCATTGCCAAGTTAGGTGACTCTAATTTTGTCCGTATCATGAGTAAAAAGTCGGACATTGTTTCAGCTTTACTCAAAGTTACAAAATTATAAGGCTAACAATGTATAATCGGTGCTTGAAAGTCAATTATTACAAAAGTACGACTAAAATAGACAATTACATCCAGAGTAGTTTTATAGTAGAGTTCAAAACTATCTGCCATTACCCTTTTCAAAATGCTTATCGGAACACCATCCCTTTTTCCAAGTAACCACTTAGAAAAATGTTTATTGTAGTCAATTTCAAATTGTCAGGGCTATAAACTTTAACAGACAAATCTAATCCAAGTCATATAACTAAACCCATCATACCATTTATATTAGAAATAGTCAAAGTGTAACCAAAGGTTTAAACAAGAAGCAATACACTTCAAAGGAAACCTCGTTAATGAAAGTTAAGCATCAACGAGTAGTAAATTCATGATCATTTCATGGCACTTCAAGTCTTCATATCTGTTATTAGCAACAACCATATTGAGGGGATTAAAAGACTGTTCTCAAGAAATTTTTCAGAGTGTTGTACGAAGTTTGATCAAAAGAGCTCGAGACAGTTCATTCATTATGATCATAGTGACCGAAACAAGCAAGTAAATCATGAGAGCATTTCTTAATTAGATGTGTGTGTGTGTGTGTGTGTGTGTATGTGTGTGTGTTATCCCGCCAATCGTCCCATAGAACAAGATAACCACACTAGGTGATGCAACAAGTATATTACCTAGTATAAGGGAAGCTCCCTAAGATTCTGCTTACAAGACAAAACACACTATGGAGCAACCACCCAACCAAGTAGAAGCAACCAATCAACTCTAGAAGCTTCACCCCCAAGCCAAGGAATAAGAAGCATAAAGGTAGATTGAAACCTTGACAATGAATCAATGACCACAATGAGGAGTAGGGCGAGTTTGGCCTCAATATATAGAGCCAAAAGCAAACTGGGCACATAGCCATGCATAGCCCTAAGATCCCTATACATAGATTCACCTAGACTAGAGTCCTAAGCATGGACCAACTATTCATAGAATTGTTATTGATAACTCTACACATGCATACATTGTCTCATACCTTGTCTAAACTCCATTTAGTGTGTTCTGGGCCTTACAAGGATATTAGTTACTTTCGGGTCACATCCAGTATGATGTGGCATAACTAAACAGCTTGATTTATTGGAGTACCGTGTATCCAAGACTAGGAGTATACTGAATCCTACTTACTGGCCATGGACATAACATTCTTCCCTCCTTAAACTACTTCTATCCTTAGAAGCTCTCTAAACAGGAAAGAATAACATGAATAGTTCTTTTAACTCTTAATATCAACCTAGAAAATCATTATCCTTAGTCTAACTATCACATCAAACAAGTACTCAAAGATAATCCTATTTTCCAAGTGATAATCTATGCACTGGAGTAGAACTTAGGTTTGAAAAGTACACTAAGCGATAAATTTTCCATCTGGGTTATATTCACCACAAGTTTGTAACATCACCTTCATGTAAAGCACTTACATGAAACACTGGGTGAAATAACCTAACTTAAGAGATTAAAGTTAAAGAAATAAGTAAAATTACAGTCTGAAATTATCCACAACTCTGACAGATAATTCATAAGCTTTCAAGTACAAATATCCTTAGAATCCAAATTCTAAGATATGATAATTCATTCAATTAGAATCTCTAGGAGAATCATTAAGATATAGAATGATTAAAACTCAACTCTGAGTATCCCAGATACTCTTTTGAATTAAATGCTCTTGTTTCTAGCACCAAATGCAAGAAAATAACATTCATTCATCTTAATAGACTTGTCTATCTCCTATGATAATTGGAGATCCAATCAAACGAAGAACTATACTCAAGCATCTGCAAACCATAAACTATAGCTGAATAATGTCCACTAGATAAATTAAATTCTCCACAGATAAATTACTTATCTTGTGAGAATGTCTGTGAGATCCATAGGTTCTCAAATAAAATACTAGAGTAGAGAGATTCAAAACACTGATCTGAATCCTTACTCAAATAATAGATCAAGAATTAATCATCACACTTAAGAACCATCGCAATCTCGAATAATCCTCTGACAGGAATTTAGTATCTATTTTTGATCCGTCAATCATAAATATTTAGATTCGTATGATTCGTCAATCATAATTTTTTGGAATCCAAAATTATACTTAATCATTTACAAGATACTAGAGTATATGTCCAACATAACTCAAGAAAAGTAAGAGTCATTCCAAAATCTTTCCATTAAGAAAATACTGAATTTAGGAATACTTTCAAAACATGATTCTTTAACCGAAATGCAAGATTTAAGTTCTTTAAACAACTAATAAATAAAGACTGGACGCATACCAAAATGACAATCATCTTCAACTACAAAAAAAACTTTAGATTACAATCTAGAATCACATCTAGATACCCAAAGTCCTACTAAAAATTAATTCAGTTATTATTCTTGGATTCACTATGATTCGTTATCCAATTGAGCGCTCTAGGATACAATCACTAATGAGTTTAGTCTATTCCTTAACTAAAGAATACTCTATTCCAAGAATACTGTATATCCAATGCACATAATTTTAACTGATGAACCCAAATGATTCACTAATCATGCGTCTCACAAGCTATATAATTCAAAACCACCAGTTTTTAGTAAAACCACATCACACTGACCAATTTACCAATTAACTTCATCCTGGAGTAATCAACTACTCAAGCTAATTGCCAATGATTCAGAATTCTCAAATGTCTAGGTGAAGAATTCAATTATACTAGTAAAACACCACATTTAGATCCTTACCCAAATCATTTATAAGTTAATCCATAAATCTTCTATACAAAGATTTGTTAACTCTGCAAGCATCTGTCAAAACAATACTTGATCATATGTTTATGTTCGTCGACTAGGTTAAGTGCACCAAATAACCTTAGTAACTGAGATTACAAAGTAGATTCATACAAGATTAATCGTGCACATATGAGAATAATCTCACTATGACCCAGTACATAAACACATTCTTACCTGGCGGATTCCTCCAAAACCCACATATGTTACTCACATATCTCATTGAGATCTTGTAACTCAGCTACAAAATATTTTCTATTTCTCATAAGTAAATAACATATCCAGAAAATCTCTGAGACGAATAAAATTCACTCTCAGTAGTTTTCCAATCCAATTTCTTTTAATAGCATAATTTCTTCCACTCAAACAACTCCTCTCTAGTCCTAGTACTAAAACTAAGATTAGGTTGTTCCAATACAGAACTCTCAGACTTAAATTCTAATCAAACTTACTTCTATTCCAATCAAAATGGAATAAGTAACCTTTGACCTTTTATTGTACTACTTATAGATAATGATTCAAATTTCAAACTTGTTCTAGATTGTCCACACAATTCCTAGAAAATTTCTCTTATTCGAAAAGTTTCAATTAGGCATCTTACTCTGAATCTATCCAAAATTACTTTCAAATGAAATCACATTTCTATACCACATCTGGTTCTTTTCCAAAAACTATGCAACCTATAGATTTCCAAATAGAATTTTATCCCACCACTTCACCCCTCCTTTTAAAGAAATTATAAATTTCAATAAAAGTTAACCGGAAAGATGATATATGAAAATATTTAAATTCAAGAAAAGTCAGTAATAAGTGCTTCCACTAAAGGATTCACTTCATTACAAACAGGACTTCTCCTTCAAATATTTTCAATCCGAGTGATAGCACAATCATTCCATTGAAACCTGCTGTAATTTTTACATGGTATCAGAGCCTAAAGGCTGAAATGAGGTAAATCCTTGGTTTTCATTCAATTTGATCACAATTTTTGATCTAAATCTTGTGTAGATTGGATCTTAGCATCTAGCATTGATTCTAGAACTCAAAGTGAGTCAAATACATTGGAGATTGGTGTTGTGTGACTTCATTTGCAGGTGTTTAGGTGTCTAAAACCAGAGGCAAAGTTGAATTCAATTCACATTACCAAGATAGCAAGTTTTGCTTGCTCCAAGCATTGATTTCTAAGCGAGTTTTGGAGGTGATTTTATAGAGGAGGCTTTCTAGCATTCAAGGAGAGGGAAGATCAGAGTTTCGGGGACTCTTCAAGGCTGTTCTAAGGTGTAGTAGACACCTCCTAAAGTGATTTAGATTCAGTCCAACCATTGCTTGACTTATGCACCAAATTAGATCAATTTCTCATCAATTTTGATCATTTTTTGCTTGTGATTGGATAGTAGATTGTGTTGCATCCTCATTAAGTTCCATTTAGATCTTTTACAAGTGATTTTGGAAGTATATTAGGTTGCTGAAATTCACTCTTGATCAGATCATTTGGAAGCTTTAATGTTCTTTATAGAAAGAGGGGCAATTCTACTAGTATTGTCTACTTCAATCAAGCAAGTGCATTGTTTCTAGTATTCTATGATTTGATTTTGTTAGAGATCATTCTTAGATATTTATAGGAAGTCTATTACTGATCTTTTCAGGTCCCTAAGAAGTGGGATAAGGTAGATCTTCAATCAAATCAATAGAAGTAACCTTCATTTGTGTCAAGTCCTTGATTAGGAGACTAGATGGCATCTATAAATGCATATCTTTTGGATACTAATGAAAGGCTCAACAAAACTAACTATTCCATATGAAAAGTTAGAATGGAATCCATCATGATCATGCAAGATCTGATGGAAATTGTAAATGGTAAGGAGGGTGAACCTATTCATCCTCAAAAAAAAGCCAAATACATCAAGAGGTACAATGTTGCACTACATTGCATAAAAATGAATGTTGCAAATGAACTCTTAAGAGAGGTAGGAGATTGCACTTCGGCTCAAAAGAAAGGAGAGAGTGCTCATACTTTTGTCCTAAGAGTAAAGGAATTGAACAAAGAGCTAGCCTTCATAGGTTATCCTATCAAGGATGAAGAGCTTGTTCAACTCATATTGAATGGACTAAGCTTTGAATTTGACAATTTGGTTCAGGGATATGCAATTATGGGTAAGCTACCCATACTTGAGAAACTCCAAGGCACACTCATGGCCAAGGAATCAAGAAGGAGCCAAATGCAAGAGAGGATGGATAGGCTTTCCATCCAAGGTGGAGATGACCAAGCTCTCTTCACCAAAGGCAAAGGCAAGTCCAAAGGCAAAGGATCAACATTCAAGAAGTCTACAAAGCTTGAGGATCAAGAAGGACCCTCAAACGCATCTCCATCAACCACCAAAGTCAAGAAGGACAAATCAAAGGTGAAGTGCTACTATTGTAGCAAGATGGGGCATTATGCCTCAGAATGCTTCAAGAGGAAGCAAGATCAAAGCCAAGCCAACATGAGCAAAGAGGAGGAGGAGGAGAGTTCACATCAGGACTCTCTCATGATGTCCATATTTTCTTCAACAAGCTTCAAAGGAGAAGATCCTTGGTGGATTGACTCGGGTGCTAGTTCACACATGACTAGTAAAAGGGAGTTTTTCTCTTCTCTCTTATCTTATGATGGACCTATAAAGTCTCTATACAGCAAATGATGAAGCTTGTAAGATTGAAGGAGTTGGTAGCATTCCCCTTTGCTTAGGATCTTCCAAAAAGATCAACACAGGTGTTTTGTACATTCCTAAAATAACAAAGAATCTACTAAGTGTTGGCCAAACGGTAGACAATGGTTTCAATGTTGACTTTGCTTCAAATGAATGTTTCATCAAGAAGAAGGGTAAGATAGTGGCTAAGGGCACTAGACTTGGCAAATTTTATAAGTTGGATGCATTTGTGGATACTAATGTTGTCATGTTGGCCGAGAAGAGCAAGATATCTACCTTTACTTTATGGCACAAAAGACTTGGACATGTCAACTCGGGTTCCATGGAGGCTATGATCAAGGAGGAGTATGCTTTAGGTCTACCAAGGTCTATTGGGAAGGAAGACAAGGTTTGTGAAGCTTGTGCCTTATCCAAGGCACATAAGAAGGTGTTTCCTAACTCCATCACAAAGTCATCTCATCTTCTTGAACTCATACACTCGCATGTGCACATTGCTAGCACCAAATCTAATGGAGGTTCATCCATGTTTTTAACCTTCATTGATGACTACTCAAGATATTGTTGGGTGTTCTTACTTTCCTTCAAGTCTCAAGTATTTGATACTTTTGTAAAGTTCAAGTTGTTTGTGGAAAAGTATCATAATCATAGCATCAAGATTCTTAGAAGTGACAATGGTGGAGAATTCATCTCCAATGAGTTCGAGGCCTTTTGTGAGGAGGAAGGGATCAAGAAAGAGACTTCTTGTCCTTACACTCCTCAACAAAATGGAGTTTCTGAAAGAAGGAATAGAACATTATGTGAATGTTCTAAGGCTTTAAGATTAGATGCTTGTTTTCCCAAATCCTTTTGGGGTGAGTCTCTTGTATGTGCAAACTACCTGATGAATAGGGTGTCTTGCAAAGCAATTGAAGGCAAAACTCCTTATGAGATGTTGTATGGAAAGAAACCCAATCTTAATCACTTGAAAGTTTTTGGGTGTATATGTTATGTGCATGTGCCATTGGAAACAAGAACCAAGGAGGGTACATCTTCCACAAGAGGGATCATGCTTGGATATGCAAGCTCAAGCAAGGGCTACAAAGTCTATCTCCCATCCTTGAACAAATTTGTTGTTTCAAAAGATGTTATCTTTGATGAACATCATATGAATATGCTTGAAGAAGGCTCAAGTGCTCCAACAATCAAGAAGAAGATGGCGGAGGAGAAAGATCTTGGTTTTGAGGAGGAGCTCATGGAGGAGCAAGCACCAAACCCACCTATCACACCAAGGAGATCTTCAAGGGCAAAAGTGGAGCCATCAAGGCTCAAAGATCAAGGCAAAGGACAGAAAGTTGAGGGTATCTCATCCACTTCTTATGCTTTATCTAGTTTTGAAGAACCATCTAATGTTGAAGATGCATTGAACTCCAAAGAATGGTATAAAGCTATGTTGGATGAGTATGATGCCTTGATTGAGAATGAAACTTGGTTGCTTGTTGAGAGACCTCAAAGGAATGTAATAGGATGCAAGTGGGTCTTCAAGCTTAAGTTGAATGCAAATGGTAGTGCTAACAAACATAAAGCAAGATTAGTTGCAAAAGGTTATGCTCAAGAGAGAGGGATAAACTATGAGGAAACTTTTGCACCCGTGGCCAAGATATTCACAATAAGGCTAATCATTGCACTTGCATCACATTTTGGATGGATGCTATGTCAAATGGATGTCTCTAATGCTTTCTTGAATGGTTTTTTGGAAGAGGATATCTATATGGAGCAGCCACAAGGGTTCATCAAGCATGGAATGGAGAACAAAGTATGTCATCTCCAAAGAAGCATCTATGGCTTGAAGCAAGCCTCGAGATCTTGGAATTCAAGACTACATTGCTATCTTATTTCACTTTCTTTTGTTCAAAGTGAATATGATCCCACTCTTTACATTAAGTTTGGTGATGTTGGTATTGTACTTTTACTCATTTATGTAGATGACATCATCATTAGTGGAAATAGTGTTGATGGTATTGAAAAAATCAAGATAGATCTATCCTCAGAGTTCAAGATGGTAGATCTAGGGTGTCTTCACTTCATCTTAGGCATAGAGGTACTTAGAGGGTCTGATTTTATCTTTATAAGTCAAGTAAACTATGCTCAAAGTCTTTTGAAGAAGTTTAAGATGGAAGTATGCAAAAGTGTTGACACACCAATGGAGCAAGATGTAAAAGTGCCAAATGAAGATGATGAAAGATCTTTCATGGACATCACTTTGTTTAGGCAACTTATAGGCTCCTTAATGTGGATCACTATAAATAGACCAGATCTTAGCTTTATGTATGTAGGTTGAGCCAATCCATGCAAAAGCCATTGAATATCCATTAGAAAAAGGCTAAGAGGATTCTAAGGTACATATCGGGTACATTGGATTTTGGGATTCTATATAGAGGAGATGTGATTAACCTTCATGCATTTAGTGATTCAGATTTTGCAGGGGACAAGAGGGATAGGAAATCAACAAGTGCCTATTCAACTTTCATAGGAGAAGGTGTGGTTTCATGGCTTTCAAAAAAGCAAGAAACTATATCTCTATCTTCAACCGAGGCCGAGTACAAAGCTTTGACAACCACTACAAAGGAGGTACTTTGGATCAAGAGATTATTGGTTGAGCTAAAGATCATGGATTCAGAGGAGGCACCAATCATCTACAATGACAATATATCAGCCCAACACCTTGCATCTAACCCAATCTTCCATGCAAGATCTAAGCACATTGAGATATGCCATCACTTTGTGAGAGAAATGGTGCAAGCCAAGGAGATTGCTTTGGAGCATGTTCCAAGCAATGAATGTGTAGCTGATCTACTTACTAAACCACTTCAGAAGACACCTTTTATGAAGTTCAGATCATCACTTGGAGTGATTAGTAAAGCAATGATTGAACCAAGCTAGATAGAGAGGAGGAGTGTTAAAAATTCACAATTCTAGCTTGACTAGTTTTGGTCATATGACTTGTAAATAGTTAGATGGTCATGATGTGGCTTGTCACACGTGCCAAATAGCATAGGATTCCATTCATAAGGATGTTCTCAAGTTGACCTAAGTGATAGAACCTTTGGAATGAGTCCAAATCATGCTTAGATACAAGAGAGAAAAAGTAGGAGCTATTTTTGGTAATTTTTACATGGTTGAGAGATCTCCAAGATTCCAACCCTAACTTGGTAGGGATGAAAGATCCACCAAAATTAGCATTAGGGATAGGTTTAGGGCTACTCATACCTGCCCAAAACCATGATGGATCATGTATATATAGGTGATGATCTCTCACCAAAATCAATCAAGCAATTTCATGATTTTTCTCTCATATTGGTGCAATTGCTCTCTATGTTCATAATTGTTTGAGTTCTTGTGATTCCTAATCATTATAGGATTGAATATGGGTCTGGTGTACAATAGTCAGCATCTCTATATTGCTTTTGTAACTGGTAGAAATTGTTTGAGAATTCAATACTTTATGTTTGGCTACGTAATCACTTAGTATCTAGCGAAAGTTAGTTGCTAAAGATTGAACATGATTTTCATTGCTATTGCTTTGTTCAATTTTTGATAGGCGTAGTCATGCATTGGAAGTAGGAAGTTTTCACATTCTATTACTCACCTATTTCCAACAGGAAGGACGCTTCCACTAAGGACAATCATGTGGAAAATACAGATCCTAAGTGGATCTAAACTCCAAGATCATTGGCTTGAATGCTTGCACTCCAAACTACATAAGCTAGGAATTGGCAACACATTCTATGCTACCTAGAATGCAAAGAACTTGATCAAAAAGCATTTATCACAAATGGAAACTTCCATAAACATCAAGTGCGGCCCAAAATAGCATTATACAGTCCATAATACATCAGCCTACCACTTTTGGAAAGCACCTAAGATCATACACACAAAGCTTGAACTCAATCACTACACAATGCCAACAATGGAAGGAGAACCCAATAGAAAAATCTCTCATTAAGCAAATGAATACAATGGATCTGCTCCAACCTGTTTCTCCACGGCCTACCTGCTATATATAGCTGAGAGAGATGACTCTCTCTCCTCTCTCTAGACCCTCCTTACCTAAAATATGCCCTATATAGGTAAAATTGGCATATATGTCCAAAATACATGAAAATGGACTCATTTCGAAGGTCTTGAAGTTTGACACTTCTTCATACTGAAAAAATACACTTACTAAAAATATCTAGACCTGTTTCACACGTGTGAAAAGTCAGATCCTAAACTATGTGCCATTTTTAGCAATTTTGGCCTAAAACTAGACAAGGAAATGTTGACAATTTTCACAAATCACACACCACCATCAGCTTTTTGGCGAACTATGTACTAGACTATGTAAGGCTTGTGTGTGAGCCAAGAGTCACGCCAACTACTTTACTCACCAACCATTAGGCGAAGGTACATTGAAATTAGACATTTAATGGCCTTAGGCCCTTGACTTAGAACGTAGGCCTCTTAAAAATGAAATTCACATGATTTGACGACCTAGAATTCTAATGGTCCAACTAGCAACATAGAATTTTAATGATCAAACTAGCTTAGAAACTGCCATTCCTTCATGTATTGCATGTGCTTCCTTGTAGCTCTCTCTCTCTCTCTCTCTCTCTCTCTCTCTCTCTCTCTCTCTCTCTCTCTCTCTCTCTCTCTCTCTCTCTCTCTCTCTCTCTCTCTCTCTCTCAAAAAAAAAAAAAAAAAAAATTAGCATCATGCAATTATACATGCAAGTAGTTAAAATGACATGCAATAAAAATTAGCATCATGCAACCAAAAGAAAGTGCTCAGCATTGAGGGCGGAATGGATGCCCTCCCCAATTTGGGATTTTATTACAAGGCAAGCAATAGGAAGATCCGAGCAGTTCTTAGCTGATACAATGCAAATCTGTCCAGAAATGGTAATCTAACATCAATAATTATCAGCAGCCTACTGCTTTTGGCCAAGAGAAGACAAGGATCCATTTCCAAAGCCAAATGCACTCCTATTTGTGGTGGAGTAGGGCATGGAACCAAGAGGAGGAGGATGGTGGCTGCATGCAAAAGCTTTCCTCCTTGAAGAGGGTGTGAAGAGAGAGAGAGAGAGAGAGAGAGAGAGAGAGAGAGAGAGAGAGAGAGAGAGAGAGAGAGAGAGAGAGAGAGAGAGAGAGAGGGAGGGAGGGGGAGAGGGAGAGGGAGAGGGAGAGGGGGAGAGGAGAGAGGAGAGAGGAGAGAGAGAGAGAGAGAGAGAGAGAGAGAGAGAGAGAGAGAGAGAGAGAGAGAGAGAGAGAGAGTCACTCCAAAATGACTTTAGCAAGCATGCATCTAATCTCAAGGCTTTAGAACATTCGCATAATGTTCTATTTCTCCTCTCGATCATCCCATTTTGTTGAGGGGTGTGAGCAAAATATAGCTCCTTCTTGATTTTCTCTTCCTCACAAAGATCTTTGACCTTATTGGAGATATACTCTCTTCCATTATCACTCCTAAATATCTTTATGCTTTGATTATGATGCTTCTCAACAAAATTTTTGAACTTGACAAAGGTTTCAAACACTTGAGCTTTGGAGGAAAGTAAGAAAACCCAATAGTATCTTGAAAAGGTATCTATGAATGTTACAAACATTGAAGCTCCACCATTTGACTTAGTGCCAGCAAAGTGAACATCCGAATGTATTAGCACAAGAGGATGAGATGTCTTTGTGATAGAACTTGAAAAAGCCTTATTATGTGCCTTGGATAGTGCACATGCTTCACAAAACTTTTCCTCCTTTGCTAAGGACCTTGGAAGGCCTAAGGCAAGCTCCTCCTTGCACGTAGCCTCCATAGAACTTGGATTGATGTGTCCAAGCCTTTTGTGCCAAAGATCAAAGTTTGACAATTTGTCCTCCTCAGCTAACATCACAACATTGGTGTCAACAAAAGCATCTAACTTGTAAAGTTTTCCAAGTCTAGTGCCTTTAGCAATAACTTTGTCCTTGTTTTTTATGTAACAATCATTAGAAGTGAATTCCACACAAAAACCATTATCAACCATTTGTCCAACACTAAGTAGATTCTTAGTGATGATAGGAATGTACAAGGCTCCTTCGACCTTTCTTGAAGATCCTAAGCACAAGGGGATAGAACCTACTCTTCCTATCTTACAAACATCATTATTGGTTGTAAAAATAGACTTGATAGGTCCTTCATAAGACAAAAGAGTTGAAAAGTACTCCCTTTTACTTGTCATGTGGGAACTTGCCCCACTATCTATCCACCATGGATCTTCCCCCTTGAAGCTTGATGAAGAAAAGCTTGACACCATTAGTGAGTCCTCATGTAGACTCTCTTCCTCCTCTTGGCTGATGTTTGCTTGTCCTTGTGCTTGCTTCTTCTTGAAGCATTCCGAGGCATAGTGCCCCATCTTGCTACAATAGTAGCATTTAATCTTGCACTTGTCCTTCTTGGTCTTGCTTGGAGTTGGAGTTGAAGATCCATCTTGATCTTCAATATTCGCTTGACCCTTCTTGAATGTGGCTCCCTTGCTCTTGGCTTTGCCCTTGCCTTTGGTGATGAGTGCTTGATCATCTCCATCATGGATAAAGAGTCTATCCATCCTTGCATTGAGTAGGGAAGATTGGACGTATGATGTGTATTTGCAGTTGAGCCGATAAAGTAGTGAATCTTGTTTCGGACATGGATAACAACTGGTGCTCAACTATGACACCTGTCTTCCTCACATAACTAACTTGTGCGGTTGTGTTTTGTGGGATGTGGCCGGTAACAACTAAGTGTCCTAAAACTTGCTTCACTTTATGGTACCTGGTACTGTAAGACTTTGTATGGCCTTGTTTTTACCTATTATGCTATAAAATAAAAGGGTTCAAAGGGTTTGGTCTTGATTGTCAAGAGGGACTATGTGAAATCTTTTTACTCTCATTTTTATTTTCTCCTCCTTAAGAGTATATATTTTTCCTTTTTATCCAATAAATGAAAAAATAAAAGACATCATAATTGATATAGAGAATAGTGTCCATATTTGTTGTTTCATTTCACTTAAATTTCATAATGAAATGGAAATGCAACATGAAAGAGAACATGTAGTGGTAATATGTGAGTTCTTCCATACTTCCATATATGGAATACAACAACCATATGTGAAATAATTTATTTGAATAAGTGCTTGATTTCCTTTGTGACTTTATACCTCACTGTAGCTGATTGTGCAAGACTTCCAAACTCATACCAAAGTAGTTTTGAAAACTTTTATGAGGAACCAAGAGTTCCATGTTTCTTTGTTGATGGCTCCAAAGTTGTAACATGTCTATTATACAATGCCCAACCTTGATACGGTGAAAATAAAAGGCCCCTATGTTGTTTCAAATGTGAAGATAATCACCAAGACTACTGATTTTAACGGTCCTAGAACCCATTCTTGATATAGTTGTGTGGATATGACATTGATTCCTAACATGCCATCAGTAATGGCCACTTCTTGTGCAAAATTCTTGTCTTGTAGGAGTAAAGTTACATCACTCTTCTCATTTTCCTAGGTGACACCCATAGCTAGTATGGACTATATGGCATCAAGCATGAAGTAGAAAGGATGAAGATGAGTGTCTAACTAGGTCTTTGAAACCTCCATGAGTCTTCCAAACCTATATAATAATGAAAAATTAGATCCATCATGTACTTCAACTCGAACTCGAACTTTATAGATAACCAAAAACTTGCACCTTCCTTTCTTGATTTCCAAGCTCCAACTCCATCTTCCTCAAGCACTAAATATGCAATTATTACCTTCCTTCCCACATGATTTCCATCAAGCTTCGAATCTTAAAATACTCTTTTAATGCTTGGTGATGTTCCATGCTTACCAAAGAAGTGCCACAAGATGCTCCTTGCCAAACACCAAAAGACTTCACTAGGATTTTGCATAGCATGACTAAGACACAATGGTTAGGCTTAGTAAAAATAAACCAAATGAGGCCTTCAAAATGATTTTTATGAAGAATAGTGTCCTTCAAATATTAGTAGAAAACAATTCTTTTCTCTCCCTATGTGCACTCCTTACATTAGGTGTTGAATGTGTTAATCATTCAATCTCATTAACAACAACCTTAGGACTTGACTCTATAAAATCTTTCCTCTCTTTTTCACTCTCATTTTCTCTCCTCTCATGAGTAAATCCCTCACCAAGAATGACATATCTGCAAGCAATAAAACTCTAATTTTCCTAAAAAACACACCTATTCCCCTTACGTTTCCCATCACAAGCTACAAAGACACCTTTGGCAGTTGCCACGTCCTCCCTAGATATATCCTCTAGAAAAATGTGTACATAACAAGTACCAACAAAGTCACTCAAAACCTCTATACTCCATCGACATCACTTGCCCAATCAGCATCTATGTGTCCTATAAGAATATTGGCAAACTCGCTATCTCCATAACAGATGTAGAATTATTTAGTGGCTTGTATATATTTTAAGACCTTCAAAAAAGCTTTCTAGTGTGTCAATCTTGGGTTAGATGAAAATTGGCTTAGTGTGCTTATAGAGTATGCTAGATGAAGATGAGTGCAAAGCATAACATACATTAGTGAGCCTACAATGGAGTGAAAATAATATTGCTTCATAGCCTTCTTTTCTACCTTGGTTTGTGGACACTACTCTTGTGATAATTTTGATTCTGGATCTAAAGGGAGGTAGCTAGTTATACAATCTAATATGCTATACTTACCCGACACATTCTTCAAGTATCTTTGTTGATTGATGTAAATCAGTCTGTTGGGTTGATCCACGTGGATCTAAATTCCAAGACAATAGTGCTTGTGATGGGAAATTGCTACATTGATTACTCTTTATAAAACTTGACCTATGATATTGTTGTGTTTTGGTTCATTTGTGAGAACAATCTTCCTTTCACAAATTTGCTAGTGCTCTTTAACATGACAAAATAAATAGTGGACTGGAATGTCCGATTACATTTCAAAAAGTACTTACATATGTAGGTCTATTAGACCTCATTTAAGTACTTTGTTGAGACCATTTGCATATTGGCTTTGTTAGCTTGTGTATTGTGAGCATCAATTTCTTCTACATAGATGTTGTGATTGTTCCTATGCTACTAAAGACATTATCTCGGACTTGTATCACTTTATTGTACAAGACATTTTGCATACCTTTATTGATAACAAATTTGACAAAATTTAGGTAGATATATTTCATTTTAATGGCTAAGCCATTATATCTTGTTATTAAGATATAGTCTTAGGTATGGATTTACTCTTACAAATAGTTATTTTTTTATCTATTTTTCTTCAACTCATACGTTCTTCATTCTCTCATGATGGTGGATGGAAAGAGGTAGAAGATGAATTAAAATTAATCATCAGATCAAAAGCCTTATGCTTCTTCTTTTGCTATTCATAATTTTGTGATTCAAAATAAACAATCAATATAAAATATTGGATGCCAAAAACTAGATAGTATCATCTACCTAATAGAAACAACCAAAAAATTTGTTGCTATAGTTAGATTCATATATCAAAAAAAAAAATTAAATGTGATTGATAGATGACCAAATAATTTATCTACTCAGCGAATAACAAACTATTAAAACATGTTGCATGATAAGATGATATCTCACCTAAGTGAGAATTTTATTGTCATTTACACAACCCATATCACACTTCTCATTGTTATGAAATAGACTTTTATGAAGTTTAGTGTTCACTTTTTTAAGTATATTATGGAGATATATGTCTAGATATTTTGTGTTCCTAATGTTCCTACATACTATAGATGTGTTGATGAATGAGAGGTTGGAAAGAAATAATCTATGGAAGGAGAGGTGTGTGCGTGCGTGCGTGTGTGTGTGTGTGTGTGTGTGTGTGTGTGTGTGTGTGTGTGTGCGCGCGCGCGCGCACGCGCTGTGTGCATGTGGATGTATGTGTGCGCATGGTTGTCTACACATCATGCATTTATTTCAAAGGAAGTGTATTGCTCATGGAAATTGTTGAAATATGACACTATAAGAAAGAATATGCTTAGTCAAAGGTCTAATTTCTATGTCGTGAAACGTATTTGATTAAGAGTTATGTATAGATTATTGGAATAAGTAACTTACTCAATATGTGTATAGCTTTGATATGGTGTGTGTCATATTGGAGATTACAACTTCTACCTTATTCCACAAGCTATAAAGATATTAAAATGGATTATTGAAATTTACATTAACATACCTATTTGTTTGGCAATCATTGAAATCTAAAGAGTGAAACTCTTCACATCCAAGCATTTCTAGATCAACCTTTTACATGAATAAGTGTGAAAATATTCAAGGCAATGATGTAACCAAGAAGTTTAGAATGCATTATAACCTAAAATGTGCAATATGGTGGCCATAAAAATCTAAATGATATACTATTGACCAGATAATATGATGATTAATTAATACATGTAGTTTTTAAAATTTGATGAAGTAAAAACTTAAAGAAAATATCTTGAAACCTCTATATTTCTATAAGATTAATAAAGTGGATAAAGTAACCTTCATGTGTGCATAATAAATCTATCATGCTTTCCACATGGGGAGATATTTTTATGAAAGCACGAACCTATCAAGAGATAGTGATTATATTTCCTACAATGGCACATGAGATCATATAGTTTGTTGAATAGCTAGTACCTTAGTCACATCTTGTCATTTTGTTTGAATATTCCAATCTTAGGCATGGTTGAGGTCTATGTTATCCTTATTAAATTGCATGTTGTATGGGTTCAATCATGATAAACATGTACCTCCTACAATAAGCATAAGACAAGTCAACAATAAATTGAAGATAAACTAATCATGAGATGAGCATTCTAAAGTGTATATATAAGATGGTGATGTTACACAATAAGTGTGAAGAAAAGTATTCCATAGTTTTTCCAAGTCAAGCCCTGCATGAGTTTGAGATGTTCCATAATCACATCTAGAGGAATAATGGTAAACATGCAATTGAGACATTCTTGTGTTATCATTTATACCAATTGGTATTGGTTATAGTACTCCTTTCAAGGAAGGTGTGATCTCAATTTTACAATAGTTTCAGTAGTCTCATCTCTTCTCCCCTATGCTAGGCAAAAAATTGAAATGATTATATGTGTTATTTCAAATAAATTTTTCATGGACCCAAAGATAATTCAGGCTATGATCAACACTAGATTGATTTTGCGATGCCATGAGACTTTTGAGAAAGAAATGTTCTCAAGCTAGGGAGACTCATTGCTATATTAGCATGCCAAGCCTTGGAAGAGGATTGATTCTTGATGAAGCATATGTAAGAAGATTGGGGACTACGAATTAGGTTTAGAGTATTTTTCTATGGAAAATTGACTTCATGGATTAACATATACATTATGGGATGTATGTTTTAAGAGTTAGCTAATGCCATGCTCAGAGATGCTTCTAATGAAGTCCCAAGCTCAAGGTTGATTTTGGATGGAGCTAATGAATGATCAATGAAGCAAGCAACATCATAATGATTGCATTTGATCTTTATGTATTTTTTTTATTAAGGACTAGTTTGATTTTGAGGGATGATGGAGCAAGTTTTTAGTTGGCTTGTTGGTGCATTATCAGTTTTTTTTTGGTCTATGGTGTAAGTTCCCACCTTCTTTTTTTACAATGGTAAACTAGTCAACTATTTTATATTCACACACACACACACACAGTGCAGAGAAGGGCATCATAAAAACAAGTGGCAAGTGACAAGGCCCTATCTCATTTGATGTTTGTTGACTGACATTTATGCTTAAACCTTGTGCCATAACAAGGTCAAAGTAAATGTTAGATTTGTTTAAAGTGCACTTGAAACTTTCAATATCTAATAACCATGTGATATTCACATGGAGTGGATATGAGAAGTTGGCACCCCTTTTAAACGCTAATATGTTAGATTTGAATACATGACATTTTTTTTGTTATATAAGTAATAAATTTGCATAAACAACAAAAATGAGAATACAATCAATGGGATGAGACAAGAAATGAGTATTTCATATTAAGCAAAAATGATCTTGATAAAGATTATAGTACACAGAGTGATCTATTGTGATCTGCCTTGCATTAGCCTTACAAATGCCCCTTAAAAATGGATGTGCGCTTGTCTTTTCTTTAGATGAATGGTCTACTACTTGTAAGTACTAATAAACTATAAAAAATGTTTAACTACTACTGTCTAATCCACCCTATAGTGGTAACCATCACTTTGCAGATTAATCGCTTATGTACATAATAGATAATTGTCAACATCATCCTCGGATTGAAATGAGATCACAACCACGGTCACAAATAGACACCAAGGTCATGGTCGCAAACAAACACCAAGGTCAAGATAGATACATGGGTTAAAATAGACATTGGTTTGAAATAGAACTGGGTCAAAATCAAAATCGTCAGCAGGTTGAATTTCAACCCTAGGAATCGAAATATATTTGTGAGTCAATTTGGTCCACTGATCCAAGCCAAGAATTGCGATAGACTTTGATTCTTAGGGTCAAAATGGATTTTGATCCTCTATAGTTTACAAAGTTTCTAAGTATGAATAGTAGTATCTTGGTTATCAATAGATATTTGATCAACATGTTTAGTTCTTTAGCAATCGAATCTTATACGACAATAAGAACTGAACAAGGGATCAAAAAATCAATCCACCTGATTCCTCTACTGTGTACGACAGAACACTGAAAGCTTAGAGTTACATACACTCTCAATGATAGAACAAGGAAGACGCAAACTCTCGATCCTCAATTATAATGAAAATGAGATACATATAGGAACTCGGCACACCCCTTTAACTTGAAGGTGTGACATTCTATGTAGTTTAAGCTTATCCATTCTAAACTAATGAGATGTTGACATATGCATTATTAATGAGTTGGCACTCTGCCATGTCATTTTGAACTAATTAGGTGGTGACACATGTATAGTTGCAACCGTAGAATGATTCACGAATGCACCGACTGAATTATAGAATATTCTTGATTTGGTCTTGTCCATTTATTAGGTCAGTGCCACTTCATTTGTTCTTCTTTTAAAGTATATTTCTTCAACGTAAGGCCTTTGACAAATATTTTTTAATATCTTGGTTTCTTAGTCTTCTTTCTATATTTGAATTCAGTTAGGTAAAGTCAAATATATGTCTTTATTTATCCTTATGACTTTACTAGGGAATCACATATTCCCCCCCTCAAATGCGTAGCGACCTCACAAACATCATAGATATTTCTTCATACATAGCATTCCATACATGATCTCGAACATATAAGAAAGATATTTCTTCACTTGAATAAAATCAAATATATGTACAAGAAAATGTCTTTTACTCTGCTAAACTCTGCAACCTTGCAGATAATAAGGCATCGAGGTCGAACTATTTTGAGCTCTTTGGCTTCTGAATATTGCCATATTACTCGGTTTTCATAAGGTGCCAGCTTTACTTGCAAGTATGTTCCATCGTATAATGATTGAACGATGTCATCCAAAAATTCATCTTTAACTCTTCTGGGAATGGTGTCCTTCGACAGCTGGAGCATCGATTCGCACAAAGGATCCTTCCAAGTAGAAACTTTGCATAGCGTCGAGCACCTTAGCAATGAAGTTGCCCATGCCTCCCAAAGAATAGGTCATAAATTTGTTATGTTCTTTGTGCAGCTTCCTCACTTTAATATTACAGGCAATATTTTCAAAATGAGTATGGTAATTTGTTTTCCAATCTATATACAAGCTCCATAAGTCTGGATATGTGAGATCAATGCCCTGGAGCAAGTTCCTCTTCTTAAACTATACAAAATTTGGAACTTCTGTCGGTTGGAGTAAGTCGAACTGGCTTCACTACCTCCAATTGTCTTTTTGTCCTTCAGAGTAATCATAGAAATCTAGTTCCTTTATTTAAATTTATTCTAATGGATATAATAATGTACAGCCTATCTACAGTTCACAACTTCCAAATGGATTTATGAAAAAAATTTCCTTTGAGTATTGCCTAGCTGAGATGTCCTCTGGATTCATGTTGAGCTTATTCGAAAGAATTAAAAAATCCTCCTTTTTCCAAGGAGTTCTTCAGTCAGCCCAACTGTAGCCCATTAAGCTTGACATCACAGCATAATCCACACGCCATTGCAATTCAACGTTAAGTTGCAGTGGTAACCAGGGTCGAACTTTTTTAATAAAAAATTTGAATTGTCTTGCATATACCTTATCAGGCTGCTTCGATTTCAAGCTTCTAGTCCACTTCACCTTAGGTGCTTTGTCTAGTTCTTCTTGGGTAGCTGCAACTTCCTTGGCATAAATAGCATCTTTCATTTCTAGCTTCAGTGCCTCCAGCTCCCTTGACGATCTATCATTTTTGACGATAGCGTTTACATATTCGACATGTCTCTCAACTCATCTGCAATCTTTATTTACATTTGTTGGAGTAGAGCCGGTGTCGACTTCTTCTTTTTTCAGCCACATAACATCTTTCATTAAGCTTTCAATATTCTTATGTGCCTGGATGTATTCTATATGTGCAGTCGCGGACCCAGACAAGATATGGCTGTCGATTTAGACATGTTCTCTTTAAGATCGAGCAGCTCATATTTTGTCCTTCTCTTTATATAACGGGTCGAGCAATTCCTTGCGGAATGCTTCATGCAGGGACTCATGTACATTATTCCACTTATTTACATTCACTCTGATGGTACTTGTTGAATCACAACAACTATGTAAAAGGTCAGAATGTGGTGAGCTTATTTATATCTGCTTCAAATTCTTTGTGTTTGTCGAAAGCCTTATCAAGCTCGACTTTCATCTTCAAAAAATCCAATTTGGCCTTAGTTTCAGCCTTCTTGTGAATAGACAATAGGGTGTCATATTTAGATTGGAGTTGGTTGTTTTCTTATATAAACTTCTTCTATTCCTCCTCCAGCTGCTCCACCCTGTTTATTTGATCTTGCAGAAAAAGATTCCTCTCCTACATAAATTACATGAAAATTTTGTACCCATTTGTCATTGTGAAGAAGCTTCCCTTGAAAAGAGTCGTCTCATCCAAATCTTCTCGAGATAGTGATGTTGTTGTTCCATCCTTTGGTAATCTCAAGACATCTACATAAACGTCCTATGTAATCAGTAGCTCTGCATCCCTCACCTTGACTCTGATGTCGTTGTCTGTGACCTGCTGAATCCTGGCCACAAACTCATTGCATATTTCTGTCAATATGAATGACAGATTTACCTTGAGCAAGCCCCCCATCCTACAGATTTCAGCCATTGCTTTGATCGAATCAATGCTGATGGGGCTGCGAACCTTCCAGATTACTACTATAGAGTCATTGTTGCTTGAGGCCATGTTTTCTACACACGATGTAGAAATCAATCTCCCTCCTCTAACATTCACACCAAAATGAGGTATGCACATCAATTACTAATATGGTAGAGTATTCAACTATTTATAGTTGTACGAGTCCAAATTTGGAGGTTTTTAAAAGTAGGGTTAAGCCCTAAATCTCCACCATCCATTAAATCAATGGTCATCCTTCCTCCTTGTTTCCAAGGGAATATGTGCAAAGCAAGATCTTCCAAGGACTCTAAGGTGTTCAACCTTAGGCTTCTTTGTTGATTTCACACATGTGGAGTGCCCACTACATGTGTTTGTGATCTCCTAAGGTGTGTAGATGCACCAAGATCAAGACTAGATTGAGATTCAGATCTATCTTTGATTCTATGGCAAAAACACACTACTACATGCATTCAATCACTTCGAACTCTCACTCACATGTGTGGGAAGTGTTCCAAAAATAATCTAAGTAAAAACAAGCTGCTCTCCTTGGGTAGAGAAATAAAATCAATGATAGCTCTCGAGTAGAGAGAGAAAGTTAGAAATCCAATAACACACTACTACATGAATTCAATCACTTCCAACTCTCACTCACATGTGTGGGAAGTGTTCCAAAAATAACCTAAGTAAAAACAAGCTGCTCTCTTTGGGTAGAGAAATAAAATCAATGATAGCTCTCGGGTAGAGAGAGAAAGCTAGAAATCCACTCAATCTCCAAAATCAATTAAATCCAAATGAGAAGTACAATGATACTAATAGATCCATGAGCTACCACAATGCCCAATCATGATTGGATCACAACTTTGCCACCTCTTAATCCTATTGGACCATTGATCCATTCACCTCTAAATTCTATTGGACCATTTTCAAGCATATCTCAAATTCTATTGGACCACTCATGGTTCCACCTCTAAATCCTATTGGACCTCTTAAACTTCATAAAAAAAAAAGCATTACACTTGTCTACACTTTAATTGGCACGAGTTTGGCCTCCTACTCTATTTTGGCTCAATAGTGGCATTACAAGTGGAAATGGATAATTTGCCATCTATGCCAATTTGACCCTATCAACATCCTGCACCTAGATGTTTGACTATGAAATTCTATGAGACCCCTATATCAAACATTTTTTATTTCCAGACGTGGGAACATCCTCTTACAAACTTCTATCATAAAAATACCAAGCTAGATTTTTGCCAATTTCTCACACTCCTCCTCAAAAAATAGCTTGGAAAGGTACTAGATCACTTGAGAATTTTGTAAATCTTTTTGACTGGATCCTTTGGTATGCATAAGAAGTGAAGATTAGCCAAGGGATCCATCATAGCAGCACTCTCACCATATCCATGATAAGATCTCTTTGGTAGAGATCTCTTGCCAATGCCTTTGAAGAGTGCTCCACCAATATGCCATGATGATCATGGGCTTCCTCCATGATTGATGATGATCTTTGCTTTGAAAGTACCACTTACATGATGGCTGCACCATAAATAGAGAAATCTGAGGCTTCCAAGCCTCATAAGGATCATGGAGATCAAGATCATAAGATGTGAAAAAATGATGATCATCAAGATTATGCTTTCTAGCTTGACTAGTCCACATACAATGAACTATATCCATGATGGATCTAATCTTGATATCAAATACAACCTTGATATCTTTTAGGCTAATTACTCTCTCAAAGATGTAAGTGTCCACTTTGGATTCTTCACTTAATCTCAAGAGGAGTTTACAATTTGCCTCAAAACATGTGAAAACATGAATCTTGATGAGTAACAAGCTCAATCTTGTTCTTACTAGAACCAAGAGCATACTTTTGACAATACAATATCTTGCTTTCAAAAAGTATTGGAAACATATCTAAGTCAATAATGACAAGAAACATGTCCATACCATAAGCAATATACAAAACTAGTATAGCTTTTCTTGAACTTTGAGATCCAAAAAATTCAATGAAGCAAATAGCATATCAAGCAAAGGAAGAGAAGCATATATGAATGTGTTGTAGATACAACATGAAAGATGCCCCTCTTTGCCATGTAAGGTGAGCCATAAAGACTCGGCCATGCATCTTGAAGATCCTCCTGAAATCATATGAAGAAGAGACTCCTCCTCACACCTTGGCCCCATCATAACTTGAATACCTTCAAAAGAGATAACTTGTGAAGCCTCTTGAGAAGCCTTGATCTCGGCCACTTCCAAGATTAAATCTTCATGCAATATGACATCTCTATTCACAATCACTTTTGAAATAGAGAGTGTAAAGACACTAAAGGCCTCCTTGATGGATGAGTATCCAATCATGATCCATGAGCTTGGACCATTATTCCTCCTTGTTTCCAAGGGAATATGAGCAAAGCAAACACTACCAAGTTCAGTAAGGTGATCAACCTTGGGCTTCATCTTGAATATAAATTCTTATGGTGCTATTCCTTCAAGAGCTCCAATACTCCTGAAAGCTTTGATCTTCAATGAGAATTGCTTCTCAACATATGCTTTGAATAATAGGGAATAATCATACACCATAATACTTGAAGAGAGAAGATATGTGCATCTTGTGTGATCATCCTCCTTTGAAAGATTGGACATATAAGAGACATCAAGAGAGTTTGCACTCTCACTTGGATCCAATTTGTAGATGCCTTCAAATCTTGATCCATGTGCAAGGATCTCACCATCTTCCTTGATCACACAATTGTCAATATTGAAATTGACATCAAAGCCACTCTCAAGAAGTTGGCCAACACTTAAGATGTTTTTTGTAAGCTTTGGGACAAAAAGAACATTGTTGAGAAAGAGATCTTTGGAAGATGCAAGCTTCAAGGGAATAATACCTACTCCTTCAATATTGCACTCATGCTTACTTGCAATGTATATGGTCTTCTTGACTCTATCATAAGGCATAATAGATGAAAAAGAGTGCTTGGAGCCACACTTATGTGAAGATGCTCCACTATCAATATACCATGAGTCATCCTTGTTGAAGGTGGAAGAGGAGAAGCTTGATGCCATAAGAGAGCCTTCTCCATCACTTGCAATATAGTCTTCTTTCTCATTGGTGATGTTGGCTTGATTGAGTTGATTCTTCTTCTTGAAGCAATTGGTGCATAATGGCCTTTCTTGCCACAATAAAAGCACTTGATCTTCTTCTTCTTGAGATTTGAAGTAGAAGCATGAGAGTTATCCTGCTCCTCTCCATCTTGGTCTTTAGCTTTGTTATTAGAGAAGTGATGGTGTTGCTTCTTACTCCTCTCTTTGTGCTTAGCAAATAGAACTTTGTCATCATCATGATTGAGTGATAGCTTGTCCATCCTCAAGAGTCTGTACTCTTGTCTTGATTCTTCAAAAATAAGCACACTTTGAAGGGCCTCCAAACTTGGTAGCTCCTCCTTAATGGCAAGGTTGTCATATTCATCTCTCAAGCCATTGAGAATGACTTGGACTAGCTCACTTTGATTGATTGAGTAACCAATACATGCAAGCTCCCTATGAATATCCTTGACTCTCAAAACATAATTAGATGCACTCTCATCACTCTTTTGACTACTTTGGAAGATTTTATTTCTAAGAGTGAGGAGCCTAGAGGTGTTCTTAGTCTCATAGATGCAATCCCAAGCTTCCTTGGATGTAGAACAATCACCAATCTCTCTCAAAATCTCATTAGAGACATTCATTTTGATATAATGGAGAGTCATCCTAGCTCTCTTCTTGTACTTTTGTACTTCTTGAAGAACTTGAGTCTCCTCCTCAATCCCAAGTACAATGTCCATCACATCTTGGAGTATCAACAATGGACACCATCCTCAACTTCCATATTGAATAGTTGGAAGTAGACAATCTCTCACTTGGTTGCAACAAGTATGAACTTATTGAAGTCATGTAAAGTGGAGATAAACAAAAGTGATGAACAAAAAATGTTTCTTCTCTCTCACTATAGGATCCAATAATGGTGTGCTACCATCTCCTATGCAAGATCTTGCAACAAACTATGAGATGATTCTCACTAGCTACCTCAATCTCTCCAAAACTAGATCTATGTCACATCAAATGATGGAGTATGGGCACAGTTAGGATCAAACACTCTTAGCACGTGTGAAATACACTAAGAAAGCAAATTTGACTCAAATACAATGATATTGCATAAAACAAAATGGCTGAGGTCTCAAACAGTGCCTAGATCACATATAGATGATATTGGTAAGCATTCAACTGTGATTTTGGATCAAACAAGCAATCTCTTGACCAAACCAAATGTGTCCACCCAGGTCTAGGTGCCCTACCTAACCCTCTTCAAAAGCTTATAACTTTTGATTGGCTCAACCAAATGGAATGAAACTGTTGCATCAGAAATTAGACAAAAATAGCTTCAAAACAAGCTATCTAGCAAGATTTTTGGATCAAACATGAAAGAGAACTCCCAAACTAAAATTGAATGTTCCTCACATGTGTCTGAGCACCTAATTCCGTACAGTACCAGGTTAGACCCAATCAATGCCCTATTGATCTCTTTTGATCCAAAATTGAACAAGATAGCTAGGAAAATGAATCTTGACAATTTCTAGCTCAAGATTGATGAAAAGTTTTCACTCAAATGGATCAAAATTCATGGTAACCTTAGGTAGGCTTTGATACCATGTTGATTTCACACGTGTGGAGTGCCCACTACATGTGCTTGTGATCTCCTAAGGTGTGTAGATGCACCAAGATCAAGACTAGATTGAAATTCAAGATCTATCTTTAATTCTATGGCGTAATTGGCCAACACTTAAAAGATTCTTTGTAAGCTTGGGAACAAAAAGAACCTTGTGAAGAGATAGAACTTTAGATGATGCAAGCTTCAAGGGAATAGTCTCTAATCCTTGAATTTTGCACTCTTGATCACTTGCAATATATATGGACTTCTTGATTCCTTCATAAGGCATAATAGATGAGAATAAATTCTTGGAGCTACACATATGAGATGATGCTCCACTATCAATATACCAAGAGTCATCCTTCTTGATTACAGGCACCAATCTCTCTCAAAATCTCATTAGAGACTTTCATCTTGATATAATGGAGAGCCATCCTAGCTCTCTTCTTATACTTTTGTACTTCTTGAAGGACTTGAGGCTCCTCCTCAATCCCAAGTACAATATCCATCACATCTTGGAGTATCAAGATTGACTCCATTCTCACCTTCCAAATAGAATAGTTGGAGGTAGATAGTCTCTCACTAGATTCCAATAGAAATGAACCCATAGATGCCATGTAATAGTGAAGACTCCTTGTGAATTAGACAATAAAGTGTTGCTTCTCTCTCACTATAGGATCCTTGAAAGGTGTACTACCAACTCATATGCAAGATCTTGCAACAAAATGTGAGATGGATCTCACTAGCTCTAGCAATCTCTCTCAAACTAGATCAATCTCTCATCAATTGATGGAGTATAGGCAAAGTTTGTGTCAAAATATCTTTGTGTTGGATCTTCAGCATCCACACCGGCTATGGCTCCAACTAGCATGACTATGGCAGTCTCCCAACTAGTCTACACTATGGCTTCTCCAACTAGTTTGGATATGGATGCAAGAAAGACAGTCATGAGCATGGTGGTGAGTATTTTGATTATGGGTAAGATCCACTCTTCTCTCTTTTCTCTCCTTAGTTTCTAACAAATGACGGCTTAACCTAAAAGATAAAACCCTAAACTAAATCTCATCCTCTGAGGCTTTCCCTACTAGAGAATGGAGGGCCTAGATTAACTTAACCTGTTGCTAGATGAATAATATACAATACAATGTGAAGTAACACAGTACATGAAACCACACAAGGGAGAACACTCAGAGAGAAAGATAGGCATGTATTGCAAATGAGGTTCTTGTTGAAAATGGACTCTTCCGCTCCTATATATACTTGGAGTGGTGGTCACTTACAAAAAGGCATTATGGGACTAAATTAACTTTGAATCACATTGGTGCCATGGGACAAACCCCAATAGGCCTTTGTGACTAACTTTTACATAACTTGAAATCACATATCTATGTGTAGTGCCCATGACAATTTAAACTTAGATCTGAATAACTTAAGCCATTACGGATAAAGTAAAAGCCTAAACTTGATGGGCAAGTTTTGCGTTTAAATTCTATCCTGCTTGTATTTTTAAAGATGTTTCGCAGGATGGCTAGAATATTCCTTGAAATATCAGCCTACACTTTGGCACATGTGAAACACACAAAGAATCCACAAATCACTCAAATACATTCAATATGCATGAAACAATGTGGCTATGTCAAAAAGTTGACTAGATCTCAAATAGATGGGATTGGCAAGTCTCTTCTTGGATTTTTTGGTCAAACTAGCAAGATATGGATCAAACCAAAAGTGTCCACACAGGTCTAGGTGCCCTACCTAAACCTCTTCAAAAGCTTATAACTTTTTATTGGCTCAACCAAATGGATTGAAACAAATTGCTACAAAAACTAGACAAAACTAGCTTTCAAACAAGCTATCTAGCACCAAATTTGGATCTAACTTGGAATAGAACTACCAAACTGAATTTGGCTGTCCTTCACACATGTCTGAGCACTGAATTCCATATAGTACCAGATTTGGTCAAATCCATATGATAATGAACCCTCTTGATCCAAAAATCCTTGAGATAGCATGGGAGATGAAATCAACACTCTCTAGATCTTGATTTTCATGAAATTTTTGAAACTATGGATGATAGATGCATCAAAAGCTTAGGTAAGCTCTAATACCATGTGAAATTTCACACGTGTGGGAATGCCCTAATGTGTGAGAATGATCTCCTAAGCAAAGCTTAGGCACTTTAGATCTTCTATTGATTGAAATCCAAGATCAATGTCAAAATCTAAGGCAAAGAGGCAAAGTTACATGCATACATTCATAACCAAAGTAGTTTCACACGTGTGGAAGCTCATCATGAAAAAAACTAAGTTAAATTAAGCTCATCTCCTTGTTTAGAGAGAGAATAGACCAATTGAACTCGGGTAGAGAGAGAAAGTGAAATACACACAAAATTGAGAGATCTCCAAATTGATTATGATAGAAATGAAGAGTACATATAAAACTCGTGGAGATCCATGCTTCAATCTATTGGACCCCTCAATCATAGCCTCTCTGATCCTATTGGATGTGTGATGCAACATCCCTCACTTTGATTGGACCCTTACAACATATCTCTCTCTTATGATTGGACCCTTTGACTTTTGCCACCACATAGAGTGCATCACTCATCAAAACTAAACTTGACATGTGTAAGCAACCTAACTAGCTCGAGTTACATCACAATTGAATTTTGGCCTAATCATGACAAAACATGTGTACTTGACCATTTGACTTCTAAAGCCAAAATTGCCCCTATCACCTAGGGACACCAAGATGCTTGACTACCAATCTTTATGATACTCCTAAAGTCAACATTATAAACTATTTCTAACTATTTTACACACGTGGGAACATGATCCACACATGTGAAATGTACTCACAAACATAAAACATAAAATTGCCAAGCTAGATTTTTGTCAATTTTTCACAGTCTGCTACCTACATACAAAAACTGGGTGATGATCATAACGACACACTCAGATTTAACTCTTTCAAGAGTAATCATTATGTTGCTACAGAAAGACAATTGAAGAAGCTCAAACAACTCTTCAAATCCAGTATCACATGCTCTATTCGTAAACAAAGGTGCTAAACGTCTGAAGAAGAAAGGCCCGAAACAATTTGTACCGAATCAAAAGCCGACACAAGATCGAGAAATTATCGGATCCAATCGAAGAAGAAGATGCTCATTAAGTATTGCAAAAGCGCTAATCATGAGATAGAAGATTGCAAAATGTTGAAAGTGAAGAATGCCAACAATAAGCAGTTAGATCAACATGCGAATGCAATTGTAGTTACATCTCAATCTCCAATTCAAGACATGGATGAAGGAGCGTTTATGATCATAGACCAAAAAATGCAAGTCAATAATGCTTGGTTTCTGGATTCTGAAGCCACTCAACATATAACAAGTCATTGCGAACATTTCCAATCCTATACGCCTTATAGTACAAATAAATTCATTCATCTTGGAGATGATAGTACACACACTATCGAAGGTGAAAACACTTTAAGATTGAAGTTCCAACATGATTAATTCAGGTTACTCAAATGTTCTATCTGTATCTAAACTATTTACAAATCTGTTGTCAGTAAGCAGAATTCTATAGGTCAGAGTCAGATCTTCCATGAGTAAGATATTGAATAATGTCTTTTGCCCATTTAGATACAACATATGCATCAAACATCTGTGTATTAGTGTAACAATCGCCAAGTGAAGATATTCTAGACCCTATTGCATGTACCAAAAGAGAGGTTGTGGAGCCAAACCACCCAACCAACTAGAAACTGAGAGCCAAATGCCAATCAAATTCACCCTTGAGCCACGGTGATTGAATACACGAGAGGAGAAGATCTTGGTAACTAGAGTTGGAATTGAAAAACGAGTTCTTACACACATATATAAGCCTCAATGGCTTAGGAATATTTCTTCTAGGACAACCAATTGCTTTTGATCTCCTCTACATGTATAAAAAGCAATCAGACACCATGCACTAGCTCCACATGTCCTAACGGGTACGCCTGGGTCTCACAAGGTTATTGATTACATTTATGGCCTAGTCTAGAATGGCAAGACGTAACTAATAAACTCATACAATAGAGTAATATCCGCATTATGGATTCTCTCTTATATTGGACATGGACATAACAATTAGGCAACTCGTCATCGACTCCTACTTACTTCTTCTTAGTGGTAGCCTTGGAAGGTGATCAGCCAAGTAGTGTTGTTTTCTGGTCCGTACTCAAACTCTATAGTAGTGAGAGCCATCAAGTGATTCTTTCAGTTGTGTAAGGTCAATTTACTATGTATAGCAAGGGTTGATGGTCTACAAAGAGCACAAATTTGTAAGAAGATAATGTCTAAATCTTTTGATGCTGAAGATTATGACAAGAGTAGTTCAATTTTGCATTGATGAGTTGCATGTTGGTGAAATGTATGGGATAATCTTTTTTATGCTCACCAGGTTGCGCTAGGATGCTTCCAATCACGTATTTGGAGGCATTGGTATGGACATGAAATCCCAATTCAGGCACCATCATGTGAACATGATTTGCATGTTTTGTACATAATTTATTAATGACATCTTGGAAAATAAAACATATAAGGACATTCTCATACATGAAAAAGCCACACATTTGATAGTTTGTCCTACTATTATTAAAAGAGACTTGATTAACCTCAGTTTTTTTTAGTGTAGCTTGCACTTAATGTGAACATAAAGTATTGTACAGTTTGCACTGTTTCACCTCATGGTGAATTGTTTACAAACACAGCTGAAATGAAGCCCCTTGCTTCTGTTAGAAAGTTTCTACTGTTACAAATGAGCTGTATTTTATAATGAGAATTCTTGTTCATGCAATTGTTGTTGGTGATTGTTCAAAACTAGGGGTGATAGTGCATGGAGCCCATGGGACTTACAAGCCATGACAAGGGACTTCACTATTTTGAATAGGCAACTAAAGTGATGCGGGAACAGCATGGATTAGTGACCTTTCATTATATGGACAGGAATCCAGCATATTACAGCATCTACTCACAATCATTTACATATTTGTAGAAGCATAAACACTACCTGACATTTCTTGGAATAGATATCGTGAGGTTGATCAAGATTGCCTAAAGAGTAGCCAAGAAATTGGCATGCAAAGTACTGCATAACAAGTAAAATCGACAAGACAAGTGCGTTAAGGATATGCTTATAGAGATTGTACCTTCAGATCTATATTTATATATAGACATTCTATGTTCTAATCCATATTATCATATAGAAATTGTAACTCCAAATCTATATTATTATATAGCATAGTTGCCCAGAACATTTTCCAGAAAGACGTTGAATGGGCCTTTAAAAAAAATTCATAGTATGTACTTATTTAGCTGGAGTTTTTAGGTTTTAATAGTTTTTTCAGGTCAGTACATTCCAACCTGTTTTTGTAGAAGCGGGTTTCTAGGCTATATAGACATTGTACCTTTGGATCCATATTACTCTACTTTAGCCAAAGGAGTCCTACATACACTGTTGGGACAATTTCATTACTTAAATATAAAAATTGATGATAATTCCTCTAGAGAAACAAAAATTTCATAACAGCATACCACATCCAGGATGTACCGCAAATTTGTACTTACAGATAATACGGCGCCCCACATCCGATAATGCTTTTAGTACACATTGAAAATGATTGCCAGGTAAATTTATGTATATATACGGCTGCTGAGAGAACAAATTCTGTTTTTCCCAAGCTACAATGAACTAGGCACCAGCACAAGTGTTTGGTTCCTCAAAACTAGAGACAATAGTTCATGGAGTAAGACTTGCAAGCCAATAAAAAAAAATTGGCTTGTCAGTCTTTAATAGATTGAATAACTTACTAAAGTGATTAGTGGCTTCTGTTTATATGGAAAGGGATCCAGCAATTACAGGTTTCACTTACAATCATATACATTATGAGGTTGATAAACATTGCATAGCACTGCACAGCAGATATAAGCAACAAAGATGAGTGTGTTAAGGATATACTTATAGACATAGTACCTTCACATCCATGTCACTATGTAGACATTGTACCTTCTAATCCATAACCTATGTCGACATTGTACCTTCAACTACACATTACCATATGAACAGATCAGGATTGTAGTTAGCCAATAGAGTCCCACATACAATGTTAGGATAATTTCATTGCTTGAATGTATTGATGATGATTGCTTGAAAAAGACCACTCAGCAGCCAAGATCAACAGGATGTAAATTAGCACTCACACTTGCCAACAATATGTAACAGCCAAGTGCTACACCCAGTAATGCTTTTACGACAGTGCGAAGATGATTACCAGGTAAGTTTACTTATACAGGTTCTGAGAGAACACACTTTGTTTTGCCCAAGCTACAATGAACTAGGCATTTGCAACTATCGCCTTCTCTGATGCTGAAGCTATTGCTTGTTCAAGCAATAAATGAGTCATCTGAGCATCCCTTCCTTCTGCTACCCCTGTTGTTGATACTTCAAAGGATTTATCCTGAGAATCTCTTCTATGATGGCCCCAATAACTCACAGTTGCATGGGCCTCCGCTCTTGCATCAGGATTACAATCATATCCAGAAACAAGAGCTGTTATGTACTTGTGTTCAGTCTTTTGGTCAGGAAAGTCATCATGTACAGGTAGAGGGAAAACATGCACTTTTGTATTAGTAGAAAGTGTAACATGCTGGTTTTTGTGCTCCTCAAATTCCGCCATAGTTGGAATTATCACATAATCAATCATAGGATCGTAGAAGGGATCAGGTTCTCCTGCTTTCAACCAGTGTTTCAACACCCGAAAAACTCTCTCGTCGCTGAGCAATCCCCGATGAGTACCTGGAACTCCAACTCTCTCCACAGCATCCAGCTGATCGGCCTACAATAAGATGCATTTATCAAAACTAATTGGATGGTTACCTGTGTGTTTCAGTGCAGAATACAATGAAAAAGATTATGAATAGTGGAACTGGAGAAGGGGGGGGAGGGGCAAAGATTACCATTGCAGACTCGGCAGGAACAGTTCCATCACCATCCACATACCTGAAGTTGGCCTGCAAAGATTGTTACTTAACTTATGACACTTATGAACACACCCTCAAACATATGATGCAAAATAGAATAGCAGAACAACAAACTGCCAAATGATATTCACTTCAACAGAGGCATGAAGAAAACACTGAATAATGTGCAGGCTCTCCTACAAAGGAACTCTAATCACAAAGAAGGTCACAAGACCTAAATTAGAAAACAACCAAATGCAGGGCCCATCAGGATCTTTAAAAGCTCATGGTGCTTCACCCAGTTCTGGTCTAAAGGTTGGTATTTGGGAAAGTAAACTTGGCCCTTGACATGTGAGTAAGGGTCAAATTGAGCCCAAATGCAATTTTTATGATTTTTAAGGTTCCATATATAATAATATAATTTATGAGGCCCCACACAGCAACACAGCATGATAGGTGCCCAAAAATCATCGGTGTCTATGAATCTTCCATGTTAAATCAGGGTTGCTGGAGGACAAATGAAGATATCAGAGCTCAAGGCACTGAATTAAACAATCAGTCAAAAGATTCTGCGAAAATAAAAATGTCAGAAGTATATGCCACAAAGACAATGCGAAATGACAATATGCTGTAAAGTGAAGATCCTGCAAGATTATGGTGTAAAAGCATTACGCAGATGTACCATTATACAAAATGAGAATTTGACAGTCGAAATGATGGATACCCGAGGATAGAGCTATAATTCCTTGTCTTACATATCATTCTCTATTTAAAGGTATTGATGCTTCTCCGCTGCTGGCCTGTCACTAGTTGCCTATTCAGCATAAAAATAAAGTAAAAATTTCTAATTAAAGCCAATGACAATTTTCTATAATGCTACACATCTCACCAAGGTAGTTAATAGATTTTGGGTATAGTTGTTGTGAACCACAGATTTGGCCACAAAGAGGGCATAATGGTTGATATTTGGTCAGTAGGATTAAATTACACAAACCAGCTAGTATGTGTACAAAGGCCAATGGCCATACCTCAGTATGAAGAATGTCCTTCAAATCCTCAATTGGGAACTCCTCACTTCCATAACTGCATCCATAATAGAATTAACCTGTAAGTATTTTTCAATTCTCGTCCAATAAAGAAGATAAGGAAATGCATAACAGACCCCATAGAGGTATAAAGATAACTCTACGAGGAGACATTGCAAATTTAAGTTTAACTTCTCTCACAGGTGCTTAGAGGCTTATGATCTTCATCTTCCTAGTCGCTGAAACAAGGTTGATAAGAATGCATAAACAAAAACAAGATATAGGAGGATACCAAGCATCAAAAGGAGTTGTCGTAGAAGTGCCATATAGGTTGTAGAAACTGACTCCTTTAGGTAAAGCTGCAGAATGCCAAAGTTTTCTGGTTTCGTTTGCCCACTCTAAAATAATAGAGTTAAAGGGCAAAGGAATTGTCCGACTCTCATAAACCAGCTGCATGGAGCATATTACATTAAAAACAATGCTCACTCAAAAACATGTTTACCAAGGTCAACAAGTCTTACCCCTTGGTGGTTTAGAAAAAATCCATGTTTGAGCTTCAGAAACTTCAAGATAAAGTACTACATATGGCTTTGAATATTGATTTATTTTAAAAACTAGAAGACTGTTGGTAGGCGTCCAGTATATTCGTTCAAATTGGATAAAACAATGAAAAGTCAAGAAGTGTAATTCAGATAAACAACATATAAGCATTTTGATAAAATAGCAGCATGCTTCAATGTTGCATTCGTACAAACTCCCGTACATACGCCCAGCCATATGCTGTTCCGTATGCTGGTGCATAGGCATACAGCCGAAGAGTATACACTGTATAGTATATGATAAACAAAAACTGGTTCTCATGGCCGTTGGATGCAGTAGCCCAATAGTTCACGATAGCTGGGTGAAGACCCCTGATCAAAGGACTGTCAGAACGCCTATCAAACTACACCACCTAATCAAGGCAATGTCTTTGTAACAATGCACATTTATCAGCGATATAAAATGTACATATCATATGTAACTTTCTGTCAATTGTATATTTTGTGGCATATAGGTACAGAAAACTTTGGCATACTTTATATACTCGCACAGGTACATGGGAGTACAGTGGCAACATTGGTATACTTCTATAAGCAATGTTTTTATGGGCAGCTAAGAAGCAGAATTGACGATTGCCAGACATGATGGAAACCTAGTTTGCATTTGGAGAAATATCATTTAAACTCTGCACAATCATCCACTAGATGTAAACAACTCTTTAACACTACAATGCTTTGGGTCTAGCTGATAATCTATGGTTTAATGAGGACTCCATGTATGGACGTTCTAGTGAAGTGGCATGTTGTTATAAACTCAATTACAAAATTTGGCATCAATTGAAGTATAAGAGTACCAAATAATGTTCATAAAGCATTCTCTAATCAAGAAAACTCAAATATAAATCATAGGGCAATGATAGCTTAGTCAGATCTCCGTCAAAGATCTCCAAAAATGGAACTCCCCTACAAAGAGGTCAAGACACCATAATCAATATTCCAAATATTGAAATTTGAGTCTCCATCTGCTATTCACACCAATTAGAAGCTTCTCAAAGGGTCCAAAAGATGGTCCCTGGCTCCGCTCAAAAGTCACTGGCTGTCGCCCTATGTTCCTGAGCATCGGACCTGTTGGCAAAACAACCATGGCATGCGTCAGTCCAAAGTGAGTACAGATATGTGCAAAGGACTAAGGTAGGTGGGTATATCTGGGCTGGGCCATACATGCTCAGTGTACTCCAACCATCCTGCGTGGAGCTCTGGGTCATCCTCATGTCTGGAAGAGCGCCACAGGGGGTGTAGCATGTGGGCTACGGCATGAATGGGTCGGTAGTCCCATCTGCTCTCCCAAATCTGCATGATCATGTCCTTCCTATGACATACAAATTGCAATCATCAGTTGTCAGTGTGTCGCAGCACAAAAGAAACTAAGAAATGCAACCAACTTGAATAAGATAAATTACAAGATATTGGAGCCATACTTGTCATCGTCCAAGTCACATCTCCGGATCGCCTCGCCAATGCGGTCCATGAACTCGTATATCAGACCGAAAGTGCACCCCTCACGGTCTACAAGCCCCAACAATGGGTCGTAGGACCCCCACAAGCTCTGTTGCCTGGCTCTAAAAATCCTCACCATACACGTTGGCCTGGAAATGCAACGCATATGCACTAATACCTCTGAAGGGCTGGAACTTGTCACTAGCAACCATCCTCCACAAATGGTCTTTCACTGCCAACAGTCGCTCCAAGACCAAGAAATAGTAGGCAAAGTGGATGGGTGTTGGCTTCCTCAAGTCCAGCGGCGAGAAGGTGCGAAACAAGGCCATGACGCACTTCTTCCTAGTAACAAAGCTGACCACACGCATGGCCTGAGACGTGATCTGCAACACAAACCGGCAACCAAAAGTTTAGAGAAACGCCAAGAGGGGTTAGTAGCTGAGAGCAACATGTGAAGCATAGACAAATGGCAAAGCAAGCGAAAAAACCTATACCTGGCGTATCCATGCAAGATCGCAGAGGTCGTGGATCTACGGAATGTGCAGCACATGGTGTCCACACAATGCTGGGGTGCTCCCTCGTCAGAATCTCTCCCATTTGCCTGCAATCCGTGGCATTGTTTGAACCAACTTGAACCACGTGCTCCACCCCACTGTCATGAATCACATCCCTCATAGCCTCCCATATGAAGTCAGCTGTGATGGGTCCCCCGCCTCGAGTTGCATCCACGCCAAGCATGAAAAATGTGCCACATCCATCAGCCATATGCAAAAAGAAAAAACAAGTACTTGCAAAACGAAATGTACGTAACAAGTTTAAGGATGCAGGAGATACCTCTCCCAAGCTGTGCAAACAGAGCTCAACGCTCGCGTGATGGTTTGCTCCGCCTGATAGAGCATGCTCCCTCGCCATGCCTCGCTCCTGGGTGGTCTCCAACTAGCATCCACTAATGCAACCAACCTCATAAGCTCTATGATCCCCCAGGTGTCAGCAACGGCAAAGGGAATGCCACACTCATAGAAGAACCGACCGACCTGTTTGGTGCACTGGGCATGCAGCTCTCTCTGCCACCCAGAACGCTCCAGTGTCTGCTGCGACCTGGGCCTAACTACCCTGTGTTGCACATGAGGTGCCCGTAGTCAGCAATAGGTGTGGATGTGGTAGATGTTGGGCGATCTGTGGGTGTGTCCGAGCCTCAGGTGCTGGATCCACACCCCCCCCCTGGCAGAATCTGTTGTGGCACATGGTGCATCTAATGCTGACGACGATGTGGGATGGGAAGGGCCTGCCACTGAACTAGGCCCTGCTGCTGCAGCTGGAATTGGAGGAGCTAAACCTGGACCGTGTACTGGCCCCAAACCACCCTCTACCCATGATGTGCCTGCTCCTACACCCCCTGTGCTAGGCCCTGCCATTAATGTGCCTGCACATGCACCTGTACTAGGCCCTTCCACTGATACTAACCTCGAACAAAGATATCTGCTGGTTTGATTGGCTGGATGGAGGTACCATTAGGCTCGTACATGTCCATGAGCCTTTGCACATCCTCATCAGAAATCCTTGGGCAGGCAGAAAATGCCCATCCCCCGCCCATTTGGCCCTCTGAGCCGTAGCAAGTGAGCTCTGAGCCTAGTAAGTGATCCAGTGAAAATCCCGCCACAGTATAGGCATCTCCATTTGCCGGCACCTGAGCCTCTGAATGTAGCCACGTCCCCCTCTGTGAGCTCAACCTCATCCCAAATGCCCCTACTAGCGGCCTACATGGTATCAGCAAGAGATCAGTCCTGCAAAAGAAACAAACAAGCAGATGTTCAGTGCAATGCCCAAGACCCTAAACATTTGCATATGCATTACACTGCATTGAATTGGCCAAAACAACTGTGACAAGAAAGCATCCAAAGAAAACCCTAAAAAATTGTGTTTAACATATGTCATAGCATAAGGATCTGCAGGCATGAGATGGTGGCCCTGTCAGTTGAGGGGAGTCCTGGACACCATTCCTCTGCAGCGTATAATGTTGTGGGGGAAACAAAGGTATCAAACAACCGACACTTACTTGGGGCCTCCCAAATAAATATCTAAAAAACAAAGTCTCTCAAGCTGGACCAGGTAGGCATGTCCCTTCCCAAGTCTAGCTGTAGTTGCGTGTCTCATACCAAATATAGGACCAATGAAAAGAACCCCAAGATAAGTGCATGTATTGAAGACCATAACTTTGGTCTTCTCAATGTTAACCCCAAACCCCATCTAGTGAAGAAATCATGAAGACTGTCCAACTGCCTCAGTAGACCTTCTCTAGTTGAGGAGACTAGAGCCACATCATCTGCATATAGAAGGATGTGATCAGTGGTAGAGTAGCGGGACCTGAACCCTGCCTGGCCCAAAGCATATTTTCTTCCTTACCTTTCACATGACATGTATAATGAAAGGGTACCTTTCAAATAAAATAGGTATGAACCTTTTAACCACTTATATACATATATTCATGTTATACTTTGCAATAAAATTTTGAAAATTTCAAACTAGCATACCTTTTAAATGGAAGGGCAATTTTTAAGTGCGCCATTCAAATGAAATGCTTTTGAAATTTTTGCCTTTCTTTGAAAGGAAAATAGCCTTTGACATGCATTGCAGCTTGAAATGCGACCGTCGCCTACCTACATCTTGAGGCCTAGAATATCGTCCTAATCTGACCACTAGTGGAAGAGCTCTTCATTCTCCAAGAGAGAATGAATGACAAGCTCATGGAGATCCACCTAATATACATAGTCTAGGTGGGGTCATCTCCAACCATAGGGGTCAAGCATGACCAACGACACATGTCCGTTGTGCACACTAACGCAGGTCCATAACAAAGGGTCACCTTGCGCCAATAACACATTCACATGTGGCACCCAAGTGACCTATAGCTCCAGACCAGTGTTCTGTCCCATAAATGAGACCGTCACCTCAGGTAAACCGTTATGTGCCCTTATGGCTACATAACATTCCCTCCCCCTTTAAGAACCTCCTCCTAAAGGGAGCAAGCCAGGGAAGTTCAGCCTTAAGTAGTCTTCCCTCTCCCAAGTGTCCTCCTCATCTAACTTGCCTATCCAACGCACCAAAAATTCATAAACCAAATAGTTTCTCAATTGATGTCAACGAAGGTCAACACCCCTCTCTTGCATGTTAGGCACAAAGGTCTTCAGATCCTCCAACTCAACCAGTTCACCTTCTAGAATTAGGGAATCCTTCCAACTAAGCTGCTCTTTCAAATGACTTACATGGAACAGGATGAACCCCAACTCCAATCGGAAGATCTAGCTTATCATCCACTTGGTTGATTTTCTTTACAACCTTATATGGACCGCTATAGCTTATGACATTTCCCCGTCCGTAGTACCTTAGGATCTTTATGGATTTTAAGATACACCCAAGTTCCGACCTCAAATTCTCGAGATAAGTGGCCGCGGTTAGCATAAAATTAAGCTCGATCATGAGCGGTCTTAATGCTTACCTTGGCCACTTGTAGCATTTCTTGTATATCTTGCAGGAAATCCACAGCAGCCTGCACCTTGAGACCTTTGAGTCCAACAGAAACTGGAGAATGCGACTGAAAGCCATGCATCAACATAAAAGGACTGAATTTGGTGGCAGAATGTTTCACACTATTGTGCGGAACTCAACCATTGGGAGGTACTTTTGCCAATCAAACTGTCAGTGAGAGACATATGCTCTAAGCATATCTTCCAACGTCTGGTTGATAAGTTATATTTGCCCATCAGATTCTGGGTGATTTGAAGAACTAAGGCTAAGGATTGCTTCAAGTTTATCAAAAACTGACTGCCAGAACTTGCCAATGAATTTGGAGTCACAATCACTAACAATATCATTCGACAAGCCATACAATCTGAACAAATTTGACCTTAGAAACCCGTTCTGACCCTTTTGGGCTGGAACGTACTGGGTCGGAAGGTTATTTTTTAATTAAAAAACAGGTTTCTCTTACCTCTTAGATTTGAAATGATGCTTCAGACTCTTTAAATTTTGGCATTGATTTGTTATCAGCATCAAGCGTATAGCATGGAGAACAAAGGTAAATGTTTTAGAAATGTGGGCTGCTACTAAAATGCCATGTTATTTTAACTTGTTTGTAATTGAGATAGACCCGATAACCAATGATTCAAGAACTTGAACGCGATGATGAGCAAGAGTGACAGGAAAGGACAATGGACTTAAGAAGTGTACAAAGCGAGGTAGGAGAATAGGCAGCGGAGACAAACGCATTCAAGCTGACAAGATCTCATATTGGAGGAGAGATGAGATAAAAAAGAACCTGAAAGCTGATCTAGAAAGAAAGAGGTTGAGAGTGTAGATGTGAGAGTTGGTGGTGTTGAAGCTGATCGAGAAGATAGTGACATTGCAGTCTGGTTGCTGGAAGAGAATTATGGCTCCTACGTGATCCCCTTCTTTTTGTTAAAATAATAAGCTACAATCTTTTATTAATAAAATATGTATTTCTTGAAAAACAATTTTTGTCAAGTTCCGGAAGGGAACGCATTCCGTTCCAAACTGGGCAACTATGCTCTAGATTGAAATGTATAAAAAGAAGTATAAAGTTGACTACGAGACAAGTTGCTATCTCATAAATTAACACCTTTATCAACAGCCTTCAATGTAATTTGATATTTAGGAACTAACATAAAAAAAAAAAATGAAAATGACTCGTACATCATAACCAGTTTCAAGTGGAAGAACTAATTGTTATTTATCTACATATTATGAGATCAAATCAGTTAGCTTGTAAAGATGAAACAGGCAACACCACATGTACCTTTCTTAACAGTAACCAGATATTTCTAGGTTTAAAGACAATCTCTACACTTTTGACAAAATGCAACCAATCTAATTAGAACCAATATTTTAGAGCTCGAACAAATTTTGACCATAATTGACAATTCCACATTCCATCACTTTTTATACAGGGAAAACTCTCCAGAAGAAGGATAACAAAACATGGGCTATGCCAGCATCGAAGCAATCTTGTTTCCACAACCATTTGTATAGAAATATACAAAAGAAGCAGAGTAGACCTACAGTGTTATCTTTAAGGGCAGCTTTCATCATAGTCGGAGCATCCTCTGGACCAAAAGATTCAAACTTCACAGAGATTTCACCATCTCCATTCACTTTCTTTGACCATACCTGCAGTTCTGGGAGTTTTTTCCAGTCGAACTGAGGGGAACTCATCAGCTCATAGACAGATGGGCATTCTATAAGCTGTACAAAACACCATAGAACAAAGATTCCTACTGTCAGGGTAAAAGAATTTTGAATAGGACAAGTTTTTCCGTCAATGACACACATCCACAAAGCTCAAGCAGACATCCAGGGGAAATTATCATGTTGCTTTCCAGCATCTTCATCCAATGCAAAAAAAAAATTTAAGGCAAAAAAGTCTTCAATAGTTCGTAGTCGACCGAAATGCTTATGCTGCCAAGTGAAGGGGAGAAGCTGGCTAGCAAATACACATAAATCCAATAGTACACTCCACTAACCTTTGAGTTTTTATACAGCCTCCATAGTTCACGGAGGCCAACAGTATGAAAAGAAGTCATTCAGCTTGATGTTAGAGAAGAAGCAGAGAAATAAAGGTTCGTTAACCACTAAATATTACATAAGACTAACAAAGTACAAACACCTTCGGCAAATTTTCATTGTTTTTGCAGATTTGGTAGCTGCTGTCCAGCGCCCTACTACCTCATCATTTTCGACACTTTTCGTCACCAATTTGCTGTCCATTTTTTATATTGATTGGAGGCTGTCCAGCGCCCTACATCACCATTATTTTCCGCTCTTTTTTTTTCAGATTCGGTAGCTGCTGCCCAATGCCCTACTACCGTCTCATTTCAGCAGTTCCCTTCACCGACTTGTTGTCCATTTCGGCTATTGATTGGAGGCTGTCCGGCGCCTTACTTCAGCACCGTTTTCAGCCTATTCTTCAGCATATTGTGGATCTTGGTAGTTGTTGCCCAGTGCCCTATTATCTTCAGTTGTTACCTCTCTTTGTTGGCACTACTGAGTGGATGACGGATCAGCACCCACCCACGAATTGCTTCTGCCCTTTTGCACTTCCTTCTTGCCTACTTGCTGTCTTTCTGCTCACATTCTGCTCTTTTCCAACCCCCTATTCCTATTCATATTTGCTACCTCACACCCTCCTCTTTCCTTTTTTTTTCCATTTTGTTAGAACCCTTCTACTTATTAGCCTTGCACATCTGCTGTCCATTAATCTACCTTCTCAGCCCCTTATTTTCTGATTATTATCCATCTTGATTGACTGTTTATGTGCCATTTTTGGTGATTTCGAAAGTTAGACTAAGTTGGGGTGACGACAAACGTCCTCTCCCTCAGGTTTTTGTCTCTTCCTTAGTCCCTATGGCGACTTCTTCATCAGAAGACCCTCCACAGAGCTCTTTAGATGATTGTTTTACACATATTGATTCCCGCATGGATCATCTTGAGAGTCGTATTGATCGTGTTCTTTCTAGCCTTGAGATTATCCTACCACGAGGGGATACCACCCCCCCAGATATTCTTCATCGTCCTGGTAAAGCACCTTTATTTCCTATTTTGAGTACGCCTGCTCCTGCTCCATCTCCATCTTCAAGAGGTGCTTTTGGTAGTACATTTGGTCTCCCTTCATATAGTGCTAGTCCTTATGAGTCTCCTTTCGGGTCTTCTGTACCACCACCTGGATTTCCCTCCGCACCACCAGGATTTCCTTCTCCTACTTTTCAGGTAATCCTGAGTCTTATTTTGCTCGTGATTTTCGTGATCGCATCCAGCTTACTACTTATTCTGGTTCATCTGATGGGAATATCTTGGAAAATTGGTTCTCTAAGTTAGAGACCTATTTTCTTATGTATCCCAAGACTGAAATCCAAAAAGTGCAGTTGGTTGCGTTACATTTAGATGGTCGAGCTCAGACTTTGTGGCGTGTCTATCGCTCTGAGCCTACTCGTGAGGGATTACATATATGGCCTACTTTTCATCATGATCTTCGTATGGCTATGATTGACCCACAGTGGTTGTTCGCCAACGTGATATGTTTCATAGCCTTCGCCATACTAGTAATTTGACTACTTATATTGATCAGTTTGCTGAGCTTTCCTACCTTTTTACTGATCTTCATCCTACAGAGCTTATTTCACGTTTTATTGCTGGTCTTAGAGGCTCCTTACGATATGATGTTTCCTCTTTTCGGCCTCCTACTCTCTCAAATGCTATCTCCTTGGCTACTACCCTACAACATAAGTATCCTGAGTTGTCCACTTCTTCTCGTTTTTCTCGCTCTCTTTCCACTGCTTCTCCTACTTTGGCTTCTTCTACTACCCTTCCTCCTCGCCCTTCTACACCTCGTCCTGCCTTTGTTCGCCGTTATTCAGTCGCAGAGTTCGCTGAGATTCAGCAGAAGTGCCTCTATTATCGGTGTAAGAGTCCAGATCATCTAGCCCGTGATTACCGACAGTCTCTTGGTCCTCCTACCATTGTTTTTTACCATGAGGCTCTTACTCCTGATGATTCTGATGTTTATATCCAGATTCTTGATACTCCTGACCCACATTCTGTTGATGAGCCGGCTGACCCGCTTCCTCATGATCCTGCTTCTGCCGCTTGCCATGCGCATCTTGCTTATGCTACTTGGGCTGGGCGTCCTAGTCCTCCTATTCAATTACGTGTTCGCATTTTGGGGCGAGAGTATATTGCTTTGGTGGATACTGGCAGTACACACTCGTTTATTAGTAGTTACATTTCCACCAGGATTCGTGCCACACCTATTTTTGCTACACAGTCCCTCAGTGTCGAGGTTGCTAGCTCACATACTTTTATCAGCTCTCAGATCAGGGCTTGGACTATAGCATTGGTGACTTCTCTGGACAGGTAGATTTCTATATTATTCCTCTGGAGCGCTATGACATTATTCTTGGTGCAGATTGGTTTTCATCACTTGGTACTGTTGCTGTGGATCTTTCTCAGTAGACCTTGTCATTTTACACATGTTGGGGGTCGGCATCATTTACTTTCTGGTATTGATTCCCAGGGTGACTATCAGTTGGTTACCGGGAAGCAGTTTATGCGTAGCCTACCAAAGCCTCAGGGTGCAGCTCTTTTTATCATTCAGAGTACATCAGTTGTTGCTCCTCCTGCTCCATCCATGGGTCCTTTTCCTCAGGTGATTTCTGACTTATTGCATCGGTATTCTGTTGTCTTTTCAGAACCTACGTCTCTGCCACCATTACCAGATGTCACTGACCATTTTGATCTTATTCCTGGTGCTACCCCACCTTCTCGTGCTCCATATCGTATGTCTAAAGACGAACGTGATGAGGTTCAGCTCCACATTGCTTCCCTTTTACATTAGGGCCTCATTGTTCCTAGCCATAGTCCTTTTGGTGCTCCTATCCTCCTTGTTGCCAAAAAAGATGGAACCAAACACCTTTGCATTGACTATCGTGCCTTAAACAAGCTAACTATCTGTAATCAGTATCCTATACCTCACATGGATGACCTTTTTGATCAGCTTGGCACTTCTTCCATCTTTTCCAAAATTGACCTACGTTCTGGATACTACCAAATTAGGATGCGTCCTTCTGATGAGCATAAGACTGCATTTTGTACTCATTTGGGTTTGTATGAATTTTGTGTTCTTCCATTTGGTGTTCAGAATGGTCCACCGACATTTCAGAATGCTATGAATAATAATTTACGTCCTCTTTTAGGTGTTTGTGTCTTAGTTTATTTTGATGACATTCTTGTTTTTAGTACTTCTTTGTCTGATCATGTAAAACATCTATCATATGTGTTTGAATTACTTGTTAAGCATCAACTGTTCACCAAACTGTCCAAATGTTCTTTTGTCGTGGCTGAAATCGAATTTTTGGATTTTCTTATTTGTGGTGGACGTATTCGTCTTGATCTTCAGAAAGTTCAGGCTATTGAGAATTGGTCCCAAGCGATGTTCATTCTGTTCGTATGTTTTTAGGTATGGCAACCCATCTTCGTCGTCATGTTAAGTATTTTGCCATTGTGGCTGCTCCGCTTCATTCGTTACTAAAGAAGTCTCATACCTTTGTTTGGACTTCTGAGTGTCAAACTGCTTTTGATGCTTTACGTCACGCCATTGTTTCTGCTATTGTTATGTTTCTCCCCCAGTTTGATCAACGTTTTATTGTTGAGACTGATGCTAGTGCTATTGGTTTAGATGCTCTTCTACGTCAGTCCGAGTGTGTTATTGCTTATGAGTCTCGTCGTTTGCGCTCTTATGAGCAACGTTACTCTGTACATGAAAAAGAGCTACTTGCTGTCATCCATGCTCTTAAGAAATGGCGCCATTATTTGTATCGTGTTCCCTTTGATATTATTACTGATCATCAGTCTCTCCGTTATCTTTTTTCTCAGCGTGATCTTAGTGATCGTCAATATTGTTGGTTACAATTCTTACAGTCTTTTCATTTTGATATTTTGTATCGTCCAGGCAAGGCAAACACGGCAGCTGATGATCAACATAAAGGGCAGCTTCAACTTTGCATGCAGGATGTATGCATGCAGTCGGATTCTCGACAAGGGGAATCCAATATACCTTTGCTGCAGGAGATGTCAAATCCTATTGATCCTCAAGATGAGGATATGTTCTCTTCCATTCAGGAAGAATTTTTGTCTTGCTTGCAAGGTGAACCTAAACGATGCCTGCAAGATCTCATAACTCCTCATATAGAGGAGAGAAAATTTATCAACTTAGAAACAGGTTCTTTGTTTGTAGAGCTTGTTATTAATATTTTGCAGCATGAAGCTCCTATGATTTCAGTGCAGGATACCGAGCAACTGCATGTACCTGCTGCTGAAGTGCCAGACACCACATAGGTGAGCCTTGAGGGCTCGGCCTTGCTTCTTGATGATCTTCTCGGCCCCCTTCGACTAGGATCCTTGTCTCCATCCTCGGGTTTGTCAAGATCCTCAATGCACAATGGGTTAGATCCATTAGACAAGCTCTTAGAAAATTGTGACTCATCAAAAAATACATCCTTGTTACCTTTACTTGTTGTACTTCTAGCCTCGACACATGCAAAATTCGGCATGTAAATAAACTTTGTAAAGGGCATTAGGAGTTATTCATTTAACAGGTTTAAGGGGGAGTTGTTGAACTTATAAACTTAGTCAAATGCATAGTACATGCCACATGGTCAATAATTGGGTCCAAATGTTTAAGGCCCAAATACTTAGGCAGTTTTTTTAGGATCTAAGTCCCAAACTCGTGGTGAAGGCCTTCTTGCATGATGATGCCTATATCTCCACTTGAGTTTGGTAGACCCCCATGCATATGTGCATGGGGGAGTACTAGTTAGATTTCCACCATTTAACATTAGATGTGGCATGCATGTGACATGCAAGTGGCATGCAAACGCATGCATAGGAATTAGACATTTGGCATTTGCATGCCAACCATTGTACATTCACAAAGTCTATTTAATAGAGGCAATCACCCTCCTACCACGAGAGGCAATCACCCTCCTACCACGAGATGGTGAGAGAGGAATTTGGAACTTTATTCCATCTTCATTGTGCCTTGTGTTTTCTTGCTCCATTCTTCATTTTCCTTGTGTAGGAACTCGCTACAGGGACATATCTGATTTCTCGTGGATCTCCATTATTACTCATCCAATTCTGGTGGAATCAAGTGCAAATTGCTTGTAGGCGGAGGGCGCTACCAGCCATACTACTTCTACTATCATTGGTTGCATATTTGGACAGAACGACCCACTAATCATTGCTGATTGGGCACTGCCTCAGATTTGTAGATTCTACTTTTTCTCCTTGAATAATTTTCAGAAATTGATGAAATCAAAACCATTTGTTTTCTATTAGAAGGGTGCCATCACTCATAGTGATTAGAGGCCAATTAGAGGATGATTAGGATCTGATTTTCCAGATCTGCTGATTGGAGTGGCCAGCAAGTAGAATTCATTTCCATTTTGATTCATTGATTTAGCATAGAGTAGAGTTCACATAGACTTGAGCTAGGATCAAAACTTGGGATCCATTACTTGCTGTTTTTTCATTTCTACTTGCATGAAAATTGCATGTCAAGAGTTCATATTGCATGTTTCATTCCTAGTTGTGTTAGGCTCAAGTAGTCCTTGAAATCAACATTACTAGGGTCTTGGGCTCATTGTTTTAAGCTATTCTTAGCATCATCATTCTACAACAAGATTCACAAGCTTTGATCATCCTATCAATTTGTGGTTGCCTAAATATTATGAGTATCTTCAGTAAAGTTAAAGCAATAAGTAAAAGAAATTATCATACAAATGTACAAGAATGAGTTATTGAGTCATCAACACAAGATGTTATAAAAATGGCCCCCCTTTAGCTATGAAAATGGGTAACGTTCTCGTGTACTAAAATGAGATGTTCAAGATGTTGAGTATTCATCCTCCTTAAAATAGCAAGACTTCAAGGTGAGCATTCAGCAAAAGTGGAACTTCTGGGGATATCACAGAAATGATTGATGGATTTTGTGTGGAATTTCCTTGAGGATCACTAGAGGATTTGAATTTTTATTTGATTGATTGTTGTGGCGAATTGTTCGTTATCGCGAACTGATTCTTTTCGAGTTCGTTGGGTTTTCTTTTAGCGGAAGCTTTCAGGACCCTAAGCAAGCGACTACAGATCACAGAACATAAAGATTCGAGCAATCAAGACGACGAGAAACAAGGAGATGGAGAAGAGAGCAATTGTATTTTCTGATTTTGAGTTTTGAGTGAGTTGGTCAGTGTCTCACTAGTTGGCGGCCTGACGCTCAGCTCGATCACTGTGTTCTGCTCGTTGACAGACTTTCATGCACAACTATTCTCTCTATTTTCTTTTTCTCTTCTGTTTCTCTTCTATATGCTCTATTTCGTGTTGATCCGAAATCGTGTGTATGTCTCCACTGTGTGGAGTTTATGCATTCTCCCCATGTAGCAGGTTTTGGTTGCAAATCACGCCACCATGACGAAGCCTTACCATGGAAAAAAACAAAACAACACTCTCGATCTTTTTCTCTTCAAGAATTCCGTGTAGACTAAAGTAACTGGTCCACTTGGTCAACCAATCATCTACCACCTCAAGCTTCTTCTCTTTCTTCTTCCCTGAATATGGTTTAGACTAAAACTCCAAATTCGGCAAGGATCAAGTCTTGACTTGATTTAGCAAAGCTTCCATTTGTTGGTCCTGGAAAGTGTTCCGATTGTTTATTTCATAGAGTGCCACACTCAACTACTGGCAAATCTGTAAGTAGGTATAGGAACCGTTCCCTCGAGACTTGCACTATCCTCAACCATTGTTGATCACCTAAACAAGAACCCTACAGAGAGACATCATTCTTGGAAAAGCACTTCCAAACAAATTGGGGCATGTCATCGAACTAACTGTGCCTCAGGATAGCATTAATGGTGTGGAACATAAATGCTTATGGCATGGGATTGAGCTCAGGGATGGAGGTCCAGGGCTCATAAGATAGTTGTTGGATGAAGAGCTAATGGTTGCGTGGAGTGTCAACTAGTAATAAAAATGGAGTCCTTGAGCTTGCACGGTAGTTCATGGAAATGGCACACAAGAACAAACGAGTGCAACAACAAATAAGATCTAGTAATTAGCTATTGGGGTTGTTTTAAAATGTTTCAAAACTTTGAGCTAAATCATTGACAGTTCAGGACAGTGTGACTGTTCACATTCATGTACCAATTATTACACGATAATCTATCAATCGCCCTTTCAAGCAATTAACATGAGAAATCAAGAGCTGTTCCAGTTTCCAGAAATCTAATCAACTTTCTATGTTTCTCCAAAAACCTCTCAAAAGTTAGTTGATTATTTATCAATTTCATTTCTGAGACATTCTTTTGCTTCATTGATAGGTGCACTTTCTTTTATGCAAGTTCCACATTTAGAGAACATGCTTGTTTTCCATTTCACAGGATAGTAAATGATAGACAGGAACCTGCCAATGCTATGTTGATATTCAGGCGTACTGATTTTATAAAACAAGAAAATCAACACTAGAAAAAAATCAAGAGTTTGGTACCAATTGATGAGTAGTCCATTTTTCAATAAATAAGTCTTGCTGCCACCCTTTAACAAATTGAACTCCAGTCAAAAGAGCATCAGTAATATATCCTGGTGCACCTGCAAAGTCAATCGAAGTGAGCGTTCAACGCAAGTACCCTATGGTCAAACCCCAGAAAAAAATTAATATAATCACATTCTATTTCATCAATTTTGCATTAATTTTCTATTTAGATGTAAAAGTACAAAGCATTAACATCTGCGACTCAAACAAATTTCATCAGGAGCGTTATGGGTGCAAGGTTTATTATAAGCCTTTTCCAGGCCTTAACTTTGTTCAAGGCAAGGAGGAGGCAGGGAATAAAGAGGAGAACAAAGAGGTAAAGAGCTTTCATTATAAAACCCAACCAACTCCTTGTCAACTTCCCTATATGCCCAAGTAAACTCAAGAGTGGCATGTTTTTACCTTGAAATGGAGCTGCAACAGCAATCCAGCTATTTACGCACTTCTCAAAAATCTGAGATGCAAAAGAACAATGATGTTCACTGCAAAAATAACAGCAAGATTCATAAACGAGATTTCTAAATTCATGAAAGAGAATCTCCATAACCCTTTTACCTCTCCATGCAGAGCCATAAAGGATTTCACTACCAGTCCACCCATAGAATGCGAAATAACGTTCACCTTCTTCCCGTCCGATTTTTCATAGATAGTTTCCAGCTTCAACTTAAACCCATCCATTGCATCTGAAAGTCTGCAAATGTCTGGAATTAAACACCAACTAGCAGTTGCTAACAAACAGATCAAGTCACCGTGGCAAAAGCTAGGCATTTTCATTTCCACTCTTTACTAGCTACATGAAATCCCCAAAAAAATATTAGCTTGAGCTGAGAAATAGGTGAATGATAAATAGAAAAAATTAGAAAAAGACATGGAGATGCTACTAAATGCACTTCGTCAGCACTCGTAAGGCCACGTTTATTGTCACATACATAGAACACACTGGTATACATTCTCAAAGGGCATGAATGTACAAAGCTTTGAGAACTTTACTTTCACAAAGCAACCAAACAATCAGAACCTTGGTTGATGAAGAAAATTGATACACCTAGTGAAGGAGATACGTTTACAAAAGCCAAATAGGCATTGGACATACTAACAGCAAAGCAAAACAAGCATATTTACCTGTTGCTTTGACGGAAATCATACCCAAAGCCAAAAAGCGTGGAACCTTCTTCATACCCCCATTCAAGCATTTTTTGAATCAGATCATGAAAATAATAAACCACGTTCAAACGTATTAACTGCACAATCCAAAGCATCCAATAGCATTACCAGACTACTTTACAGCATTATGCAAGCTCTACCATAATATGACATGAATTTAGAGAAGCAAACCACTGATTCTCAATTGAAGACTAGATGGATGAAGGCATTGAGAGAAGTACTAATCCTGGATCCAATATGTCGCAGCAGTACAGGCCATATCTATCATCAGGTACATCAATGGTAATGTCTGGACACAAAGATTTTGTTGTCCCTGGATACAAACAATCCACAATACCTCGATTATCACATGAATTATTTATTATGCTTTCTTTGATACTTTTCAATTCATGTATATGCCCCTGATACTTGGATGCATAAGCTCAGCATGATTTAAATATCTAATCAAGCGTTACAGCTTTCGACTCGTACAAATTAGAAAACTAAGGTTCATGAGTCACACTGGCAGTTGGTTATGCCCCCATACTAAGAAATGGCAGCAGATACAGGATTCTTTATCTCAATGATTAAACAAAATGAACCTATAAAAATTGCTACAAATAATAACAGCCTTGAACATAAAGTAACTAACAATCCAAATATGTAAGTGTAGCCAACAAAATATATGGCACACATGACAATGCACACAATAGAAGAGCTGGGTAAGGAAAATCATAAGTCCAACCTGTTGACGGGTCAAATAAGGACCAAAGCTTGGATTGAAATTCGTCATTTGCATTAAACAACCGAACCCAGACATGTTCCTTTCCTCCTTGATCAGTTACCGCATTTAATATAGAGCCTCCAATACCTGGTACTAACAGAACTGGATCCAAATGCACATTTACTGAGTGCTGTTTGTCTTCCCCTGTGAGCCAATCTTCTATTTTCTTTAAAAACTCCCCCAAGTCAAAAAACATTGTACCACACTCTGATGCAACACAGGGAACCTTTGAAAGTGGCCAAGGAACCTTCACTAGATGCTTTTAAGATTCTTCATATATATGTATCTGCAGGTACCAAAAAACTAGCACAATCAGCTGTCATAATGAATGGCTTACTCTGCAATCTATCCAGAAAGCTCTCATGTGAGAACAACTTACAAGCTTTTGATATAAGAGCTACTAATTTCTAAGGAGTCTAAATGTGACTCTTTGATTTTATGAGGCCACCTAAAGCTTTTGCCAGCAAATTTCAAATTCTGCAAGTGCAACGATTATTGGATCTGATATAAATTAATGAATGTCATAACCATGATCATGACCTTGTACATTTACAATTGCATTCAGCAATCTTCTTTATTCCCTTAAGCAGATTTGTTAGGGGCAATGTCAAAAGGGGCACACTCCTTACTAAATCTACGAAAGTATCCTATGAAGTCCAAAAAAGATTTCACTTCCCAAATGGTTTTCAGGTTAGGTCACCCTCGTATCTTACGTACTTTATCATACTCGATATCAATTCCTCAATCAAATATGGCCCAGATACCTGAGTTTTTTTTGAAAAACACTCACACTTCAACCCTTTAGCATTGGAGCACATCCTCGTCCTTTACCCTAATCTTATGGTAACTTGACCTACAGTCTATCTTGGTGAAATACTTTGCACCATTCAAACAACCCATTCGATCATCCATCCTAGGTAAGGGATGTTCTTAAGCTTCCTGTAGTCTACATAAAGGTGCAATCCCCCATCTTTATTACTAACTAAAAGTACCCAACCCCCCCCCCCCCCCCCAAAAGGGAATTTACTAGCTCTAATAACATCATCTTCCTTCTGGCTCATCCTATAGGGAAAAAGCAATACAAAAAATTGTTGGGAAGTTCTATCTAGTGATTTACACCCCTAGGAGGTAAACCTTCAGGTAACTGCTTTAGAAAGACATCAGCAAACTCTTGTTTAAGACTTATGGAAAATTTCCTTTCACAAAATCCTCTACATCTGCACTATTTAAAGATGCAAAATTAAACAAATTTTTGATGATTGCTTGAAGTTCTAACAGGCCTGAAGGTTGTATCATGTCCTGAATGTTATATTATGTTGTACTTTGCAAGTTGCAAAGTCTAAGTAATGATTAGTTACGAAATTTCTGAGAACTTTAAAGGTTTTCACTTTAAGTAAACTTTGCAAATTTAAAAACACTTTTTCAAAGCAAAAGCTATGAAATTCAAGCATGATAACAAAATTTCATCAACAACAGTGGAAAATCTAATACTCCAATTGAGTGTCGTGAAACCCTGAAGCCTTGGCCAGGCAGGTCGGCCATAATGGCCCCGGCAGGGCATTACCAATAAAAAAATGATAGGCTTTAGGTGGGAGGGGGCAGGCCCCCTTGCAAGGGGCGGGTGGTGGGAGCCCCACGACTTGACCGTTGGATAGGGTGGAGGGATTGAGGGAAGGCTTGAGGCATAATGCCACGCGCAAAGTTTTTTTTTGTTTTTGGCATTCTTACCATTTTTGCTTTTGGTGCGGATTTCGTTTTACTTTTTTTTTTTATTTCTTTATGTTGTTTTTGTTGATTTTTTTTTGATAGAATGTGCATATTGAACAACCAATGATGAATTGCAAATGGACATTCTGGCCAGAGTACGCATGTGCCATGTGACAGCTCGTCATTGGCTGTCCACATGCACGTTCCATTGAAATTTTCATGTGCTATGTGTTAATTTTTTATTGGCTGTCCACTTCTAGGTGTTAATTTTTTATTGGCTGTCCACTTGAGAATTGTGGTGAAAAAGCTCACATTTTTTTTTTGCTTATGGAGGTACCTTGAAAGAAAAACCGAGCACTTGGCATTATGTGGGGGGCTTAAGCCCCTCTGGACACCCAGCTGCTTTGCCCTCTCTCTCACCTGTCCGCTCCAACCATGCCTAGCGAGTTGCTCAGCATTTAGCCCGGAGAGCTTCAAAGAGAGAGAGAGAGAGAGAGAGAGAGAGAGAGAGAGAGTGCGGATCTGGGTGTGAAAAGATGGATGGGCAACGAGGAGGGAAGACGAGGACTTACTACACATTCTCTTGAGAGGGAGAGAGAGAGAGAGAGAGAGAGAGAGAGAGAGAGAGAGAGAGAGAGATATGGCCGCTTGTCCCATTTGGGATGAGGTGGAGTTGATGCCCGACAAAAAGTGGCGTTGCCCTTTTTGTCGAAAGCAATTCACAGGGAACGCCTCTCGGGTTCGAGCACATTTGGGGGGATTGCGAGTCCGACCCACGGGGGGACACTACGGGATCGGCATTTGTTTGGTCATCCCCGCTGCGGAGAGGGCTCGCATTCTCGAGGCATATTCTGAGCCAGTTGTTGAGCCCGGTGAGCCGTCCACAGATGTCGCGGACTCTGTTTCCATTGGTGCACCCACTGCCACCGACCTTGCCACTGGTACACCCAGCGCCACCACCCCCAGCCCCACCGTTGCATCCGCACCTGCCACCGCCACCGCCTCCGCCTCCGCCTTCGCCACAGCCACCACCTCCGCCTCCGCCACAGCCACCCGCATCCCCTCTGCTAGTGCAGGCGTTGGCCCAGACTTAGAGGAGTCCCAGATGCCTCCAGACTCCCAGCCAGACTTTGTATTTAACACCCCTGCAGATGCATCTGGCACGCAGAGGGATGATTTTTTTAGCACAGACTTGTAGATACTGATACACATTTTAGCATCATGTACAGTGGCATCAAATGAGATGTATATATTTTTTTACAGTCTATTTGTGTCATGGCTAATTTATCGTGGTTGCTTACAAATGGTTAGCTCCGTGAAATTTGAATGGTTAGTCAGAAATGGTTTGCTCCGTGCAAGATGAGAGAGAGAGAGAGAGAGAGACAGAGAGAGAGAGAGAGAGAGAGAGAGAGAGAGAGACCAACACATCTGCATCTCTCTCATAACATATGCATCATGTTCAACCATTTAACATAACACCCTAAACCTTAAACCCTAACAAATGGCATAGTTAACATAACACCCTAAACCCTGACAAATCATCCTAAACCCACAACCCCACAACCATAACCATCAAAACAAGCCACAACCATAATCATCATAACCACATCCATAAACATCATCAATCCCACCCCATGTCCTCATTGTGTCGTAGGCATTGCACCACAGGTATGTGCAGATTCAACATCAAAGCAGCACTTGTGTAGCATACACTTAAACCTGCGTAGAATGTATTAATGGTCCAGGAATACAGTCCACAGGTTCGTGAAGCGGGTACGAACCCAAGGGACCAAGTCTGGCTCGATTCGGGTATAGTTCGGTCAAAATGGCCGTTCAACGGGACAGAAACGCAATTAAGTCAATCGAAATGGACTAGTTTTGCAGCTTTCCGTCCGACGGCCCCATTTCTTCAAACGGGATCCGTTTTAGGTGCCGTCTGTTTCGGCCAGTGGACAACCTCAATAGGAACCTGTGGGAACAAACAGGCCGAGGAAACGACCGACGGTCGGCCTGCAACGTCCGTCCGAAGTTCGACGTTAAACAGGGCTTCAAGGACACGTCGCGAGGGACGGGACCAGAAAACATTTGGAATTGACAAAATGGCCCAAGAATACAGTCCACGGATTCGTGATCCCGATACGAACAGCCTGGCTCGATTCAGGTGTCATTCGGTCAAAATGGCCCTTCAATGGGACAGAAACGCAATTAGGTCCAGCGAAATGGACTAGTTTTGCAGCTCTCCGTTCGACGTCCCCGTTTCTCCAAACGGGATCCGTTTCAGGTGTCGTCGGTTTCGGCCAACGGACAACCTCTATTGGAACCCGTGGGAGCAGACGGGACGAGGACTGGACGGACGGCAGGACCAGTATGCCCTTCCGAAGTTCGACATCAAACAAGGCTTCATGGACACTTTGTCCGGTCGGGATGGGGCACATGACGTCCATGAGCTACTGCATATCAACCCAGAAGGGCTCCATGAAGAGGATCTCGTGGAAGGCCAAGCCCTCCGGGGTCTGAGACAAGTCCATGGTTGTGAACTCTGCAGAAGTAGCCATGCGCCGCAAATCACCCTTGAGACGGTGTAGCTGCTCAAGCATGATGAATTGGAAGGTGAAGCGGGTGCGAGCGGGCTACTTCAAGTCAAGCCTGCATTGAAAACCGGAATAAGAGGCACACATGAGAACCCCAACACATCCCTAAACCCTAAACCCTGGAATTATTGGCGTGTGCAACAGAATTGTTAACGAGCCAAAAAATAAGTAGCATCTTACCTGCTGAATGCGGAAAAGGGTGGTGGTGCGGCGCTTGCGTGTGACAAAGTCCACAACCGCAAGTGCCCTCATGAGAATCTCACTAACCCAAGGAAGGTGCCCGATGGAATGCAGGAGGAGGTCCAGTGAGTGTGCGGCACATGGACTCCAAACAATGGAGGGGTACTCTGCCATAAGAAGCTCCCCCATATCACGGCAGTTGGACGCATTGTCCGTCACAACCTATCGCGAACAGTTGATATGATTAATGCACAGCTTAGAAACACATTGCAATCAATTGAAAACTAATGAAACCTTTGTATCAACATCGCGCAGTAAATGATCAGGCAACTAATGAAAAAAATTGTACCTGGACAACACGCTGTAGCCCAACCTCCTCTATTGCTGCGCGGATGATGTCGTAGATGTACTCGGCCGTGTGCACTCTCCCTGCCTCAGAGGCGTTGACGCTGCGAAAGAACATGGAATCGTAGCAGCTAGAAACAATGACGTTGATGAGTGGACGTCTACGACGATTAGTCCATCCATCAGCCATGATCGAGCAGTTGTATCTATCCCAGGCCTCCTGCAACGATGCTAGTCTCTCTCTGACGAATGCAACCCGCACCTGGAGCAAAGGGCCGCAAAGCGCATCGGTTGTGGGTGGTGTGTACCCGGGCCCGCATACTGCAAATTTCGAGATAGCCTCTCAAAATATGCGGGATGAGGCCATGATGAAGGGGAGGTTCAGGTCATAGAACATCTGTACTATGGTCCCGGTGGCCTCTCTGTGCTGCCCCTCTCTGAAAGATCTCGGCATGCACATTTGTCTGGTGCCTCGGGATGTGGATGGCTAGGAGGATGCGGATGGACGATGCGGATCTGGAGGTGGTGGCATAGGTGTAAGTGTGGAAGGGGAGGATGCAAACGGACGGTGCAGATCTGAAGGTGGTGGCACAAGCGTAGGTGCAGCAGTGGAGGCTATGGATCCATGGGGAGTACTGGCAGAGGGGGTGGGGGTGGCGGTGGCAATGGCGGGTGCGGAGGTAGAGGCGGCGGCGGCGACGGCGACGGTGGCAGTGGGTGCACCAGTGAAAGTGGAGTCCGCCACATCTGTGGATGGCTCGCCGGGCTCAGCATATGACTCGAGAATGCGAGCCCTCTCCGCAGAGGGGATGACCATACAAACGCCAATCCCGTATTGTCCCCCTGTGGGTCGGACTCGCAATCCCCCCAAATGTGCTCGGACCCGAGAGGCGTTCCCTGTGAACTGCTCTCGACAAAAAGGGCAACCCCACTTTTTGTCGGGCAACAACTCCACCTCATCCCAAATGGGACGAGCGGCCATCTCTCTCTCTCTCTCTCTCTCTCTCTCTCTCTCTCTCTCTCTCTCTCTCTCACACACACACACACACAAACACACACAAGCACACAAATCTAATATCTCTCTCTCTCTCCTCCTAAACCCTAAACCCAAGCATGCAGACCCTAAACCCTAAACTCACACACACACCATGTCTCATACACACACACACACAAATCCTCTCTCTCTCACACAAATTCTCTCTCTCTCTCTCTCTCTCTCTCTCTCTCTCTCTCTCTCTCTCTCTCTCTCTCTCTCTCACACACACACACACACACAAATCACCACACACACATGCACACACAAATCAACTCAAACACACACATCATCACACACACAAACTCACACAAATCTCTCAAACCCCCACTCACCATGTCTCTCTCTCTCTCTCTCACTCACCATAACTCTCTCCCGCGCTCTTTCTCTCCTCTCTCACTCTCTCTTTCTGCGGACTGTTCCGCTGCCCACGCACGGCCTTTTTGCTTTTTTTTTTTTTTAATTATTAAAAAACGTGTCCAGGGCCGGGACGCATCTAGAAAAAAAAATTTAAAAAGGACACGTCTGACCCCGCGTCCGGGAGCCGGACGCGAAAAGCCCGCGTCCGGCCCGGACCCTGATGTCTAATATATATATATATATATATATCCGACCCCCGCGTCAGGGGGTCGAGCTATGGTGAGTGAGGGAGAGAGAGCTATGGTGGGTGAGGGAGAGCTATGGTGTGCATGTGGTTGGGTTATAGTGTGTGTGTGTGTGTGTGTGTCTGTGGTGCACCCATTGTCACCGCCCTTGCCACTGGTACACCCAGCGCCACTGCCCCCACCCGCACCGTCGCATCCGCACCCGCCACCGCCACCGCCACCACCACAACCACCCGTACCCCCTCCGCCAGTACTCCCCATGGATCCACAGCCTCCACTGCTGCACCTACGCCTGTACCATCACCGTCAGATCTGCACGGTCCGTCCACATCCTCCACTTCTGCACCTACACCTATGCCACCACCTCCAGATCCGCATCGTCCATCCACATCCTCCCAGCCATCCACATCCCGAGGCACCAGACAGATGTCCATGCCGGGATCTTTCAGAGAGGGGCAACACAGAGAGGCCACCAGGACCATAGCACAGATGTTCTATGACCTGAACCTCCCCTTTATCATGGCATCATCCTGCATCTTTCGAGAGGCTATCTCGAAAGTTGCAGTTTGCGGGCCCGACTACACACCACCCACAGCCGACGCACTACGCGGCCCTTTGCTCCAGGAGCGGGTTGCATCCGTCAGAGAGAGACTAGCCGCACTGCAGGAGGCTTGGGATAGATACGGTTGTTCCATCATGGCTGATGGGTGCACTGATCGTCGTAAACGTCCACTCATCAACGTGATTGTTTCTAGTTGTTACGGTTCCATGTTCCTGCGTAGCATCGACGCCTCCGAGGCAGGGAGAGTGCATTCGGCCCAGCACATTTACGGCATCATCCGCACAGCGATAGAGGAGGTCGGGCCACAACGCGTTGTCCAGGTACCATTTTCTTTCATTAGTTGCTTGGTCATTTACAGCTGCCTCTTGCTTTCGATGCCTTTCATTGTGCCTTCGGACATCTTCCTCGAGCTTCCTCCTAGCTTCGCCCTCGGACTTCGGTGGTATGTGCTCCACCATCTCACACGTCCTATTTCTCAAACTGACTCTCACAGCCTCTCACTGGCTCTCTCACAGCCTCTAAAAAAGCCTCTCACAATGCCTCTCACAATGGCCTTGTGAGTGCCTATTTAACACCATAGCCTGTTTCCCCATGTGCGGTTGTTCATGATCCCTCCATGGCCTACTCCCCCACAGTGCCCATGTGCTACTGTACCTGCCCCCATGTGTAGCTCCCCCACGTCTCCGATTGGGCCCGTGGTCTGCTCCCCCACAGTGCCCATGTGACATTGTACCTACCCCGATTTGTTGCCCATGTGACGTTGTACCTCCCAAAACCCTAAACCTATCTCATCACATAGGGCCTATGTGATGAGATAGGTTTAGGGTTTAGGGTGATGAGATGATACTGTGTAGGTCTTGAACTTCCCTGTGTTGAATGGCATTGTGCAGCATAAGTAATTAGTAAGTTGTTGAGGTTCATCCAAGGAGCGCATCGTTTACCTGTATTTATATAATAGTATAATATAGATTCGTCAGGGAGAGAGAGATATAGCGAGGGCACAAGACAGAGTTTTGGAGACTCAAAAAAATATAAATTGTTGCTCTTTCGTGTCCGACTACAGAGATATCAGACATGGGAGGCATGGGGGCAGTGGTTAGGTTTGTTGCAAATTTTTTTGGGTACCGTTTTCCTATTTTTTAATAGGAGGGGGCAGGTGGGTGCCAGACACCCTCTGATAATTAATTCCAGAGGGGGGGGGCAGGGGTCATAAATTGTTTTTATTTCGCTTTGGGGATGTGGGACAGCGAGGGCAAAGGTCTGTATTTTTATTTTTATTTTGAAAAAAAAAAAATTGAAAATGGGGGATCGCGTCCGGACGCGGACGCACCCCTGAGGCGTCCGCATCTGGACGCGCGTCTGTGTCCAGCCCCCGCTTCCTTAGAGATATATATTATATATATATAGATATAGATATATCATTTTTTACTTTTCAAAAAAGGAAATGGTGATGCCTCCCATAGCAGAATCTATGGGACAAAAAAATTTATGGCACAATCTTTTTAAATGCACTTTCCAATTGCCAGAAGGTGCACGTAAAAACTTTACCTTTTTTAACACAAATCTTCCACCTGAGTAACCCCATCTAATCAAGTAGGGCCCGGGCAGCAGCACCACATGTAGCTTTGCTAGTGGGCCGGGGCCAAATGGCTCACATGCATGGTTTCGTGCCTATAAGTGCCATGGGGGGGAAGGTTCCCCTTCAAGGGCGTTCCACCCAAGAAGGCTGTCTACCGCCCAAGGGCAGAAGGGCAAGGTGATAAAAGAAATTATGTCACGGAAGGTCCCTTCCTCAGGCCCTGTCCTTGAGGGGTGACCTTCCCCGCCTTGGCACTTAAAGGCACGAAACCATGCATGTGAGCCATTTGGCCCCGGCCCACTAGAAAAGCTACATGTGGTGCCGCTGCCCGAGTCCTACCCAACTAGATGGGTGCCCAAAAAAAATCCTTTTGGTGGGCACTAGTGCCATTTCCCCGGAGCATACCCAACGGGATTGCCTCAACTGGTTAGCTTGGCATCCAAAGTTTCTTTGGTCCCAGGTTCGAGCCTCCCCTTGGAAACCAAGAAGCATTTCCCCGGAGCACCTACACCAATTTTACAAGCATCTACAAGACGCCAGCTCCACTTTCCCGGGTGCACACCAGCACCAATTTCTCTCAGGCACCAGCCGAGCACCAGTGACACTTTCCCGGACACCCACATGCACATGAGGTACATCTCCAGTTTTCAGTTATATCAGCCACTGGACAGAGCTAGGGTTTGCTTATGATATTATCTTTTTGGCCGCCGTATCATGTAGTGCTCGGGGCAGCCAAAATTTATAAAAAAAAAAAAAGGTGGCGTTCTAAGGGCGCCTGGATCTAACACAAACCAACAAACCCCCCCCCCCCCCCCCCCCCCCACCAAACCCTACGACAATTGGAATTAAGCTGCTCCCTAAGCCAATGCTTTGCATTATATCCGTAGCTGATGTTTTTTGTAGAGGATTTAGGCAAGAGCTTCCAGAATTTCTGGCAAAACGATCAGACAAGCGTTGTTGTAGGTGGGAAGCTTGGTAGACAGACTAACGCCAGCGAACACTAAAATGATCTGAACGCCACCGTACAAGGAAAGAAACAGTAGCCAAAGCCCAATCTCTTATAAAAAATCTCCTAATTCTAGTTGACTAGCCTGGTTAACGACGAACCCATAAAGCTTTCAGCTACACCACAGTATCACGGTCGAAAAGTGAGCACATTCTCATTCATTTAGTCAGTTAGCAAACAAGGCAATGTGATACAACAACAAACAGTTTACCAGAAGCGATAATTCTCAACCGTGACCTCCTAATTGTGAAGACGAGTGGCAAAAGGAGCAGAAACGCGCTGTTTTGTCTGGTGTCCACAACCTTGCTTATCGATCACTAACACAGTGCCAGAGGAGAGAGATGGGGACGGGGGACGAGTTGGATTAAAGAATCAGTAGCATATGAAATGCTCTGATTTCTGATATAGTGAAACAAATAACTGCATTGAATCATCCGGTGCTGCGGGACAATTCAACAGATAAATCGTGTCGCATTTTTTTAAGGTAATTGCATTTGTGAACAAGATGTCTGATGAGGAATCCTTGTTCAGGCTTGTTCAGCACATCATTTTCAAGGCTGAAGGAACTGTTCTGCAACATGGCAGGGGTATAATAGTGGACATAATATAAGAGTTGCACTTTTTCTTCTGTCAAAGGACTGGAGTGTACGTGTACACCCAATTGCCTCATTGGAATTTAAAGGCCATATTTTAGTACCCACATGAAAACTAGCCTTTCACTAGCATAGCCTTTAAATGCTAGTGCCCGTCTAAAGGTCATGTTAAGTGAGAAAATGTCCTAGCATTTAAAGGCTGTGCCTTCTCATCCTCACGCTATGAATTATTGGGGGAGCGTATTCCTTACCGTGTCTTACATGAGAGAGGTGGGGAAGAGATGATCCAAGGGGAAAAAGTGGGATGACATCATCTCACCAGGATGCTTCCCACCCTCATCGCCCTTGGATGCATTGGAGCCCACCTCTCTCATGGCAGACAGACTCCCCCTAATTATTAGTTTCGAATAGCATTCAAGTTCAAGTGATAGTTTTTGCACCGAATATAAAGGTAGCATTTTCTAAACTCTTAAACTTCGGGTGTTTTCATACCTAAGAGCCACTAAGGCCCTAATTGAGTATAATGGTGTAGTACTTGATATTGAAAAAATTATGGACGTTCTCTATTCTCATGAACAAGAGGACTTACCCCTACAAGAAGTGAAGTCTCATGGGGCAAGCCCCATAGTGTGGCAACTCTTAACTCCCATGAGACGCAAAACACTAATACCTTGTATCTCCACCTTTCTAGGGCCACTACTTTTATGTCCGCATACTAAAAGTTTTTCCTTTGTGCTCTAGCATAATTCACGCTGGCAAGGAGAAAATATTGCAACAATGCATCTTGGTTTCCAAGGTGGTCTTGAACCTAGGACCAAAGAAACTTTAGATGTCAAGCTAAAAGATTGCAACATTAGAAAATGGCAATCTAAAGATTAGGAAAATGAAGTGTCCTCGACTTATGTAAGAGGATACGAAAAGGTCGAAAAATTCATGGTGCAAACTATGTTAATGTCATGATGAGAGCTAAGTGCAATGGGGGGCCAACACTAAAGCTTGTTTGCATGTGACACCATCATTGATTTAGAAGAGTGGCTTCATTTACAACGTGATTTTTCCAAAGATTTATGGTATAGCTTTTTCAAAGTCATACCTTTTACATGATACTTTATATTAAATGATTATAAGAATTTATAATTCTACATTTTGCCTACACTTCAATCTTGGCTTGTATTGTTCGCTCCACCTAGTGCAAAGTGCTCATTTTTTTTATATTTTTTTTTACATGCAATTTTCAAACACAAAAATCTTAGACCAAAATTTTCAGATGAAAATATAATAAAGCAATGACACCTAGCACTAAACCTTGTGCCATAGTTATCATGTGGACATCCAATGACATTATGCGAGATATTAGTCATTGAGGTTCCATGTGAAAATTTCACCAAAAGGTTCAATTTTCTATAAATTCTCATAAAAAGTAAGTGTAACAAAATAACTCACACTTGGGCATTTACTCAAGGGAAGGCCCAAGCCTAGGGCCTTACTTTGTAGTCGAGCCTCCCACCCTCGATCAAGATCCCCTTAGTGAAACCAATTTTGAAGGGCTCTACTCTACATAAAAAGATTGCATTTTGAAAGAACGGCATTACGTCCAAAAAGATGATGGGATTCACATTACTCATTATTTTTATTTTGTTAACAAGGGGAAAATAAAAATACATAACCAATATTAAACCTAAGTGTTTATGCTGCACAAAGTCCCCAAGAGGGGACTATACAAGGCATTCAATCCCTTGCCACACCCTATTCTCAAACCATGTAAAACCCCAAGAACGCTCTTGCAAGGACTTTACCCTATAATAAATCATGCATGTCAATTTCAGAGTCAAGCTTGGGATTATTGACTTATGTTCCAACATTGAAAGAATGCCAAAATTTGTCCTCAATTAGTTGAGTTGGATAGAGTTATTATAGTGTCCACAAAAGGCCCAATGCATGAGCCTCGACCTTGAGCTTTTTGGCTTGACTAATTTGACCACTCAAGGCCACCAACTCAAAGACGAGCTAGGATCCCCAACATAACAAAAAATTTAATTTATGATACAAAATTCGAAAAGAAATTGTGCCAAAATCCAAGCTTGACAAGCTAGGATTTTTTGCCTCAAAACATCTTTGACCACATCTCAATGTCATGTGTGAACATGTGTTAGAACTTCTGAGCTACACAAATTTTTCAAGCAAAAAACTGGGCATATGAGACAGTGAGGTAAATGTCTTAACAAGAAAACTTGACTTGGGCATAATATTTTATTTTTTATTTACACAAAATTTGAAGCTCAAGTCTCTAGATTTGTCTTTAGAAGTTGGAAAAAAAATAAAAGTTAGAGCTCTAAGACATTGTCAGAAAGTATTAATAACATGATCGAAAAAAGTAATGTCATTTAGCAGTAAATCCATATGACTAAACCTCCTGAATCTTACATGACATCGTGCAATGAAAAGGTTGGCCACTGATTTCCATAAAGGAACATAACAATGGAAAAACAAATGCGTCACATCCTCATCTGATGTTTTAAACTTAGAGAAAACATGCCACACATTACCCCTGTAACTAGCACGAACTGGAAGAGAAAGCTGGAGGATCCTAAGTGAGAAAAGTCTATACTTCCTAGGTCTGAGTTTGAGGGTGCGACGAAATCTAGACTTCCATAGATGAGGGGGGTCAGAAAGATTCCACCTAAATTTGAACCAAGAGAAGGTGAAGTTGGGTTCTTTGGTAGCAAAGTAGGAGTAAGAAATTTTGTCCGTTTTGTCTATAGCCTTGGAGAGTCATTTCTTATCGCAGTAAGATATCGGAGCAAAAGTGAGAGGGCCAAGGTCCCCATGAGAGAAGGCAAAAGAGAGGAAGTTAGACTCGCGAGGGGAAAGGCCAAGTTCAGCCCTGAGTTGGGAAAGACTGAGGGACTATGTGAGGTTCATAATATTGTCCCAAGTGATAAGTCCTTTACCGGTAAGTTTGAGGCAAAAACTTTTCTTGATCATAGCAAGAGGCTTAGAATTGATGGTAATAGTTTTGGAAAACCAAAGAGACTCGAGAGGGGAGATGGCATTGCCACCCGTCCAAAATGTAAGCTCTCGCATGGAAAGAAGGACACTAAAGATTGATTTGAATAAAAGAGGGAGGGAAGTGGAGAAAATGAAGGAAGACTGAGTAAACTCAAGGAAATTAGATTGGGGATAGGAACCATTAGAGGAAGGAAGGGAGGAACATTCGGATCATTTGGCTAGATAGAAATAGTAGGGAATTTGGGATTGGTGATTTTGTCATCTCTCCCTTGCTTTTGTTTAAGGAGGCCAATAAACTTTTGATTCTCTAAGTTGACTTTTCCTAAGTTTGTACTCTCTATAAAATTATTAATCCATGGTTAGATTTTTAAGAGAGAGAAAAAAAATAGAGCAATAAATAGTTTTTGTAACTCTTAATCAAAGGCTCTAGGATCGAGGCCAAAATTCCAACTTGAGAATGTGAATTTGGGCAGAAGTTGATCTACATCATGCACTCTCTAGAATAATAACCTTGTATGGAGTAAGGGTGGTTTCAAATGGAGTGGGGGTAAATCCAAAAGGCCCAAATACTCTAGCTTCATTGATGGAGCAATTCCAAGAGGCCTTGCCCCATTTCACAAGGGGTGAGAGTTTCCCCTAGGCGGCATTGAAAGGTGCCAACCTGGGATAACTCAAGATACCAAGGAAGAGTACATGGCCATTTCAAAATTTGCACTTACCCCCAATTTGAAAGCCCTTGTCCTTTCACGTCATTCCATGTGAAAGGCCCTTTCTGGGCTTTTAGTTCATATTTTGAAATGGTCATGGACTCTTCAATGTGAAATACCCTAAACATCAACATACGGAACCTGGGAGTCAATTAGAAGCACATTATTAAATAAAAGTAGGATATTTCAAGAATGCATACTAGTTCACATGAATTGAGATCTAAAACACCCCTTCAGAGCTTTCTCAACCAAGAGCATCTTAACATACTTGTTAGTTTTATCATACAAGTTCATGGTACATGAAGACTTTTATTGAATTTTTTTAGAGACACTTAAATAATCTTTCTATCGAATTCATTTTAGTTTTATTGTTATGTTATCATGCTTTTGTAGCATTTATACTATGGTGATTGGCTAGTTATTCTTTGATCCTTGGTCTTAGTGGATATTAATGAAGGTAATTGCATCCAATCTCTCTCTCTCTCTCTCTCTCTCTCTCTCTCTCTCTCTCTCTCTCTCTCTCTCTCTCTCTCTCTCACACACACACACACACACACACACACACATAGAGCACGACAATAAATGTTAAGTGAATCCTTGAACTAAATGATGATGTTAATGTCAACCTCAATACATATGCTAAGTTGATAAATGTGGGTGCAAATGTCAAGTTCAATATAGGATTTTTTACAAAGGAAATAAATGCAGGTGTGAATGCAACCTTGAATGGCTACATTTATATTAGACAAATAACCCAAAGGTTATGTATTGATGTCATTTAATGATATTCTTTATTTTAGAATGCTAACATAAACTTTGATGTGAACGGAGTTTGTTGCCATTTTCATTAAGATAAGTTTTAAGGGGCCCGAAGATGTAATAAAATTTATTCTAGCCCAAAGGGCTATAAATAAATGACCCTTTAAGAGTCTACTAACTATCTACAACCCTCAAGCACATCAAACCGCTTCTTGATGGCTTTTTAGGTGATGAAATCTACCTAAACAAACTTCCTAAGACTGGTTTAATCCTCAATAAATTCATTTGAATTACCAAGTCCCAATGTTGAGTTTGCTTGTGGACTCCAAAGTTTGTTGGAATTGGCCCAATGTTCTATGCATTTGTGGGATAGCTTGAATTTGGATGAGCCAATAGCATAGTGATAGGTAAACATGTTTCACAATTTTTGTACTAGGAAACCATGTTCCATGTTTCCCTAACAAGGATAATGCCTTGGAAAAACATTTTGGAAAACGTGTTGGAAATATTTTCCCTACAAGTGAAGCCATTTTACTTTTTTAATGGACAAATTTGGCCTTTTCTAACATTTTTAAGAATCTTGTTTACTTCATTCTAGTATGAATTCTCTCCCTTTCATCTTGTTGCTATGGGTGGTGGCATTTGTGGTATTCATTTCTCGTTTCACGTTTCTCAATGGCAAAGGCTTCCCAAAAGTATGGTGCATAGGCAACCTTGGCAGTCATCAGCCCAATTTCTTGGATTTCAAAGGCTGCACAATCATCTAATTTCAAACGCTGACCAATCCATCTAATTGTCATCACTCCTGCACAATCCATCTAATTGCCTAGACTGCGTAACTGTGTCTCAATCTAAGCCTAAAACAATTGGGGTGCTAAGCCACTGCTTTTCAACATAGGGGAGCTTCCAAATATTCTGGCATAGGATCGAACAAACTCGTACGCTCACAGGGATTTCATGCCTGCCTCATTTTGGTGGTACCCAATACGTATTGTGACTGGGCGATTCCAGTTTCTCAGGTGCAGCTGCACCATCCATCAAAGATTTGACAGAGCGTTGTTGAAGGTGGGTAGGATGGTAAATAGGGAATACTAAAATGATCTATTCCAACACGATAAGGCCTCTTTCATAATATAATTAAGGGACGACGTCTACGACCGTACAGAGAAAGAAACTATAGCCAAACCAAATCCCTTACAAAACACAATGAATTCTAGTGGATTTGGCCGCTTAACAACGAACCCACAAAGCTTTCAGCTACACCATAGCATAATAGTCGACATGCTGTGACCGAAAAGTTGAGCATGCAGTCATTCATTCAGTCAGTCAATCAGCAAAGAAAGCAACGTGATCCAGCAACGAACGCTCAACCAAAAGTGATAATTCTCAACCGCGAGCTCCTAATTGTGAAGACGAGCGACAAAAGAATCAGAAACGCACCTTTGATCCTGCTTTGTCTATTGTACAGAGTCGTCTCACTGATCGATCACTTCCACAGTGCCAGAGGAGAGAGATAGGATGGGAGGGGAAATTGGAAGAATCAGGACCATAGAAAAAGCTCTAATTTCTGCTGTAATAAATCAATTAATTGGATTGCATCATCTGCTGCTGCAGGACAATTGAGCAGATAATGCGTTTTAGGAGGGCTGTCGCGTTACTGCAGTGATTTCGTCTGAAAAGAAGATATTTGTTCAGCACATCATTTTCAAGGCAAAGGATTTCTTCATCAACATCCCACTGTGCTGGCAAAAAATTAAATTTCTTATCCTTAAAATCATCCTTAAAATCAGTTTTAACATTTTTACAAAGAAAATGGACCAGCCTCACCGAACCTAAAGTAATTTGTGGGGCAAATTTTTTAATAACAAATTTTTTTCATGCACCTTCAAGGAGTCCGAAAGGTGCACGTAAAAAAATTTACTTCACGACACGCACCTTCGTCTGAAAGATGCATGTAAAAAAAAGAACCCTCGCACCTCCGCCTTGGGGCACAGAGCCTTCTCGAACGGAAGGGCCTCGGACCACCTTCCCCCTCCCATCAATTTTATCTCCCAAAAACAACTTGCTAATTCTAATTATAGCTGAAATTTACATTTCGTCTTTTTGTTAAGTGCTAAAAGTACATTGTTTTTTATTGCAAATATCACAATTATTTCTTAATTTTAATAGTTTATGGCTTCATCTTAATGTCTTCTATTTTTATAGGGTGGGCTTGAGAGCACTATACATATATTGGAGGACATAATGGTTGGCCTTTCTTATGATGTTGTAATGTTACTTTTTACATTTTCATGAAGAAAATGGAGGCGCTTCCCTGCGCAAAATCTGTGCGCCTCCCCTTTCTTTTTCAAAATTTTTAATTGCACATGCTCTGAATGTTGGACGGTGCGAGCTAAATAAGTTTAGTTTTCTTTACGTGCACCTTCCTCCCAAAAGCGGCATGTAAATAAGAAATCTATGGCAAAGAAAGATCAATATATATATATAAGGAAATTACGGCATAGAAGGCCCCTTCCTCAGGTCTTTCCTCCCAAGGGCTTTCGACCTCCGGCGGATGGCCTTCCTAGGCAGAACGCCCTTGGAGGGCAAGCTCACCACAAACCCGCCCCCCCCCCCCTCCCCCCCCCTCCAAAAAAAAAAAAAGAGATCAATTAATTTTTTTTTCAAAGGAAAGGGAGGTGCCTCCTCAGTTGGAATGCGTGTGTCTCCTTTTTTCTTCAACAACTTTTTTTACATGCACTTTATGCTCAAAAGGTGCATTCAAGAAAAAATTTACAACAAGAAAAGGCTAAAGAAAAAGTAAAATTTGTTTTAATGTCGAGGAAGGTTAGTCTCCTCAGTCGTTCCCTCGGGGAAGGCCCTTCGCCTGAGGCCAAAAAGTTTACAACAAAAAAAAGCTTCATAAAGAAAAAGTCAAAAATTGTATAATGGGAATCATAAGGACTTGCACTTTTGTACTGTGTGGCAATTTCATGCCAATCATGTGGCAATGATTGTGGGGACAAACGCATGGCACTACCATAGTGTGGTAGAGCCATGCCATTTAAATTTTCTAACAACCAAGTAGTCCCCCAACCAACGATGGAGAAAACTTTTTCAAAATCTGAATCATGTGGGTGTACCACACGTGTGGCACAGCCACACATTTTTTTGGAAAATTGCCACTCATGGTTACGCTACATGTGGTAAATTGGCAATATTATAGAACGATCCATGTAAATTTGTCATGCATAGCAAATCTCCAGGGCCATTAGTTTGTTTTGCTTGTCGTATGTTCCCTACTGGGCTGCACGTGGAGATGAACCCGCAGCACCAAACGAGGTTCCAAATCGTCCAGTATTCACTGAGAAACGTGCGCTCGAGCCAGAAACCCTGAAAGTAGGATAGGGAAGTTAGGCTTGTCGGACCATAAACTGGTCAAATCCGGCCGAAACCCCCCATAACTTCGGACGGAAGGTGGTTACAAGTTCATGTTCTCGAAATGAACCCACTGGACCAATTGTAGCTTGATTCCAATGTCGTTTGTCTAAAAACGCCCTTCGTGTCAGAAGGCACGCCATTAGGGCACAACGAATGGACAACTTTTTGGCATTCCTAAGAAGTGGTCCAGTATTGCCGAATGGAGTCTGTTTTGTTTGACCAGTTCTACATAGGATAAATGCATATCATTATATATATTGGAAGTGGATCGCTGTAGCAGCGCAGTTGTAGTAGCAGATCCGCGGAAAAACAAGTGATCCTTGTGGTTGTCAGCTGCACAAGGTTAATACTATGTGCTTATCAATCAACCAAAAAATGTGTGTGTGAAGCCGTGAACCAAGCGGCTGTCATCAACGCTTGCTTTCAATGCATCAATACATGCTCAATCGTTGCATACAATGCATCATTCTTGCGGTTGTTAGCACCGCTAGGTTGTCAACAAAAAACACTTACGCTAACTATGAGTGCATAGCATCTATCAATCATGATAGTCTGCTATAAAAGGCAATCAAGTAGCAAAAAACTTTAAGCGTTGAAGCTGTTATAGCGGTCAACAACAAGACCATTGATTCCTACTGATAAATGCGATGGTAGTCTACGCTACCCAACTGAAATGAGTATCAAACCAAAATGTGCTGAACCATGTATATAGTGCGCATTCATACCTGAAGGAATGCTTGAAAAATCGATCGTGTCGTTGTAGTTGCCACTGTCAAGTGGATATAGGCACACCTAAGAACATGATGGAGAAGAAGAAGAGAAAAGACAGGAGGTGGAGATGGTTCTAAGCATAGTTGTGTTTATATAGCCAGGAGTTAGCTTAGTGTGAAATTTTGTGGAAAGAACCATACGTTGCCTTGTGTATGAAGCAAAGAATAGCAACCATTGGATGAGACAAGGGTGAATCATGACCGTTTGAAGAAAAAAAAAACCTTTCAAAAAAAATTCTTGCCAAAAAGATTCAAACAAGTTAGGGGTATATGACCGAAAGTTTACACAAATTGTCAAGAGGGGGTGATTCGCCATTAGATACTATCCATGAGAGAGAGAGAGAGAGAGAGAGAGAGAGAGAGAGAGAGAGAGAGAGAGAGAGAGAGAGAGAGAGAGAGAGAGAGAGAGAGAGAGAGAGAGAGAGAGAGAGAGAGAAGTGCGATTTAGTTTGATTAGATAGATAATAGATATGCTTTCATTCATACAATACACTTTAGCTAATTTTGTGTATTAGCTTGCATTTGATTGAAAGGTTTGTCGAAAACATATTAATAAGAAGAAAGGATTGATAAAGTCAATAAAAGAGATGGATTCATGAAAAGAAAAGATTGTCAAAGTATGTATTCTTTGGTTAAATGATGTTTATGTGAGATTCATCTCAATATGGACACTACATTAAATAAATATTCACATTCACTTATTATACATTTTTGTTGATTGTGTGTGTATAAATTTGACTTTGATTAAATGGTTAATGGGAAAAAAAAATGTGATTCATAAGAAGAAAGAAGTTTCAAAGCAAATGGAAGATGTATATGCTCATTGTTGAAATGGTATTTGTAATAAAATAAAAAAATTCATAAGAAAAAGAATGCTATAGACATCGCAATCATAGATGGTGGAAGAAAGCTCTTGTTATCTTAATATACATCAATATCATAGTAGTCGTGGAACACATGCCACTGCAACTACATTCCAAAACAAGCATTTTGAAGCACTTCTTTCAACACAAAAAAGAAAAAGAAAAAGATTTCTAGCTCTAAAAATAAGCCCTACTAAAATTTGTAAACGCTAGAAACTAATCAAAACATTAAAAAATAAAACATAAAATTTAAAAAATAGGCGTGTTCCAGGACACCTAAATTGGGTTTTTCATAACGTGAGTAGCAATCATGATGTGTGTGTGTGTGTGTCTATATATATATATATATATATATATATATATATATATATATATATATATATATATATATATATATATATATATATATATATATATATATATATATATATATATATATATATATATATATATATATATATATATATATATATATATATATATATATATATATATATATATATATATATATATATATATATATTTATACATAATCCTCCAAAAGGAAAAATTTTATTTTGTTTCTTAGCAAGGGTTACACAACAACATTCTCTTCCTTCTACTTTTTACTTCCAAAAAGATATATCAATTTATGAGCGATGAAAGACTCCTTAATAATCATCATTCGAATCTACCTCCAAAAGCTTGCCCCTCATGTGGACTCTCAAACATCTCTCATTTTCCTTCATCTACTTTTCTATATGGGTTTGTCATCAACCCCTTTGTTGTGTCCAAAATGAAAGACATATACACATTGACAAACTATAACAAGGTATGTTAATATATGATGTTGATATGATAATAATAAAGAACAAAGATGAACAAATATTATGAAGCATTAGTGTTACCACTAGATGTGTATCTTGTTGAGCAAGATGCTTAATTAAAGCATCTGAAATAACTTCAGATTCGAGCTCATTACTTATGGATTGAGAGCTCAGTTGTACATTCACTTTGAGAGAAATCAAGCTTGATGTGATCTTTGACAATTTTACTCTTCAAGAAGGATTGATACTTGATGTATGTGATAATATTTGTGTCTAATGAATCGATCTGAACCTGTTGAGAGTTTCATACAATTCACACGTGTGACAGGTCGTGCGGATCAGTAGATGCTAGTTAATTTGTGGTATTCAAAGGTAATTGCCAAACTAGATGGAATTAAACTAGAGTTAGTGTTAGGATCTTGATCAATCTTGTTGTTGTGCAATCCTTCATGCCTAAATGATGTATGTAAATCCAAATAAGGTTTAGATCCTCTAATTTTAACAATTTGTCCTATCGAAAACTCTACACTAATCTGATTCGAATTCTGCTCTATGTCCTAAATCAATAATTTTGCTAACATATAGCAGATTCGTAGACAGATTAGGTACATAAAGGACTTTAGTTTTTTGTCTCTATTTGAGCTTTGGGAAGGTGCTCGAGCCTCCAAAGCCTCTCTCAACCTAGGCACTCTCCCTCTCTCTTTTCTCTAGGTAGCCACCGCATAGTTTGGGGAAGGTGCTCGAGCCTCTTAAACTCTCTCTCTCTCTCTCTCTCTCTCTCTCTCTCTCTCTCTCTCTCTCTCTCTCTCTCTCTCTCTCTCTCTCTCTCTCTCTCTCTCTCTCTCTCTCTCTCTCTCTCTCTCTCTCTCTCTCTCTCTCTCTCTCTCTCTCTCTCTCTCTCTCTCTCTCTCTCTCTCTCTCTCTCTCTCTCTCTCTACGCTATGCAGGTAAAGGCGAGGTTGCCGCTCCCAGCGACGAACCTCTATGCTACAAAGATGACACAACAAAGACGTCATTGCCTTTGAAAGCTTTAGACCAGGATCAAGTGAAAAGTGACTCGATTTGCAGTTGTCCATTCCATATTTTTCAAACACATTGGAGAGATATCTTTGTTGATTGATAAAAATCAATTTGCTGGGGCAAATTCGGAAAATTTTGATTCCGAGACAATAATGAGCTGGACCCATATCAGTCATTTTGTACTCCTGGGCCAGCATGCATTTCATTTCCTTCATCAGATTCAGATTGTTACTGAATAGTAGTGTATCATCTACATAGAGAGTGATGATAATGAAAAAAGTAGAAACGGACTTGAAATAAATATTAGTGTCTGCCGAGTTTGGAAAAAAATCATTCTCGATAAAAAAAAAATACATTTATTTTCTAAAACCAGACTCTGGGTGATTGTTTCAACCTATAGAGAGCCTTGTGGATTTTGCACACAAGGTGCTGCTTGCCTTTCAATTCGTCCCTCTGGCTGCGACATATAGATTTTCTCTTCGATAGTTCCATTGAAGAAAGCGGTCTGGACATCCATTTGATGGACTTCGAGATCTGATGCAGCTGCAAAGGAGAGTAATAGTCGGCTCGAAGCATGTTTAACGACAGGACTGAAGGTCTCCGAATAATCCAGATCTAGAATCTGAGAGAAGCCTTTGGCGATAAGCCTGGATTTTTATCAATTGAGTCTTCCTTCAGCATCATTCTTCGCCTTGAATATCCATTTGCATGGAATCGGATCTCGATCCTTTGGTAGCTTAGTAATAGTCCATGTTTGATTCTCATGTAGAGAATCGAATTCGGTGTCCATTGCAGCCTTCCACTAGTCAACATTAGGAATAAACATTGCCTCATAAACTATGTTTGGTTCCTACGCAAAGTAGCAGGTCGGATCATCCATAAATCCAGATGGGGGCTGTTTGGATCGAACCAATCCTCTGATGTGGTTAGATTTCTCGAGGTTCAGACTCATTGTTGGAGTCAATGTCAAGTCCCTAGTTCAAAGTTGTCGACTTTGGGATTGGAAGTTGATGGAGCCTTCCCCTTGTGGTCGATGAATTGGTCTTCCACAAAAATGACATCTCTACTTGTGAACGATTTTTGAAGTGTCCATGTTGTAGAGCATGTATGTCTTGTGATCTGGGGAATAGTTGATGAAGATCGACTTTATGTTGATGTCGTCCAGGTTCTTTCTTAGATCAACAAGGTTCGTAAGCAATGCATCCGAACACTCGAATATTTTTGAGTGATGGCTTTGATCATGTCCACACCTCATAAGGTATTTTGCTGTTTAGGGCCTTTGTAATGGATCGATTTTGAAGATAGGCAGCTTTATAATAGCTTCTGTCCAAAAAGTTTTTGGAAGAGAGGAATGGGCCAGCATGCTCTTGGCACTTTCGATGAGTGTCCGATTCTTTCTTTCAGCTACACCATTGGACTGTGGTGAGTAGTTTGTCGTGTATTGTTGATGTATTACGTTGGCTCTTGTAGAAGTCCTTGAATTCTTTGGAGATGAATTCTCCCCCTCCATCAAGCGCTTTGATCTTCCTCTCTGATTTTCAGCAGACATCTTGAACTGCTTGAAGAACTTGAATGCTTCTGATTTGTTCTTCATAAAATAAGTAGCAGTCCTTCGAAAGAAGTCATCGATGAAGGTTAGGAAGTAGAGAGCTCCCCTGTCGAAGTAGTCTGCATTGGGCCACAAATGTTGTTATGTACAAGATCAAGCAAACCTTTAGAAGTATGAACTGAATCAGAAATAAAAGGACTTCTAGCATGCTTGTTGATAATATAGCTTTCACATGGAGAAGTTGGTTTGCTCCCTTAAGGAAGATCTTGCACTAGATTCTGAGTCGACATTTGATTAATACTTTTGAAGTTAAGATGGCCTAGTATGAAATGCCAAAGCATATCAGTTGATTCAGAAGTGGATGTGTGAAGGGCTTGACTATTAGAATAATAACAAGGGCTGAGTTTGTGTTGGTAGTCACTTCTTCTCCCGAAAGCTAGAACTTTCCGAGATTTGTCAAGAATCGTGCAGTTGTTTGTATCGAATTCGACCCTCCAACCTGAATTAGTGATTTTTCTATTTGAGAGCATATTTTTGGTCAAATTTTGAATGTGGAGAACATTGGACAGCAACAGACTTCACCTTTTTGAAATCCGACTCTGACTATTTATTCATCCTCAATGGAATGAGATGAGTTGTCTCCAAATTGCACAACTTGAGAGTGGGTCAATTGCTTGCAATCCTTGAACTAGTCTTGATGGTGAGTCATATGTTGAGTTGCTCCAGAGTCCAAGTACCAAGGATCGATATCTTGTTGTTCTCCGACATTGGTCATAAAGGCTGCTTCATCTTCCTCCTATTGCTGAATTGAGTGACTGGTTGTAGCAGTATGTGCCTGCTGTTGGAACTGCTTCTTCTTCTCGTTGTTGTACTTCAAAGTTTGACAGTCCCTGATATCATGGCCAGTTCTCTTACAATATTTGTAGAATAGTTTTTGAACTGGTTAGAATGATGAGGAGTTTTAATTCAATCCTGGACCAGAATTCGATCCAGACTGCATGTTGGTCTTCTTGTCAGGATAAGCTGACTTTGTAGATCTCTTGGATCTGAACTTCTGACTTTTTGAATATAGAGCCTGAGGATCCGATCTTGAGCCTAAGAGGATGCAGTTCTTCTGATCTCCTCTTGAAGAAGCATAGAAATCACTCTTGATAGAGTGAGATGCTCTTGGGTCGAAATTGCCATGACCCAATTTTCATAGGCTTCATGTATGTGAAAATGTCAAAATCATGCTTGATCTAGGCCAAAATCATGTACATATTATGTTTACACATGTGTGGAGCCTGTTACCACGTGTGAATTAAATGCATTTATCATTTAGATGAGTCATATAGGTTGTACATACCATTTCATTTGAGATTTAGTGGCTAAAATGGCCAAAATCTAGTTTTCTAGCTATATGCCACTTGGCATCATTTTATTGGTAGGAAAAGCTATTTCACATGGATAGGAGTGATCTCACACGTGCCAAGGATTTCTCACATGTGTCAAAACATCAGTAGTAGGTGATATCCAACTTGTAGTAGATATTTGTGCAAGTCCCTATAAATTAGGAAAATTGCCTAAACTCAAGGGAGGTGGCTATAAGTTAGGAAACTTGGTCCATGTGCCATATTGATGATTATTGGTGGATCCTTTGATGAGTTGGCACTCTCACATGTGCCAAATTAGCTGAGTAAGCATCAGCTCTTGTTTATATATGGTGGCTCATTTATCCATAATTGATATGGAAGCTAAATCTTGGTTTTGGAGCAATTCTAGTGTTTTCTCTCTATTTGTCTTGTGTTTTTATGCATTGATTAGGTTCTAAGATCAGTATACTTTATTCTCAGCCTAATTTCCGTACTCTGACAGGTTTTTCACACGTGTGAAACTAGCAAGTACAAGTTTTGATCAATAATGATTGTTCTTGTTAGATTTATTCATCTATATTTGATCTAAATGCTATCTAATCTTGTGTAGATTGATAGGTTGATCTAATCTAACATCCAATCACACTTGTGTATCTGATTCAGATCTATTCTTGGTCCATTTTTCTGTACTTTGACATGGTATCAGAGCCAAGTACAAGTGCATTTAAGGCATTGATCTAAACTATACCCAAATTGGCAGGTTTTTGGAAACAAGCTAATATTGAGGTAGTGAGGTTGAATGGATAGCTAGAACCATCATATTTGTACCTGCAGGTGTACTTTCCACACGTGTGGGGCCGTACAGGACATGTTTTTGACAGTAAAATTCAGTTTGGTGCATTTTGAGCTTCATACACCCAATTTTGAGTCAATTTAGTGCATTTTTCAAGCTTTCACTTGCATTGTTTCTATTCCATTGATTTGTTCTTGGTTTAGATCAATCATATAGGTGGATTAGAGCTTGTTTACAGTACATTGAAGTTGATTCTCTGTTTTTTTTTAGTGTACCTTGAAGTTGAGAGAGATTGAGTGCTATAAACCAAAGATTAAGGAGTGAATTTGCAAAGTTGAGATTGTAATCTATAGATCCATCATTCTAGATTTGTTCTAAAGTGGTAGGGTCAGGTCTACAAGCTTATTGATTGCTAGAAGACACTATAGGTTCAGATCTCTAAGTGAAACCATCTAAGTTTCAAGTGCATTTACACTAATAATGGCATCAATGGGTGGCTTCTTACTTGAAGCTAGTGAAAGGCTTTCATCAACTAAGTATGCCATTTGGAAAGTTCGAATGGAGTCATTATTTGTACTTCATGATTTGTATGACATTGTTCTTGGTGTGGAAGAAGAACCTCAAGTAGCTCAAGAATTAGTAAAGTACAAGAAGAGATTTAAGTTGTCATTACATTGCTTGAAAATGAATGTAAGTAATGACTTGTTGAAAGATATCTCATCTTGTAGCACATCCAAAGAGGCATGGGATTCACTAAAATCTATTTATGAATCCAAAAATACTTCAAGAATACTCATGCTAAGAAATCAAATACTTCAAAGCATGAAAGGAAGTAATGAAAGTGCCCAAGATTATGTTCTTAGGATCAAATCTTTGAATATTGAGTTATCTTCCATTAGTGACAAGATTCAAGACAATGAGGTAGTTCAAATCATCTTGAATGGATTAGGAAATGAGTATTCTAATCTAGTTCAAACATTTGCTATTCAAGATCAACTTCCTACTATTGAAAAACTTCATAGTGTGCTAGTTTCTGAGGATAGTAGGATGCTTCATATCAAGAATAGGATTGGTTCTCTTTCTTTAATTGATGGTGATGAGAAAGCTAACTTTTCTTTGAAAGGCAAGAAGAAGAAGGTTCCATCCAAGAAGACCCAAGATGTGGAGGTCGAGAGCAAGGATGGAGCTTCAAGTTCAAAAGGCAAGAGTAAGAAGGACAAGAAGAAGCTTAAGTGTTTTTTCTGTGGTAAGAAAGGACACTTTGCATCCGAGTGTTACAAGAAGAAGAATGCCCAAGAGAAGGACAACCGTGGCAACCTTGTGCTTGAGGAGGAGGATGAATGCAACTTATCTTTGATGGCTTCCTTAACAAAAACATCTAATCACAACACATGGTGGATTGATAGTGGGGCTAGTTTCCACATTACTCACCAAAAAGACTACTTTTCTACCTTACTTTCTTACAATAACTCTAAGAAGTTTATCTTCACTGCAAGTGATCAAGAATGTGAGATTGTAAGAATTGGATCCATTCCATTATGTCTTGGATCATCTAAGAAAGTAGATCTAGACAATGTTCTTTATGTACCTTCTATTACAAAGAACTTGTTAAGTGTTGGTCAACTTATGGATAGTGGATTAGATGTTCATTTCAAGCATGGAGCATGTTCCATCTTGAAGAATGATAAATGTATTGCTAATGGTTTTAAGCAAGGAAGGTTATTTAAGTTGGATGCTAATGTGATGGTTGGAAGTGTTAACATGGCAAGGGAGGAGCTCTCTCAAGTGGAGCTATGGCACAAGAGGTTAGGCCATCCTAACTACAAAGCTATGGAGACCATGGTGAACAACGAGCTAGCAATTGGACTTCCCAAAGCCATATCCAAGTGTGGCAAGCTTTGTGAAGCTTGTGGACTCTCCAAGTCTCATAAGCAACCTTTCAAGAGATCTTTGACAAGATCTAACTCTCCTCTTGATCTTATTCACTCAGATGTTCACTCTTTTTCACATGAATCTAATGGTGGAGCTCTTATGTATGTCACTTTTATTGATGATAAATCAAGATACTCTTGGATTTACCTCTTGTCTAAGAAAAGTGGAGTGTTTGAAACCTTTGTGAAGTTCAAAACTCTTGTAGAAAAGCAACTTAATGCTAGCTTGAAAGTACTAAGATGTGATAATGGAGGGGAGTACATCTCCAATAGTATGAAAGAGTTTTGTGAAACTAATGGCATTAGAAGAGAGTTTACTTGCACATACACCCCACAGCAAAATGGGGTGGCCGAGAGGAAAAATAGAACACTATGTGAGTGTGCTAAAGCATTGAGATTAGATGCATCACTTCCTATTTCATTTTGGGGAGAAGCTATTTTATGTGCAAACTTTCTATGTAATAGAATGACTAATAGTGCCATTGGAGGTCTCACACCTTATGAAGCATTGTATGGCAAAAAGCCAAATCTTAGTGATTTGAAAATTTTTGGATGTACTTGTTATGTACACATTCCTTTAGAAGTAAGAAAAAAGGAAGATGCTACTTCATTTAAAGGCATCTTTGTTGGTTATAGTGAAAATAGTAAAGCATATAGGATATTTGATCCTATTACCAAGAAAGTTGTTGTAAGTAGAGATGTACTTTTTGATGAATCTCTCAATGGCAAAGAGAAGGTACTTTCCAACAACTCTCATCTTATCAGTGATCATGCTATGGCCAAGGAGGAGCTTCAAGGAGTTGAAGACCAAGAGGATCTTGCTCAAGATCCAAAGGTGCCAAGAAGATCAACAAGAGTGAGGGCCGAGCCATCAAGGCTCACTTATAGTGACAAAGGAAAGCAAAGGGAAGATTCTCAACTACACACCTCTTATTCTTTCTTGACTACTATGCTTGAAGAACCAACATGTTTTGAAGAAGCAATTAAGTCTCAAAGTTGGAAGGATGCTATGCAAGTAGAGTTTGATGCTTTGTTGGAAAATCAAACTTGGGATCTTGTTAATCTACCTTATGGAAAGAAGCCTCTTACTTGTAAATGGATATATAGATTGAAGTATAATCAAGATGGTTCCATTCATAAGTATAAAGCAAGACTTGTAGCAAAAGGTTTTTTACAAGTCAAAGGCTTAGATTATAATGAAACCTTTGCTCCTGTTGCAAAGCTTGTAACCATTAGATTGATCATATGCCTTGCTACTTCTTTCAAGTGGGAGCTCTTTCAACTTGATGTGACAAATGCTTTCTTGAATGGATTCTTGGAGGAGGATATTTACATGTGCCAACCCGAGGGCTTCATCAAAGATGGAGAAGAAGACAAAGTGTGCTTTTTGAAGAAGAGTCTTTATGGGCTCAAGCAAGCACCTAGAGCTTGGTACTCTAGGTTGCATTCTTATCTTATTTCCATTGGATTTGTTGTAAGTTCTTATGAACCATCATTGTACTACAAATGTAATGATGGAAAGATCATCATTTTGGTTTTATATGTTGATGATATAATTCTCACAGGAAATGATCATGATGGCATTATAGATGTAAAAATTTCCTTGTCTAGTGAGTTTAAAATGGTAGATCTAGGACTTCTAAAGGTCATACTTGGAATAGAAGCTACTAGATGCAATGATTTTACTTTCATATGTCAATCTAAGTATGCTAGATCCATCTTAGAAAAGTTTGGCATGAAAGATTGTAAAGGAGTTGAAACTCCCATGGAACTAAATGTAAAAGTTTCTAAGGAAAGTGATGTAGCATCCTTTGAGAAAATCACTACCTATAGAAAACTTATTGGTTCCTTGATCTATTTGACCATCACTAGACCAGATCTTTGCTTTTGTGTTGGCAAATTGAGTCAATACATGCAAAGTCCACTAATATGTCATTGGAAGAGTGCCAAAAGAGTGTTAAGGTACATCTCGACTACTAGAAACTTTGGCATAGTATATCAAGGGACTAATCTTTGTTTGAGAGCGTACTCGGACTCAGATTTTGCAGGTGACAAAGTGGATAGAAGATCCACAAGTGCCTTTGCTACATTCCTATGTGGAGGAGTCATATCTTGGCTTTCCAAAAAGCAAGATACTATCTCACTTTCATCAACCGAATCCGAGTATAAAGCTATGACAACAACAACAAATGAGATCCTATGGCTAAGAAGACTATTGGAGGAGCTTCAAGTGATCAAGGCTGAAGATATTCCATGCATTTATTGTGACAATCAAGCAGCCCAACAACTTCCCAACAATCCAATCTTCCATGCTCAAACCAAGCACATTGAGATTTCACATCACTTTGTGAGAGAGAAGGTACAAGCAAAGGAGATCAAGCTCATCCATGTTTCATCTTCAGATTGTGTTACTGATATACTTACCAAACCATTGGCAAAGGATCCATTTGTGAAGTTAAGATTAGCACTTGGAGTTGTAGATAGATGTATACTAGATTTACCAAGCTAGATTTTGAGGAGGAGTGTGAAAATGTCAAAATCATGCTTGATCTAGGCCAAAATCATGTACATATTATGTTTACACATGTGTGGAGCCTGTTCCCACGTGTGAATTAAATACATGTATCATTTAGATGAGTCATATAGGTTGTACATACCATTTCATTTGAGATTTAGTGGCTAAAATGGCCAAAATCTAGTTTTCTAGCTATATGCCACTTGGCATCATTTTATTGGTAGGAAAAGCTATTTCACATGGATAGGAGTGATCTCACACGTGCCAAGGATTGCTCACATGTTTCAAAACATCAATAGTAGGTGAGATCCAACTTGTAGTAGATATTTGTGCAAGTCCCTATAAATTAGAAAAATTGCCTAAAATCAAGGGAGGTGGCTATAAGTTAGGAAACTTGGTCCATGTGCCATATTGATGATTATTGGTGGATCCTTTAATGAGTAGGCACTCTCACACGTGCCAAATTAGCTGAGTAAGCATCAGCTCTTGTGTATATATGGTGGCTCATTTGGCCATAATTGATATGGAAGCTAAATCTTGGTTTTGGAGCAATTCTAGTGTTTTCTCTCTATTTGTCTTGTGTTTTTATGCAATGATTGGGTTCTAAGATCAGTATATTTTATTCTCAGCCTAATGTCCGTACTCTGACAGGTTTTCACACGTGTGAAACCAGCAAGTACAAGTTTTGATCAATAATGATTGTTCTTGTTAGATTTATTCATCTATATTTGATCTAAATGCTATCTAATCTTGTGTAGATTGATAGGTTGATCTAATCTAACATCCAATCACACTTGTGGATCTGATTCAGATCTATTCTTGGTCCATTTTGCTGTACTTTGACAATGTAGACTCGATAATAGAGTCATAATAGTATCAAAATCTTTGATGACTGAGCCAGTTGCAGTCATTTGCTCCATAAGGTTTTTGAAAGTGTTGAGATGACTCAAAAAACTATCTGCATCAGACATTCTCAAGGTGAAGAATTTCTTCCTCAAGTGAAGTTTGGAAGTCACGTCCTTGATATCGTAGAGGGTTGCTAGGATGTCCCAAGCATCCTTAGCAATCTGAGCGGTACGTATATGGCTGATTTGGGTATCCCTGATATTGAGAGTGATCATGGCAAATGCCTTGCCATCTCTCAGTCTCCATTTGGTGATGATGGCTGCATCACCTTCTGGTTTGAGTTCTGTGTCATCAACGATGTCCCACAGTTCTTTGGCTAGTAGTATGACCTTCATCTTAAACTTCTAGAGATGGAAGTTATCTCCATCGAGTTTGTCAATCAGAGATGAACTAGAAGACGGATCCATTTTGATTTGAGCGAGATCGTTGATAGAAACAACGATGTCGGAATACTGTTGGCTGTGTGCTTGCTAGAATGATGTCTTGATAGAAACAAGACTAATGATACGCAGTAGAAATGCAGATTACTGAACTGCCCACTTTGATACCATGTCGTAAATCATGGGATACTATGGTATTGGATTAGTAGAACTTTGATTATAATAGAATCTCTGATACCGTGTCAGAAAATCGTGAGGATGACTAATATCGGATTAGTAGAGAACTGATAGAAACGTAACTCTTATATCAAATCGTGATGATTGGCAGCAAAAGCTTGAGCGAGGGCGGTGTAGGATCAGAAGCATGACAACTAGTAGTAGAAACAATTCAAGATGAATGAATAAATGCAAATGCACAAATGAATAGAACAATAGTGTTACAACTCCCTAGGATCATCGACTGCCTTGAAGTTTCTGCACACCCCAAACCAGTGATGATGCACCATAACCGCCCATCCGTAGGTCACAACCGACCCACCCCCATGCACTGGAGCTATCGACATAATCATGCCCGGTCAAGCCTCCTACAATAATTGGTGTCCCATACCACCAGCCATCGCACTTGGCTCTCCCTAGCACTCATCTCCTGGCTTGGAGATACATCCTGGCTCATGCACGTGCTCTCCATCCACCAACTCCTGGGCAGACTGAGTGAATGGCAAGAGAGAAACCCCACCACTATATAGGCATAACATAGTGGATCCTGTCAAGCACGGTCCTGCCGGTGACATGTGACCACCTAGGATGGTGACGCATGGCACCCAAACATATCGAAAACTCTAGTCCTGCGTCATACCCCTTGCGAGGCCATCACTGAAGGGCGTACTATTATGGTACATAACAAATAGTGAGACAAATATTGCACTCTGATTGATATCAACAATGAGTACAATTGCTTGAAGTGATAACTTTAGCTTGCTCGTTGAGCGTGATAATGCTGGCAACATAAATTTTTCTTGTGAGAAGATTGATTAGTGATCAACTTACCTCTTAGTTGATTCTATATTACACAAATATCTTCTTGACAAATATCTACTTTCTAATCTATTAGCATTAAATGCTATCTGTTATTTATTACAACCGCCTTGTAACAATAAATGTATGTACAATAGTTGGTTAACTGCCATAAAGTCTTCTGACAGTTTATTTGGATCGATTTTTCCCTGATGGGAAAAGGTCGATAAAAGTCGGTTAGTTGATGGTTGATGAAAAAGTCGACAAAGTCGGATTTGATGAAGTTAGTGAAAACGTCGATGTTGAGGAAGTCGAGTTTGAACATATGTATATATACATGAGAGAAGTCGAAGTCGATGACTTCGATGTCGATGGAGTCGAACTTCGATAGATTTTTAAGATGCTCATTATTGAGTGGATTTGAGGCTGAGCATCGAAATCCAACATGCATTGGCTTTTGATTTGACTTGAATGGTTTCAGGCCTTTCTTCTTCTGCTTCTTCGACCCTCTATTTGCATATAGAGCATGTGAGTTTGTGTTCGAAGAATTAAGTTGTGATTCAGGTTGGACAAGTAATGTCAAAGAAGCTCAAATTACATCTTGATTACTCTTGCCTTAGAACGCAGAGTTTTCTTGATTTGATTGCCCTCCACTAGACAAATGGACATTGCCTGCTATTGGATTAACACTCGTCCTTTTAGCAACACTCACTTCAGCACCTTAATTTGAATGCCATTTTGCTCTCTACCACAAATGATTGATCATCTTGCTTTTTATTCGAGACATCAAAAGTGAGATGATTTATATATAGTGGTGTATAACTACACACATATAGACCTACAATCATGCTGTGCCTGCAGGACCCTGGTTGTGTTATGTTGTGCACGAGAGAATTGATATTGAGCTCCCCCATTTTGGCCTCTTAATTCTTCAAATTCACCTAATGTGAAACTTTTACTACGTGCAAGGTGACTTCATTTTTTCGCAAGAGCATTCAAATAGAACTTCCTCATCTTAATGATGCATCTAATAAAAATGTGCCTTCTTTCCTAGCAATATACATATGAATGAACGAATTAAGAAAAAAACATTATCTTTAACATTCATATTTCAAAGTCTTGACTCTTCATGAACAACTTGTTGCTGGATTTATACATTGCACATTATTCTAGGTCTTGGGCGTTGGCTTTGTTGTTAGAAATATGAGCTTTTAGTCCTTTGTCCTTTGGATGAACATGTGCCCCCTATGAATCCTTAAAGTAAACCCCACATACAAAATTCAAAATTTTAATATAAATCCAAAAATGATCCAATCGCCATAGATGAGATCTTTTGTAGCATACTTCAATAATTCAATTTTCATGATTTCCATTTGCTGAAAATATTTTTCCTGCTCATATTTTTGGTTCTATGTATGTATTTTGTTGTAGCCATAATTCTTATTCAACACGAAGCTCAAAAACGTGACCACATCATGCCAACTCTTTGTATAAAGCCTGTTCCGTACTGGGCTCGTTAAGAAGATATCAACTTTACTTAAGAATCTCAGTAAATAACTGGAAGATCTTTTAAGTGATATTTTTTTTTTGCTTTTGAGGACTCCAGCTGTACGTGTACGGAAATGGGAACTCCTGTCAGGCCCAGAACAGAAGGTGGTGGAAAACCAGCATCGTCGGCTCAGATGCGTGGGCTCAAGGACAGACCAAAGGACGGCATCGCTGATGTCCTTTTTCAGACGGAAATAATGAACTGGGCAACCATTACACGCTGAGTAAAAGGCTTAGACCTTTCGGGTTGGAGTATTGTCCTCCGGGTAACAGTTTGGACACGCAGCTGTTCTTTTTCTGACGAGCCAATGGCTATAGAGCCCACGTTAAACGCACACGAAAAAGTGAAGACCTGTCGGGTAAAAAAATTATCCTTCGAGATATTCCCAAAAGAAAAAGTGGAAACCCGTCGAGAAATAATACTATCCTTCGGGTAAAGTACCAGACCGGGAGGTTCTGTGTCCGGATTTTGGCCTTTAATGGATCTGGCGATCGCAAAGAGACGGAACGGAAAGAGAAAGGGACGGAGACGAGACGCTTTTAAAGGGACGGTAAATTCTAGTCCGACCACTTGGATGTAGCCACGTGGTCATTCGACACGTGGACATTTCTCAATGGTTTACGCTCTATATGTGTGATGACATCCGTCAAAAATCTGACGGTATCCAGCAGAGAGCTAATCATCGTGATAGCTCGACTGACTCAAAGCCCATCCGTCCGGATCTAGCCACGTGCTAAAAGCAGCTGCCACGTGGAGAGCTGTCAATGGTGGTAATGTATACGTGGCAGCATCTGGAAAGTCTAAGCATAAAAGCCCATTTTCTTTGAAAGGGAGGACGATTGAAGATTTGAGCTAAGACCGACTGGATGCAGACACGTGCTAGAAATGCCACCTGGCAAGATGTTAACGGCTGGTGATCTACCGGGGCTTTTTATCTAGGAAATCCAAGAGTGCTTGGATGCAGCCACGTGCTAGGTTGCCACGTGGCGATCTATGAATGGCTTATTTTTGGCAGCATTGAAAAATCCAGGCATAAAGTCCATCTGAACCGGGCGACAAGTACTATGCCGGTGGCCGCCGTTAGTCGCTGGAAATATTTCACGCCGGCCTGCCAGGATCGTGCCACGTGTCCAATCCTGTGATCTAGATAAATTTCGATTTCTGCGCTGGAAACGTGGCAGAATCGGAAGGCCCAGGATAAGATCTAACGGTCGTAATATCAAGCAAAAAAGCTACTAGGAGAGCCCTCCGAAGGAGCCGTCGATGGTGGATGATGCATACGTGGCAGGATCTGGATGATGGAGTGGAAGGGTGGGCTGCCTTGCGAGCAGTGCTATCTGCTTCACTCGCATTTCCAGCTGGGTTTGTGCTGTGAGTGCGAGTGAATAATAAGAGAGTGCAGGTCAGGACTCACAGGACTGTGAGGGGGAGGGAGGATGCATCCATAGCTGCCTGCCCTTAACAGCGATCTTGTCTTGTCTATAAATCTTTTCTCGTGATCGTCCCTTCCCTGCTGCTTCTCATTCACCCATCTCTGTTTTTTCCTCTGCCCTTCATTTCATGTCTTGTCCTTGCTCAGCTTCACATAAAATCCCTGCAAACACGAGTAAATGGTTGGAATTTATAGTACTTCATCATGCCAGTGTGATGTGATCTTCCCAAAAACAGGTCACCGCACCAGATTTCTGCTTGGATTGCTCTATAATAGAGTCTTTTGTGAGGTAGCTGCAATTCCTATAAGTTCCTGTTGTTAATCTGCACTGTGGTCTTGTAAAGAGAAGTGAAGGGTATTATAGTATTGCTCTTTTTTATCAGTGTTCTTTGTGAGAGCAGCATTTCCTTCTCGTTTTTGTGACTAATCTGCACAGTGGGCTTATAAAGATTAGCATAATATTGCTCTTTAGTTAGTGTCGTTCGTGAGAGAGGAATTCTTTTTGTTGTTGTGATTTATCTGCACGGTAGTCTTGTGAAGCAAAGGTTGGAGAAGAAATCAGAAGAAAAGGATACGCAAGAGTTTGTGATTTTGCTAGCTATGGCTGCTGTTGGGTTCGGAGTTGCGAGTGTGATCGTAGCAATGGTTGCTATGGCGTTGAGCATTTGCATTGCTGAAGCGATAACTTATCCAGCGGATGTGGTTGCGTTAAGGGAGCTGAAGGCCGCAATAGACCCCGCTTCCATCCATTCCACCTCCTGCGTCGGCTCCTGGGACTTCTCGTCGGATCCATGTGATGACCTCTCCTCTACTGTGTTCGTGTGCGGATTCCAATGCGCCATGGCTGACGATCAAACAATGCGCATCACCAGCATCACCCTAGACGGCTTCGGCTACGTTGGCACGCTTCCTGCCTCACTCGGCAACTTCTCGTCCCTCCAGCTGCTTGACATGTCAGGCAACGCCTTCCATGGTAGCATTCCGGACTCCATCTCTCGCCTTACCTTGCTCAGCAAGCTTGATTTATCCCGCAACTCACTGTCCGGATCCATCCCTCCCTCCATTGGCCAGCTCTCAAGCCTGCAGCAGCTCTGTCTGTCCTACAATCTCCTGGGAGGCGCCATCCCTACGTCGATCAACAGCCTTTTGAGCTTAGAGCGCCTCTATCTGTTCAACAATCGGTTGACTGGAGGCATTCCCGCTATGCATAACCTCAACCAGCTGTTATTCTTCGACGCAAGCAACAACCTACTGTCAGGGTCACTTTCTGCTCCCCTTCCACCTTCGCTGATGCAGCTTTCTCTGCGGGGGAATCAGCTCCAAGGCCGCCTGCCTGAAGATCTGCTCCTCCTTCAGCAGCTGGAAGTGATGGATCTAAGTAGCAATAGTTTCACTGATGCTGTGGATGGAGCCCTCTTTCAGCTGCCATCTCTCCAGCAGCTCAATCTCTCCAACAACAAGCTCACGGCCATCTCCATTCCAGAAGACGTGGATGCGGGATCAAGCCAGCTCATTGCGATAGACATCAGCTACAATTATATCCATGGGTCGCTACCTCTCTTCCTGGTGGAGATGAAAAAGCTTTCTGCTCTGTCCCTCCGCCATAACTTTCTCAGCGGTGCCATTCCAATCCAGTATGCACTGAAGGCTGTGGCCTCACTGTTGGTCGGAGCTCAGCCGTTGATGCGACTGTATCTAGATGGGAATTATCTAGCGGGAGATCTTCCTGCTCCATTCCTCAGAATCAGTCCTGGCACCATAGCTGCAAGCTTCACGGACAATTGTCTGCTCAGCTGCCCTATCAGCCTCCCCTTCTGTCAAGGTGGATCACAGAAGTCGCAATCTGAGTGCGAGCATTTCACTTCTCTTCCCTGACCAGTCATCTTGTAAATTGCTCCATACTGGCATTTAACACGATTCTCAGGCGTTTCCACCGTGCTGCGATACCCAACAGATCTGGAGCTAGCTGTGAAAGCTTTCTGTAGTAAGGCCGGCGTTGCTCTGATCGTCTTGGTTGATCCATAGCAGGGGATGCAACTCTGCACATAATATTTGATCCAGGCCAATGATGCACTGTACACACCTGAAATGGCTGGCCCGTAGGAAAAGTGGAGGGTTATCTCACTTCTTGCAGCAGTTTTTTTGGGTTTGGGTAGCTGTTCGTCTCAGGATTCATATAGTGTCAGTGACCATCGCTGAGTAAATTAGCTTTTACATAGCTCAAATACAGCACACTTAATACACAGCCACAACAGATAAATGCCTGCGTTTTGTTGGAAGCTTTTTCCTGAACAGACTGTCTGGGGAGTTCTGCTTAAAGTGGTTTGTGTGCTCGAAAGCACAACAGTGGTTACAGCTGCTAAGATTGTTAACAACAAATGCCCAATTGATTGCAGTTGAAGAAAAAATAGGCTACAGCTTGGGCATTGATAGTTGCATCACCATACAATATACTGTGCTTCCTAGACATGACGATTGTTAAATGTTTCAAATTTCAGAATATATAGAATCATCAGAGATTTGTCCGTCAGTTTCAGGGTTGGGTTGAAGCACAATTTGATGTCAATTTATGAGCTTCCTTACAATTTGTTTCATTCTTGATTCATCCACATGGATATATATGCTTGGTTTTGTAATGCCAGTAGCCTTTGCTTTACATCAGATGTACAAGGCGTTTGCAAAGTGACATGAAATGAAGTCAATTAGATTCACCAATAATGCTCTAATGTTTCTAAAAACTGTTCTCTTTTCTGCTTTCTGATCATTTTGTTAAAGCTTCTTGCAGAAGCACCTTTCTTTCTTTACATCAGATGTACAAGGCGTTTGTTTACAAAGTCACATGAAATGAAGTCAAGTAGACTCATCAATTATGCTCTAATGTTTCTAAAAACTGCTCTCTTTTCTGCTTTCTAATCATTTTGTTAAAGCTTCTTGCAGAAGCACCTTTCTTTCTTTACATCAGATGTACAAGGCGTTTGCAAAGTGACATGAAATGAAGTCAAGTAGATTCACCAATTATGCTAATGTTTCTAAAAACTGCTCTCTTTTCTGCTTGCAAATCATTTTGTTAAAGCTTCTTGCAGAAGCACCTTTCTTTCCTTCTTTCTTTTGATTTCTTTCACGTACACAACAGTGCTCAGCCCACAGCCCTTGGTGATATCCATTAGATGATTCACACGTAGAACGCTTTCCAGACGGCAGAAAACCGATGTGGGCAGAGCAAAACTTTTGCCTGGGGCCCTATTGGCTGCCAATACTGTCAGGACAGCATACCACGCGCTGGATCCTCGCCTGATATGTCTCCATCACACATACATATACAGCCAACCACCCAATCACACAATTCCCTGGAAATCAATTTGAAGGCCTCTCTTTGATTGTGCACCTGTATTCATTCCCTTATTGCCAAGGGGACATCTTTGGCCCTGTACCAGTAAGCTATTGACACATGGCTGGGCAGGGAACAGTTCTAGTGTGCCGAGGCGGCAATTTTCTCGGGCTTATGGGTCTTGCTAGTCCCGGGACCACTTTTCTGCGGGCACCGCTTTTTCGTGGGTCAGGGTCTGTGTGATCATGCAGATACCGTGCCCAAATTTTTGGTGGGCCCCTTCCCTTGGCCACGGGTTCTTGATCCCCATCTCTTACTCGCACGATAGCGATGACGGGCGAGCAAATCTTGGGCAGCCATGTGTTTTCAGGTATTTCCTGTGGCTGCCTGGGATTTTTCAGGCGGCTGCCCAAAATTTTTCATGGGACCCGTTAACCGGGATCCAATTTTTTGCGGTCTCGAGAATTTTTTGCGGCTTGTCATCAGCTGATTGCCACGTGACAAATCATTTGTTTATCTCATAATAAACTCCAATATTTGCGAGATGAGCTATATATGTGAAACTAAGCACATCCCTTGCATGTGCGTGAGCGGGGGCATGCGCCAGCGTGGCATTGGCGCCGGGACCCCGTGAGGCCTGGCCCAGGACCCGCTGGCGCGCGTCAGGACCCGCTTGAGTCGGGACTCGGGCACCCCTGCCCTGTCTGCCCTTAAATTGCATGGGCGGGCCTGTCCACGAGTCCAAAGCGCACAGGCCCGCACGTTACCCCGGACCCGTGCAAATAAGCGCCAACAGTTCTTGATGCCTGTTTTTTGGTAGACCCGTCTTGTGGATCTTGGGGTCGTCGGACCACTTTTTTGTAGGCCCCGGGCTGTGTGACCAAATTTCAGCAATTTGGGACAACGCAACTCGGGACACCTACCCTCCTTGCCCGAAATTTGCACAGCCCTCCAGTCCTTGTGTTGTGTGCTCATTAGTTCACTCGTGGGGCTTTAGAGCTAGATTGGCATGTGTTTTGGGGTTGGGGCCCACGGGAAACGTGCCATGTGTTGTCGTTGCTTGGGCACTGCTTGAATGGAGATGTGCCTGAGAAAATCTGGCCCTGGGAACCAGGGGCCAATATCCTATGAGCATCGATGTCGTTTCTTGTGGGCACTAGTGAGATGTGGCACCAATTTCATGCGGGCACCGATGCAACTTTTGCAGGCGCACAATTTTCAAGGGCATCAGAGCCACACTCCCGGGCACCCACATGAGTGTGAGGCTAATGCCCTGTATGCAATTATATGGGTTACTAGACAGAGCATGGGATTTTGCTTATGGGATAATGTTTCTAATTGCCCGATGATGTGGCACTTTGGGCAGCCAGTTAAAAAAAAAAGGTGTGGCTAGAGGCGTGTCGGGCTCAAACGAGATTTTGCTTCGGAAATATTCCGCGGAATATTTGTAAGAATATACCACAGAATATTCTTTTCCTTCATCTACTTAGTGCCCGAGAGAAATTGTTTTTGTCGTAAGTTTTAAATTTTTCACAGTTCCATGTATTCTTTTGCGATTACTCCAATAAATCATGAAATTCAAAGTGTTATCCATTTCACTTTGTAAATGTTTTTGTAGAGACCCCTATTCTAAGTTTTATATGACACATTTTACTAGTTTTTCTTTGACTCTACATAACTTTTTTGTTAGAGCTCGAGTTCTAGTGCAGTAAAAACGGAAAGTAATCAGAACGACAAGCCTGACACTAATAAGTTATCAAAATGTTGTAATTATACTTTTCAATTTTTTTTTTGAAGATCTTGTTTTTTTCCTAAGTCCATTTTCAAAGCTCTATAATTTTCTCGTTTTAGTTCGGATTTGAACGCTGTAAAAAGTAAAATTGCTCGTGGTGACAAATCGGACACAACTGCTACTTCATTTAATTTTTTACATTTTTCATTCATAACAATTAATTCTTCGAGGACTCTTTTAAGTGGGTGGAGAAGAGCATTTTATTGTAGAACACCTAATCAGACAGATCTTGATTCTACTAACAAAGCGCGCAGTTTACTTGACAAAGGATGAGAAAGAAATGAACACGAACTCAAAACATTTTCCTTGTTGAAGTTCGAAAGATTCACAAACAAAATCTTGTCGCAAAATATTCCGTTTCTTGTTCAAACTTCAGATGTCGCGAAATTGTTGCGAACAATTCACGAAATCTTCTGGATTTTTCTTCAAGCTCACCTGTCGTGAACAATTCACGAAATATTCTGAATTTCTTCTTCAAGCTCAAAGTTGTCATCTATCGCGAACAATTTGCGAAAGACGAAAATGTCGTGAAGAGACAAGTGTCGCGAATAATTTGCGAAATACGAATTTGAGACGAAGAGATGGACCGTCGCGAATAATTTGCGAACAAAATCTATTCGACCCTGGAAACAGAGCGTCTATTTGAATATCAACCGTCGTAAACGGTTAGATATCTACTTTTACAGAATTAAAAGGCCAAAAGACCTGTCCTGTAGCAATATAAATACATGTGCACTACTTGTTGTCACTCACTCAATCAGAGACACAACAACGAGATAAGACAACAAGAGATGTATATTGATGATTCAGATTCAGAGTTATAAAAATTCATTTTTGATCAATAGTTTCTTATTGTCTAGAAATTGTCTTAAGTTGTCTCTTAATTCCGCATATAATTTTTGCACACATATTCAATCAGAGCTAATACTATTCTATTAGTACATAGATCAGATACAGACCTGATTGAAGACACTGATATTAGTTTGATTTATTCAAACTTCATCGTGTTCTCTGTGGAAAAATAATTACTATTTTTCGATACAGTGATATCAGAGCTTCCAGAATTAAAGCTGATACAGTAGTATTAGAGTATACATGTTCAAAGCTGATGTAGTGATATCAGAACGAATCAGAGTCGATACAGTGGTATCTTCGCACCCCTCTCAGCATTCTTCATACATCCATCAGCAAGCCGCTATCTGGAGGTTATTCAGTAATAGAAGATGTCGTCGATCATTAATATTCAGACTAAGATCACTACGATCTTGGATCCAAAAGGTTCAAACTACTTGATTTGGAAATTAAAGACTTCACTCTTATTGAAAGACGAAGGTCTATGGCAATGGGTAGAACCAATAAAGGAGAAGCTAGTAGCTACTCCTGGTAAAGAACTTCGAGAATGAAGTTTAAAAAGATAACAAAGCTATAGCAATTATTGCGTCTTAGTGCATGACAATATAATGCTAGATCTTACATCAATTTCGAACGCAAAAGATTTATGGGAAGAATTACAAACCAAGAATGAGACTCGACCTCGTAATCAGATCATGTTCTTGGAAGACCAATTAACTTACCTACAGTGGGATGACAAAGACTTGAATACATTCGTGCGAAAGAAAAAAGATCTGTTTGTTTCCTTGCAGAATTCTGGTGCAAAAAATATAATTCAAAGAAAAAACAACTTAGTTATTTTCTTCGAGCCCTACCCAGATCATTCCACACAACAAGAACCTTATTGGCGAAAGATGCGACGATGACACTTCAAAAGACAATAGACGAAGTTAAAGAGGAAGTAGAAGCTTGTGAACGCTATGACGACAATGGTGATTTTGAAAATGCTCTATTTACTTAGAAGAATAAATTTTCCAAGAAGTCTAAGTTTAAAAGAGAGTCGTCTAAAAAGAATGAGTCTAAGACAAATGAACAACAATATGGAAAACAACAGAAAAATTCTGGTGATAAGAAGATCTGCAATAGATGCAGAAGATCAAGTCACACACAAGAAAAGTGTTGGTTAAATCCAAAGAATGAATGCACTCATTGTCATAAATGGGGTCATGCAGCAGTAGACTGTTATCAGAATCCCAAAAATAAGAAGGAGCAGAATCGAAGCGAATCTTCAGATTCAAACTATGTCGAAGACAAAGCAGAATGCTCCAGAGTAGCAGAAGACAGGGCAACAAGGAACTCAGCAGCTTAACTTGATTCGGGAGCCACCTCACATTTTGTTTTCTCGAAACAAATATAGTTTGAGTACAAGAAGACGAACTATTCGAGATTCATTATACTTGGAGACGGTTCTAAGCACGTAGTTGATGGAATTGGTGTACTATGGCTGAACACGAATCAAGGAGACAAGAAACTGGAGGACGTTCTCTATGTCCCTACTCTTCATAAAGATATCCGGCCTCAGGGCATAATGAATTGTTAGACGGGCCTTGGTGGAGGAAGGATATCCTCGGCGTGAATGTAGTGAACAAAATCGAGGAAGCGGCAGCACTGCTTGGATTCACCATGCTCAAAAACATTTTCACAGGCTTTGTCACTCCATTCTCTCCAGCCCCCAACTTTTGAACCAAGAGAAACACCAGAAGGCAAGCCTGAAGAATTAGGGACACAAAGAGGAATGGAGCTTAATTTGACCTCTGCGTTGGGATATACAGGTACAGGGTTATGAATATCCCTTCATGATAAACACAGCTTGGTTGCAAAGGCTTCAAATTGCATCTTTTTCCTGGTAGCTGTTCACCAAAAAAGGATTCCATGCGCTTTAAACCGCGTCTATGCTTTTCTGACAAAGTGGATGGGACCGAAAATGCTGTGCCAGATAAAACCAAAAACGATCACCCACTCTTCTATGGTACAGTTGATGGGCTTCCATCTCAATTTCCCACAGCAGTGAGATTTAGAAAAGGCAAGTTACCTGGATAGTAGAAATGCTTACCTGAGATACCTTCCTTTATACACAGCATTTGAAGGCTGGCTTGTGGTTCTCTGTTTCACGAGTCTGCATTCCAACCAGATCAATTTTCGACCACACCCAAAATCACCTAAATCATCTTGACAAGCAATGACCCAGAACTATCTGTAAATCAGGCCAGTAGGCATACCTGTTCAATAAGGAAAAGCGATGACAGTACATTAGCTATGTCATACAAGCGCCTCACTTTGGAGGAGACAAGCAAATTGACCCTGATTAAGTCTCATACCTCAAAAGCATGTCTCTCAAATTACACTAGGAGGACTATAAAGTCCCTAAGAGGACATAAGTATGTCGAGGTAACTTAAACTTAGGTCCTCCTCGCTCCCCAGGTATCTCCGACCCATGCTTGATAGTTCTCCTTTGGATATGAATCTAGCCAGGGGCTTGACCTTTTCGTCGGTTATTGTTATGTTTTTTTTCCATATTTGGAACTAATGCGGCCTATCGAGCTAGCTTCTTTCTTAGCTAGTGTATACATTAGGCTCATTCGCATTTGGAAGTCGACGATGTTTTTCACTATGTGAAAATTTCTAGCGCACCGATAGAAGCTGGGTATGCCTCTGGCCTTATAACTGTATAGCATACAAAGCTGAGTGGTGAGGTTAGATACTTTTAAGTTTGCAGGCTCTGCACATTCTCTGAGCAGCACTTTAGCAGCGTCTTCCGACGAAACTATCTGAGTCTGTCAGGCCACAAAGAATTTGACTTCAAGCTTATATGGAATCGAAACAAAACTGTTACTATAATATTTTGTAACTTCAAAACTAACACAACTGGATATTGATATATATGTTAAGGAATGTACTACGGGGTTTGGTTTAGCATTCGCTTTATACTCCATATCTTCTGATTGGGCACCTACCGTTCCTTTAAATCCATCATGACCATAGCAACGTATTGCAGTCTCCTGCTCTAGGCGATGCACAATGCATCATGCACTCAAAATCTAAAATCTATGAAGCAAGCGGGACTACTGATTCTACAGCACAATGATGATAAATGATCTACTACCTTCATGAGCTTGAGTGCTTGAGGAAGTCTTGAAAATCCATGCCAAATGTATCGGTTCTTCGCTTTTCGGACTAAAACATGCAAAACCCACTCCTGACTCCGAATGATTTATTTCAAATGCCACCCCAGATCTATCATGCACCTACGCTTATTAAATAGCAGCACTGAAATGGCTCACCTCCACACCATTGACTATATTAACAAACCTAATCGAGTTGCTGCTTCATCTAGACTGATGCATTCTCCTTCTTCTGCACCATACATACTCAGAAAGCTGCGTGAAATTTGCCACTCCAAAAAAAATGGCTTCAACAACCACCACAAGAGAATTAGTGAGCTAGTTGTCCAGTGAATCAAAATCAAAGTGGATAGAACGAAATCAGATGGAGAGGCTAAATAAGCAATCAAGTCAAGCAAGTGAAGAGCATGAATGGAGCTTAGAAAGAAAACACAATGAACTGTTAGCTACATGGGAAAATGTCTAAAAGTACCATGGCTGTTCCTAATGTGAGAAGGCTCTACATTTTGATGAGGGCTCATGCACGTATGCTATTAACATCTAGGACCAAACATTGCTTCTCATTTACTACAAAATTACTTATACGCAATGGAAAAATGTAGCAGATTCCTCTCATTTCATGAGCTCTCAGGAATTGGCTATTAAAGCCAAGACTGATTATCATCATGAGCAGGGTATGGTTTTGGGGCAAGATTTTTCCAAGGATCTTCCACCATTGATTTCTTGTAAAACAGTTCTGGATGATCTCGAGCAGATATTGGCGTTGATTTTGCGAATCTCTGACCCCTGCCACCACCAGACCGAGGCAGGTTCCGCTCACTGCTTCTGCCAGAATCCAGCCACGGGCTTCCCCTTCCACTAGGGCTCCTATTGTAATCAATCCGTGGGCTTCCTCGCCCACCGGAGCTTCCGCCACCATAGCCATGGCTGCTTTCTCCAAACCCTAGACCTGCATTTCTTTGAGACGGAGAACCCAACGTGCCGCGGCCAACGAATGGCCTTGCAGAAAAGCTGCTCGGGGTTTGAAAAGAAGGACTGTTCTGTAATCCGGAAACAGAGGATCGATTTGATGCTCCTACAGGAGGTGCTGGCGAATGGAAATTAGGTTGCCACATCGGCAGCCCCGCAAAAGCAGCAGGTGATGGAAACCCCGATGGAGACAACTGGTGCTGAGACGGGAATCCAGGCCATGGCGGCCGCAATGCAGAGGCTCCTGAGCTATTTGAGCTTGCTGGAGAAAGCTGATGCTGCTGATACGGCTGCTGGGGATGAAACCCTGAGCTGTTTGAGCTCACTGGAGAAATGTGAGGACCCTGATACTGCTGCTGTGGATGATATCCAGACCAGGGCGGCCTCATTAGGGCCATTTCCGGGCTCTGAGCATGGCTAGGCCTGGATAAAGGAGGAGGGGTAAAGGGCTTGCGTCTTGCTCCTGAGAAAGCTGCCAAAGGGTCTGTGTAAAAATCAAAGGACGGGGTTCTGTCTGCCATACCGGTTGCCTCATCCAGCCTGGGTGGTGCCAACAGCGATGGTGAAGTACATGATGGATCTGCATGCTGGTGCTGGTGCTGGTGCGCTTCGCGCTGCATGGCTCGCAGACGCTCTCTGCGCTTTTCCGACTCCTCCATCGCGACCAATTCTCTCTCTCTCTCTCTCTCTCTCTCTCTCTCTCTCTCTCTCTCTCTCCCTCTCTCTCTCTCTCTCTCTCTCAACTCACATTCTCTGCACTTTTTCCATGGTCGCCCTAAAACTCCCACCATAAACCTTATTGCAGACAATTGTCTGATCTGGAGACAATCTGCAAATAGGTCACAGCAAAGCCTGGTTGCAGCGGGCAGTGGAAAGATTTTGGAAGTTTAGATTTTGGAAGGTTTCAGGGAGCCCAACGTAATTATCCACTTTGCCACCACATAATTATCCAGTTTGCCACAAGAGAGATTCCAAAAGCTCTATAGAGAGGTGGAGTAGCGCAGGCAGGCTACAAGGTTTTCAAAGGCTTCGTTCATAATCTACGTTGGTGCTTTGGAGATCTTTGGAAGCACTTTGAATGTTGCAACTCTTGGAGAGAGCAGAGCAGAGCAGAGCGCAGATGAAGATTTGCAGAATTGCTAGCAAATTACATTGTTCATTTGAGTTGAGAGAGATTTGAGCACATCATGAAGCATCTACACCATCGCTGAATATCATATAGAGTGAGCTAGTTAGGTTTAGATTTCTTCACAGATTTGCAGCTGCCTTTACTGTGATCTTCGGGCTTCTCAAACAATCATTTTCAGCAGGTTCTTCGGGCTTCTCAAACAATCATTTTCAGCAGGTTTTAGGGCACTTTTGGCTGTGGGCAAGCTTGTCGCTGGTAGAGGCTACCTTGAGAAGTACTTTCCACCATATTTAGAATTATAGGATGTACCGTTCCGACTGCAATTACCTGAAGAAGTTCTCTCACTTGGGATCAAAGGAGCACCGGTAGAGCTTTCATAACATTTTTCCGGAATCTATTGCAAAAGGTTTACAACGGCCGACGGCTCCATCGAGGTTAATGACATTTCGTGTGAAGAATAATAAAAAAAATATAGAAAAGATCTCGGTTCAGTTGGTGAGGTGGTCCATCACAGGGCTCCCTTTGTACAGTTGTTCTCATGGGTTCGGACATCTCCCTGCTTCGTCCTCTCAGTCTCAAACGACCTGCTTCAACTGTATCTCTTTTGGGGGTATTCCCAACAAAGTGTAAATAAATAAAATCCTCCAATAAAATGTGTTGTGAGGGCATGGCATCCTGCGTGTATAAGAAGAAAAATCAAATCATAGTAGTGATGATCATGCTAGATGAGGAGGAATGATGATGCAAATTATAATGAATGATAAGAAGATGGATAATCATGATGATAGAGAAAAATAAAATGCTCAAAATAATTATGATGATAAGAGAGAGAGAGAGAGAGAGAGAGAGAGAGAGAGAGAGAGAGAGAGAGAGAGAGAGGTGTGAAGGAAATAATCTTAATCATGATAGTAATGAATATTGAAAATAGCATGACAAATGTGAGGGAAACATCCCATCCATGTAACTGAGGACCTCATCATCACTCATGGAGGAAAATGGGACGACCTCGGACTATGGCTAGATCCCTGATTGAGAGATGTGTGATGAGACATAACTGATGAAGGGGGGGATAAATGTTGCATAGTAACCAAAGATAGTTTTAAAAATAAATTGGCAAAATCTAACTTGAATATTTCACGAATTTTTGTATGGGAGAAAATCTCACACATCTGGAGCATGTTCCCATGTGTGGAATTTAGTCTAATTATGTTAGTTCTATGTTGAGTTAGGGGTACTTGTGATTTTAGTAGAAATCTAGCCAGATATTAAATTTTTATTAGGCCATTTTTGGCATTAGAGGCAATTTATGCAAGTACACATGTAAAGGCTTGATTTGGCCAAAAGTAGAGAGTGATGTAGCTCGAGTTAGGTTAGGCTACTTACATTTTGTCAAGTTGAGGTTGGGTGTGTGACTCGTCACTATATGTTGGCATGAGAGTTAGTGACCAATCAAAAGCTAGAAATCCATCAAATTGGTCCAATAAAAGCTAGACAGCACATATGTCACTCAACCAATAGGATTTAGAGGAGGTAAAGAAGGGGTCCAATCATGTTTCACTCCCCTCTACCTCGAGTTGCTAAATATATGAGTCTTACATCATTTGTAATTAAGTTTTTTGGAGTTAAGAGAATTTCAATTTTGGAGCATTCTTGGCTTTCTCTCTCTACTCGAGTTGGTTTCTCTCTCTATTTGAGAGCAAGGATTTTTCCACACTTAGTTTTTTCCTTGACAAGTCTCCACACGTACTTGTATGAGTGATATATGCATGTTTTCATGTGCGCTTGTCTTAGATTTGTGAGATGGATCTTGGATTTCAATCTGTGTTTGATCTTTGTGCAATTACCAAGTCTTAGGAGATCACAATCACACTTTTGGGCACTCCCACATGTGTGAAATTCAACATGGTATCAGAGCCTACCTAAGATATTCATGCATCTATCAAGTTATGTGTAAAAACTTTTCTTGAAATCAAGATTTTGAAAGGGTAGTTGCATCTCCTTTGCTATCTTTGTAATTTTAGGTCAAGAGGGGTCATAATCATTAAGATTGGACATGGCTTAATACTGTATAGAATTTAGTGCTCCGACACGTGTGAAGGACAACCAACTTTGAACTGTCAGAAAGTGGTGTGCAGAAGATAGGTCTAGCTCGAAATGAAACGAATGAAAATAATTTGTGTGTCTAGAAAGAAAACTTTTCGTGCATGGCACTATCTTCATCTTTTCAATGCATGACTATGCCTATCAATTTCAAACAAGACAATAGCGATAGAAATCACATTTGCATTATAGTAACTAACTTTGAAATCGCCAGTACTACAGTGATTACGTAGCCAAACAATTAAGCATAAAAAATTATCAGACAAATAATTAGTCGCGAATCATTCGCGAATTAGTCGCGAATCGCAAGACAAATAATTAGTCGCAAAGAATTCCAGAAACGCATATATTCTGAGATGAAGCTGAACGCAATAAATGATAGTATTGATTCAAAACAGAAGTAAATGAGTACAATAAGTTGCGGATCGAAACTGCGTACTCTATGCTATCTCTGAGCGGCTAAAATGAAAAGTCTGAATTAACGCGCAATGCTGATTAACAGTAGTGCAATAGCAATCTCTAAAACAACTCTAAGAAGTGAGCTAGAATGCTCAGGAGTGTTCAAGCTCGCAGGCTTGAGAGAGAGAGCAAACTATTCAAATGTTTCTGATAACTCTGATTTTCAATGAATTAACTATATGAATATGAACAACAATTTATACTAAGAAATTAGGTCATCAATTGTGATCGCCAGTTGGCTGATGATCTGCTGGCATCCATCCGGTCCTTGTCATTGATTGTTGATAAGCAGTGAAATTGGCCGTAAACGTTCTGTCTGCATAAATAAACCAAAACTGTAGCTCTACAGAAATGAACTGAAACAGCCATAGGTGACACTGTCAGGTTTTTCGCGAAAAAGACAAAAAAGGAGAAGGTGCCCTTAAATCTCATTTAGGATTGTCCCACACTTTTCCAGAGTCATTTCCTTAACATTTCAGGGTCTTTGGAAAAAGCGAAAAATGCGACATTGTGATTTTACACGAGATTTCTGTCAGGCAAAAAATACGAAAAAGGCAACACTGCATTTTTCAACGGGATTCTTGACAGGCGAAAAAGAGACATTGTCGTAAACTCCGTGTAATTCTGCAGACTATGTAAACACATGAAAAAATTCGCAGAACTGGATTAACAATGGATGAAAATTAAAACCAATTAGACGATTGGTAAGAAAAAGAATAATCCAACACTCTTCCTTAATCTTAATCCTTGAATGCCTTGACCTTCAAACTTAGTTCTACACAAAAACTTTTGTGTGACTCCAAACTTAATGCTTTAGTAAAAACATATACTGTCATATCTTGCGTTCTACAATACTACAATCTGGCCTCGTTGAGAACTCTGCTTCTGACGAAATGATACTTCAGTTCAATGTGCTTACTCTTGGAATGAAATCTAGGGTTGGCTGATGATGGCACTTTGATTATCACAAAATAATGTCATCAGAGCATATTGATTCAGACCGATATCTGAGAGTAAGTTCCTCACCAAATTGCTTTCTTTGTAGCTTGAGAGACTGCGATATACTCTGATTCAATGGAAGATAGAGCTATCGAAGATTGCTTGAGACCGTTCCAAGAAATTAGACCGTTGTTGAGGAAGAATGTAAATCCGGAAGTAGATTTACGAGTGTGTATATCTCCTGCCCAACTCGCATTTGTGTAACCACTGAGTAAATTGAGTTTGCCGTTGCCGACTACTAGTAGATCGAAGATATCTCATGACTCTAATAAGAGCCTTCCAATGTGTTATACCAGGATTAGTCATAAACTGACTGAGAGTGCTGACTACAAAACCTATGTCTGGCCTGATACAAATCATGACGTACATAAGAGATCCTATAATAGAATGGTAAGGATACTCACGCATCTGCTGCTTTTCATGAATTGTTTGGAGACACTGGTCCTTTGACAATTTGAGTCCTAGTTCCATTGGTGAGAGAGCTAACTTGCAATTGATCAGATTATATCTGACTGAAATATTGTAAATGTACTTTTGTTGTGTAATGTAGACCAACTTTTGTTTTTTGTCTCTGTGGATTTGTATACCAAGGCAGAAATGAGCTTTACCAGGTCGGTCATCTCGAATTCAAAAAATAGCATTGTCTTATTCTCTTTTATCAGATCGGTACTGTTGCTAAAAAGCAAAGTATCATCCACGTACAAAGTGATAATGATAAAAGACTGCTGCACTGCTTTGAAGCGGAGTGCTCAGTAAAAACTTGACCGGAGCACTACCATCAATTCTCAACCGGAGCATTTCGCTCGAATCTCAACCGGAGTGCTCAGTAAAAAAAAAAAAAAAAAACTCGACCGGAGCACTGCCATCACATCTCAAACGGAGTGTTCAGTCCAATCTTGACTGAAGCACTCTGCTCAGATCTCGACCGCAACACTTCTGTCAGCTCTCGACCGAAGCATTTTGTTCACATCTCAACCAAAAAACTCTTCTCAGATCTCGACCGAAACACTCTGTTCAGATATCGACCGGAGCATTCTTCTCAAATCTCAACCGGAACACTGCTCTTGAATGTCAACTGGAGGACACAGTCCCCTCTCAACCGACGGCCTACTTCCAATCTCAACCGGAGCCGGACCCCTGTCAAATTTCAACCGGAGCCGTAGCCTCACTCAAGTTCCGACTGATGCACATTCGTCCTTGACCGTCACAAACCGCAGTCGACCGCAATATTACGATTTACAGCCTACGACCTCCATCGACCATCCCAAACCGAAATCAACCCGTAACAGACCACAACACCCGCATTCTGACAACCGTATCCACCATCCTACGACACTCTACAAGCTGTCATGGATCGCCCTAACGATCCGAATACTACAGAGGACTATCCACCAGAGATGGTCTCCCCATCTACCGAACAGGCTCGATTTAACAAGTATTCTAGGATGAAATCCCAAGTCCAAGAGCCATCCACAAACCCATTTGAGAGATGGGAACCTACGCGTTATGAAGCTCCATACGAACGACCAGAATTCCATGCTGCCGAATCATCCCATGCACAAGCTCACTTAAACGGAGCTTTCGCAAATAATGTTCCACGTACTGAAAAAAGGACCCCAAAGCTAGACTTACTTAAGTACGATGGTAACACTGGTCCTCAGCGATTTCTCCAAGTCTTTGAGAACACATGTGACATCTACGGCGAGACAGCACCAGAGGCCATGGTACAGCTCTTCTCGATGACCATGATCGATCGTGCACGAGAGTGGTTTTTTAACCTTGATCGTGAAGATAAACGTGATTGGTTACTTTTAAAAGAGGCATTTATTAAATGGTTTAAGCCTTTTCGCTTGATAGAAAGTCCTTTTGTCAAACTAAGTAGTATCAAAATGACAAAAGACGAAAAAGTACATGACTATATCGAATGATTTAGACGATTAAAAAGTCAAGTACAAGAGCAACCTACCAAGTCCATGCTCATCATTTGGTTCCTCGTTGGACTTCCTCGATAGATCAGACGTGAACTTCGTTCCAATGATGAATATACATCATTGAAACAAGCCATGTCTGATGCCATTCGATAAGAAGACGAGGGCTCAGATGTTGAGGAACCACGAGAATGGAGAGCACATCGTGTTGTCCAAGAAGCTCGACCAAACAATGACACACGAGAACAGTTATGGAAAACACAGATGGAGTTGCTTAATCAGCAACACCAACAACAGATGGAGAAACTCACCAAAGAGTTTCAAAACACTCTTAAGTCTATCCAAAGTTCGATGCCAGGTCAGTTACCCACTAGCCAAATCCATCATAGACGAGAAAACACGTGGTGCCCTCACTGCCGAGGTACACACACTGGCAATGAGTGCCCTTCATACCAACCGGTCCCAGATACCTCCTTGATCAAATGTGAAATTTGTGACTTTATGGGGCATACCTCCCTTTATTGCTATTATAACCCAAGGAATTAGCCTCACAACCAGTCAGGAGTACATTATCAACCTCCTCGACAACCATTTGTTTCACAGCAATAACACATGTCCTATCCACCACGAAGCAACTAGATCCATATACAAGAGTTGCCCAGACAACCTAGACATCAACCTCAACAATAGCTGGCACTCTTAGGACCACCACCACGAGGACAACAGGATCTAGTAGCACAAAAAAATAGACATCCTCGAGAGTCTGCACACACACACCTGGTAGAAAACTCCTACGATCAATCATATCATCCTGATACATCAATTCCATCATCTAGCAGTCACCAGTTTCAAACCGACAACTCATGCTCATGCAAACAAGCTGAGTATTCCACACCATCAGCTAGCCATCCAAGATGGTTACGCTATCGCCACAGGACCCATGAGCAACCACTGCTTTATCTGTGGCAAAACAGGACATTTCATGGCTAACTGTAAAGTTAAAAACCAATACCATGCAGGATGTCCCGACAGTGTTCGCAAACACAGCTTCAAAGACTGTCCTAAACAACCTAATAGGATCCTTCCAGCACGTCATATCACATCCGAACCTGTTAGAGTTCTTACTAGAGCACAATGCCAACAACAAGAACATCAGCAAAACCATGGACAATCAGCTGACCCACATGGAAGCCATTTGACGGCCTCCACAACACCAAAAGATTACCCAGACCCAAAAGTGGAACAAAGACAATACAACGAATTTCAAGATGAATTTTTGCGAGAGGAAAAACATACAAAAGGAGCAATCCCTCCAGGGACTTGAAGTATTTTCTGACCTCCTGCAAGCTCAACTCACCATGCCATTCCATAGTGCTATCAAATCCTTCACCGAACTTCAACGTTAGTTTTCAGCTGCCTCCTTGTTGGAGGGTTTGCGGATCCCAAGGCAACCCTAACCCTAGTTAATAAGTGAGAGGGATTTGGCACCCTGCGTGTGTAAGTCCAACCCAATGATCACATAGTTATTTGATTGATTAGTTAAAAGTTAATAAAAGGACTTTAGGCCTTTTTGTGCGACTTTTAATGTCGCAGGGCCTAAATGTCAAGTTAGTGAATAAATTTGGGTTTCTCTCCAATTTTGATGGTTCGCACACTTTTTTAAATTTAAATAAAAAGAGAGACAAGACTGGACCAATATGATTCAAAGGCCAGGGTCCTCCTCTCTACTATAAAAAAGGACCAACTCGAGTTGTTCCTCATGTTCATTTCCTCATTTCAATAAAGCAGATTGGTTCTCTTTAGAAATGGATTGATGAATGTCCTTGCTCTTCCTCTCTTTTTCTCCATTTCTCATTCTTTCTTTGGATTTTGCTAATTGTTGGATTTGATCATTATTGGGATTGCTATTTCTTATGCTTTTTGTGAGAGAGAAAGGGAGAGAGAGAAGAGTAAGTTTCTATCATTGTTGTGGATTTAGGGTTAATGAAAGTAGGGTTAATGGATGTAGTGTTAATGCTTAGTGTTAATGGATGTTAGTGTTAGATCCTCCATTCATGTTGAAATCTGAACTATACTATCGCTCTCATGGGAACGAACCTACGCGTGACAACTAACTCCGTCTCTTTGATGCTAGATTGACTAGATCTTGGATTCAGGTTAGGCAAGGAAAGAAACCCACTACAATTTTGGCACCGTCGGGGAGCTACGCCAATTTTTCAGTTTGCAGCATGTTTGGCTGATGGTTAGCTTGCATTAGGCATCTTGTCGTGGCATGATAGTATTAAAACTGCATTTTATGATTAGTTTGGGATTGATTTTGCTAAATTTTGAGTGGATTTGCTTGTTTGAAATCTAATCTGATTATTAAACAAGGAAAGCTATTCAGATCACCAATCTTAAGATCCATTTGGATATGAGATATCAGAGTAAATAACAAAAATCGATCAAATCTGTCAAATTTGGTCAAAAAGAGACAAAAAGCGTCATCAGAGCCCAGAACTTTTTACTCTCTTTTAGGAAACCTTCGCCGAGTTGCAGACACCTTTGGTTTTGTTTACAAAACCTTCAGTTTGAAGGGCAAAGATTATTCCCAGCAGATTTCCAGAAACATCAGAAAAACCACCAAAAAACACCAAAAATTATCAAAACCCTAAAAAAAATACAGAAAAAGAACCTTCGCCCAATTCATTGTGCAAATAGAAAGGTTTTCAGAGGACCAGTTGTTATATTGTCATATTTTTATCAAAAAAGTCACTTTTTTGCAAAATTACCAGTATTACTCTTGATCCTTCGCCAGAACCTTCGTCGAGTTTTCAGAACCTTCTATTTATATAACAATACTATTTTTGAGTTCGACGAAGATTTATCTTGATCAGATCACAAAAAATCTTGATTCTTACCCTCGTCAGATCACAAAAACTGCACTTTCTTGTGTTAGAAACCTTCGTCCGGTTGTCCATAATTTTATCTATGTTAGACCTTCCATCTGAGAAGTCAACAAAGGTTATTTCCCAAGAAATTGCCAGAAAAGTGCTCTTAGAGTTTTTATCCCAAACTAGCACTGTTGAACCTTCGCCGAGACAACCTTCGCCCAGAGAACCTTCGCCAGTCCTATTTTTACTTTTTGATTTTCCAGATCAAGTCTCTGTCAAAATTTGGATCAAATCTGATTTATTCTGAATTAGACTATGAGAGATTTATCATTTTTGAGAAGTATTGATTGATCAAATTTTTGGGTAATTTTTTATCATATAGAGTCAGATTCTTGAAAAGTGGAATAGAACTGGCAGATCTAATCTGAAATAGGTTTTAAAAAAATCTATATCCAATCACATTATCAATTTGATCTAAATTTGTAAGATGGCTGTCCCTGGAGCTACTCCAAAGGAGGTCAATCCAATTATTGTTAGAAGAGCACCCCGATTGGATCTACCAAAATATAATGGATTAACAGATCCAGTTAGATTTCTTCAGATCTATGCTGAATCCTGTGAGGTCTATGGTGAGATTTATCCTCAAGATAAACTTAAGCTGTTTTCTATGGCCTTAATAGACGCAGCACAAGATTGGTACTATAACCAAGATGAAACTGAGCGTACAGATTGGGAGGTTGTGAAACGAGCCCTTGTCACACAGTTTAGACCACAAAGTTTATGGAAGACCCTTTCCTACTTTTAAGTAAAATTAAAATGGGAAAGCGGGAAATGGTTCGAGATTACATCAAAAGGGTGAAACGTCTTAGATTTGAATGTGAGCCTGAGCTAATTAATGAAAATACCATGATTATGTGATTTTTGTCAGGACTACCTAAACGGATCACACGTGAACTGAAACGCCATAATGAGTACGCACTTTTGCAAAATGGGATGGACGATGCAATTCGGGAGGAGGATGAAGATTCAGATGATGAGCCGAATGTCAGTATGTTGCCTTATACAGCAGGGCAGACTACTACGACATCCACCACTATTGCATCAATGAATGCCAATGCTACTGCAGAAATGATGCTCAATGAGTTCGAGAAACTTGGGAAGACCCAGCAGAAACAGATGGAAAAATTGCAGTTGCAATTTGATTAGAAGATCAAAGCATTGGAAAATTTCCACGGAGAAGCGAACAAGGAACCTGCGAAGTTTGCAAAGATGTTTCCTACCAGGGAAAATGTCTGGTGTTCTATTTGTACAGGAAATCACACAGTGAACGAGTGTCCTCAATTGAAAAAACGAATGGAAATCAGTGTTTGCCATCTGTGTAATTCACCTGACCGTGAGACTGCCTTTTGCAACTTCAACCCTCGGATGATTCAGCAATGGTATGCCCAGATGGGATATCAAGATCCACAGTATGGAGGCAATCCAGCAACAAGACTACGACAATCTACTCTTGGATACCCGGAGCGTCTAGCCTTGCTTGCCCCACCAAAGCACTCCGCTCCTCCTGCCAATTTGATGGAACCAGATGCTTACAGAAGTGCTGAGCAATGGAGCTATGGTAATGATCAGGAAGGTGGATTTTCAAAACAGTATGCCATTTATGTTGCCGCTCAACAACAAGCCTCGAGAAATTGGGCCAGAGCACCATTTGGATGCTTTGCATGTGGAGAAAATCACAGAGTTGCAGAATGCCCAAATAAAAGAATATTGGTCGTGACTGTGGATATGGGCATTGCTATAAAGACTGTCCAGCAAGACCGAAGCCACCACCAGTTACAACACTTGTAAATTTGATAACAATCAAGCAAGGATCGGTAGCTCATAATAAACCAAGTGCACCCTTGATGGTGGTCACCAGAGCACAAAAGCAAAAAGAACAAGTAGTGGATTCAGTACCTGCTGATTCTATACCATTGAACGATACACCAACAACATCAGAAGTCTATCCAAATCTTAATGCAGAAAAACAAAGATATCAGGATATGAGATAGTGGATTAAACATCTGCAAGAAGAAGAGAAACTTGAAGCTGCTAAAGTAACAACTAAAGTTCGGTCTTCACCATTGCAGCCTCCAAGAAATTTACGTACGAATATGAATGATCAATTACATCATCACGAAGAACCCTTCAAGATGACTGAAATGGAAGCACCGCATACAAAATTACTCATGAATATTTTGTCTAGCAAGATCAATATTTCATTGGAAGAGTTCCTAAAGTTGGTGTCAAAAGCAAAAGAAGTCTTAGCGCAAAAGTTAGCTCAAGAAGAACCAGAAGACCATCAGGAGCCACTTTTTTGTGCTGGATTTGAAGAATCTAACGATGTACTCCATGTTGGAGTAGCTTGGGAAAATGAACAAAAGAATATCACTCTACCGATACAACATAGACAATTTTCTAAAGAAGTAGCCGTGATAGACAACGGTTCAGGAGTTAACCTGATTTCTACAAAGCTATGTACAAAATGGGGCCTTACAAAGATTAAGCCTACTACTTTTGCTATTATTCGTCGTGATGGACTTACCAGAAGCACCAAATGTCTACCGAGTTCTCTTAGGACGTCCATGGTTATGAGTTGCGCAAGTAGTTCATAACTGGGGTACCGGCAAAATCACTTTTGAAAATTGTGAACGTGCAGTTAAAATTGATCCTACGACTTGGACTATCAAGCCAGTGGTTCAAAAAGCGAATGACGATTCATCAACAACGGATCACACTTGTGATCGACCAGAGAAAAAATTGGGAGTTCACTACGATTCTCAAACGGATACTGTCAATTGGAACGAAGCTCTTGCAACAATCGATTCTACAACAGGATATATGTGTCAACAAGATATTCAATCAGAAATGAGCAAGATTTCCTTGTTAGATCAAACTTTGGATACGCCAATCACGTTTCCACTAAATGTGCTGAATGTAGCCTGGATATCAACGGAACCTATACCAGATCCAATTGAGGATGATCTCATACCAATGAGCCATGCCTTAACTTATGATGGCAATGCAGAACTTACGGATGAATAGATTCTACATCATATGGATCTGACCACATTTGGAATGCGTAATGTTCCTAATGAACCGACAATCAAATCGCCCAAAGTAGTTATATTGAAGGGAGACAAGATGACAGGTTCGATGACGAAGAAATAAGCAAAGCAACATTATAATACGGTCCTGAAATGGGAAAATCCCTCTCAAAAGATCGATTTAAAGGAAGTGCCACCTCTATTGGATAAAGGCAAAGGAAAAGTCAAGAATGATTCTTCAAGTCAGATCTCCAGCAAGACATCATCGTCTAGGAAGTCTTCACTTGAGAAGAAAGATTTATCATCCCGAAAGTCATCACCTCCACGATCAACTCCTGCTAAGAAGACTAAACGAAGATCCAAGACAAGTCCTTTCGAAAAAGAACAAGCAAATGTAGTCTAGCATGATATGCCAGAGCATTTTAAATGTTATACACTGGATGATGTGGTTATCATGTTACCTAAAGAACATCGTGAACCTGAAGAACACATGCCGAAATCTAAAGAGGTTTATGATGGCCCAGCTTGGACGCAGCCAATGAATCTTGCCGAACCAGGAGAACCGGAAAAGATTGTACAAGTGGAGTCACAACTTACTCCTGAACAGTATCAAGCACTTCGTTTGCTACTTATTAAGTATCAAGATTGTTTTGCATGGACTTATCAAGATTTGAAGGGTATTCTGACATCAGTCATTGAACATACCATACCTTTAGTACCTGATGCAGTACCAAAGGTTACAAAGTTCTATCGCTGTAATCCTAATGTGGTAAATCTGATAAAGAAAGAACTTCAGAGATTGCTTGATCTAGAGACTTTATTACGCAAATACAGGGATGTATTTGCATGGAATTATACCGAGATGAAAGGAATCCCCCCTGAAATAGTAGTACATCAGATTCCTCTAGAAGACAATGCTAAGCCCGTTAGAGCTAAACCCTACCGCAGTAACCCAGTCTATCGTGAGAGGATCGACGAAGATATTAAGAAATTACTAGATGCTGGCTTTATTTTTGAAGTCCAACATACTAATTGGGTATCACCCATTGTGGTTGTAGCCAAGAAAAATGCAAGCTTTGTATCTGTGTTGACCTCAAGGACCTTAATGCGGTTACGAAGAAAGACCATTTTCCCTTGCCCCTAACAACCCAAATATTAGAGGAAATGGCAGGAGCTGAAGCTTTTAGCTTCTTGGATGGGTTCAACGGCTATTTCCTTGTTCAAATAGCCCATATCTATCTCAATGGTATCTTAGGGTAACCAACATTCCTTGAGATACACCTCTTTTATAAGAATTTCTACTCTGAGCTACAGTCCTATTTTCCTTGAAGTTCTTCACTTGCATCAAACAGATCCATGTATGCATCATGATATTTTTCTCAGATCTCGACCGAAGCGATTCCTTTAGATCTCGACCAAAGCCTTCCTTCAGATCTCGACCAACGCGGTTCCTTCAGATCTCGACAGAAGCAGTTCCTTCAGATCTCGATCGAAGCAGTTCCTTCAGATCTCGACCAGAGCCTTCCTTCAGATCTCGACCAAAGCGGTTCTGTCAGATCTCGATCGGAGCCTTCCTTCAGATCTCGACCAAAGCGATTTTGTCAGATCTTGACCGGAGCCTTCCTTCAGATCTCGACTGAAGCAGTCCCTTCAGATCTCAACCGGAGCCTTCCTTCGGATCTCAACCGAAGCAGTTCCTTCAAATCTCGACTGGAGCCTTCCTTCAGATCTCAACCGAAGCGGTTCTGTTAGATCTTGACCGAAGCAGTTCCTTCAGATCTTGACCAAAGCAGGTCCTTTAGATCTCAACCGAAGCAGTTCTTTCAGATCTTGACCGAAGCAGTCCCTTAAGATCTCGACCGAAGCCTTTCAGATCTCGACCGGAGCCTTCCTTCAGATCTCGACCGAAGCAGTTCCTTCAGATCTCCACCAAAGCCTTCCTTCGAATCTCGACCAGAGCAGTTCTGTGAGATCTCAACTAGAGCAGTCATTTCAAATCTCGACCAGAGCAGTTCTGTGAGATCTCAATCGGAGCAGTCATTTCGAATATCGACCGGAGCAATTCTGTGAGATCTCAACCGGAGTAGTCATTTTAAATCTCGACCGGAGGAGATACATTCGAATTTTACGAACTAGCATGTCCCATCTCCCTTGCAACCAGATGACGGCGACAATAAATGCCCTCTCACCAAAGCCATTCGCACCTCAACGAAGTGCGAAGCTAAAGCATTTTCTGGCGACGATCTACGACAATCTTCTTGCTCTTGACACCGATCCTGGCGCTCAACTATTCAATCCGTCCATCATCATCTTCACACCATCTCACCATCGTTATCACTCCCTTATGAGCGCCATCACCGAAATCTTCAACACAAACGTCGCCGGCAGAATACCTTATATCTCAAGTTTTGCATGCTGAGGGGTAGTGTCACACGAGCACTTATCACGCTCCTGTCACACTATTGAACATCCTACAATCACAATCACAAACCATACACCTTCAACCTGCTTCATCCCTAATAGATACACATCCATAACATAAAAAACATTGTCAAAGACCTCCACTTCCTCCTATTCCACTCGCCATCTTCTTCACTCGACCTCACTCAGTTCACCCACCTTTACTTCATCACCCACACCGCTCTACCCAACACAACCATCTTCCACATAACTCCCTTTCCAAACCCGTTCATACATCCCTTCCCCCACACTTTTCAAACCATTCTGCACTGCCACTTCCCATCTCAACCAAAGCCACTACATTAGATCTCAACTGGAGCCCAACCTTTCCCATCTCAACCGAAGCCACTCCATCAGATCTCAACCGAAGCCCAACCTAGCAGATCTCAACCGAAGCCACTCCATCAGATCTCAACCGAAGCCCAACCCAGCAGATCTCAACCGAAGCCACTCTGACACGACAATACCTCAAGTCCCAAGTCAGCCAGATGAGGCCACCACCCCACCCACACTGATTACAATGACAATGCCACCAACATCACCATTGGCACAAGTTGTTTTTGGGGGGGGGAGGAGTGGGGATATCCAGTCCCCAAGACACGGGAGCAGCCCAGGCCCAGGTCATCCACATATTGACACATCTCAATATTTTGATGCTGCGCACCTGATGGAGATAAGTGATGACGAACCAGAAAAGGGGAAGCAGCCAGGAAGAAGTTAGACACCTCCACCTCCACCTCCACCTCCATCTTCAGTTCTAACACCATGTCTATTTTTTGGTTTAGCCTCACCACCCCACACCCCAGATCAGTACCCAACCCTCTCTAACCCTGAAAAGCTCACTAAAGCAGCCAAACGCTCAATGATTGGCCTATCCGAAACGAGCTACCACATGCATTGGTTGGTGAGTCAACATCAAGTTCTAGAGAGCAAGGTCCAACATCAAGACCAAGAGATTGCACGATATCAAAGGATGGCCAAAGAAAAAGAAAAAGAGACAGTAGAAAACAGATCCGTGATGGCCGGGCAGAAAACCACCTTGGAAGAGGTCCAGCAGCAACTGAAGCACCAGATGGTCCAAATCAACCAAGTACGAGACGGATCATTGGGTGCAATGACAGTCAATGCTCCTCCAGTCAAGCTCGAGGACATTCAAATCCAGGCCCCACAGGCCTCAGCCATCCGGATGGAGAAATACATAAGGCTGATCCAAGAGCGAGAGGTCGATAAAAAGAATTTTGAAAACATTGTGGCGAAACAAGAGAAGATCATCTTGGAGTCCCAAAAGTAGCTTGAAGAAACAACGAAGGCCCTACAACAAGTCTTGGACAAGGTGAACCAATTATGGGACACGGTGTGCAAGGCCCAAGCAGGTGCTCATGTAACGAAGCCACGGGACGATGATGGGAATGATGGAGCAGGGAATCAAGATGGGCAAACCCACCGATCAGATGGTAGCTCAGGATCGGGTGGCCAGAGAGCCGATGCTGCTTCCATGAGCTTTTCCCGACCCCCTCCCACCTTTAACCCTTCCTCCTACTCCGCATTTAATTTCTCTGAAACATTCATTCCAACTTACCCAATTCTTCCATCTCCCCTTTTTTCATCACCTCCTAGTCAAATAATGGGCCCATCAAAAGGTCCAGTTGACACCCACAAATCCCGACGGGACGAGTTCCTCCAACAACTCCACTCCTCCGGTGCTGCGTATAACTTATTATTTTTGCCTCCTCCTAAACCGTTCACCCCCGCACCCCTCTCCCCAGATCACTCCATCCTCAACCTTCTGGAAACTAACACAGACATTGGAGCCGATGATGACTTCTTGGCTGACCAACCGGAGACAAGAAGATTCTCGCCCAAGCCAGACATAGGTGCAGGTGAGCCGTCGACAAGCAAGCGAGCAAAAGAGAAATACACGGGCACCAAGGCCCTTGATGATTATCTGGCAAGGCCGTCCCAGCCGCGTAAGACAGCTTCCCCTTCCCAGCCTAGAAGTAAACTGGCTGATACAAGGGAATCAGAGTGATTTGAAAGAAAATACCCTCCCAATATGAGGGGCAACAAAGAAGACATCGATCAAAGCCAATACTCCACCAGGGCCGAGATCGTTGCCGCACTACAATGGCAGCCAGAATGGCGGAGCAAAGTCCTGAAGGATAGTAGGTGACTCCAGGAATATTTGAGGGCACCGGCATGGAAGCGAGTGGATCCTTTTTACATGCCGCTCAAATGTAGAAGTCCAATACAAGCAGCAGTTTGCCGCTGGCTCTCTATTGTCCCTTTTAGCCGCTTCTCACTTAGAAAACAGAATCCATGGCTTCCACTTGGATTTTGTGCTTTCAGTTTACAAAGAAGACCGGCCGAGTCATCTCACTAGGCCTCAAGTTCTCATAGTCGTCGTCGCCCATGCAACGAGATCGTAATTCCTGACTCGCTTTTCACGTCACGACGACGTACTAGGCATACCTCATTAGCTGTGCTTCCTCCCTCTGTTGCTGTTAGCACTGAACTTCCCATTTCCCTCGTCTTTGATGCTTCCCTTGCCTCTGCTCCCATACAAGGACAGTCTGTGACCATTGGGCCTACCATTCCCATCACGGCTGCCCAGGCCGCCTCACCCCCGCACACCGAAGCAATCTCACCCAACATACAGTTCTTCATGGATATGTTCGATGATTCCGACCTTCTTGGGGCCATCGAAATCTTTGAAATGCCCTAGAGCCCAGCGCCCTTTGAATCCCAATCCCCTGGAAGAGGATTTGGGCATATCCATGAAGCTATTGTTGGTGTCGAAGATGCCAGTCAGCAACCACCCACACAAGGTAGCCCAGCCATACTTCGGGTCGGCACAGCTGTAAAGTCACCAAAGCAGTTCGACGCCACGGTGCCTGAAGGGTTTGAAGACACGAATATTTTTGAAGAAGAAGAGACCTTGGCACCTATTCCACGCCTACCAAGGATAGTACCATCAGATTCTCCTGCTGTTGCCACCTCCACGACTGTCGATTCTGGTGATGCTCTTGGGTTAGTTTCAGGCCTTGGACAAGTGATCCAGTCTATGATGGATAAGAAGAAGAAAATGGAGCAGAGGATCTCTGATTTAGGATCTGAAAACACTCTGATTAGCTAGAAAATTGTCCTGCTGGATTGAGAGGTGAAGATAGCCAAGCAACATGAAGAAAAGGCTGAAAGCAAAAAGAAATTGGCCCAGCAACAGGCTGATCGCTTGGAAACCTACATCAGCTCCCTGCAAAATGCCCTGACAATCGCACAAGATCAGGTAGATAAGGTAGTGCAAGATGCCAAGCAACAGGTGCAGCTGCTGAAGGGGCAATTACAAATGGCCGAACAAGATCGCACACGACTTCAAGGTGAATTGGATGCGACCACCCTTGAGCGTGATGCATATCTGCAAACACAGATACCCGATCATCCGGTCATGCCGACGCAGATTGCATATTTGTTCAAGAAGTGGAAACATACAAAGTGGCCCTTCAAGGATTCCAAGGCCGCTTTGATAGGTTCAAAGGAGCAGCTTCAACTGAGTTGGCAAAGGCAAAAGAGACCATCAACGCCTATGAAAAAGCAGCCGCTCAAGTGTTGGAAGCCGGACCACAAATCCTCATCCCGATCATGTCGCAATTCTCCCCTTCGCACCAAGAAGCTGTACAGATGGATACAGGGGTTGATTTGAGCATGGACCAGGGGGAGCTCCAGATCTAGTAGATCAACCGCCAACTATACCGGCAGTACAAGCGGGTCCATCCTCATCAAGGACAAGCCATTTATTCAAAAGGCCCATCAGCGTCGAGGACCAGATCCAGACCTTCTTAAAGTAGCATCCACATGAGTCCTCGCGTGGTGAATGGGTTCTCAAATTTAAGACTTCTGAAATCAAGGCCGGCAAAGAATTGGACAAAATACCTGCACTGGGAGAGCAACCGGCATGGAGAATCACGGTTTTTGAAAAACTCCGAAATCAATTAGGAGTTACGTCACCAGCCCTGGCCAGTTGCGAGGAGATCCTTATTACGTGCCAATGCCGTGAAGACAAAAATGGAAAGATTTGGGATTGGCTATGAATAAAATCACCGTCCATACGCCCAATTGGCCAATCATCCACCAGTCTTACAGCTGGAATATTTCAGTGGATTTCCACCGGGTCTTACAAGCATATCAGAGAGAGTATGTCCACTCTCCGGATCCAACGGTGCGACAATCGACAATGTTTGCAAAAGATCTAACTCTGTTGGCATCAATGGCAACCAAATGGAATGATTGCCTTTCTACCTTCGCATTTGATCCAAATAAGCCGATGGCCTCAGAGCAAATCAAAGATCAGCTGCCGATTGCTCGACTGTATTTCCGTGCGGCAATGATGAGAGGCTCTTGGGAATCCCGCTTCACATCATGGACAACTTCCAAGTGGATTCCAGGAGCCCACCATTGTTTCTTGCCCCATAATTTGGATTTCAATACTGCACGCCTTGACTTGATGGAGAAGGTGCAATATCATTTAACTAGGATTCGGCGCGAATCCAATAAAAGTTCCCAATAACTGCATATTGCAGGTGTCGTGGGACCGCCACCAGTTTTGGTGGGGGATACTATTGGAGGGTTTGCGGATCCCAAGGCAACCCTAACCCTAGTTAATAAGTGAGAGAGATTTGGCATCCTACGTGTGTAAGTCCAACCCAATGATCACATAGTTATTTGATTAATTAGAATGTTAGTAAAAGGACTTTACGCCTATTTTGCGATACTTTTAATGCCGCAGGCCTAAATGTCAAGTTAGTGAATAAAGTTGGGTTTCCCTCCAAATTTGATGGTTCCCACTCTTTTTAAAATTTGAATAAAAAGAGAGGCAAGACTGGACCAATAGGATTCAGAGGCCAGGGTCCTCCTCTCTACTATAAAAAGAGACCAACTCGAGTTGTTCCTCATGTTCATTTCCTCATTTCAATAAAGCAGATTGGTTCTCTTTAGAAATGGATTGATGAATGTCCTTGCTCTTCCTCTCTTCTCCTAAATTTCTCATGCTTTCTTTGGATTTTGCTAATTGTTGGATTTGATCATTATTGGGATTGCTATTTCTTATGCTTTTTGTGAGAGAGAAAGGGAGAGAGAGAAGAGTAAGTTTCTATCATTGTTGTGGATTTAGGGTTAATGGATGTAGTGTTAATGCTTAGTGTTAATGGATGTTAGTGTTATATCCTCCATTCATGTTGAAATCTGAACTATACTATCGCTCTCATGGGAACGAACCTACGCGTGACAACTAACTCCGTCTCTTTGATGCTAGATTGACTAGATCTTGGATTTTGGCTAGGCAAGGAAAGAAACCCACTACAATGATTCAATTCATCTACCTATTGTCAATTCGTGGGTTCTTATCAAAAGATATTTGTGAGACCATATACAAACTATCAATCATTGTCAGGTATCTACATGTACTTGGTGCATTTTTCTATTTAGTATTTATTGATTGGAAATTCAAATAGACATAAAATGGATTGAATATGTTGCAGATGGATGTGTTCAAAAGAAATCCGTGAGTTGGATCTTCGCAAGAGACATGAGGATATGGTGGAGATTGTGTGCATGTTTGAGAGATATTTTCCGACTTCCATCATGGACTCACAAGTGCATTTATTGGTGCACTTGGTTGAAGAAGTTTCTTTTGCTGGTCTAGTGCACACTAGGTATAAGTGCATAAATTATATTTTGCATGTGTATTTAAACTAAATCAATTGATACATGAACTCATTAAATAAAACACTTATTTTTAACCATTTGCGACTTTTTAGGTGGATGTTCTTTATGGAAAGGTACATGAAAGTCTTAAAAGATTTTGTGCATCAAAAGGCAAGGCCTGAAGGTAGCATGTCAGAGGGATGGTTAGTACATGAATCTCTCTTTTATGTTACTGAATTTTGCACCAAGTACATCCATCTGCTCCACTATTGTGGCGTGATGAGGAGGCCGAAGAGGTAACTAGTGAAAAACCTCAAGGGATGGGAAAGGTCCATAGGTTGGCACCCTTCCAACGAGAAAAAATTTCTACATTCATGCCTTATAATTGTGGAGTTATGGATAAATGGTTAGACCTATATGAGTTCCTTAATGGAAACTCGCTTGGAGTTCCTTAGTGAAGATTTGGTTGAAGAGTTCAATGGAAGAGAGGAGTCTAATATAAAATATGATGACTCTCAGATGTGATTGTCGGATGTAACTTTAGTTACAAGTTAAAGGCTTGTCAAATCTTCTATTGGTTACAGCCTTGGATATACTTGGTGAATGAATGGATGTGTCTCAGACTGTTTTGTCTTTGACTGAATCTTATAGCAGAATCAGATCAACAGTATGAGATTCTGTATTGATTGTTTTTCAGACATGATTGAACTCATAGGATGTGATTTATTTGTGAAAGCAATCATGAAAATCGGATCATTGATGAGAAACTGAGACAACTCATCAGGTGTAGTCTGAAGCTTGGCGAATACAAACAGCTAGTCATGGAATGCAAAACTTGTTAGATGCAAAATTGTGGGATGTAGATGGAATGTAGTGTCGGATGTAACAAAATGAACTAGCGAATGCAGATGTGTCGGATGCAAATGAAGGTGGAGGGCGTCGGATGGAAGTTGGCAGATGCAATGAGCGACAGATGGAACTGATGAGAAAGGGTGTCGATAGAACTGAGATGGAGGACGTCGAAAAAAACTCGAAATGGTGAAAAACTCGAAAAACGGTGAAAATGATGAAAAACTTGAAAAAAAAAATGGTGAAAAGCTCAAAAAATAATGAAAAAGTCGATATGTTTTCTGAAAATTGGTTGTATAGTTTGTTGTCAAATCAAATCAAATTCATTCTAAATCTCAAGAGTGAGATTATTTCGGTCAAGAGTGAGTCCAAAAGAAGTGATTAAGTTTGATTTTCATGTGTTTTAAAACAAAGCCCATCTTTTGTTCAAGAAACTCAAGTGTTGAGAGAACTAGTCAAGTGAAAAGGAAAATCTAGGTGTCAAATCTTTTCATATCCATTTCAACTCTCAAAAGAAAGAGTCATTGGTATTTGTTGAGTCCAATAGGGGTTTGGATCTGATTTCTTTTGTGATTTTCTTAAGTGCAACCTTTGTGGCAAGGGAGGATATTTTTCTTTAAGATGCTACAAAAAGAAGACCAATCCATCCAAGGAGAACCAAAGCAAGGGGGCCGAGGCGAAGGATGGAGCTTCAAGTTTGAAATGCAAATACAAAAAGGACAAGTCCAAGGAAAGGTGTTTCCTTTGTGGAAAGGTGAATGAGGCTTGGAGTCTCACAAGGACTTGCAAGATTTGTCTTCAAGAGTCCATCACAACACATGTCAAACCTTTTAAAAAATTTAATTTGGAAGTGCATTGTTTGGCTCAAGATGCAAAGATAGATGTCACTTTCATGAAAGTAACTTCGACTTATTTCATGTTCTTGGAAAGTGTTTTGCTTGGAACTTTAGATAAGTTCAAACTTATTGTTATGATCCAAGAGAAATCAATTAAGAATAAGGAGGAGCAATTACAAAATGAAAATAGTCTCATTTATGCTCTCATGTCAACTTATGAAGAACTATATTTCTTTGTATTTTTTGTATCTCAAAGGTGGATTAAGGCAATACTAGTTGAGTATGATGCCTTAAAAGATAGCAAAACATGTTTTCCTTGTAAACTTACATTAGATATGAAGTCAAGAAAATGGAAATGTCTTCATAATGTAGATTCTTTTGGTTTCAATAAGATCAATGATGTGTTGATTCATAAAGATGAAAATTGTAAGTTTTCAATCTTAAACGCAAGTTGCAAACTTCTTATGAGAATAAGTGAAGCATCCAAAGTGGACACTTATATCCATAAGCAAGTAGTTAGCTTTATTGAGATGGAAATACCTTTTGATTTCAATATTAGAAAAATCATGCCAAGTTGTGGTGATTTTTGGACTTATGTTTCTAGCATAAGTAATCTTGATAATCATCGGAAGTGCATATTGTATGGTCATGGTTGTTATGATCATTATAAGACATGGAGGTCTCGGATTTCCATCAAGAAGGAGCACCATGAAGAGGATCCTAAAGAATCATCTCAAGGTTCAAGTGTGCCAAGGATTGAGGACGAGAGTCCTTCTCAAGGTTCAAATGTGCCAAGGATTGAGGAGGAGAGATCTTCTCAAGTTGTGATTCCAAAAAGAAACTCAAGAAACATGGTTGAGCCCATGAGGCTCACATTTCAAAGGAGAGAGAAGCATATCTCATGAGCTATACATCTCATACTTACTTCTCTTATATCATTTGATAAATCAATTTGCTTTAGTGAGATCGTTGCATCTCAAAATTGGAGTAAAGACATACTAGCTGAGTATATAGTCTCTCTTGAGAAGATAGATGATGTTCTTAAAAGGTTGAAATTGATTTTAAATCAATTAGAAAGCAAATGGTTATCTCATCAAATGTATGCTCTTGAGTCATGCAAGAGCAAAAGTGATTTGTTCACTCATAGTTTGAAAAATTTGTATTGAGGCAAATTGTAAACTCTTTATGAGAGTAAATGAATCATCTTATAAAGACACTTATCTCCATAATGAAGTATTTAGCCTCATTGGATATGAGATTAGCATGGTAAACATGCATGAAGATATGATGCAAACACTTTGTTATTATAGCATGCATAGTCTTGCCAATTAGGATGAGTCTAATTCTCTAGATCGTGGTAACATGATGTTGGATCTTTTTGATCCTTATAAGACAAGAAGAAATCTTTATTTTCTCATGGAGGAGCATGCACATGAAGAAGGAACAAGCCTCAAGGTCAAAGATCTACATGAAATTTGGAAGGAATCAATTTTGGAGGTGCTAGGATGGTGCAAAGCTCTCAAGTTCATCAAAGATGTCAACATCAAAGAAGCACTATCATGAATATGGTGATATCGGATCAACATCAAGCTCATTGGCTGATCTTCACACCTTTTGAACCAGCAAATACTAATTCAGCTCATGGAGTCAATTTCAAGATCATCATGTTTTTATCAACCTAGATTTTTGAGGAGTGTGAAAAATGCAAAAATTATGCTTGGTCAAGGCCAAATCTATGTATATAGGATGATTACACATGTGTGGAGCCTGTTCCCACGTGTGAAATAAATGTACTTTTCACGTAGAACAACCATATAGCTTGTACATATAGTTTAAATCAAGTTCTATTGGCTAAAAAGGCCAAAATCATGTTTTTTAGGCATATGCCACATGGCATCAATCTAGAGATTGCATGAAGCCACATCATGAGATTAGGTGTCAAATCCCATGTGTAGAGGTCTTCTCACACGTGTGGAATAAGCTGAGGAAGTCAAATTTTCACTTCTAGAAGAGTTTTCACTAGTTCTCTATATAGTAGAAAAATGGACCAAAAGTGCTCAAAATAGAAGGTTTTGTCTAAGTGTCAACTTTGCATGATGAATCATCACATGACAAAGCACCCTGACACATGTGAGATTAGATGGATGATCAGTACCACGAGCTCTCACTTTTTGTATATATAGAGCGACATGTGGCCATAATCATTAAGCAACACCAATCGTGGTTTTGGAGGCAATTCTTGTCAATTTCATCATTTGTCTTGATTTTTCTTGATAGTTTTGGGTTTCTATCATATTGTACTTTGATTTCAGGCTAAAGTCTGTACTCTGACAGGTTTTCACACGTGTAAAACCAGCAAGTACAATTCCCTTTCATTTATGATTGTTCTTGTTAGATTTTCTCATCTAAATTTGATCTAGATCGATCTAAATCTTGTGTAGATTGATAGATCAATTGTATCTAACATCCAATAACTCTTCTGGATCGGTTTAGAATTCATTCTTGGTCCAATTTTGCATATTTTCACAAACACCACTATCTTTGGATCTACAAACAAGGAGATAGAAGGGACTGAAAATCTCTGATTTTCACACGTGCGGAATTCCAGAATTCCGTACTACCGCTTTTCAGAAAATCTATAAATCATAATATGGATGGACAAACTCAGATTCGAACCCAGGACCTCCCTCATACCGGATGGGATGCTCTACCAATGAGCTATCCGTCCTGTTTGATAGTTCTCTCTAGAGTGTGGATTGATATTCCAACATCATGTATCGTCCTAAATACTATACTTTCCATTTCCAGAATTCACACGTGTGGGGATGATCCACAAGTATGATAGATCTAATTAAGCTTTATTGTTAGCACAGTAACATGATTCTAGATTGAATAGCAAGATCTAGTACAAAAGTTATGTCTTAACCACAATCTAGGTGTGTGATGAAGGTGTATTTATACACCGGATCTATATATCTAATTGCAATAAATGTTTGTCATCTAACTACGTACTTTGTTATACTCAAAGAGTAGTTGAATTACAATGACTGAATGATAGTTGTACATTAAATACATAGTCAGACGACTTGGGATCGCTAACGTGGACAAGAATGTCGCATATTTTCTCACTTCACATTTTTCGGGAAGTGGCTAGAGACGTTTCTCTTTGAAATAGATGACATTTGTCCTTTTTCTCTCTCATCACAATTTTTGCAAAAACCTCAAAGGTGTTTGGGAACAGTTCACTGCTAGGGCAATTCTTCTGGTAGGATTTTGGTGGCCAACCCTATTCAAAGTCACCCATGCTTATGTAAAAGTTTGTAACATTTGCCAACGCGCAAAAAATATCAAAAAGACTGACCAGAATCTTCTTACTCCAATACTTGAAAGCGATGCATTTCACAAATGGGGTATTGATTTTGTTAGACCTATTAGTCCAACAGCACGTGGCACACAGTCACGTTATATCTTGATTGCCACTGATTATGCAATAAAATGGATAGAGGCTAGAGCAACACAAAAAGCAGACACAAAGTCCATAGCACGGTTCCTCTATGAAACCATTATCACTCGATTTGGATATCCAATAGAGCTTGTTAGTGATCGAGGTTCTCATTTTCTTAATGAAGTAATCAACAGTTTATTTACACCGGAAGAGTACCCCGTACTATCCTAGATGCAATGGACTAGCTGAATCTACGAATAAAACAATTTGTAATGTCTTAACCAAGATAGTATTGATTAGACTGGGAAACGAAGTTATTCTCTGCTATCTGAGCATATTGAACAATGGTGAAGCAAGCCACGAGTTGAAAAACACCATTTGTGCTGGTATATGGCCAAGAGGCTATTATGTCAGTAGAATTTTTAATTCCTTCTCTACGCATCACTTTAACATATGCCATTGACTTGTGTGACAATAGTGCTTATCAACACCAAGTTCATAATTGACTCTTTACGTTGATGAAACTGTGTGAAACACGACTTATATCCTATCATGCATAGTTACTTCACAAATGATGACAAAAGGCTTGGCATGATCGTCATGTTCGGACTAAGGATATTCAAGATGGTGATAAAGTTTTACTTTACACATCTTCCAAGGTCCATCCTGGAAAATTGAAATTTCGTAGCCAAGGTCCTTACTTTGTCAAGAAATTTTTTTTAAACGGTGCAGTGCAATTAGAGACACTAGAAGACATACCCCTTGACACATTAGTCAATGCTAGTTGACTACGACAATACTATGAGGATATCTTTATGGAAGATCATATCTGAGATGTACTTCAAGGTTATTATCTTTCCTTCCAATTTTTCTCTGATCCATCTTCTTGTATATAACGATTAGCATTACTTTTTCCACAAGCGTTTTTTCTATGTATATTCCTATCCAAGTTTTTTAGAAAACCATCGATTTTATACTTACTCTTGAAAAACACAAAAAAATATGAAGACTCGAATTTTCCAACACAAGCTCAAAAAATATTATTCGTTCCTTTGTAATTTTTTTGATAATTTGTAAATTTTCGATCCTTTGTAATTTTTTTGATAATTTGTAAATTTTCGATCCTTTGTAATTTTTCGATCCCTTATAATTTTTCAATCCCTTATAATTTTTTGATCCCTAATAATTTTTTGATCCATTGTTATTTATTTCAACCCTATGTATTTTTTTTACCTTGAATTTCCATCCGCCAGTTTTCATATTCTAATTGCATCTGCCACTTGCCTTCAAAAGAACAAATTTCCATCAACCGCGTCAATTGCATCCGACAAGGTATTTGCGTCTGACGGTCAGACCCAAGAGATTGCATCCGACGAAAATTGCGTCCGAAGATGACCTAAAATTTTTTAGTATAAATATGTCGGCGTGGCCAGTTCATTTTTACTTCACACAATTTCTAGACGAGTTTTAATCTCTCTGGAAAATTTCGGATGATCTTTCTATGTTTAGATCTAATTCAACCGCTTTCTATTGTATTCTAACTGCTCTCCATCATGTTTTCAATTGATCCATACTCCATCGTTTCTATACATCCATTCAGCTGCGTAACACTCCACCATATCATCTTTCAACTTTCTAAACTTTACACACATTTATGCTTTGTGTTTTTTTTTCCATCTATCTTGTTTCATTTTAGATTACCAACATTTCCTCTCTTTGTGCATCTCATTTGCAGTCAACTTTACGCATCGGATAATTGCGTTTGAGAACCTTCGTAATCTCTTAGACATAGAAGAATGTAATTTTATCATTGAGGGAGATTGTTAGAAATCAATGATAAACTTCATTGTTACACTTCTTAGTTATTGTTCTCGATGTACTTTATTATTGACAGCTATTACCAGCTCTAACTAGCCGTAGGCTAGTCTAGTAGTCTACTCCTAAGTTTTTTTTTCTCTCTCTCTCTCTCTCTCTCTCTCTCTCTCTCTCTCTCTCTCTCTCTCTCTCTCTCTCTCTCTCTCTCTCTCTCTCTCTCTCTCTCTCTCTCAGGGTTCAGGATGTACATGTACATTTTATATTCAGTATGAAGTGTATGATTGAGTGATATTGCGTGTTCTTCTTCTGCCTCTCTACTTCTAACTATTTACAAGTCATATGACCAAAACTAGTCAAGCTAGAATTGTGAATTTTTAACAAGTTGGTCCATGCTTAGGACTCTATTCTAGGTGAATCTATGTATAGGGAACTTAGGGCTATGAATGGCTATGTGCCCAGGATGCTTTTGACTCTATATACTGGGTCCAAACTCGCTCTACTTTTCATTATGGTTGTGGATTTATTGTTAGGCTCTCACTCTACATTCATGCTTTTTGTTCCTTGGCTTGGGGGTGAACCTTTTAGAGTTTGATTGGATGCTTCTACTTGGTTGGGTGGTTTCTCCATAGTGTGTTATCCATTGTGTTTGTGATTTGTAAACAGGATCTAAGGAGCTTCCCTTATAGTGGTATCAGAGCAAGGCTTTCAAGTTTGGGGAGGTGGTGCTTTTCATTAATCGTAATCTGATGAGAGATCAGCAAATGGAGATTCTATTGAACCATGTCAAATTGATGTCTTCACCCAATCTCGGTTTTCAACAGGAGGTGTATGCGAGGGAGAAGAAGGAGAAGAAAATTGAAAGTGTCGAGGACTGGCTGACCAAGTGGAGTAGTTACCTCAATCTGCACGGTGTTCCTGATGAGAAGAAAATTGAAATTGAAGTCGTCGAGGACTGGCTGACCAAGTGGAGTAGTTACCTCAATTTGCATGGTGTTCCTGATGAGAAGAAAATTGAAAGTGTCATGTTGTTCTTACGTGGCAAAGTGTCATTGTGGTAGCAAGATTTATTGGTAAAGCCAACTACTTGGGATGCGTTTGTGGAAGTTTTCAAAAAAGTTTTCGTAGTTGCTAATGATGTTGACTACTACCTGAAGTTCGTGAACTTCAGGAGGGGTACAAAGAGTTTAGACTCTTATATCCAAGAATTCATGGACCTATGTAATAGGGTTCCATCATTCGATGCGAAGTTGGCACTTTGACAATTTGTCCTAGGTTTGCCAGCCGACTATCAGAACAAATGCAGGTGAAATGTGCTTCAAAACCACGAGGATGTGTTTCGGATTGCAAAAGCATATGATTCCACAGTGGTGGCATCCATGAAGTAGTTTGCACAAATTCCAACCACTTTGAAAACCAAGAAGGGTAATAAGCGCAGTCCAGACCAAGCAAATTATTTTGACGAATTAGATCAAGCAGCATCAGAACCCAAGAAGCCGAAGAGAAAGAGATTTAAGAAATCTATGTCCCGGGAAAAGGCTAAGAAAGAGAACTTATGTTTCGTCTGTAAGAAGCCTGCACATATGCTGAAATTTTGTCCATAAAGGAAGAAAGTGTCTGCTCACATGATTGAGATCCCAGGAGGCAATGGTAAGACTTTGGAAATTAATCTGACTGATTCTGAGTGTGAATGTTCTTTTAGTACTATTTCTTTCTTGCCTAATGAACTTTTCCATTTAATTGACACAATTAAAGATCAAGAAGGGAGTATTTTATTGGACAGTGGTTCATTTCATAATTTTATTGATTCTCATCTTGTGCAGAAACTCAGCTTGGAAACTGAAGCCATCAAATCATAGATATAAAGTTTATCTAGCTTCAGGAGCAGAGTTGGAGACTTGGAATGTAAAAGTCTCAAAGCTCCCATTTTTGATGCAAGGACACACAGAATTAGTTAATTTTCATGTTTTCGACTTAGCCCGTACCGATTTAATCTTAGGTTACAAATGGTTATTTAGTAAATCGCCTTCTCTGTTAATTGATTTCGAGAAGCATGTTCTCAATTTCAAGGAGGATGATAAGGTAGTTACATTATTTGGCAGTAATTTTGTACGTCCGTTGGATCAGATTTCTACAGTTAATGAAATGAATACATTGGATTATTCTAAATTTTTTTCAATATGTGCTATTCCAATTATGGATGTTCCTGGAATGAATCTAAATAGTTGTGAATTCTCAACAATTCTTAACTTAGTAAATTTAGATCATGAACAAGCAGTGAAAGAACAGATCATAAATAAAGTTAGGGATGTTTTTCCATTTGAATTACCTCATGGTTTACCACCATCTAGGTCAGTAGACCACAGATTTGAGCTAATTCCAAGAAGTCAACCTGTCTCTAGAAAACCTTATAGGTTCTCTAAGAAAGAGGAGACATAGATTTCAAATCAAATAGAAAACTGAGGATGAGACATATACAACTTAGTAAATCACCATGGGGCACTCATGTTTTTCTTAAAGCAAAGAAAGATGGAGGTCTTCAGATGTGTGTGGATTACAAGAGTCTTAATAAAGTGACTATCAAAATAAATATCCATTACCTAGGATGGATGACCTTGTAGATCGCTTGGGTGGAGCTCAGTATTTCACCAAGATAGATCTCAGGACATGGTACCATCAAATAAGAATTAAGTCAGAAGATGTCCAAAAGACGTGATTTCTTTCTAAATTTGGTCATCATGAATTCTTAGTGTTGCCATTTGGATTAATGAATGCTCCAGCTACTATTATTGTAGATCAAAGAGGACATACAATGAACAACGAGGTTTTGAGCCCCGTTCCAACAAATGATGAAAAATTTGTTTCGTCCATATTTGGGGAAGTTTGTGGTTGTATTATTAGATGACATTCTTGTTTACAGTAAATCCTTGGTGGTGTAGAACACTTAAAAATCATCTTGATGAAACTCTGTCGGGAGTTACTCTACGCGAAAGAGTCTAAGTGTGAATTCTTTAAGCAAGAGTTGCTTTATCTCGGTCATAAGATCACAGTAAATGAGATCAAGATTGACGAGGATAAAATCAAGATTGTGATTGAGTGGACAATTCCAGGAATTGTGAGGCAAGTAAAGTCATTTTTAGGTTTTACACTTTTTTTTCAAGAGATTTATTGAGGATTATGCTAACGTAGCAACACCAATAAATAATCTGACAAAAGGGTTTGTTAATAAAAAGAAAAAGAGGAATCAACCTAGTCTGCCTGTTGTTTGGAACAAGGAATTAAATCAATGTTTTTAGAAACTTAAAACAATGATTGTTTCATCTCCCGTGTTAAAAATTGCAAATTCAGATTTACCTTACGTCGTGAGAACGGATGCAAGTGATGTTGTAGTTGGAGCGGTTCTATTACAAATGGATAGGCCACTAGCATTTGAGAGCAAAAAATTCACTAGTCCTCAGTTGCGTTATACTACGTAGGAGAAGGAATTGTTTGCTATAATCCATGCACTTAAAACCTGGAGACACTACTTGTATGGTAGTAAGTTTGTAGTGTATACGGATCACTAGCCTCTTAAGTACTTCTGTAATCAACATGATCTTCGGAGGAGAAAAGCTCGATGGGCTGAATTGATGCAAGAATTCGATCATGAAATCCGTTACATAAGAGACAGCCCTAATCAAGTTGCAAATGCTCTTAGTCGGATCGGTGAATTGAACGAGTTGTCATTCACCCAGATTTCTATGGATCTATATCTTTTGTTGAGAGGAAATATGAATCAGACTATCATTTTTGTCACATTTGGAACATTGTCCAGGCCAGATAAGAAGAATAGTGGAACAGTTAACCTTTAAAGATGGATTACTATTTCAGAATGGAAAAGTTTGTGTACCTGGTGATGATGAGATCAAATGTAAGATTTTGTTTGAATGTCAAGACATACCCTGTGCAGGACATCCCAGTATACACAGGACTCTAGACTTGGTTAAGAGGGAATTTTATTGGCCAAAGCTCAAGCCATATGTCGAGTCATATGTTGTTAAATGCAAACCCTGTCAACTAGCAAAGGTTGAACGCCATAAGGCTGGTGATTTGTTGCATCCGTTAGATATCCCCGATAAGAAATGGGAAAGCATATCTATGGATTTTGTAGTTGGACTTCCAAAGACCCAACAACAAAATGATTCTATTTGGGTTGTAGTGGATCAGTTAACTAAGTTAGCTGCATTCATACCAGTCAAGTCAACTATAAAGGCTTCTAAATTAACCCGAATCTTTGTTGAAAGATTATTTCGGTTGTATGGTCTGCCCAGTGACATTGTTAGTGATAGAGATCCTAAATTTACAAGTCACTTTTGTTCAGCAGTATTCCATAAATTGGAAACTTCTTGAGTTTAAGTTCTTTTGATCATCTTGAATCAGATGGGCAGACATAAAGGACTAGTTAAACTATGAAGATATTTTGAGGATGTATGTTTCTCACATGCAATCTCATTGGGAAGATTATCTCCCACTGGTTGAGTTTGTATATGATAGTAGAAAATATTCTGCTACAGGTTATAGTCCTTTCATGCTTATGTACGACTTTCAACCTAGATCTCCAGTAAATGTTGAGATGAAGTCTGTTAAGATCCAGAAGGTTGCTGATTTTTTGCGGCTAACAATAGTATTCGAAGTGCTCAGGATAGAGCTAAACACTACACCGATCTTAAGAGATCTCGAAGAGATTTTAAAATTGATGACTATGTACATCTTAGGATATCAAAAGATTCTAAAGCTCTGATACCATGTCAAGAATCAGATATGCAACATCAAGCATTCACCATAAGCAATCACCAAGTAGGGAGGTAGAAGAAGAACACGCAATATCACTCAATCACACACTTCACACTGAATATAAAATGTACATATAAACCCTAAACCTTGATAGAGAGAAAGAAAACTTAGGAATAGACTACTAGACTAGCCTATGGCTAGTTACAGCTGGTAATAGCTATCAATAATAAAGTACATCGAGGACAGTAACTAAGAAGTGTAACAATGAAGTTTATCATTGATTTCTAGCATATGGAAAGTTAGAATGAAATCCATCATGATCATGCAAGATCTAATGGAGATTGTAAATGGTAAGGAGGATGAACCTATTCATTCTCAAGAAAAAGCCAAATACAACAAAAGGTGCAATATTGCACTACATTGTATAAAAATGAATGTTGCAAATGAATCTTAAGAGAGGTAGGAGATTGCACTTCGGCGCAAGATGCTTGGGAGACTTTGAAAAAGGTCTATGAATCCAAGAACCAAACTAGGATGTTAGCTTTGAAGAGTCAAATCTATAGAAGCTATCAAAAGAAAGGAGAGAGTAGCACATACTTTTGTCTTAAGAGTGAAGGAATCGAACAAAGAGCTAGCCTTCATAGGTGATCCTATCAAGGATGAAGAGCTTGTTCAACTCATATTGAATGGACTAAACTTTGAATTTGACAATTTGGTTCAGGGATATGCAATTATGGGTAAGCTACCCATACTTGAAGAGCTCCAAGGCACACTCATGGCCGAGGAGTCAAGAAGGAGCCAAATGCAAGAGAGGATGGATAGGCTTTCCATCCAAGGTGGAGATGACCAAGCACTCTTTACCAAAGGCAAAGGGAAATCCAAAGGAAAAGGATCAACAAGGCTTTAACAAAGTTTGAGGATCAAGAAGGACCCTCAAAGGCATCTCCATCACCACCAAAGTCAAGAAGGACAAATCCAAGGTGAAGTGCTACTATTGTAGCAAGATGGGGCATTATGCCTCAGAATGCTTCAAGAGGAAGCAAGATCAAAGCCAAGTCAACATGAGCAAAAAAGAGGAGGAGGAGGAGAGTTCACATGAGGACTCTCTCATGATGTCCATATTTTCTTCAACAAGCTTCAAAGGAGAAGATCCTTGGTGGATTGACTCGGGTGCTAGTTCACACATGACTAGCAAAAGGGAGTTTGAAGAGGGCTCAAGTGCTCCAACAATGAAGAAGAAGATGGCCGAGGAGCAAGATCTTGATCTCGAGGAGGAGCTCATGGAGGAGCAAGCACCAAACCCACCTATCACACCAAGGAGATCTTCAAGGGCAAAAGTGGAGCCATCAAGGCTCACATATGAAGGCAAAGGGCAGCAAGTTGAGGATTTATCTAGTTTTGAAGAACCATCTAATGTTAAAGGAGCATTGAACTCCAAAAAATGGTATAAAGCTATGTTGGATGAGTATAATGCCTTGATTGAGAATGAAACTTGGTTGCTTGTTCATAGACCCCAAAGGAATGTAATAGGATGCAAGTGGGTCTTCAAGCTTAAGTTGAATGCAAATGGAAGTGTTAACAAACATAAAGCAAGATTAGTTGCAAAAGGTTATGTTCAAGAGAGAGGGATAGACTATGAGAAAACTTTTGCACTGATGGCCAAGATGGTCTCAATAAGGCTAATCATTATAGGAGAAGGTGTGGTTTCATGGCTTTCCAAAAAGCAAGAAACTATATCTCTATCTTCAACTGAGGCCGAGTACAAAGCTTTGACAACCACTACAAAGGAGGTACTTTGGATCAAGAGATTATTGGTGGAGCTAAAGATCATGGATTCAGAGGAGGCACCAATTATTTACAATGACAATATATCATCCCAACACCTTGCATCTAACCCAATCTTCCATGCAAGATCTAAGCACATTGAGATATGCCATCACTTTGTGAGAGAAATGGTGCAAGCCAAGGAGATTGCATTGGAGCATGTTCCAAGCAATGAATGTGTAGCTGATCTACTTACTAAACCACTTCAAAAGACACCTTTTATGAAGTTCAGATCATCACTTGGAGTGATTAGTAAAGCAATGATTGAACCAAGCTAGATAGAGAGGAGGAGTGTTAAAAATTCACAATTCTAGCTTGACTAGTTTTGGTCATATGACTTGTAAATAGTTAGACGGTCATGATGCGGCTTGTCACACGTGCCAAATAGCATAGGATTCCATTCATAAGGATGTTATCAAGTTGACCTAAGTGATAGAACCTTTGGAATGAGTCCAAATCATGCTTAGATACAAGAGAGAAAAAGTAGGAGCTATTTTTGGTAATTTTTACATGGTTGAGAGATCTCCAAGATTCCAACCCTAACTTGGTAGGGATGAAAGATCCACCAAAATTAGCATTAGGGATAGGTTTAGGGCTACTCATACCTGCCCAAAACCATGATGGATCATGTATATATAGGTGATGATCTCTCACCAAAATCAATCAAGCAATTTCATGATTTTTCTCTCATATTGGTGCAACTGCTCTCTATGTTCATAATTGTTTGAGTTCTTGTGATTCCTAATCATTATAGGATTGAATATGGGTCTGGTGTGCAGTAGTCAGACTATGGGAGGCCATACTTTCACACGTGTGAAAGCTTCTTCAAGTATTTGGGCCATTTAGTGAGGTCCAAGCATAGATTACTGATGGATTTTGATGATTCAACTTGTGCTAATCTTATGAAATCATGATCTATTATTTCTCTCATCATTTCAAGTGTTTTAGGATCCTTATTTGTTGTAATTTTTATACAACTATTCATAGAATTGCTATTGATAACTCTACACATGCATACACTGTCTCATACCTTCAAACTCCATTTAGTGTGTTATGGGCCTCACAAGGATATTAGTTACATTCGGGTCACGTCCAATATGACGTGGCATAACTAACAGCCTGTTTCACTGGAGTACCATGTATCCAAGACTAGGAGTATACTGTATCCTATGTACTGGTCATGGACATAACACCACCATTGAAGAAGCAGAGGATGAAGATGACCACCAGCAAACCGGCCCTTGAATAAGAGACAGAGTCCGATAGCCAACCTCCATCTAAGACCAAGAAGCTGATGTTAGAATTTAACAATTTTCACATGGTTTTTGATGTATATTTGACATCTATGTGGATCCACACGTGTGAAATGACACTTGTAATATTCAGATCCATTTTGATTAGCTTTCATTTGAGTCTAATATGACATCTCCTAAATTATAGGAGTTAGGTCCTAGATTGTAGGAATCTAGAAGGTCAACACAAACCACCAATGGATGATGTGGCAAACTTGATAGATCTTATCCAAAGTTGATATGGGAGATACTATAAGAGAACTGGCCATGAAATCAAGGATGGCGAACTTTGAAGTACAACAACAAAAAGAAGAAGCAGTTCCAACAACAAGCACATAGTGCTACGACCAGTCACTCAAATCAACAAGAAGAAGAAGAAGATGAAGCAACTTTCATGACCAAAGAAGAAGAATAACAGGATATCGATTCTTGGTACCTAGATTCCGGAGCAACTCAACACATGACTCACTAATGAGACTGGTTCAAGGACTATAAGTCATTCGCCCACTCTTGAGTTGTGCAACTTGGAGACAACTCATCACATACAATCGAAGGTGAAGGAATAGTTAGAGTTGAATTCAAAAGAGGTGAAGTCAAGTTGTTGTCCACGTTCCAAATCCGACCAAGAATCTGCTCTCAGTTAGCAAAATCACTGATTTAGGTCGGAGGGTCGAATTCAATACGGATGGCTGCACAATTCTTGACAAATCCTGGAAGGTGCTAGCCTACGGAAGAAGAAGCGGCTATCTTTACAAACTCAGCCATTGCTATTCTTCTAATAGTCAAGCTCTTCATACATCCACTTCTGAATCAACTGATAGGCTATGGCATTTCAAACTTGGCCATCTTAACTTCAACAATATTCAGCAAATGTCAGCTCAGAGTCTAGTACAAGATTTGTCATCAGTCAGCAAGCCAACTTCTCCATGTGAAAGCTGTATTATCAACAAGCATGCTAGAAGTCTCTTCAGTTCAGACTCAGTTCATACATCCAAGGGCTTGCTTGACCTTATATATAGCGACATTCGTGGCCCGATGCAGACTGCTTCCATAGGGAGAACTCTCTATTTTCTAACTTTGATTGACGACTTCTCTTGAAGGATTGTAACCTACTATATGAAGAACAAATCTGAAGCATTCAAGTACTTCAAGGAGTTCAAGGCGTCTGCAGAAAACCAGACCCAAAGGAAGATTAAGGCCCTACGCATAGATGGAGGGGGAGAGTACATCGCCACAAAATTCAAAGAGTTCTACAAGGCCAACAAGATACTTCAACAATACACAACCAACTACTCACCTTAGTCCAATGGTGTAGCTGATTTGAAGAACCAGACACTCATCGAAAGTGCCAAGAGCATGATGGCCCATGCCTCTCTTCCAAAGAAATTCTAAACAAAAGCTGTTACTACAACTGCCTACTTATAGAATCGATCCATCACCAAAGCCCTGAATGGCAAGACACCTTATGAGGTGTGGAAAGGAACAAAACCATCACTCAAACATATTCGAGTGTTTGGATGCATCGCTTTCACTCAGATCCCTAAGGATCTAAGAAGAAAGCTAGATGACAAGAGCAAAAAAATGATCCTCAAAAGCTATTCCCCAGACCACAAGGCATACAAGCTCAACAATTTGATACCGAAAAGGCATTCACCAATAGAGAAGTCATTTTTGTGGAAGACCAGTTCATCGACCACAAAGGAAAAGCTGCTGATAATTCCGATCCAAGGATCAAACAACCAGTCAATCCCGATCCAGAGATTCAACTGCTGAATAATGACGATGACTCAGACAATGAGTCAGAACCTCAACAAGTCAACCCACATCAGAGGACCAAAGTTCAACCTAGAAGGTTGAACAGGTCCAAACAGCCTCCATCCAGATTTATGGATGATCCGGCTTACTACTTTGTGCAAGAACCAACTATCGTTTTTGAGATAATGTCTACTGCTGATGCTGGCCAGTGGAAAGCAGCGATGGACACCGAATTTGATTCTCTTATGGAGAATTAAACATGGACATTCACTGAGCTGCCAAAGAATAAAAAATCGATTCCAGGCAAATGGATATTCAAGGCAAAGTACGATGCTGAAGGAAGGCCAGGCTAGTCGCCAAAGGCTTTTCTTAGATTCCAGACCTGGATTATTCAGAAACCTTCAACCCAATTTTCAAACATGTGTCGATCCACCTACACCTCTCCTTTGCAGTTGCAACAGATCTTGAAGTCCACCAGATGGATGTCCAAGCTGCCTTCCTCAATGGAACCATCGAAGAGGAGATCTACACAACGCAACCAGAGGTATACAAACTCAATGACAAGCAATAGCACCTTGTATGCAAAATCCACAAGGCATTCTACGGGCTAAAATAGTCACTCGGAGCCTGGTTCCAGAAGATCAATGTATTTTTGATAGAGAATAGTTTCATTCCAAACTCGGCAGACTTAAATGTCTATTTTAAGTCTGTATCAGATTACTTCATCATTATCACTCTCTACATAGATGATACACTCTTATTCAGTAATAATCTGAATTTGATGAAGGATACAAAATGCATGCTAGCCCAAGAATACAAGAAGAATGACATGGGTCCAGCCCACTATTGTCTCAGAATCCAAATCCAACGAGACCGACCTAGCAGACTGATTTTTATCAATCAACAACATGCTGGAAAAGTATGGAATGGCCAACTGCAAACCAAGTCACTTTCCACTCGACCTTGGACTAAAGCTATCAAAGGAACAATCTCCTCAAATCGAGGTTGAAAAGGAGGAGATGAAGCACTACCCGTTTCAATCCATCATCGTCTCATTGATGTATGCAATGATCTGCACGCAACTAGACCTTGCATATTCGATCAGTACACTTAGCCAGTTCTTTTCAAATCCATGTGTAACTCGTTGGAAGGCACTAACAAAGATCATGAAGTATATCCAGATAACAAAAACTCTCAGCATTTGCTACGGAGGCAGCCACACTGCCAATATCCTCGAAGCCTACATAGATGCAGATTGGGCAGGAGATGTCGACACCATAAAATCAACTTTTGGATTTGTAATGAAGATCAAAGGTTTTCAAGATCCTCATTAAGGGGGAGTGTTAGATTTCTTATGCTCAGTCTTAAAAATTGTTAAGTAATGAGTATCTTGAAAATGGAAGGCCGACAACATGATTTCGGACCTTCACATTTTTTCCTTTAAGTTTTTTTCCTTATGCCTTAAACAATTTAAGGCACCTTTGTTTTTCCGCCTTCTTCGCTCTTTTTCGTGCCTTCACAAAAAATGTGACACACTAGCCAAAATGACTTAGAAACCATTTATGGACCACCTTCATCTTTTTCACCTTTTTCGTCTGTTTGCAGAAAATATGACAAAGTATCCAAAATGCCTTAAAACCATTTTTAGGGCACATTTGCCTTTTTCGATTTTCTTCGCCGCCTCTAATCTAAGGCACTTTCACCTTTTTCATTGCCTTCATTATAAGACACTTTCTGCTTTTTCTCCTTTTTCGGCTTCTTTGATTTAAGGGCGCCTTCAGGATTTACACACTTTAAGTCTAAGGGCACCTTCAGGATTTGCATACCTTCAGTCTAACGGGCACCTTCGGATTTTTCAGGTTTTTGCTACATTGGTAGACCAACGTCGCCAACTTATCATCAACCCTAAAACAACTTGAGAAACAAATATCCTAAGGGTGGTTACCAACTTTTGTATAGATGCAAAATTGGAGTAAATGGTAGTTAAGGCATGAGATATTTTTCTCTCAACACTTGTAAATATGTATACTAGCTGCGTTATCATGCTCAGCAAGCTGAAGTTATTACTTCAAGCCATTGTACTCATTGTTGATATCAATCAGAGTGCAATATAGTGCCTAAAATCATGTAAAGGCCTATTTTGCACTTTGTAAATTCACATTTAGGTTATAACTCACGACCTTTTGTGCGACGTTCTATAGAGACACAATAGCGGATCTCAACCGACATCTTAACGGTTGGTAAACGACATTGAGGTCGGTGATCGTTCCTATAAGATCGACACTTCGTGCCATTGTACTTACGCATTTGCACAGATCTGAGTGTCAATAGAGAGAGAAGAGCCAGTTTCTATAAGCTTGAGCATTCTTTTCCTCTGTCATCTTTTACAACATTACTTCTTATCAATTGAGCGAATACACTCTGTATGATCTGTAACTGTTTGTGATACTGCTCTGTCTGCATCACTCATAATTTTCATGTTTTATTGAATTTCAATCACTTTAATGTAGATGTTTAGGCGTCACCAGAGAGCCACAATTCTGACTAATGTGTGCAAGGAATTAGCCGAAGCTGTTAAGAATAACCTTAAGTAGAACTTCTTTCAATTCTGAATGAGCTATGTGTTCAGATAATGAACTTGTTTGATGCTCTGTTCTGTTTGCTTCATGTGATAAGAACTAATTCACTGTATTCGATTAAGAGAAATCATTAGCCAATTTGATTCTATTTGATGAATCTATTTGCTAGTTGCTGTCTAATTTGATTGCTTACTGTTACCTGAAGAGCCTGAAAGATAGAGTAATCTCTATAATCACAGACCTTGACCAAATCATTTCACCATTGGTGTTCCTGGATGCCAATTTACCCAAATATCTTTGGATAACCAGATATGTCGCTATAGTTTTCATTATGAATATTACACATCACAGTCCATTTACCATCTTACATACACTTATCATACAAAAAATGAGATTATTCTCTCTCTTGGAGAATGATCAAACCTTTTATACTACTTTATTCATTGATTTTGTGGAAATCTATAACGACTAGGCCACCACATAATTTGGCGTCGTTGCCGGGGAGATGAATTTCATCTTTTGCAATATTTTTAAGTATATTACGTCTACAAATCTTTCTCATGTAATGCATGCCACGAACATACTCTCAAGCAACTATTGAATAGAAACGTTTAGAGCGTGCACAACGATTAGAAGCATATAGGAAATCTAGAGATTTGTATTTGCAAAATTTGCGAAACTCGCCAGTTAGAGCAAGATTAACACCTGAAGCATTTAACGATCTTCTAAACGCTACTACAGCATTTTTAGATTCATTTGAGAAAAGATCCATTGAAACACCAATTTCTACAGATTCATCAGAATCAGATCCATCTAATTTCACTTCCGAACCAAGTTCAGAATCAAAATCTTCTTCATCAGAACCATCATCTAAGCGTAGTCTAGATCCTCCAAGTCCACCTAGTTCCCCACCAACTAATAATATGACTAACCCAGCGCCACCCACATCAACAAAAACTAGATATGATTTTTTTAAGGGATTATCATCTGAAGATGCAGACAGTTATTTGTCACAGTTTGAATCTATTACCATAGCAAATAAAGAACATACAGACGAGGACAAAGTTAGAATTTTGCCAGGTCTTTTGCGGAAGCAGGGTAGGATTTGGTACAGTCAATTAGTACCGGAAATGGTTAATACTTGGAACACTTTAAAAGCAACATTTCAAAATTTTTTAAGAAAGTTTTTAGAAATTTTCATGGATGACTTTTGTGTCGATTCATCAACTAAAGACCATTTAGACGCATTAGAGAAGACATTCAGAAGATGTCAAAAGACATCTCTTAAGCTGCATCCAGCCAAGTGTTATTTCGGGATGAGGGAAGGCATCCTGTTAGGACATAAAATTTCAAAGGACGGTATACAAGCCGGCATCGAAAAAGTAAAAATGATTTTAGAATTATTAGAACCAACTAATCTACAAGAGCTTAGAGGTTTTCTAGGACACGTAGGATATTATTGTAGGATAATTAAGGATTATGCCATAGTAGTAACTCCTTTTACAAGTTTATTAAAAAAGTCTGCTGAGTACCATTGGTCACAGGACCATCAACAAGCTTTTGATAAATTGAAACAGTCATTAGCAGAAGCCACTAGAGTTAGACCTCCAAATTGGGCTAAAACGTTTCATGTATATGTAGACACATCATCATTTGCAATAGGAGTAGTGCTTAGTCAGAAAGATGACCAAAACATAGATTACTCAATTTATTATGCGGGTAGGCAACTCGCTGCATTAGAAAGAACTATTCTGCTACAGAGCGGGAAGCACTAGGAATGATTTATTCAGTAAAGAAATTTTGACATTATCTTTTAGGCTACCCTTTCGTTTTTCACGTAGATCACTATGCATTTTGAAACATTTAGTGAATAAATCTGATCTTTCGGGTACGGTAGCTAGATAAGTATTGTTATTAGATGAGTTTAATTATGAAGTAGAATCAAGAAGAGGCAAGGATTATCAAAATGCTGATTATATATCTCGCCTCCAAACGAAAAATCAGTTTGAACCCATTTTTGATGAATTTTTGGATGAACATATAATGCGTATTCAATCGGAAACATCAATTTATATGGACATTATTAATTTTTTACAGGACCAGATTTATCCTGAACATTTTAATAAACAGCAAAAAACTGTGCTCCTTTCAAAAGTAGGACCTTATACGATTATAAATAGAATATTGTATAAATTAGGAGTTGACAATAGTCTCCGCCGATGTTTAGAACCAACCGAGACGACCGCTGTAATAAGTGCATTACATGAGGAAGATTTGGGGGTCACTATGCTCTTATAAATACTAAAAGAAAGATCCTTAATGCTAAATATTGGTGGCCTACGGTCTATAGAGATGTTAAAATATTTATTCAGGAATGTGACGCTTGTCAGAAGATGGGAAAATCCAGCTTTGCGACGCATTGGCCGCTTACTCCAATTATTCTCTTAGCACCTTTTGAGAAGTGGAGGATGGATTTTGTAGGGCCTATCAAACTGATCGCTCGTAAAACTCATCGACGTTACATTCTCGTTGCCACGAACTATGCTACCAAGATGGTAGAGGCCAAAGCCACAGTTAAGAATGATGCTAAGATTGTAGCAAAGATTTTATTCCAAAACATTATCACACGATATGGATGTCCCTTAGAACTCGTTAGCAATAGGGGAACCCATTTCCTTAATCAGACCACCGAGGCCATGTTGTCATACTTTTCTATTACGCATCACCAAACCACTCCATATAATCCAAAAGCGGATGGGCTTACGGAGCAGGCAAACGGAATTCTGTGTAAAATTTTGAATAAAGTAATAGAAACACAGTCTTCTGATTGGGATCAGAAATTACCATATGTCTTATGGGCATACAGAACTGCTGAAAAGATCACAAATAGGCAGACTCCATACTATCTTGTGTATGGAATGCATCCCATACTACCAATAGAATTCGAAGTTCCGACGTTTCGCATTAGTAATGAAGAGCAAATGGATGAACACGATAGTCTCCGGGAGCGAATGATATCTTTGACGCAACTGGAGGAGGACCATTGTCTTTCATTAATCGAGACTGAACGAGTTCAAAATAAAAGAAAAGAAATTTTTGACCAATCCATTAAAAAAATAAAAGCACATGTTGTTTCCTGGAAAATTACATACCAGATAGATAGGACCTTACAAAGTCATAGAAGTTTTTAACAATGGATCACTTCAGTTAGCCGATCTTGAAGGACATTTACTTGATACTCGAGTAAATGGCTCAAGGGTGAAGCACTACTATGACTAGTTTCTGATACTATTTACATTTTATCCAGTTTCTAAAGACCGTCATCTTTGGTCCAATCATTTCCACCGAAGTTTGCAAAATTTGCGACACTTGCACCTTGGCATTCTTTGCCCATATGTGTTGTAGCGAAGTTTGCGACGCTGTTTACATTTCATCAAACCGACACTTTGTTGTCAATCCATTGCCTTCGCAAAATGTGTGAAAAAGCCGACATTTTCACTACATTTCTACTTTCGCTGCATTTTTTGCGAAAATGCCGACACCTTAGCTTCATCATTGTCGCTATATTTTTGCGAAAAAACCGACACAATTTTGGAATATGGTATGTTAAGTAGATCCACCATTTTTGGGAAGATGAAAATTGCGACACTTCAACCTTCGCATTTTTCGGGATTTACCTTCGTTTCATCTTTGACCTTCGCGAAATTTGCAAAAAAAATATAACATTTCGCTAGAATGTTGCATATCATTTTGTACATACCTTTGTTTTCATCATGTTTTCATGTCACCAGCACAACAAAAATATGCGAAAAACTCAACACCTTCGCATTTTTCGCAGATACATCTTCGCATTCATTTTTTCGCTCATACATTTTTTTTTGGCCATATATTTTTTTGCTCATACATTTTAAGGGTGAAAGCGACAATCTTCGCTTCAAATATCACATACATTGTTTCATAGATTGTGTATATTATTATTTTCGCAGTTCAATACTCACAAATACGGAGCTGAACTTTTGCGAACTGAGTGAAGCATTTGTGTATTTTATTTATTTTTCATTTATCTATTTATTTTTGTTTTTTTAAGGACTAGATACTTTATTGTTGAGTCTGTACCTTCAAAACGAAGGACACGCTTTCATTAAATATTGGTCTAATCCGCCGATATATCATCAATATACCAAAAACCTCAAACACTTTTGATTTTTCGCCAACACTTTTCTATCACTCTTGCGCTCTGATTTCGTGAATTTTTACGATCAAGCTCTCTTTCGCCATCACCGGTTTACCATTACGAGCGTCGTGGCGATTGTATTCAAAACGCACCCAAAGCCAGTTTTACCGGTTTTACAACCATTAGCTATACGAGCACGAATTGAAGGACTTCTTCAATTCGATCCATCAGTAATCCTCACGGATTTGTGCCATGAGTTGATCCGAAATCTGAGCGAGACAGAAGGACATATTTCCACCATTGTCCGGAATCAAGAGATAATTATTATAGAAAGATTTTACTTTCGTGCCTTATACAATCTACTATCTGCATACACCCATCCTGAAATTTTCAATGAATTCGCAACCACAATCTGCTCTAATGGTAGACAAACTCGATGGTTCTAATTACCACTTACGGAAATTCAAGATGAGAGTAGTACTCATGGCCAAAGAACTTTGGGAAATAGTCGATGGAACCGAACTAATTCCCAATGTCGATGAGCAAGCCATTTTCAAGTGGAAGCTCAAGGTTGACAAGGCTTTCACCTTGATCACCCTTAACATCTTGGACACAAAGACCACCTCAGGCTTGTGCGTTTCAAGAGGTGTCCTTGGGTGGGGTGTTTCTATGTTTTGCAACTATAAAATACTTCCTAGCCTACGCAATGTGTTTCAATCAGTCACAGCCCTTGTGTTTCAAAGGGGTATTTAGAAAGTTATGCTTGAATTTTTTCGTCTTTCCTTTGAAAAAGTGTAATTGAACCAGTTGCAAAATTTCTGATTTCGGCCATAATTTGTAGTGCTTAAATCCATGGTCAAAATGACTTTGAACTGTCATTTTAAGGCAGGCGTAAATCTGTTCTTTTTTGTGGTTTTGGTGATTTTGGATTTCTGCTACATTATCTTAATGACAGCTAACTGGAAATAAAATTTTCCTGGTAGGCTGCGAATCTTTTTAATGTTGACCTTTTCATCCAAGGACTAATTATAGTCTTAGGAAAGCATTCCCTGCCATGTTCAAACCTTAAAGGTTCCAAGTTAAAACTTAGAAAATAGAGTTGAATTGCAAAGTTGGATTTGCAAAGATTCGAAACACTGAGACTTTTCTACACAGTTTTGCAAAATTTTGAGGTGAAAGTCTATCGCCCACTTGTGTGTTGCCCTTTTCTTTTTTCTTTTCTTGATTTTGATCTTAAGTCTTTTTGAAGAAAAGATTTCCCTAGCGCACGCATAGGGAGGGCTGCGCAGCGTGCTCACCGACCTGGGGAAATCTTGGCTAATCAAAACAAATATTGTTATTAATCGGGTGGCGCCAGGCTTGCTGAAACCTCTTGAACGATTTTCTATTGTGTTGCTGATGTGTGCCCCTTGCGCCCACACACCTTGGCTCTTGTAGTTGCATCTAATCCCTCATAGTTATACCCCGTACCCATAAAAAATAAACCTGTCCTTTGAACTTTCTACCCTGTTCTGTCTCTTACTACGTGGGATTATCAAGCTCATGTATATCAAGCTCTTCAGTCCTTTGAACTTTCTACCCTGATCTGTCTCTTACTAATCAAGCTCATGTAAAGTCAATATAAACCATATGTGGTTCAATGAAATACATTTATGTATTCTAAAAAGATTTCTCCTATTTTTGCATCGAGTCAAGTTTATTGTTACTCACATTTTTAGCCGGTTTATAAACTTTTGGTTTCATGCTTGTTTCAAGATCAATCCATATACTTTAAAACTAGCCGGTTGGTTGTAGAACTTTGTCAATTCTCTCTGTGAGTACTAAAGTTGTCTAAACTAATATTCTCACAAGTGACATGTTAAAACTTTTTTTAGACACATGCAAGATGTGGGTAGTATTCCCACCTCTTGCATGTTGTTATTGTTGATCCTTTGCGGCCATACATCCTTGGTCGAGCTTCCACTACCCAAGGTGGTGCTGCTTCTCATGTACCTCAAGATAAAGAGTGGGATTATTGTCATCGCACTCCTAGAGAAGACTTTATTCCTTTTTCTTTGGAAACTTATGGGTGCCTGCATAAGAAATTCGATGATTTCTTATCAACTTGTGTAGGATCTGTAGTGAAACTCCAAGAAAGTGGTGCATCACCTTTATATATCATTGCATCCTGATATTGTCAACGAGTTTCTAGCACTTTATAACGCATTCAAGCATTTCCAATACTTTGACGTGCCATGATTGTAGGAACCGCTGCTTCTCAACTTCCTGCACTATCTAAACTTGCAACTATCTTAGCTAGCGACTTGCATCAAGTAGTAGGCTTTCAATACTACTTTGTTGGATTTTTGTTTTCCTATAGTTGTTGTACAATATCTCAATTTACCTTAAGGCCTTCACTTTGTACATGCATTCCTTTGTACTCCAATGGGTTTTCCCATCTTTTATCAATTAAAACAAGAAATTTATTTTTCTCCTACACGGATACAACACGTGACAAGTGCTCAGTCCATGTGTTTTTGTATTTTAATTGGTTAAGTGTCATAATGACATGACAATTATTCCTTAAATCTAGTAAAATATATCCTTAAGGTTCTAACAGACCAACCATATACCTTGAACTGCCTAAAGCATGAAGATTTTAAAAGGATGATGAGATTTAGATATCTACCCTTTAATTACACCCAAATTATGACATTCACGAGACACTATCTTGAGCCGACCCTAGTGCATACTATCGCGAGCTAGTTCATTACTAGCTAGACCTTTGAATTAGGTAGACATCATCACCCACTAAAAAGTTATGATTTTGGATGCGAGGAGAACATAATTTTGATAGCTTGATTTGGAAATTATAAGTCCTTGCATATTTGAGAGCCCTAGTATATGATCATATTAGAACGTAGATGCAAGAGCAAAATTTTGTCCTAGACTCTTTTCCGTCCCATGTATGGAGTCATCTAAATGAGTAAGTCGCCTTTGACAACATGATTGAAGAAGAAAATAGAGCGGTGGCTACTTCATTGTCTATTAAGCTTCTCCTTTTATATGCTTGTGTAGTCTTCTTGTTAATGTGCATTTCTGGGTGTAGATATGATGAATACCAACCTTCACAAACAATAAAACTTTTGCAACAATTTATAAAGTGTTGTTTTTGAAGTAACATAAAAGTTAGAGGTTGAGCTTCCTTGATTCCCCAATATATATTCCATTGGCACTTATGTTATGGTTATTTGCAAGGAAGAAAGAGACTTTACTTGACGGAAATAATATTCTTAGGTAGAGACGATATAGTTGACAACTATGCAACATTTAAAAATCCATCATAGCCTTTTGAATTATTTGATATAGATCTACCAATCCTTTTCTATTTTTAATAAATCCATTTTGGATGAGAAATAATCACTATCACTATTATCAGCAATAAGCTTTCGGTCAATAATATTATAAGCTTCACAATATTTGAGAATATCGAGCATATTGACTATGATTGCTTTTTGCAAATTTTAGGATTTAGTTGGCAACTTGCTACAAAATACTTATACCTTTCTAGTGCATTTAGCGACCAATGCAATAGTTCCATATGTAGATGAATCTTTTTGTAAATCTCCAAAATCGAGATGATATTGATATTACAATTTAAATAGTTCAATCAATCACTACATTTGAATTTAGAAGCTATTAGACGTGTTTTTGAAAGTTATAAATCTATCATATCCTTTTGAATCATGTGATAGAAATATAACAATTACTTCATTGTTTTAAAAAATCCAATTTGGAAGAAAAATTATCGCTATCACTATAATTTACCAACAATAAGCTTCCCATCTTCATAATATTTGAAGATATTGATCGTATTGACTATGTTTGCTTTTGCAAATTTTGAAATTGACCTAGCAATTTCCTACGAGACACTTGTACCTTTCAAGTGCATTCAGTGATTGATGCAATAGTTCCATAAATGAATCTTATGAATGTCGTCAGATGATTGAAGCTCTTCAATTTGGTCATGACTATTTCTATTCAGCTTGAAAAGCTTTTTATGGTGATAAATCATGCTTGTCAAAATGAAAAAGGTTGAATCAGGCTTACATTGCTTATGTTGATCGAATTACATGCCAATTGATTTGTCATTGTTGCTCAACAAAAAACCTTTCGTGTGACTTTTTTTGAGGTGCAATAGCTATGTTTGTAACTCGTCCCTTAGTCATTTGATGGAGATCTAGCAATCCCCTTTCTTTTTTAATAAACCCATTTTGGAAGATAATCAAATGCATTGCTATCGGACAATTTGTATGTGACATTTCTTGGTTCTTCTAGAAGATCCATCAATTGTTGTTGGAGCTTCATCTCCTTTTGCATAGAAATAAGCAACTCTTCTATGAGAAATTTTTTTGAAACCATGTCCTACTGATCTGGCCAGGAACCACCTACCCACCCTCGTGGCACCACATTGACATTTTCATTAGGAGTTCCAACATCTCCACCCATTGAAGTTTGGGTATCATAGGTGACATACCCAAAAAAAATTGACACTTAATTGTAATTTCAATTTTTATGATTTAAGGCAAAGGAACATTTTCATTAGATTGATGAACATCAAATACTCCTTGGATTGAAGTGCTTCCTGGACATCTCTTGGATCTTCATCTGATATGAAGAATGCATGATAGGAAGTCTAACCTTCCACTTGTTTTCCTCCCTCATCATATGTGAGCCTTCTTGGCTCAGATCTTTCTCTTGTGGATCTTCTAGGTACATGTGCTTGAATTCTCAAGCCTCGGCCCCAACACATCTTGAACAACATCAAGATTGACAATTGTAGATCTTGCATGAGATTCCTTGATATTTGCCTCATCCAAGTTAAACTTTTGATCTTCATGAAAGATCACATCTCTACTTACAACATTCTTGTTAGTAGAGGGAACATAAACTTTATATGCTTTCTTAGACGATGCATATCCAATAAAAATACCTTTAATAGCACTAGGATTGTCCTTTTTCCAGAGTCTCTAAAGGAACATGCACATTGCATAAACAACCAAGATCCTCAGATGATCTACCTTAGGCTTTTTCTTGTACAACATTTCAAATGGTGTTCTTCCTTCTATAGCAAGATTAGGAAGCCTATTACAAAGATAATTTGCACATGAAACTAGTTCTCTCCAAAACTCTAATGGCTTTTGCACATTCGCACAATGTTCTATTTTTCCTTTTAGCAACTCCATTTTGCTGAGGAGTATAAGGACAAGAACTATATTCCCTCTTGCTCACAATAGTCTTTAAACTTATTAGAGGTATATTCACCTCCACTGTCACTTCTCAAAGCTTTTAACTTGAAAGAAAACTACTTTTCTACATAAGCTTTGAAAGTAAGAAAGACATCATAAACCACGGCTTTAGAAGATAGCATGTAAATACAAGAATATCTTGTGTGATCATCTATGAAAGACACAAAACAATTTGCTCCTCCTTTGCTCTTGGAAGAAGAGAAATGAACATCAGAATGCATGAGCTCAAATGAATGTTGAGTCTTGATGCTGGATCTTGGAAAAGGTCTTCTATGTGATTTTGCCAAAACACAAGCTTCATAGGGTTGAAGCTCCTTTGTCAATGTCTTTGGTAATCCAACATTTTCCTTCCTTGACCATAGATTGCATGGCTTTGAAATTGGGATGGCCCAATCTCTTATGCCATAGATCCTCTTGATGAACCTTGGTCTCATAAGCAACATCAGAAATGTTAGCACTCTCTCTAGAATCTAGCTTGTACAACTTTCCAAATCTAGATCCTCTAGCTATCATGATCTTCATTCTCCCTCAAGATTCCACACTTGTTAAAATTCGACATCCAAACCATTATCAAACAACTGTCCAACACTAATGAGATTCTTGGTTAGTTTAGGCACATAAAGTACATCATGCAAACAAAAAGACTTTGATGATGCATGCAATTGAATACTTCCTATTCCTTCAATTCTACACTCTACATCATTAGCAGTATAGATTGCTCTTTTTGTACTTACTTATGGCATGAGACTTGTGAAAGAGTTTCTAGAACTAGACATATGGGAACTAGACCCAATATCTATCCACTATACTTCTTCATTCTTGAAAGGAAAAGATGAAAAACTAGACATCATTAAAGAATCATTCCTTTCACTCTCATTACCCTCACACTCTTCCTCATTAGTAAGGTTAGCTTGCTTGGACTGGTTTTTTTTCTTGAAACAGTTTGATGCATAGTGGCCCTTCTTGCCACAAAAGAAACATTTGATCTTTGACAGCTTCTTCTTGCCACTAGATGTTGTAGCTTGTGAGGATTGATCCTCACCACCTTCTTTGGCCTTGTCCTTGTCCTTGTCCTTCTTGAAGTGTTGTTGTCCTTTGCCCTTGTCTCTTGACATGTCCTTGGTGAAGAGTACTTTATCATCTCCACCATTCTTCAATAAAAGTCCGTTGATCCTTAGCATCTTGTTCTCTTGCCTGCTTTCTTCAGCAATGAGAACCCCTTGAAGAGTCTCCAAAGATGGTAGCTCCTCCCTGACAGCATAAGTCTGCACAATATTGTCATACTCATCTCTTAGTCCATTAAGGACAACCTGAACAAGCTCAGTGTTCTTTAGAGCATCTCCAATACCAGCTAACTCTTGATGAACATCTTTAACTCTCATAAACATCAATAAAATGACAATAAAATGGATGAAGCACTCTCATCTACTCTCAGATAACTTAGAATTATTTGGTTTCTAAGTGTGAGCAATCTTGATGTATTCTTAATTTCATAGATTGTTTTAAGAGTATCCCAAGCCTCCTTGGCAGTAGTTCAAATACTAATCTCCCTTAGCACTTCATTGGTCACATTCATTTTTATGAAATGAAGAGCAATTTTAGTTCTCTTCTTGAATGCTGCAGCTTCATAAGGAATTGCAGGTTCTTCTTCAGCTCCATTCATAATGTCCATTACATCTTGTAGAATCAATAATGGTTCCATTCTTATCTTCCACATAGCATAATTGGAAGATGTTAATCTCTTACTATGCTCCAAAAAATGTGAACCGGTAGAAGACATGTTCTCTTTGAGAGATTTTCTAGTAATGACAATAAAATGGAATTGAATGTGTTGCTACTCTCTCAATCTAGGATCTAACTTGGAATGTTGATTCAACCTATTGAAATCTTGCAACAAAATATGTGAGATCAAGCTCACAATAGAGAATCACTCAACTTGAATCTAGATCTAGCCTCTATCAAATGATGAAGCACATGCAAGTTTGATGTCAACTTCTACCTCAAGTTTCAAAGATGAAAACACTCTAGGATCTCACATGCATCTCAAACACAAATCAGTTGTGTGAAAATGATGTGACTAAGACCTCACAAAACTTTCCTTATCCAATTCTTTCTTGATTGGCTTTAAAAAATTGAGAATATTGATGAAATAAGATAATGTGCGCTCAATTTGGCATATCACTCAAGATGAGTAATCTCCCTATCTCTCTGATTGCCTTAAAAACAGATCAAATTGATCTAGAAACTCAAGCAACACAATCTACTCTTCAATACCTTTCCAACAAGCAATTAAACATAAAATTTGGACCATTCCTTGAAAAGTAGCACTCAAATAAATAGAACTGATTTCACACATGTGAGCTCTCTATCTGTACATGGCTCAGCTAAAGCAAATCAGCTTGATTTGATCCACAAATGGTTTAATTGCCAGTGAGTTTGGATCCCTCTCCCAAATCCGAGTTCCTACAAGAAAAAGCACTCAAGATCTGATGTATGCACCCTCACCTCTACAAATCACAAAGCTCTGATACCATGTGAAGTTTTTGCACGTGTGAACTTCACCACACATCTTACAGGATCTTACTGAGGTGTTGTGATTGCACATGAATGATCAAAGAACAGATTACTAAAATAATCCAAGGCAAGAGCACAATGACATACCACAGACTCAAAAAACTAAGTCCTCACTATGAGAGATACTGACTAGAAATAATTCTAAGTGCTCATAATGAGAAAAATAGTCTGCTCTCAAGTAGAGAGAGAATATGGAGTCCAAACACCGGGTAGAGAGAGAATGAGCCAAAATCACCAAAATCTCAATATCACAATATGGCAAAACAAGCCAAAAATTTCCTACATTACAGTGGATTTCCATGGAATGTCCACATCTTTTAGTTAACTCAACTATCATAGATCCACACATGCATGGATATTGCATGGATTGCATGTCAGCTCCCTAAACTACCTAGACATGTGTAGAACTGATTTGCATGTTGCATGCACGCACTCTGAATGACATTGCATGTCACCTAGCTTTTTGCATGACAACAAATGTAGATCTACCTAACTCAAACTCGACCTATTCTAGAAGGATATGTGCTCAATTCACATTCCTCTATGTACAATAAAATATTTACAAGAAATAAGGTGAGCATAGCCCCCAAAGTCAACATAGGAATATATGTTTTACCATTTTTCACAATTTTGACTTATTTAAAATCCAAAGGGTCACACCTTGGCACGATTTCCACAGTAAGGCTATAATATGATGCCTTGATATATACTTACGCAATCTATGAATCTAGAGACAAAACCGTGAATATGTAAGAACAGAATTGAAATACTCATGTTGGAAATAGAATACTCAAAATACTTATAACACTAAATATTCAGTATATTCAAAAATGTATTTGTATTAATTCTCAATATGTACAATGAAAAGACCTAGATGGAGTTGAGTTTAATGTCTCCTTAATCTATGCACCAAGTGGATATTTTTTGGTAGTATAGTCACTCGTTTTCTATGTATAACACACAAAAAAGTTTCTTCAAATAACTGTGTGGCATACATCTCCAAGGCATTCTGAATCACCGACATTGCCTCATGATTGACTCAAACCGGAGTTCAAGATTATTGTAGTCATATCCATGCCAACGTCATCGTCACTAGATTATTTGATGCATTTGGCTATTCATTGTGAAGATAAACTTTGGAAGAAAAAATGGGAACAAACAATAAAATCATTCAATGATACACGCCAACGATTTGCAGCAGCCAAATGTTTGCCAACATATATTCATCTGACTATTCAAGTAAAGGATAGTGCTTGAAGAGTTCAATTAAGAAAGACTTCTAGCTTAGGAAATCAGAAAAGTGTGGAGTCAAGTGATGTCGATGATTCTTCATCAACATTATCAGAGGATGAATCAGGAGTGCTAAGTGATAAAGAAGAACAATCATCATAGAAGATGTCATCTGAATTAATTCCAAGTGAAGAAGAAGTCCAAGATCAAGCAAGAAGGAATACTGAAGGGCATTCGACACAAAAGGAGTCATTGAATTTGCAGAGTCAAGACAATTGGCAACAACACAACAATGAAAGTACAGAACAATGGTGTCAAGTGGGTTTAAATGAGGAGCAAGTTGGAACAGGTGATTCAAGCAACTCAAGTCCAATGGTGGAATCAACAAAAGATGAGATGAGAAAGCTTGTTCAACAAAACTACGTCGGTAACTCTTGCTCTTCTATCAAATCCACAAGAAACAACCATTCAACATCTATGCAATGTTACGTGTTCACAAGACTTGCAACACCAATCTACTTTTTAGCTTGGAGAAGACAAAGAAACTCCAAGAGAGATTAGATCACCAATGCAAGAATGCCAAAAATCAACAAAGATCGAAAGAATTAATGAGAAAAATCTCAAGGGTAATATGACTATCTTGAGTATTGAATTCCAAAAGAGTGATGCAAAGGCCAGTTTAGACAATGCAATTGTCAATGAGGCAAATTACTCAAGGACCATGTTTTCCTTGGGATTAGAACTACACCATCACATTCAAACAAAAGCCTTGTCAATATTGTCCAAGATTTTTGTGAAATGGGATTAACAAACAATGGTGGAACTCATGTGTATGAATGTTTTACATTCAATACAAAGTACATTGTGGAATGTGACGATATTACTGATGTAGAAGCTGGGAAATGTCCTAGCATTGAGATAGGAAAAGTACTTGAAGAGTCTATATTTGAAAATCTTCTACTTTATCATTGAATACATTGGGAATAAGGATTTTTGTGAATGTGACTTTGTTTCTTATGAAGGGTTCTATGGAGAAACATTCATTGAGAAAGATATCATTATTCTTTGCAAATATCTCCTCTGTTCTAGTTTATTAGAAATAAATACTCGTTCGGAATGTCATTTTTTATGTTCAAAGATGATCAACTCAAAATCAATAACTTCTACATTGATCATCTTGATAATTTTTTCATGTGGGATCTCAATATTCTAAGTGCCAAACTGGTGGTTATTATAGAAGCATTTGGATTGAATATTAGAGTGGCCATTCAACGACATGAAATAATCTTCAAGCTAGAAGAACCACATGCAAGACTAAAACATGAATCCAAGGGAATCAGATAGACTATCCAAGATGGTATGATGTTTATGAAGCAAACAAAAGAGGTTATGATGGCGATACTCTATGTCCATTCCATGCAGATTGTTTGCTAGAAAGAAATATGGTGTCTCATCAAACTCTTCTTTGACCATCATTTTTTTCATGGAATAAGGGTTGTAGAGTGAAACTAAGAAATGGATTCAATTCGACAGTTTTGGATCTACAATGATGTAACCAGTTTTGGACCATCCTTGAACATGACTGCTTAACCTAGGCATTCAATTTGATCAAATGAATATCTTCATTTTTTTCACACTCCCTCTTCAACTAGTTTTACTACATAACTTTGATCTATATTAAGAATGATCTCCATCCTAAGTATAGACCTCCTTTCTATGTTTTTATAGTAACTTCCATAATTGATATAGAGAATAGTGTCCAGATTGGATGTTTCACTATTTCTTACATCAATTTTACACATCAAGATGTAACTAGAACATCAAGAACCAAATAGAATGTAAATGTAATTATTCCTCCATGCGTCAAAATTTGAACTCTAAATGATAGTTATCATCCAATGCTTACATTTCTCTCCCATTTTTTTCCTTCCTTGATATGTCTTCACCATGAAAATCAATGAATGAGCTTCCATCTCCATCTTGCCATAAGATATTATCAACACTTGATGACTTGACCATGAATGAGTGATATAATGAGCCTCCAATAGCTTCATTTCCATCAGCAAAACCAGCCAAGAATGTAGCTAGTACAACTCCAACAACAAGATATTGCAAGACAATGTAGCTAGTTTTACCATATCTTGACAATTTGCACACATTCACATGAAATAGCTCAAACATGAGACAAAACCAGAGAAGTAAACTTGAACAACACTTTCTTGCTACTCCCTTGACCTTACTTGAGTCTTCAATAACCTGCAAAAACAGATCCAAAGTATCTTTGCCACTCGACTTCCCTTTGATGCTCTTGACTAGCTCCAAATTGCCACCTTTCCTTATATCAATGAGTCTGCAGCTTACCTTGTTCAAGAGCCGACGATTGTCGAAGAGGCACTCAGTCAGCCTGATTTCAATCTCTAGAAAGAAGTTATGGATAAAGAGTATTCATCTCTTATCAAGAACCAGACTTGGACAATCATTGAATTACCTGCCAGCCAAATTGTAGTTGATTGCAAATGGTTATTCAAAATCAAGTACAAGGAAGATGGAAGTATTGGTCGAAGAAAGGCTAGACATGTAGCAAGAGGATTCTCTCAGGTATAGAACGTCAACTACACTAAGAGCTTTAGTTAAACATTCTTCTATCAGGCTTCTATTGTCATTTGCTATTGTAGCAGATTTGGAAATACATCAAGTGGATGTATAGACAACATATCTTAATGGAGTTATCGAAGAGGACATTTACATGGTGCAACCTGAAGGTTATAATATCGAAAGTAAACACAATCATGTGTGTAAACTCCATAAAACACATTATAGCTTGCAATAATATGCTTGAGCATGGTTTCAAATGATCAATACTTTCCTTATTGATTAGGGCTACACACCAAGCTCTTCAGATTCGAATGTCTACTTCAAGTCAGTGCAACATTCCTTTATCATTATCACTTTGTATGTGGATGACACATTGCTTTCCAACAACAATATCCGATCTGATAAAGGAAGCTAAGACAATGCTATCTTCCAAATTCGACATGACCGATCTACTGTCTAGGTATTCAAATCCAAAGAGACAAAATAGAAGTTGATCTAAATTTCTCAGCAAAAATACGTTCACAATGTCTTAATCAGATATAATCTGATGAATTGAAAATTAGCTCTCTCACCAATGGATCTAGGACTCAAGATGTCGAAGGACTAGTGTCCCCAAACAATCAAAGAGAAGGAGCAGATGCATGAGTATCCTTATCATTCGATAATAGGATCTCTTACGTACGCAATGATGTATACTAGACTAGACATAGCTTTTGCAATTAGTTCCTTGAGTCAATATATGACCAATCCTAGTATAACACATTGGAAGGCTCTTGTTAGAGTCATGAGATAACTTCGAGCTACTATCAACGACACACTCAATATTCTCAGTGGTTTTTTAGATGCAAGTTCGGCAAGAGATGTAGACACTTGTAAATCCACTTTAGAATTTACATTCTTCCTCAACAATGTTCCTATTTCATGGAATAGTCGCAAGCAAACTTTGATAGTGCTATCTTCCACTGAATCAGAGTATATCATAGCCTCTCAAGCTACAAAGAAAGCAATATGGTTGAGAAACTTTCTTTCATATATCAATTTGAATCAATATGCTCCGACAATTCTATTTTGTGATAATCAAAGTGCCATTGCTTTATCAGCCCCTAGATTTCATTCTAGGAGTAAGCACATTGAAATTAAGTATCACTATGTCAGAAGCAAAGTTCTTGACAAAGAGGTTGACTTGCAGTACTATTGAATGCAAGAAACGTGGCAATACATAGTGATTTCTGATTTTACCAAGATTGTGTTTTCAGCTCGGAATCGTACATTAGGGATACAAAGTGACAATATGGACTCAGTCTAGGAGCCATTCAGACTACACTGCCTAGCAAGTTCCAAATTAAAAATGGAGTTCTCCCATTGGTCCAAGGGGAAAAAATGGGTGGGTCTCCCTCCCTTTCAAACTCATGTTAACTCATGCAACCATTCCCTGGTGCTCCATGAAGATGAAACGAAGGACGAAAGAAAAGTGTTATTTTCTGCAACAAAAAGACACCCTAAATAGAGGACATGAACCGAATGACAACAATTCGATCTGCCAGCTGGCAGCTCGATGGGTGTGGAGTCTTGGACTACCACGATCAGCCGCCAAGGGCCACGTCATCAGGGGATAACTAACTAATAGTTTAGAATTAAGTCTGTCTTTTGAACTATTACTTAGAATGAACTTATAGTGTAAGTGAGAGACAATAGAAAGATATATAGTCATGTTCAAGCACTATGAGCTATGCATGAAAGTCTGCCAATGAGTATAACATAGCTGATTTGTGAGAGGAGTGACAGGCAGCCAACAAGTCACGACACTGATCAACTCACTCATAATGAAAATACAAATTATGATTGTTCTCTTTTCTTGATCTTTTGTTTGTCATTTGTTTGATAGAATGATTTTGTGTCTGTGGTTATTAGTCGTTTTCTTAGGATCCTACATTTATTCCGCAAGCTAGCCCTAGTAGGCAACAAAAGTCAAGATCAAAAGTCAGGTGCAGACAAGATCAAGAGCTACGTTTGGCAAAACGAAAACAATCACGCAAATCTACAAAGCACCACCAATATTTTTGTTCAATACTTTCTTCTTGCTACTAACAATTTAATTGAGATGGGATCCTTCCCCTCCTCCTTTTCTAATGGGTTGATCAAACTCATTCCTAAAACCGAGTCCCCCTCTAAGTTTTCTTACTACCGTCCTCTTACTATGTTGAACACTTTGTATAAGATTGTGGTCACCTTCTTAAGTTGAACTCCTCCTTTGCCTTCCATTCTTTCATTTTTGTGACATTCCTCTTGGTCCCCAGTTATTTACTGATGATCTAGCTTACATCATAGAACTTCATCATCACTTTGTCTCTCTTCTTATGGAAGAACCTCATTGATTTTTTGACTTTTTCAACTCTTTGATTAGCTCCCAAAAAATAGACATCATTGTCCTTTCTCATGACTCTCCGCCTGTTTGGTGCAAGGATCTTGGGCTAAACGTTCTCCATCACGGTATCATTTTCGCTATCTAGGATTTCCTTTGGGTGCCTTTCTCTCTCTAATAGAGATCATTTCAACTGGATTATTGAGAGAAGTAGGAATAAAATTCTACTCTGGAACTCTTCAGGCCTTTCTTTTGCAGCTAGGCTCATTGTTCTCAAACATATCATCTCCTCCTACTTCACTCACTTCATTTTCATTTGGTTTCTCCCTCCTCCTTACTCTCATTCCATTGCTAAAAATTCCTTTGGAATAATCTTCTTAGTCTTCTGAACTGGGATATATGTACTGCACCCAAGAAAATGGGAGGATTTGGTCTCCTTGACCCCTCTACTACATCTCTCTCTCTCTTATCTTCAGACATATCCACTTCAATTTTACTTGTCCTCAACCTTGGGCCCTTATGATGACTTTGTTCTACCTCCTCTTCCATCTTTGGTTGGCTATGCTCCTCTTTCTTATTTTATAGACTTTACTCACTCTTATATTCACTTATCGATTTATCTTCCTCCTATTTTTAAGTCTATATATAGGGTCCTCCTCTCCATGCGTGATCTTAGATTTTGGACTGGTGGTAGTTCTATCTCTCCCTTGGAATCTCTTTGGTTTTCCAAAGCGATTATCATTAACTCAAAGCCTTTGGCTAAGATTGAAAAGAGACCATGTAGAAATCTTACTCGTAAGGGTCTAACCACTTGGGACACATCATGAACTCCCTTTCCCTCCTCTTTGGAAATATCTTGCTGACCTTTTCATTGCTCATTTTCATGTCAGATTAAGAAGATTCAGCCATACAGACCTATCGTGAAATGACATCCCTTTTGAGGATGTAATGGTTAATTCTTATTGGCAGTGTATTAGAGGCATTGCTCTATGGAACATTTGGCTGGATAAAAATTGTAGGGAATTTGGGAATGGTGATTTATCATCTCCCCCCTACTCCTATTCAAAGAAGCTGATAAACTTATGCTTCTCCAAGGTTTTTACTTCTATGTGCTTTGTAAAAAATTTCTAATCTATGGTTAACCATTTCAAGAGAAAAATAAAATAAAAAGCCATTCTAGCAAGTTATGCTAAAATGTTCATGAGATTTCTTATTGGAACTATAAAGCTTATGACACAAATGTAAAAAGAAGGAAATTTTGACATTTATTGCCTACATATAAAAGAATCAGAAAGAAAATTTCCAAACATTATGCATTTTATTCTATCTAGATAAGCTCTACATAAATTGCATATGTGCCCGGTAATCTTTTTGTTATCTGCATATGTATATTCCCACAAAAATGTGTTGGTTATTGCATATGGTGGAAAACTTTGATTCACATTTTGAGCTATAGTGGATGTCACGTTTCTTGTTAAAAAATATGACATTTTTGCATGCTAGACAACATTTCATCAGCTTGATAATTTCAATGCAACTTTTCTCCACAAACTTTGAAATTTATTTGTTTCAAATCATCCATTGTCATAAGGCATAAAAAGAAATTTGTTTATGACTTTTTCTTTTGCTGCTTTGCATCTTTCAACCAATATTCATTTAGATCGTGAATGCAATTGCTTTGGGAAAAATATTTATAGCTTTTTTAGTATCAATCATTTGAATGAGGCAAAAATTTGGGGCTTGTTTTGGGTATTGTGCAAAGCATGATATGCAAATTGTTATCATTTAGTTTAGGCTAAACCATGGTATGTGCAACTTTTCTTAACAAGAATTGTATTTGTCTTGCCAATAATCAGAAAATGTATAAATAGCTCAGGTCGTGCTAAATTTGGAGGCTATTTTTCATTTGTCTAATTTGAACTTTTGGTGTTCTTTTTGTGATCTTGAAGCTTCTCTTGGATAGCTTTCATGATGGAATTTGTAGTTCATGTGCCTAAAATCACATGAGAGCTATGATCATGCTCTAGATTCAGGCCCCATCTTATGAATAATCAATAATGATAATGGATTTATCTTATCTTTGCCATATTTGGTGAAGTTTTGCTACATTTGTCTACTTTCTTGATTTTCTACTAGTTTTCATGATTTCTTGTTCTTTCAAGCTAATTTGATATTCGTGACTGGATTAGATGTTTTAATGCTAAGATTGGCACATGACATGGGTGCCCTCTAAAAAAGTGAGTTTTGTTTGTTCTACCATATACTCCATATTCAAATCCGATTGGAGCCTTTTCTAATCCCTACTGAGTGTTTATAAGCTGATGATGATAGCCCTTTAAGGCCATGCGAAGCATACAACTTATTTTCACTATATGCCTCTTGAAAAAGTGTGTCCTCTTGTCAATGTTTTGGGCACTAATAGATCGCATGTGTGGACAATAGGGCCTCTGATGACATGGTAGGTCTGTTGAAGAGACATATCAGACTGAAGGAAAATCTATTTCATGTAATACATCAGACAACCTATTTGTCAATGTAAAACAATTGCTGAGATATATGTTTGCTTGCCATGATATCACAATGGAAAAGTTAATTGGTAAAGTACTTCAGGTAGATGAGTCAGAAATGTTAAAGGGCAAAAGATGGAGAGGGTTAGTATAACTCTCAAAGCACGAGGGTTCTACTTCAAAAGTTTCTAATACCAAAAGTGCCACCGCACTGGACGACTATCTAGCAAAACCCTCAAGGAAGTTGTCGGAGAAATCCATAGAAATGATCAAAAGATGATATAATGATTGCAAAGACAACAATACCAATTTGGTTAAGGATGCTAAATAGATGCTATTTTTTGAGTTCGACATGACTGATCTGGGTGAAGCTCACTTCTGTCTGGACATTCAAATTCATCGAGATAGAGCGAGATGACTGATTTATATTACTCAACAAAGATATCTTCACAATGTTCTAATTTGATGAAGTGTAAGTTAGCTCACTCACCGGTGGATCCAGGCTTGCGTTTGTCAAGGGACCAATGTCGTCAGAGCACGTAGGAAGAGGAGCAGATGAGAGAGTATCCTTATCGATCGACACTTGGATCTCTCATGTACGCAATGGTCCTAACATTTCTTTTGCAGTAAGCTCACTCAGCCAAGTTATGGCTAATCCTGGCATTACCCATTGGAAGGCTCTCGTAAGAGTCATGAGATATATTTGAGCTACCATGGACCAGTGCATCTACTATGGAGAAGTTTACAACGACAATTTTTATCAGCTCAGTGGATATTCTGATGCAAGCTAGGGAGGAGATGTAAACAATCGTAAGTCCACATCTGGATTTACATTCTTCTTCAACGATGGTCCTATCTCATGGAACAGTCATAAGCAAACCTCTATCACTCTTTCATCTACAAAAGATATATATATATATTTCTACTTCTCAATCTTTCAAAGAAACATTTTGGTTGAGAAATTTACTGTTAGACATTAGTTTGAATCAGTACAGCCTACAATTATATTTTGTGATAATCAGAGTGCTATTGCCTTATCGGGCAACCCTAGATTTCACTCTAGGAGTAAGCACATTGAGATCCGATATCACTATATTAGAGGCAAGGTTCTCAACAAGGAGGTAAGATTAACGTACTGTAGAATGCAGGACATGGTTGTAGATATATTTACAAAGGCATTAAGTGTTAATGCACACAACAAGTTTTGTGCATTGCTTAGTATGAAAATCAAGGCATTCACGGATCTAGATTAAGGGGGGGTGTAGGATTTATCTCCTCGACTCTCCTAAATTCTATGTAATATGTCCCCATTCATGCTGCTGCATTTTTATTTGTGTTGTCTCACAGTCTGCATATTTGAACTGTTTGTCGCAACAGTCTACATATTTACATGTAAAATAGACAAGCAAAAATGCGACAATTGCGACAGTTGCATAGTCTGCATATTTGAATTGCTTGTCGCAACAGTCTGCACATTTACATGTAAAATTAAATAGGTGAAAAATGCGACAATTGCAAAAGTTGCACAATCTGTATAAATACAAGAAAATTTGAACAGGTGAAAAAGTCGACAATGCAACAGTCTGCATAAATACAAGCAAACTTGAACACGTGAAAAAGTCGACAATGCGACAGTCTGCATAATTACAAGTAAACCTGAACAGGTAGAAAAGCCGACAATGCGACAATATGCATAATTAGAAGTAAATCTGAATAGGCAAAAAAGCTGACAATGCGATAGTCTGCATTTTTACTCGTAATTTATGACAGGCGAAAAATGTGACAAAGTGTCGCAATTTTTGAACTTTTACCAGCGTCAACTTTAGCGAAGCCCGACATCGCGGCCTCCTCATGCTCATTCTATGCATTGTGCAATCATATTTGACAACGACAGCAGCCACCCACGATCTCCTATAGACGGCACAACCACTTTTGTACCTTGTTCATTTGCACACCAGTAAAATTTATGTATATAGTGAATACCTTTTTTTTATCCAAGAAGAGTGAACGAAGCATGATTCGTAACATGTGAGATAGACATTGTAGATGCTTTCACACATTGATTCTTCCTTTCAGACAAATTGTCAATAATAGGTTCATAACTTTCACATATTGTGATTAGCTTTGTGAAGCACACGATTATGTCCGCTATTGTTTTGTGCTCACCTACATTATTGACTTGTATATTTCATTATACTTAATCTGATTATAGCTCTGTTTGGTTCTGCATTCAGATTTGTGTCAATACTGCAATGCTTTTCATGTTCTGTCTGACTATCTAATTGATTTGCCTAGTTGTCAACTCATCACTTCCGCTATCACCATGCATTAGAAGCTCTAAAATTATTATGTTCTTATGTTCGCCTACTAAGTCACCAATAGTGCACACACTGAGAGAATTGAACGGACTGATCCTTCAGTTTCTCTGACACATATAGACCTCTTCTTTCAACTCTCTATGTAGGAATGTTGTTTTCTCATCTACAATATGGATCTTCAGATCATAGGCTGCTACATATGCAAACAATATGCATATAGATGTGTGCTTTAGAATAGGAGAAAAGGTTTTAGTATAGTCGATGCCATACTTCTAAGAAAATCCTTTGGCAACAAGCCTAGCTTTGTATCTTGATATACATGCCATCTGGTCCATATTTGTGTTTGTAGATCCATTTACACTTGACAGTCATTTTGTCAGTTGGTGCTGGTTCAAGAGTCCAGACCTTGTTTGTTTGCATGGAGTGCATTTCTTCTTCCATTGCTTTTATCCATTTGTCCTTGTCGGGACTTTCAATAGCTTCTTCATAAGTTTGTAGTTCACCACCAAATCCACAAAACTCTTCTGTTGTCAAAGCCGAACTATCAAGCACAAGTGTGCTCTTCCCTCTCTTGTCGATCTCCTTGGAGATTCTGTAGGCACTTCGATGGCTTTTCCTTTGTTGAGTGTCTTGCTTTTGTTGACTATTTTGTCTTTATCGATTGTAGATCTGTTGTGTGTAGTAGGCGTCCCGGGTACATGCTGCATGTTGGGCTGCTCAAATTGTCACTTAGTTTATTTGGAATTCAAACATCTCCATCCGAATGCTCATGGTACACTCCCTCTGTTGATGTCGACAGGTTGTAGTACTGCTTGCCAAAAATCTCGTAGCTCACTGGATCTTCATTAGCCATTGTTCTTATTTCATTGATTCTGACGTCTATGATAGTCTTTACTTGATTAATCTCTAGCATATAGATCATGTAGTATGATGAATGAATGTCATATCCTACAAGGTATCCTTGCTTGACTTTTTCATCTAGCTTCTTTCAGAGCTTATCAAGAATGTGTGCATATGCAACACATGTAAAGACATGTACATGAGCCATATTCGGCTTGTTACCCCACCACACTTCATGTGCATATCCAACACATCCAAAGACACGTACATGAGCCGTATTCAGCTTGTTACCCCACCACACTTCATGTGGAGTTGTGTGAGGAGCGCCTAATTTTCATGTCCTGTTCTACAGGTAGGTAGCAGTAGCTATTGCTTCAGCCCATAGTGGTCTTGATACCTTAGAATAGACCATCATGCACCTTGCAGCTTCTATGAGAGCCATGTTCTTCCTCTCAACAACATCGTTGTGTTGTGGTGTGTATGCTGTAGTCTTCCTATGAAGAATGCCTCGGCTACTACAAAAATCAGAAAATAGTTGGAGATATATTCTCCACCTTCGTTGGTTATGATCTGCTTGACTTTCTTCTCTGTCCACTTCTGAACCCAGTTTACATACTCTGTAAACTTATCAAGATCTTCAAACTTGTCGTGAATGAAGTAGACAAAATCATCGATGAAGGTGGTGTAGTATCTTGATCCTCCTACAAAGAGCATGTCAAAAGGTCTGTAGATGTCGGAGTGTACCAATTCCAAGAGCTCTGTTGCTCTAAAGGAATCTCTAGTGAAGGGTTTACGAGACATCTTGCTTGTGATGCATGCATGACAAGACATTGAACTGATTTCATCTTTGATGCAGACTCCTGTGAATGCTACATGTTGGCTTGCTTTGTACAACGCCATCAGGTTCATATGACACAATCTTCTATGCCATAGGACATCTATCGACTTTGTTGAGCCTATTCTGTCAGTAGATATGGGTTGCCTCTATGTCTTCCTTGAGTGATCGGTGTACTGGGGGCATCAATTATATTGCATGTTTCATTTGTAAATGTCACACGCATGCCTGCATATGTTATCCTTGCAATTGATAGCATATCTTTCTGCAATGTCAACACGTACAAGATGTCGTCCATTCTTCGGTCACTGCCATTAGTGTTGAGCCACAACACTCTAGTTTCATTCACTTCATGTCTTGATCCATCTCCAAGAATATGTATCTGGAGGAATCAGATTGTTGAATGTCAGGGATGATCTATCTGGTTGTCACAAAATGTGAAGTTGCACCTAACTTAATAATGACTTCTTGAAAGTCAGTGGAAAATGTAGCACACACATCAGTGCATAAATAAGCACTTGAGTATCTACTTGCTCATTCTTCAACCATCTTGGAAGATTCTGGGTCCTCTTCATGTGATGTGCTGTTTGAGCTCTCTTTTTTGCTTTGTGCTTTCTTACTTATTGGATTCGGATAACAATCCATGGCTGCATGTCCCTTCTTGTGACAATGTATGCACTCGACTTTTGGATCCAACAAACATTTATCGATTGTGTGTCCATCACATTTGCATCTGTCGCATGTCTTCTTGTCACTGCATTGTTGCTTGTTCTTGATCCTGCCTTTTGATCTTCTTTTCTAATCTCCCTCTATCTGCTGATTTTAGTTATGTCTTCTTGCTGACTCCCTCTTAGGATGAGCCTTCTTCTTCGACTGGTCTTTGTTGTTGTAGAGAGCCTAATCATATTTGATCTTGTTGTCATAGTGCTCTCTTGCTTCGACTTCTTCCTTGATGTTGATAATGGCCTTGTTGAAGGTCATAGCAAAATCTTTAGCCAGTAGGATCCTGGTAGTCTGGAATGATCTTGGTAGTGAACGTAACAGGTAGCTGAGCTGCTTCTCTTATGAGACTGCATGCTCTGTTCTAACATTGTGCAATGATAGTAGGAACAGATTCTTCATCTTTCTGATGAAGCTGGTGAGATCTCTGCCATCCAATCTTAGATAGGTGAGCTGATCTTCTAGATGGATTATCTGATTTCTTGGCTTGGTCTGAAATCTGCTTATGAGTGCATCCCACATCTCTCTAGCATTAGAGATTGATGCTAGGTTGAGGGTAATGCTATATTCGATGGAAGAAGAGATGAGTGCTACTGCTTTTTCGTTCTTCTCCTTCCATTCTCAAAGTTATTTGTCTGTGGTTGTAGGCATCTCTTTGGTGTTGTCCACCTAGGGCCATAGAGCTTCTCCTCTTAGTATGAATGAAGTCTTTACTTTTCAGGCCAAGAAATTTGACCTGTCTGCCACAAGGACTATGCATATTTTTGATTGGATGCTGCTGATCGAAGCCATAGCATAATCAACCCGCTCTGATACCACTAATGTGAACCCGTTTACAGTCGGAAAAGTTGGAGACTTTATGCACTTCGAGGTCGCGGACAATCGCGATTCACTAATGTGAGGCTCAGATGGAGTCGATCAGGCTAGGCGAAGCTATTGCTCACAATGAGCAGATTGTTGTGACTCTTCTATATTATCAGATTCGAGTTTACAATAACAAAATCTTTTGGGCCCCATCTATTTTTCAAATCAGCGAGTCGACACAAGAGAGGAGTTCTCTCTCATGAGTAAAACTAGCTACTGCTAATTCTATGTTTGTTATTGTGACAATGTGTGTCTGCTATTGCAGGACTAACACACATCTACTCTCTATCTGTATTCGATCTCCAATATATAACATGTTGGGTCTGATTACAAGATCTGATTAGCTAAGCATTACAAGATAGTTTAAGCTAGAAACATTAGCTAACTATATCTTGCTAGTTTGCTTAACTACATGGGCTTAACGGTTGAGTCGTGACATTGAAACTGTCATGCTCGTCTAGCCCTCCTTAGCTTGCGCCTTTTCTCTCACAAACTGATGAGAGATCTCGATATGATTTGACCTTGCATGGAAGGTTGGATTTGTTGTAAGGTCTTGGGCTGAAATGTTGTCATTGTAGAGAGTTGGAACAACATCTAAACTCATGACTTTTAGCTCCATAAGTAGCCTTTTGATCCATAGTAGCTCCTTTGTTGTAGTGGTGAGAGCTTTGTACTTGGCCTCGGTTGAAGAAAGTGAGATGGTTTCTTGTTCCTTTGACAACCAAGAAACTACTCCTCCACCAATGAATGCTGCATAGGCACTTGAGAACTTCCTATCCCTTTTGTCACCTGCAAAATCTGAGTCACTAAAGTCATGCAAACCAATGATATCTCCGCTATAGAGAATTCCATAATCTAGTGTACCCAAGATGTATCTCAAGATCCTTTTAGCACTTTTCCAATGTAACACTAATGGATCTTGCATATATTGGCTTAGCCTACACACACTAAGGCATAGATCAGGCCTAGTTATGGTGATCCACATTAAGTTTTTTATTTTTGGATCCACACATGTAAAGTACAGTAGCTTTCTGATTTTCTATGGACAACAATAGTACTTTATCATTTGATTCATTAGAGTTTGCATCTCCTTTTGTATGTAGATGCTGATTTTTCTACATTGGTGAGATTGGTAAAGTAACTTCTTTTGTAACCCAAGACCTTTTTGTGGATTGGATCATAAATGTTCTGAAATCTTTCACATGGTATCAGAGCTTGTGTTTCAGGTTATGAAGGAGGAAATCATATCTATCAATGATTTGGTGAAGATATCAAGGCTAGAGCATGCTAGAGAGGATTCTACACCAAAATTGAGTTTTTTGCTTTTGTAGATTGGATCTTTTGTAAATCGAAACCCTATATAGGTTCACAAATTTGATAAATTCCAATTTATGATTTCACATACTGGATTTGGCCGATGTTTGGATCATTGGATCAGCCTAAGTGGTGGCTAATAGATTGCATATTAAATTTTCAGCATTTGCATGTAAACTTGGAATAGTCAATTTTTTGTGATTTTGTCAAAACTCTAATTTTGATTGGATTTCTAGATAGTGAGGTTGTTGGACTTCATTTTGAGTGTGTTTCAATCTTATGAAGTGGCAAAAGTCATCAGATTGAGGATAGATCATAGGTTGATCAAGATTTCATGATTCTATGTGTTGATTTGCTTGGTATAAGTGCTAGAAGAGATTTTTTTGAGATACGGTTTCAAATCTTTGTGATTTCTTTTGAAAACATTTTTTTGTTGTTCAAAGAAGTGACCTCAAGTGGAGTCATGTTGGAAGCCAATGATAGGCCTACCTCAAGTAACTATTCATTGTGGAAAGTGATGATGGAATTATTTCTTGAGATGAATGATGTTTTGGATATTGTTGTAGATTTGGAGGAGAGACCAGCAACACAACAAGATCAAATGAGGTATGATAATAGGGCCAAAAGCTCTCTACACATGATCAAGATGAATGTTACCAATGAGCTTCTCAAGGAGGTTGATAAGAGTACTTCATCTAAGGACGTTTGGGATTCATTGAAGAAGCTTAATGAATCCAAGTCTACTTCTAGAGTGCTGACTCTAAGAAGGCAAATCTTTTCTTGTTTGCAAAAGAATGAAGAAAGTCCAAGTACTTTTGTTTTGAGGATGAAATCATTGAATGATGAGTTGGCTTGCATTGATGAAGGCACTAAGGAAAGAGAGCTTCTTCAAGTGATTCTTAATGGATTGTTGGATGCTCATGCTAACATTGTTCAAAGTATTGCTATTCAAAAGACTTTGCCAAGTCTGATGGATCTTCAAGAGATCTTGATCAATGAAGAATATAGGCTTCAAGCAAGAGGCTTCAAACAAGAGGTGGATCTACATCGACACTTCAAGAGGATGCTATGTTCACAAAGGGCAAATTCAAGGGCAAAATCAAAAGTAAGTGGTCTAAAGGGCAATATCAAGTGGATGCTTCTTCAATTGGAAAAAAGAAAGATAGATAAAAGCTCAAGTGCTTCTATTGTGGCTTCAAAGGACACTTTGCAAGTGAGTGCTATAAGAAGAAGAAAGATCTGGGAGACAAGCAAGGTAATCTTACTCTTGATGAGAATGGTTTGGATGTTCAAGATGCAAATGATGATGCTTTTGTGATGTCTTCATGTATGATTGCTAATGATGGAGATCTATATCCTTGGTGGATTGATAGTGGAGAAACTTCACACATGACTTTTCACAAAGAATACTTCACTTCTTTGTTGGCATATGGAGATGACAAGAGACTAGGGTGATCTACCCAGCCAATGATGGTGAGTGTGCAATCAAAGGGATTCACCAATTCCTATTTCTCTCTCTACAAATAGGAATGTTCATTTGGATGATGTCTTGTTTATTCCATCTATTACCAAGAATTTGCTTAGTGTGAGTCAAATGCTAAGTAAAGGCATCAAGGTTGAGTTTGATGGAGATGCTTGTATGATCAAAAGGAAGGATGTCTTGATTGGAAAGGGTAAAAGGCAAGGGAAGAAGTTCAAACTAGATGCTTGTGTTATTTCTAACCAAGTTGGATGTGTTGCAAGAGGGAAAATACCTATTCAAGAGGTTTGTCATAAAAGGATGGGACACCTCAACTTCAAGTCATCGGAGGTAATGGCTAGAAAGAAGGTTGTGATAGGTCTTCCATGTTCCTTAAGTGGCATCAAACATGTTTGTGAGTCTTGTGATTTGTCTAAGTCACATAGACTACCTTATACTAGATCTACATCTAGATCTATAAAGCCTTTTCAACTTGTACATTTGGATATTCATGGATTTACTACAATTAACAATAGTGGAGCTAAGATGTATGTAAGATTCATTGATGATTTTAGTAGATTTTGTTGGATCTATCTACTAAAGAGCAAGGATGAAGTGTATGATGTCTTTATCAAGTTCAATAATGCAAGGGAGAACCAATTTTCCACAAGGATCAAGTGCTTAAGGAGTGACAATGGTGGTGAGTACATATCTACCAAGTTCAAGGCCTTTTGTGATGAGCATGAGATCAAGAGGGAGTATACAACATCAAGGACCCCGCAAAAAAATGGAGTAGCTAAAAGGAAGAATAGGACTTCATGTGAAAGTGCTAAAGCCATGAGGTTAAGTGCTAATCTTGACAAACCGTTTTAAGATCAAGCCTTGTTGTGTGCCAATTTCTTGTGCAATGGGTGGCTGAGTGCTATTTTGGATGGAAGGACACCTTTTGAGATGCTATTCAAGAGGAGGCCGAGTGTCAACTTTCTAAGGACCTTTGTATGCACATGCTATGTCAACATTACTCTTGATGATAGGAACAAGGAGGATCCATCTTCAATGAGAGGTATTTTTGTTGGATATAGTGAGGTGAGTAAAGCCTACAAGGTTTATATTCCTTCTACTAACAAAGTGATTGTTGGTAGAGATGTCATCTTTGATGAGGGTAACATTCCAAAAGTGTCTTCAAGCATGATTGATAAAGGTGTGGATGGATCTAACATTCTTGATGTTGATGTAAAGGATCCTACTTTAGATGGTGATGATGATGGACCTTCATCAATTCAAAAGCCAAGGAGAACATCAAGGGAAAGCTATATTGGATGAAAATGGATCTCCAAGGTGAAGGTAAACCAAGATGGATCTATCAACAAGTACAAGGCCAGTCACATGTGTGAATGTATGGCCTGTTGCTGCCTGTGTACTATACCTGAAACTCCAAACTCATTCAATGATCATAAAAAATCATATGCCAATAGCATTCATCAATCACATCATAGACTCAAATCTTGAGTTTGCTCATAATTGGATGGAAATCCAATCACATATTTATACATGTAGAGCTCGAATATGAGAATATTAGGGCTTCTATGTATTCTTCACAAACTAGCCCTAACATCTAACCTAAAGATCCACTTGATCCACCCTATTTAGGAAAAAATAATGAAAAATTTGCTATTTTAAGCTCCTTTTTTTCTCTACCTTATCTATGCACTCTTTGGCCACATTCCGAAGGTACCATTTCAAAGCTAGGTTATTGATTTGACCTAGAATAAATCCTATGCTTTTGGCATGTGTGACATCCCACATCCTTGCCTCAAAGTCATTTACAAGTGGAATGTATGCAAACCAGCTTGTGTAAATTTAACTGTATGTCCACCTCCATCTTCTTCATCTTCATTTCATGACAATTTAAGCAAGGGTGTTTTGATGTAGCACCGTGAGAGACATTATACATACATTTCAATGTTTTCAAATTACCTGCTAAGTGCCATTCAACATTGAAGTCTCCAACTCTTGGAACATTGAGAAGTCCTCCATCCATATAATTCATTTTTCTAATTGCTATTCGAGGCTATTTAGGAGACAATTTGCGAAGTACTTTGTACAAATCAGCATTGATGGTCAGGTAATTAAAAAGTTTATTTGTGACTAGGGACATTAAAAAAAATGACAATATAAACCAAATGTTATACTTTACTTGTAATTGATTTTGTGTGATGTTTATTTTGTAGGTGGAACACCTATCAAATGGAGTGAGTTGCATTAGAAAAAACAAAAAATGATTGAAACAATGTGCTTGCTGGAAAGAGATTTTCCAATTTCTTTTATGGATATACAAGTTCATCTTCTCGTGCATTTGATTGAAGAAATTTCCATTGTTGGCCTTGGCCCTGTGCACACTAGATGGATGTTCTACCTTGAGCATTTTATGAAAGTTTTGAAAGTGTTTGTGAGACAAAAGACAAGGTCAGAAGGTAGTATCACAGAAGGTTGGCTTGAACATTCAAGAATCATTGTTTTACATCAAAAAATATATCTCGCAAATACACACTAGCGCACCAAGGTCATGGTGTGATAAAGATGACGAACATGTTAAAGGTGAATTACCACAAGGAAAAGGCATCGTAAGAACAATGTTAGCACTATTATGCAAAAAAAATTGGAATGTTCATTTTATATAATTGTGAAAACATGGACAAGTGGATTTCAAAGTACGAAGAATCCAAAAAGGATAGAAGAGTGGCTTTGAGATGCAGAAAACAAAAGTACTATTATAGAAAAAGGAACATGATGGTGACTCACCAATCGCATGAGAATGACAAACCATTAGAACAATTACCTTCTTGATGCACATGTGAATGGGTTCTTGATGCTCTCGAAAAAGCAACAAAAAATGGTGAACACGTGACATAAGAAGAGTGAGAATTCGCTTGCAATTGTTAATGGCAGGTCAGTAATGTTTTAATTTGAAAGGATTGATATGAAGTTGTTTATAAACCCTAAAATGTTCAAGATATTTTGTGCTAAATGTTCATGGTATGTTGTGCTAGTACAAAACATACAATGCCATGTGGGCCTATGGATATCACTTTCGTGTTGAGAAGATTGACGCCAAAAGATGCACATTTGATTGTGGCATAATGGCAAACTTTCAACAAGAGAGTCAATAGTAGTGCAAACGACACAAACTTCATTTCAGGTGACCCAGACTATGTCGGCACACTTCAACATATTTACGAGGTTGACTGTGAAAGTAACGAAAAATCCTTGATCTTTGATGTGAAATGGTTCAAAGTAAACTATCGTGGATACAATGCCATGGTTAGAAAGGATGTGTCTCACGCAATTGTGCTACTCTTGCCCAGCTTCCACGCTCAAGAGAAGATTATGGATTACATGAAGGGTAAGTTGCATACTCTCTCTCTCTCTCTCTCTCATGTGCAATGAGCAAATATGTGGGGAGACCCAATATATACATATACTCTCATGATATGATGATTAGAACAAGGTGTTGGGGAGGGCGGAGTTTCATTTCACAACTAGACTAGGAAATTGTGGAGAGGTGGACAACCCATGCACGTAGGCATACTACGGCGTACTTCATGCCTACTTCACGTAGCCATCACCTTGTAAACATATACTACACATATTTATTCCTACATAAAACAAAAAACCTATTTTTAACAATTTCCAAATTTTCCTTTTGCGGAAGGTTCTATTCGATTGAAGATTTTGTCGACTTTTCTGAGCAATGCAAGCGATATTTTCGAACAAATATTAAAACTACTACTGATCATAGATTGCATTGCATGTCGACAGGCTGAAGTGTTGCCACGCGGGACCTGATGAAACAGGAGTGATTAGACTTTGCTAAATGATGGTTACAGCTCCTATAACAACCAGTAAATGAGAGCTGCCATACGTACTTACTCTGACCATTTCTAATCTTAAAGAACAAAAAATACTGATCATGCTAGCTATGGTTTAATTGGAAGGATCTACAATGTACATGCTTAATTGTAGCCAGATCCAAAGGCTGGTGTCAGTGTAAATTCGAGCACGTCTTTGAATGTGGGTTCACATATTGGATGCAGTTAAGTAATTCGTGCTTTTTACCGTGGAAAGGAACAATCTATCTATAGCTATTATGTAAATATGACCTGGTCTTCAAATTACAATGACAGGTGCAACACATTCGCAGCCTAAAGGCACGCAGGCATCATCGCATCGCACATGAGGCAACCTGATGCTCTTTTTGTCACTAATATTTTTAGAATGCTGCGAGTACATAAGGCGTCAGTAAGCTTGTGCCCATCAAGGGAGATCTTTTGTTGATAGCTTGATCTCTCACTCTAACTGGCTAGCCCGAGCTAGCAAATAAGATTTCGATGAATTGTCCACCATCTCTTGCCTGTTGCTTTGGTGCTTAGGTTTGTAAGGGCTCGAACTATCTGAATGTTTTCTAAATTTAATAACTCTTTGCACTATTTGTACTTCAATACCGTTTCACATTTACAGAGCATACTTGCCATTTCATTGTCCAGTGCATCTAACTTTTGAAATGATTATTCCGGATGTCTATTTTTGTACGTTTTGTAAAGCCTGTTATCAAGTAACGATGTGACTGATCCAGAACAAATGGCGTGGTGTCTTTGAAATTGAATACATAGTTCATTCTATCAAGGCTTTTCCTATACGTTGAACGTTTCCAGGATCTAAGACTATTTCGTTCTCTTCTGATGCTTCAAAGTGCAGTTGCCAACAACTATAAACTTAGAATCCGCTAGCTGAGGGAAGGAAGGTCAAAATGGCAGTTGATGGAGCGGTTGCAGATTCGAAACATGGTTCCGATTCTGCGATATCGGGTAAAAAATACACTCGTAAGGAAGTGATGGCACATAGTACTCCAGAAGATTGCTGGTTGGTGATTGCTGGAAAGGTTTACGATGTGACAAAATGGTACATTTCCATGTCCCTCTGTTGACGTTATTGTTTCTCCAAACAACCAATGTAGCGTCCACATCAGTTATCCTAAAGAGAAAAAGTTTATCACGTCTGATAATACATGTGAATTTTTCTTTTATCCTCTCAAAAGTTTTTCCAGCAGATACTTCGCGCAGGTCGACATCTCATTCTCAAAATTGGTTGGCTTTCATGAACAATAGAGTGCAAAAGTTGCGATTTCATTCCAAAAACTTGTTGGCTTTCTCGAACAGTAAAGTGATGCTATTGTTTGTACACCAATAGTTTGGATTCAAAGTCAGCGTGCTAATTAATTTCGCAATTATATGCAACATTCTGAATTCTTGAATGATAAGAAAATAACCATCAATGATTCAATCTCATTTCATCCAAGGAAAAAGAAACAATGTCAATTCTGAGTGCACTGTTGCAGGATACCAAAACATCCGGGAGGGAGTCTTATTTACGTGCGGGCTGGACATGACTGCACTTATATGTTCAACTCCTATCATCCGCTTTACGTCTGGTACATTCATGCATCACCACCTCCACATGTTATACTTGCTAACCGTGCTATTACTACTTTTAGCAAGTATGATTGGACGTAGTACGTGAGATCACGGGTATCACCGTATACGTCCAAGATTTTCAACACCGCTTGGAGTTACCAAATTATGGTAGACTTTCCAAAAATGCCGGTAGTTCTCATGTAATCAAGAATGATTCATGATAGAAGTCTTCATTGCTTGGAATTCAGTCTTAGGAGATTTCACTGAGCTTCGTTATTCTCACCAACACTTTCTATTTGTAATTAAGTGACATATTGATAATCTTTCATGCTTATATCGAACATGCTAGTTTTAGAACACTAAGATATACCTATTCACTGCAGGAAATTGTTGGACAAATACTGCATTGGCGAAGTACAAAAACTTCCAACCGACTATGAATTGAAACTCCATAATGTCGAGTATCTTGACTCTGTTAATGAACCCTTCTACATAACTGTAAAGGAGCGTGTTGAGGCATACTTTCGTCAAAAAAAGGTGAAGTAGTCTTTTGAGTTCTAGTGAACATAAAATCAAGGAGCTTATCGTAATTTGAATGATAGTCACTTTGAAGTACCACCATCATACTTTATCACAAAGTTGTTTATGACATTTATAAATTTTCATTGCCACTGTCTCAGCTCTGAAGGATCTACAATTCATAATGAACGATGTCATTTTTTTTTTAAAATTTAATTCGAAATAAAAACCAACCAATGTTTCAAAGCAGCATCTATCTTCTTTTGACAGATCAATCCAAGAGTTCATCCCCAAATGTTTATGAAGTCAACTTTGCTGTTGGCCTCATATTTACTTCTTTACTACTTGACATTTTATCAAAGCCACAACCATATAGTGTCTACAATGTACGCAGTGGCATTCGGATTCGTAATGGCTGAAATTGCCATGTCTATCACACATGATGCCAATCACGGTAAGTAAGATTTGGGCTTAAGTTAACTTACACACTTCGACTTCCATTTTCTTTTTATTTGAATGTTTTCCAAGTGAGCATAGACTCAAAGAGCTTATTTGTTTGAGAAAATATTAGAATACCTGACTATTGGTGTTATCTTTATCAAGATTTCTTGCTAAATTGCATTTTTATGATATTTTTTTAATGTGTTCATTACATAATTAATAAGGCTACTTTAATGACTACCACTACTAACTTTATGGATACTGAAATACAGGATCATATTCTAGTTGGCCTACACTAGGCTTTCTCATGGGAATGGGATTAGATCTAATCGGAGCTAGTAGGTATGCTACTTTCCACGACTTTCTTCATATAATAAAGAAGATGATATCAATTTTTCTATTAGAATACTTCTAACTGGCATTGCTTCTCATACTTGTAGCTTTATATGGAAGCAACATCACGTCGCTGCTCATCATCCTTTTACAAATATCAACATATATGATACAGATATCAGTAAGTTCTTGAGAATTGATTGATTTCAATCTCTTTGAACCTTACCATATGTTTTTAATTGACAAGTAAGAAAGAAAGAACCCTTTCGTATTTGTGATTCCATGAATCTTTGAGATATATGAGAATAATGGTCAATTACTCCATCTTTTGCAGAAACAAATGATGTTGATTTGAGACGTGTGCATCGAGACCACAAAAGACTATCTGTGCATTCCTACCAGGTTCCTTTTAGTCAAGTAGAGCAGCAAATTGTGTCATGCCAAATTCAAGTACATAGAAAAATTAAGTAACTTCCAAGGAATCAATTTGTGTTTCAAATTAAATTCAGTAGGTTAGAATGCAAGTGTTTAGATTGTATGCTAATATATTGCATGTTATTCTTCAGTATATATACTTGTGGCCTATCTATGGTTTAGTAGTGTTGAAGGCAATATGGATGGATGACTTTGAAGCCTTGATATATGGACACATTGGAAAGTGAGTACATTTCATTTTCCATTTTTCAAAATATTCTTGTCAATATTTGACTTAGTATCTAAAAAGCAAAATAAATAAGAGATTCTTTAAACTAACAATCTCTATCATTGACGATGCTATGGTATTTGCATCAACTTTTATTCAACTAGAAAGACAATAAAATGGCCACTACAATTACTATGTTGAGAAATTGTATTGTTAATGTGAAGTGGTGTACCAATAGAGTTCCTTTTCTCTTATGTTTGTAAATTTTTGTTCTTTTTCTAAGAACAAATTCTTTTGAGACTAACCAATTTAGCTAAATCATTGCTTTCGAAGAACATAGTGTTTTACAATTGAAATCTCAAAGTAGTAGTCATGAAACAAGCTAAATAAAAATTTGAGTAGATAGAAAGTTGTCCAAGCATTGAGGATGTTGTTTTTTATGACAGGTTACCTATTGCAAAAATGACACCAAAAGAGGTCAAACAATTTTGGTTTGCAAAAACTTTCTATGTTTTATATATGGTGGCCCTCCCACTACTCTTCGGTTCTTATAATTGGTCATATTTTTTGAGACTCTATCTTATATCAGAGGTTTGTTTTTTCATAATGCAAGAATTGTGATTGTTTTCATGGTAAATAACTCAATCTACTTCTTAAACTTTCTCTCATGAAATATTTTATTGACATGTTTATACAGCTTGTAGCTGGATGGTATATGGCAATATTTTTTGAGGTTTCTCACATTGTAAATGAGGCAACTTTTCCAGTAGTAGATCTCAGTACTGGAATCCCTACAGTTCCTCATGGTTGGGCAGCAATGCAGGTAGTTCTCCTCACCTTCCTTGTTATCTTACAACATGTTGCTATTTTATACTTATTCAATTATAGGCTAATAAATTTTGTACACTGTCATTACCATCGATGTTGTTATTGATAGTTGCTTTTTGGAGTACATGTTTATTATGGTTCTTTCATTGCTAAGAATTAGATAATATTCAAACTAATTATAAGCCATGTTCCATTCTCTGAGAACAAAAATTTTGTGAAGGCATCCACTTTTTAAATAAAGGTCATACAATGTTTAATATCTCACTTCCTGCTTTTATTTATTTACAACTGATAAAGTTGTATCAATACCAAACTTAAAGAGAAAACATTTTGACAAATTTGAAAAATAGCACGTATTAACTCTGGTATGTATGTCTATCAGAATTGGATTTTTGGGAGGTCCCATAGAATCTTTTTTGCTAATGGTAATGGAGCAAGCTTACCATATTAATCTTCTAGATCCTTATATTTAGCAAGCCCAAGCATGTAACATGGTATACCTAATAATGGTTCATATTTATTATTAGTAGATTTCTATATCTTTATAGTAGCCAAATTAGAGGTACAAGTTTTTGTCTAACTTTCTTGAGTTGTTAATATTTCAGGTTCATGCCTCAGTAAACTTCTCAACAGAGTCTCTCTTGTGGAACCATTTAAGTGGGGGATTGAATTTGCAGGTACTTCTATGAAATTCACTAACTTGCTAATCTCATTTTTGTGTAAATTTTTTATGTGATGTTCCATAATCTCATAAACTATGTAATGTTAGCACTTTCTAGAAAACTATAATATTTTCAAGCAGGAACAAATTATCAACCATATCTATAGAGGATGAATTATCACATTGAGAAAGACATATATATGTCTACATGCTTGTAGAAATGTTTTGCTTTCTTTAAGTTGCAAATTTGTTTAGTTGGTGATGTCTACAAGTTTATCAAGTTATGTTTTTTTAGATAATATCTGCAAAAATATTCAAACTCAAATTTATGCTCATCTTTTTATATTTCAGATCGAGCATCACCTATTTCCAGGAGTGTGTCATGTGCACTACACAAGTATTTCACCCATAGTGGAGGCTACTTGCAAGGAGTTCAATGTACCCTACAAGCGTCATGCTTCTGTATGTTTGATTTCCAAGTAGAATCAAGAGTTTCCATAGTTATGATAGTTGCTCAATCAAATATGAGGACAAAGTCTACTTTCGCCTAGGTAACATGTGATCATATCAATGATTTCGTTTAGACTAGAAAACAAAAATTGCATTGTTTGGTAACTATGATTTTTGTCTGCAGATTTGGGCTGCTATCAAAAGCCACGTTCAATATTTGAAAAATATAGGTGGACCGGTGGAACTTAGACTTGTTGGTTAATTCTTTCCTTGAAAAAGAATATTGCATGCACATAATGCCTTAGACAAATCCATTAAATAAGTGAGGAGACTCTAATGTAGATACCATTCCACTTTAATGGCATAAATAAATTCAATGGTTGGCATAGTGCATGTGCAATTCCAAATTGAGAGTCCTAGCTATGATTAACAAGGTTTTAAAATCTGTTGTTTGAGGCAGCAAAAAGAATAGCCTATTCAAGTAAGCATAGCTAGTGAGACGATGTTGATAAGAGGGCCAATAAAAGGTAGCTAGATTATTCAGCTTATATGTATGCACAAAATTGTTTTTGTTTTTAAGACATTGTTAGCTAATAAAGATTTGGCTACAATTTCGTGCAACTTTAATGTACTTTTGATGTTAATGCTCTCTCTCTCTCTCTCTCTCTCTCTCTCTCTCTCTCTCTCTCTCTCTCTCTCTCTCTCTCTCTCTCTCTCTCTCTCTCTCTCTCTCTCTCTACTCTCTCTCTCTCTCTCAAATGAACTATAATTGAAGACCCTAGCACATATTCTCAATTGTCATCCATGTCGCAACAAGTAGCCATTGAGAGGTTAGGTGAAACTTGTGAATTTCCAAAGAATAAATGACCAAGAATGGATCCAAATCAGATCCACAAGAGTGATTGGGTGTTAGATTCAATTGATCTACCAATCTACACAAGATTAGAGCTCATTAGATCAATTTTTCATCAACAAATCTTAAGAACAATCTACAATGATCAAAACTATGGCAAAAGGGTTTCACACATGTGAAAACCTATCCCTGTATGGCCTGCCAATAGAGAAGAAAGTACTTACAAGTTAGAAAGCAATAGAATCAAAAAATCACAAGACTAGCATTGAAATTACTCAAGATATGCCTCCAAAACCAAGAATACTCTTCCATGTTCATTATGGCCAAATGAGGCTCTATATATACACAAGAGAGACCTTGAGTTGTTGTTAACTCAGCTGATATGGCACGTGTGAGAGGCCTAGTCATCAAAGGATCCATCAATCACATCAAAATTGGCACATGGTCCATGACTTCCTTGATTTAAGTCACCTCCTTGATTTTGGGTTATTTTCCTAACTTATAGGAACTTAGATACTATCTTCTACAATTACAAACTCGCATGCTACTGATATTTCCACACATGTGAGAAGTCCTCTACACATGGGAGACCCCTCCTAATCTCATGGTATAGTACTTTCTACCAATAATATGATGCCAAGTGGCATATAGCTAGAAAACTAGATTTTGGCCATTTAAGGCACTAGATCTCAAATAAACTTGGTATGTACAACCTATATGACTAATCTAAATGATATGTGAAATTATTTCACAAGTGAGAATAGGCTCCACACATGTGTAATGATGATATGTACAAAGATTTGGCCTAGATCAATCAAGATTTTGAAAATTTCACACTCCTCCTCAAAATCTAGCTTGGTATATCTAACATGCATCTATCTACAATCCCAAGTTCTAATCTTAACTTCACAAATGAAACCTTGGGCACTGGATTGGTGAGCATATCAGCGATACAATCTGATGATGAAACATGGATGAGCTTTACCTCCTTTGCTTGCACTTCTCCCTCACAAAATGATGTGAAATCTCGATGTGCGTGGTTCGAGCATGGAAGATTGGATTGTTGGCAAGTTGTTGGGCTACTTGATTGTCCCAATAAATGCATGGAATGTCAATAGCCTTGATCACATGAAGCTCCTCCAAAAGTCTTCTGAGCCATATGATCTCCTTTGTTGTTCTTGTCATAGCTTTGTACTAGGATTCTATTGATGAAAGAGAGATAGTATCTTGCTTTTTGGAAAGCCAATATATAACTCTTCCACATAAGTCCCATCCATGCTCCTAATCAATCATACTTGCCCGTGGCGACAAGTCTGGCCTGGTAGCGTCCGCGACAATGCTATCTGATTTGATTTTTTTATTATAAATCCATTTGCAATCGACGATCTTTTTATCTTCAGGTAGTGGATCCAATGTCTGTGTCTCATACTGCATCATTGATTCAATTTCCTCTGACATTGCTAGCTTCCAGAATTCTCCCTCTAGACTCTAGATAGCTTCTTGGTAGGATGTTGGTTCTTTAGCAAAGCTATAGTATTCGACATGTGCATCTTCGTTCCATTGAAGATTGTCAGTGTATTGACCTGGAGGTCTTCTTTGTCTTGTTGACCATCTTGGTCCTACTTCTCATAGCTGGTTCATTTCCTCTTCGTCAGGTTGATCTTCGGGTTTTTGCTCTGGAGTTCGGGGCCCAACATTCTTTGTTGATGTATGTCCTCGATCTCCCTCTTGAATTGGCAACATTGTGAAGATCTCATGGCCTTTTTCTTCCTTCAATCCAGGAGATGGGAACTCATCGAATTTCACATCTCTACTCGACACAACTTTCTTCGAGGTTAGGTTGTAGAGTTTGTATACCTGTGATCCATTCAAGTATCCGACCATGATTGTTTGCTTCGTTTTTCTTTTGGTATGTGCTTGTATGTTGCACATTCGAACACACGTGCATATGGTGTCTTGTTTTCCACCACTATCGTTGTTAATATGTTCTGCAGGTGTACTGTTGCAACGATTGCCTCAGTCCAAAATTGGCTCGGCAATTGAGCCTGTGCCATCATGCATCTGGCTCCTTCGACTAGCATTTTGTTTCTTCTTTCTATGACACCATTATATTTTGGTGTGTATGCAAGAGTGAATTCCTTGTTCTTGGCAGAAGTTTGAGAAATCCTTACTCTTGTACTCATCTCCATTGTCAGACCTAATGATTTGTACTTTCTTCAAGGTGTGTCTCTCTATGAATGCCATGAACTTCTTGAAAGAGTCAAACACTTCAGATCTTTTCTTTAAATAATAGATTGTTGTCATCTGTCATCCAGCTATAGTCATCAATGAATGTCAAGAAGTACTTGATCTTGAGAGCTAATTGACTTTCATCGATCCGCAGACATTTGAGTGGACGAGCTCAAGCACTTCCTCGGCTTTTCTTCCCTCATGCACAAACGGACTTCGATGCTGTTTCATAGAAGTTGGTGTCATAGAGGCTTCTCATGTTCAGATGATACATTCTTCTATGCCAGAGCTGATTTTCATTTTCTGATGCATTTAGTATGCTATCAGAACTGCCGATAATCTTGGCTTGGTACAAGTTACCTTCTCTGGACCCGATAGTCAGCAGCTTGTTTGTTCTTACCTCGATCATCCGACATACATTGCCATCAAACATGACTCGAATTCCAAGATCTGCTATCTTCGAGACTGATAGTAGGTCTCTTCATAGTGAGGGTACATAGAGTGCTGCTGGCAGTTTTGCTTGTCCCGACTGTTTTTGGATTCTCTATAGCTGATCAAGACTTTCTTGCTGTAGGTAATGTGTGAAGTTGCTCCTGAGTCGATGACTACATCGTAGTCTTACTCTACATAGCTTGTTGAAGCCTCATCAAATATTGTAAAGGCTTCATCGCTCTTATCTGCATCCTTCGACGACTCTACAACATTGGCCTTTTCAGTCTTGTTCTTATTTTTGGGTTGAATCTACACTCATATGCAGAATGTCCCTTCTTCTTGCAGTGCATGTAAGGGCAAGTTGAGCGAAGATCGTTCTAGTTCTTTTGACGTGCTGATCCAACTGGTTGTCATTCCATCGTATACCTTGCAACTGATTGTGTAGGTGCATCACCGAAGCGGTAGTCCTCATTTCGTACTTCTGTTTCAATCTTTCCCATGCTTCATGACTGCTCTCACAGTCTTCAATCTGCATGAGTATTTCTTCGTTTATGGACGAAAAAATGATTGCCATTGCGCGCTCATCCTTTGTGATCTATTCAGCTCCCCTAGGGTCTCCCTCTATATTAGATACTTCACTATTTCTTACATCAAATTTACCAAATAGAATGTAAATGAGATGATTCATCCATGTTATCAACTTTGAACTCTCTGGAAAATTATACCAACCAAACAACAAATGTGAGTGATCACCATTTGCTTGCATGTCTTCTCCATTTTTTTCCTTTCTTGCCATGTATCCACCATGAAACTCCATGAATGAGCCTCCATCTCCATCTTGCCACAAGAAACCATCAAACCTTGGAAACCCATGAGTAAGTGAGTACATCATACATCTCGAAAAAAGTGCATTTTGTGGGGGTTTCTTTGTAAAATTTTTAGATTTTCTTGAAACTAACCCTTGCAGACTAGTATGTGCTTGTATCTGAGTTAGGTTCACTTGCTCACCAAGCGTCAAGAGTTACTTCCCAAGGAAACTCAGAAAATATTGAAAAAAATGCATTTTTTTGGGGGTTTTTTGCAAAATTTTAAGATTTTCTAGGAACTAATCCTTACAGATTGGTATGTGCTTGTATCTAAGTCAAATTCACTTTCTCACCAATCTGCGAGAGCTACTTCCCAAGGAAACTCAAAACATCTTGAAAAAAATACTGGGTTTTTCTCTATTTTTCCAAAATCTGTTGGGAACTAACTCTCGTAGGCTTATAAGCAAGTCTGGGACAATACCCTGGAGCTGCTGCCAGTTATGCGAAGGTTCATGCCCACTGATTTTAGAGAAATCAAAATTTGATGGGATTTTGACTCTCTTTTTTCCTCCAAAAATAGATTTTGAGATTTTTTTCTGATTTTTAAAGGATTTTATGGATTAACGAAGGGATTGGGTGCTTGGATCTAATCCTCCCACCTCACAATCTCTCCCTACAACACTTCCAAACAAAAAATCAACACAAAAATGACAAAATCTCAGAAAAAACGGCAAAACTCACACTAACTCACACTAATCTAACCCCAAAAATTTCAATTTTTTAGGTCAAAAAGAATGGTGAGAGAGAAGAAAAGAGAGAGGGAGAGAGAGGAAGAGATTAAGAAAACTATGCGGCGAAGCGAGTGTGTGGCGCTCCCCGGCAACGACGCCACTGTTGTGTCGTCAATGTAGTATAGATGTGAGCCTCTTTAACTCCTTCCCAAGTGGACTTTCCTTCGGCCGATAGGTTGAAGAACCAGTCTTGGACTACAGTTATCAGTGACATGGGGAATAGCTTCAATTTTTCCACCGAAGTTGGTTCGTCATAGATCTCACACGCTTGCTCGTAGATCTGGAGGAACCTGATTAGATCTGTCGATCCATCGTATTTGGCATTTCAAGACAAGGTGCCCTCTGTACTGCTTGCAAGGGTACGACAGGTACGGGTTGTTCCATTGGTTCCATTGCTGTTGGTCATGCCTTTAGTTCAATTTGCTTCGCTGCAACTCTTGGAATGTTTGGTGCTTGATTTTCTGTTCTAACTGGTACTGAACGCCCAGATCTCAGATTCATTCATCAGAAAAGTCCAAGGTAGCTAGATCTTGATGGGTGTGTGAAAAGAAGTCTAGATTTGTGAGGATCTAATTAGTTTCAATGGCCAATAGTCTATTTTTAGCCCCTTTTCAGTGGTTTTTCCTTGATATCTCTCTTCTCCTTGCTCTGATTGGTCTGAGATTTTCACAATAGCTAGATCTAGAATAGATCTTGCTATTGGTTCTATCTACAAGAGTTACTCATGTGAGGGTTGGCTTTGTGAGAGTTCTTTCTACTATTCTGTAGTCAAAAACTTTCATTTCTCAAGATCTACTGTGAAGTAGCTCTTGCAGGCTTCACTGGAGCTGGATTTGATGTGGATCTAGTTCTGTACAAAGTGGCGAGAAGTATTTCTCACAAAAATGGAAGTTATTGATGTCTACGAGGGTTCTGGACCACTTTGTGGCTTACAAAACATTCAATACTTCAAACTTACTTCTATGAGGATTTTACTGATACTGATGATTTTCTCAATTTTTATGCACTTAAATCCACTTTTCAGTTTACTGGAACAAGATGAACTTTCGAAGGCTTTTCTATGTACCTATCTTAGTGAGATGGAGCTACAATAGGCTCTGCGAAGATTAGTTGCCACAAAAAATTGAGATTTTGATGTCTGCGAGGGTTTTACCTTTGTTTATCGCCTTTTTGGACCTTGGGAACTCTCGTAGGGAGGTTAAACTTCAAACTAACTCTTGCATACTGCTCTATGTGCTTCTCTCAGTGAGATGCAGCTTCAGGAGTCTCTGCAAAGGTTGGTTTACAGTTTTGAGTTTTTTTTTAAATTCACAAGGAATTTTTGAAAGTTTTTTATTTTTCTTTGATTTTTTTGAAATTTGCTAGGAACTAACTCTCGCAAGCTTCTATGCAGGTCTGGAACAATTTCTTGGAGTTGCTTTCAGTCATGCAAGAGTCACTTCTCACTAGTTTTAGAGAAATAAAATCTGATGTAATTTTAGCCCTCTTTTTCCCTCCAAAATACAGATTTGAGTGTTTTTTGAGGTTTTTTGATGGTTTTGATGGAATGCCAAGCCCTTAGGGGCTGTTTTAGGTCTCCATTACCACTCCACACCTTCTCCGCTCAATAGTCCAATCACATAAAAAAGAACAAAACAAGCCTAAACTACCCCCAAATCCACCTAAACACACTAAAATAAACAAAACAACTAAAAAGACAACTAAAACTAGTTAGTGATGGCCTATCCCCGGAAACAGCACCACTGTAGGGTGTATGAAGCTGATGGTGAGTAGCCCTCCACCTATCAAAAGGGTTAGAACACAAGGATAGGAACCTAACTTAGTTTAGTTGCTAGTTTAGATGTTTCTCTACACAAAACTAATTCTAAACCACACTAACGTTAGCCCCACCTAACACTGAGAATCCAAAGTAGAGGTGAATGGAGGAGAGAGAGAGAGAGAGAGAGAGAGAGAGAGAGAGAGAGAGAGAGAGAGAGAGAGAGAGAGAGAGAGAGAGAGAGAGAGAGAGAGAGAGAGAGAGAGAGAGATTAGCTCATGTGCTCAACATTGCATACTAATGGAGAAGCCATTAACAACTAAAAAGCAAGAACAATTGAAAATGAGAGATAACAAGCAATCACAATAATAGCAAGAGCATGAAACATTAGCACATGAGGATGCTTGGCTCTCCAAAGTGGTAGAGTTTCCTCCTCTCTATTAGCATGTGAAATGGTGTACAAGAGGCGTCTTTTATCTTTGGAGAGGCCCTTGCTTGATCCTATTGGCTACTTGCAATCCTAACCGTTCAAAAGAAAAACAATCTAATCTTTGGTGCACAAAGAAGCACACCCCACCTACCACCACTTTGACTTTTGACTAACTACAAAACTTAGCAAACTTAAGTCAACTTAAACTTTGGCCTTTTAGCATTATTTTACTTACATGGCCAAAGTCTAGTTTATTCAAAATAAATTATTTAGAAGTGCTCATTGGGCTATGGGCTTATACACACAGGAAGCCACGACCCTTGCAACTTATTTCTACTACTTTCGGTTATTTTATCTATATACATGGAATACCCACAACAACTTGATGTGACAAATGCTTTCTTACCAACATGGGTACATCAAGTGGATACATGTTGGAAGGCAATGATAGGCTTACCTCAAACAACTATTCATTGTGAAAAGCGAGGATGGAATCACTTCTTAAGATGAATGATGTTTTGGATATTGTTGTAGGTTTGGAGGAGAGGCCAGTAACACGATAAGAACAATTGAGGTATGACAAGAGAGCTAAAAAAACTCTACACATGATAAAGATGAATGTTACTAATGAGCTTCTCAAGGAAGTTGGTAAGAGTACTTCATCAAAGGTGCAAAAGAATGAAGAGAGTCCAAATATCTTTGTTTTGAGAGTGAATACTTTGAATGATGAGTTAGCTTGCATTGATGAGAGCATTAAGGAAAGAGAGCTTGTTTAAGTTATTCTGAATGGTTTGTTGGATGCTCATGCAAGATTGTACAAAGTCTTGTTATTCAAAAAACTTTGCCAAGTTTGACTGATCTTCAAGATATCTTGATCAATGAAGAATATAGACTTCAAGCAAGAGGTGGATCTTCATCAACATCTCAAGTTGGAGAGGAGGCTATATTCATCAAGGAAACAAGCAAAAGTAAGTGGTTTAAAGGGCAAGATCAAGGGGAGGCTTCTTCAAATGGCAAAAAGAAAGATAGGTCAAAGCTAACATGCTTCTATTGTGGCATCAAAGGACACTTTGCAAGTGAGTTTTAAAGATAGGAATGTTCATTTGAAGGATGTTTTTTTCATACCTTCCATTACCAAGAATCTACTTAGTGTGAGTCAATTGCTAAGTAAGGTTTCAAAGTTGAGTTTGATGGAGATGCTTGCATGATCAAAAGAAAGGATATCTTGATTGCAAAAGGTAAAAGGCATGGGAAGTTGTTCAAACTAGATGCTTGTGTTATTTCTAACCAAATTGGATATATGGAAAGTGAGCCAAAACCTATTTAAGAAGTTATAGCATAAAAGGATGAGGAACCTCAACTTCAAGCCATTGGAGGTAATGGCTAAGAAGCAAGTTGTGATTGGTCTTCCAAGATCCTTAACTAGCATCAATCATGTTTGTGAGTCTTGTGCTTTGTCAAAGTCACATAGACTACCTTATACTAATCTACATCTAGATTTACAAAGTCTTTTCAAGTTGTACATTCGGATATTCATGGAATTACTACAATTATCAATAGTGGAGATAAGATGTATGTAACTCTCATTGATGATTTTAGTATATTTTGTTGGATCTATCTACTAAAGAGCAAAGATGAACTGTATGATGTCTTTGTGAAGTTCAAGAATGCAAGGGAGAACCAATTTTCCACAAAGATCAAGTGCTTGAGGAGTGAAAATGGTGGTGAGTATATCTCAAGCAAGTTTAAGGATTTTTGTGATGAGCATAAGATCAAGAGGGAGTACACAACTCCAAGGAAACCACAACAAAATGGAGTGGCCAAGAGTCAGAATAGGACTTTATGTGAAAGTGCCAAAGCCATGAGGTTAGGTGCTAATCTTCCAAAACCATTTTGAGATAAAGCTTTGTTGTGTGCTAAACTTCTATGCAATAGGTGGCTGAGTGCTATTTTGGATGGAAGAACACCTTTTGAGATGCTATTCAAAAGGAGGCCGATCAGTGTCAACTTTTGGATGTACTTACTATGTCAATATAACTCTTGATGATAGGACAAAGGAGGATCCATCTTCAAGGAAAGGTATTTTTGTTCGATATAGTGAGGTGAGTAAAGCCTACAAGGTTTACATTCCTTCTACTAATAAGGTGATTATTGGTAGAGATGTCATTTTTGATGAGAGGAATATTTCAAAGCTATCTTCAAGTGAGAGTGTGGATGGATCTAACATTCTTGATGTTGATGTGATGGATCTCACTTTAGATGGTGATGATGAAGGACCTTCATCAAGTCAAAATCCAAAGGGAACATCAAGGGAAAGACAAACACCTTCAAGGCTCACATATGATGAGAAAGTTAAGCAAGCGGAAGTGACTCATTTTGTATTTCTCACATATTTTGGTGGATCTTCTTGTGTAGCTGATAGATGGATGTTTTCATGATTTTTCATAAACTAATGGATCTAGAAAAGAGATCTCAGTCAACGACTTTGATGGTCAAGAGGTTGATCTCAAAGGGCTTCAACAAGTCAAAAGGGAAGTTGGCAATTGGAGATAGTCAAGAGCATCAAAGGAGAGTCAATTGAAAAGATGTTTTGGATTTACTTTTTCAAGTTGAGAGTGGCAGCTATACTATTATCAACGTCTAAATTGGGGATCTTCAGAGCGTTGGCTTTCCTAATCTCGGAGAGACAATCTATGGAAAGGGCACAAGCTATGATGCCAAGTACTTTACCAAGTTTCTGACCGACGACAACAAAACCATTGCCCAAACCAACGACGGGATCGCTATCCGCCTCATCACGGATCCTCATCTACGGGCCGCCTCAGAGATCCTCGTCACCATGGTCGCAGTACATACCACCAAGATGGATCACATCCCACCGAGCGATCTCTTCTCTCTGACCCTCACCATGGACGACCCCACTCAAAATTATAAGTGGGCTGAGAAGGTAGCGGAGAAGCTGTGCGGAGCTCTAAAAGCCCGCAAATCAACTACCAAATGTGGGTATCTCCTCCACATGTTGGTCACCAAACAATTGAGGTCTAAGGCGGCTGCTGCCATCAATCCAAACACAAAAAAACGAGCCACCCCCCAACCGACAACAGAACCAGTCTCACCGGTCCCACCTACTAAGAAGCAAAAAGGAAAGGCGGTCAGCACAGAAGTAGATGTCTCGCATGACATTCTATCCAGCGACATCGGGGTAGGAGGGAGCCTTAAACCATCTCAGGTCCCAAAGGAAGTCCTAGAGCAGCAGGCGGCCTTACTTCATATTGGGGGTATTCCCAACAAAACGTAAATAAATAAAATCCTCCAATAAAATGTGTTGCAAGGGCATGGCATCATGCGTGTATAAGCCCATGGCCCAATGAGCACGCAATTGAAGTTGTAAATAAAATAAACTTGACTTGGGCCTTGTAATTAAAATAAAACTAGAGGCCCAATGTCATTTTTAAACTTAGAGATCACTTTTTAGAGTTGGGTCCAAATTGGGACTCACATGAATCTTGTGATTTCTAATGTACTTTTTTTGGACCCTTGGATCAAATTGGGTCCAAGATGAATGGTTAGGATCATTGTGAATATTAGCCAATAAGATTGAGGGGCAAGGGCCTTCCACATTTTATAGAAAGACACCATTTGTATACTATTTCCATGCTTAATGAGAAGGAGGAAACTCTACCATTTTTGGAAGAGAAGCATCTTCATTTGCAATTCACTACTTGCTATTGCTCTTGGTTGTGTTTTCTATTGCTTTCTATTTCCATGTTTACTGTTTACAATAGTGAATGTTTTTCCATTAGCAAGCATAAGGAGCATTTGAGCTAACCTCCACCCTCACTCTCATTCTCTCTCTTTCTCTTCTCTTCTCAATCTCTTCTTCTCCATTCCTTCCCTTCAACCAAACTATGATGAATGTTAGTGTAGAGGAGTAGAGTTAAAGATGAGTAGCATACTGGTGAGTAGAGTTAAGGGAGAAAGTAGGAATTCAACTAAAAGTAGCATCTATGCATAGTTAGGCACCTATGTAGTGATCTAACCTTTGTTGACAGGCGGAAGGGCTATACTACGAGAGATCTTCGACCCCACAATGGCGCCGTTGCCAGGGATAGGTTTACACTAACTAGTTTAGTTGCATTTTAGCTATTTTCTTGTCTTTTAGAGTAGTTTGGGTAGAGTTTTGGGAGTTTAGAGTTAGTTTTCTGTATTTTTTTTGTGTTTGGACTGTTCATAGCCAGCGGAGGAGGTGTGAGAGGGTAGAGAAGGCCCTGAACAACCTCTAAGGGCTTGAAACCCAAACCAATCATCCAAAAAACTCAAAAAAACATACCAATCTGTATTTTGGAGGGAAAAAGAGCCAAAAAACTCATCAGATTTTTATATCTCTAGAATCAGTGAGAATTAACCCTTGCATGACTGGCAGCAGCTCCAGTGTACTGTCCCAGACCTGCATAGAAGCCTGCAAGAGTTAGTTTCAAGCATATTGAAAAAATCAGAGAAAAATCATAAAAAACTCAAAAAACCCTTGAAAAAATCCAAAAAAATTCAAATCTTCATAAGAACTCTCGCAGAGCCCTCTGAAGTTCCATCTCAGTGAGACCAGGACATAGAGAAGCTTGCGAGAGTTAGTTTGATGATAAACTGCCTGTGTGAGAGTTCCCAGTGAAAAGAAAAGACGGGAAAGTACCAATGAACCCTCGTAGACAGTGAAATTTTCAGTTCCGGTGGTCAAGAACTCTCGCAGAGGATTCTGAAGTTCCATCTTAGTGAGACCATGACACAGAAGAGCTTGTGAGAGTTAGTTTGATTCCCGTGAGCAAAAAATTGGATTTAAATGCTAAAAAATCACTAAAAAGTGAAGATCCAGCAAATCCTTCCAGTAAGAACTCTCGCAGACCCTCTTCAAATGTCAAATTACATCAATGATGAAGCTTGCGAGAGTTAGTATGAAGATCTGGTGAAGATCAAGCACAAAAAATTGATTTTGGACCCTCGTAGACAATGAAATTTTCACTTATTGCGAGAGTTAACTCTTGCAGAGAATTCTATAGTGAGATCTGACCCAGATCCAGCTACTGTGAAGCTTGCGAGAGTGAAAGTGCCCAAAATTATGTCTTTAGAATCAAATCTTTGAATAAGGAGTTGTCTTCTATAGATGATAAAATCAAAGATGATGAATTAGTTCAAATCATTTTGAATGGATTAGAAGATAATTATTCCAATCTTGTTCAAACTTCTGCTATTCAAGATTCACTTCCTAGTATTGAAAAAAAGCAAAGAGCATCCTAGCAGATTGGATTAAATCAGAACCCGAGAAAAATACAAAAGATCTCTTATATTGTGCGGGCTATGAAGGAACCATCAACATCTTCCACGTCAGAGTACCATATGGGAGAGTGAACAACACAACATCACCTTGCCAATCAAACACAATAGATTTGAGGACAAAGCTACAGTAGTAGATGGAGGATCATGTGTCAATTTGATCTGCACTACTTTATATGTTGTAGTTTTAGTTCTTCTCTAAGTTCCACTATGGCGTTCTCCCATCTAGTAGAAATAGGAATGATCTAAGGTCGTTGTGTAGGGTAGTACGGGTAAGATCCGTTCAAATCACTATTTCTATTGTTGCCTAGGTTTCTTCTAAGACGGTCTCCCTACTAGAAGATGCTTCTAAAAATGGAATTGGATAACATCACTATGGCTGCCTCCCATCTAGTGAAAAAGCATAAACAAGCATAAACAAATCTGCTTAACTCCACAAAGGATGGAGGATGAGCTAATTATCCCATAAGTAGTTATACAATCTAAAGGAGATGGCCTAGTGGGGCTCGAACACCTACCACAAGGTATTCAATCACCAATGGGAACACAAGTAAGCATAGAAAGATGACACAAAAGTGTTTCTATTAATTTTAATAGCTTGTACAAGTGTTGTTGAAGGCACTCGTCCACTTCCATATACGATAAAAGTGGTGGGCCTATGCTCTAACATGCTTATGGGACTAAGTCCAAGCTTAATGCTGATTAACTTGTAAAGTTACAATAAACTTAGAACTAAACTTGAACTTAGGAATAATTTTAAACTTAGGAATTAAATCTTAAACTTAGACTTTCTAAGTTAAACCATTACAAATGGTTGTTTGTAATAATCAAACTTAAAATGGTGAAAGGTCTAAGTATAAGGTTTTTCCTGACCTTTACTTAAGTTCACTTGTGGGCTTACGGAACACATGCCACAATAAATTCCTAAAACTTTAGGGGACCTTGGGGCCAACATTATCCCCCTCTTTATTGGATTGGTGGTCCCACGCCAATGGCAACTGCTCTTTGCCGGGTTGTGTCGTCGTAGGTCTCCTTATTGAGAGTGACTCTGATGGCATGCAGTTCTTTGCCAATGTGCTCCAACATTTGCCACCGTAGCTTATTCAAAAAGGACCGCGGGCCATAATAATGGAGCATGTTCTGGAGGAAGCCATGCGTTTGTCAGATTTCCATTATGTCGACATGAAGGGAACTTGTATGGTTGGGCATGCATGTCAACCAGATGAAGATACAAAACCCAACACATCATCACCAAAAGGATATACCCTTGACACGCCAATAACTTATGGGATAAAAATGATCAACGCGGCATGGTTAGCAACAGAGCCCATACCAGAGCAAGTTGAAGATGACTTAGTGCCCTGGAAACATGCCTTTTCCTACGACGAAGAAGATGAGTTGACAGATGAACAGGTCCTGCAACACATGAATCATGATCGATTTGGAATGAGGAGAATACCAGCTCAACCTCCATAAAAAACGCCAATAGCTAAAGTTTCCAAAGTGGAACCACCCAAGGCTCTCATGAATAAGAAAAACCAGATGAAACAATATTATAGTCAGGTGATCCGACGTGTGAAAGTACTGTACTTTAGGACCATAAATGGATCTACAAAAGATCCACAAGAGTGATTGGATGCTTGCTTAACAATCTATCAAAAAACTAGACACAAAAAAGTTGATCTAGATTGGCAATTTGACAAACAACAAGCATTAACAATCAAAAGCATTGATAAACATTGAAATCCGAGCCCACACGTGTGTACTATAGGCTTTAGTACGGCCTTCAACCTAAGAAACAAGTAGAAATTGATTTGGTCTCATTTGGATCACAAAAACTCAATGTACATAGTGAACTAGCTTGAGATTGCCAATGAGCTCCAAAATTTTTCTATCTTCTCACTATGGAGAGAGGGAATACATAGCAAATTCGACTTCCTTCTTGAAGTTAGGTGGATTTTCAGCATGTAATAAGGAAGTTAACTCACTCTCCTTGACCTAAAATGAAACTCTAGTCTATTTCCTAGAGTTATGCTTGGTAGGTAGCTAGTTGGTCAAATTTTCACCTTAAACTTAGGTTTAGGTCCTATAAAGTAGGGATGACCACCAAATAGACATGACCAACTCTCTTGACTTGACCTAACCTACATTAGGATGGGTTTCCCATGTGGCATCATGGCCTCACATGTGTGGGACCCACTTGTGTACACAATTTACACTATTCTACATGGTTTTTGATCAAGCTAGATTTGCCAATTTTTGGCAATTCTTCACACGACGAAGTGATCTATTAGAAGAAGCCATAGCTATGGTGGATATAGATATTCAGAATCACGAAGCGAATATCAGACCAGTTCCCAAGAAGGATAACGAAATATATAATAAAAAAGGAAAAAAGAAAGTATTGAACTCCTTGAAATCTATTTGAATGGAGCCAGCTGCAGCGTCATCATCTCAGATGACTAGAAGCCCAAAGATTATGAGTTGTGCTAAGATCAACATGTTGAAGGAAGAATCCCGACAAACGCTAGTTCATCAGATAATAGAGACCTTAAAAACCTATACCTTACACAATGTAGTAATCATGATCCCACAAACACAAAGAGAACCTGATACAAATCAAGAGCCAGAAAAACAAGTCTTCGAAGGACCTGCTTGAACACAGCCTATGAATCTAGCTGAGCCAGGCGAAGAGGAGAAGATTGTTCATGTGGGAGAACAATTGACACCCACTCAGTTCACAAGACTACGCACCTTGTTGGTGGAATACAAAGATTGTTTTGCATGGACATACAAAGATCTCAAGGGTATACCACCAACCGTAGTCCAGCATACCATACTCTTGGTGGATGGATCAGTCCCCAAGGTAATCCGTTATTACTGCTGAAATTCTAATTATACGGAGATGATCAAACAGGAGTTGCAAAAGTTGCTCGACGCCAATTTCATTTATAAAATCAAGCACACAAAATGGGTATCTAAAAGCATAAAAGATGCATTGGTCTCATTGCCAATCTTATCTGAAATGGTGAGCTCCGACAACCTTGACGAAGAAATCCTGAAGGTCGACCACACCTCGAAGGTCAAACACACCTCGAAGGTTGAAGACAAAGTGAAGGCCGAAGAAGAAACCAAGTGCCCGAAGACCACAAAACTGAAGATAAACAAGTCGAGCTGACAGTTGGCAGCTCAACAAGCTTGGAGTCTTGTACTTTCACACTCACTCGCCAAAGGCAATGTCTTCAGAGGGTAGCTAACCTAGAGATTAGCATTAAACTCTTCTGTAAACTGTTGTCAAGTAGTCTTGTAATTTTTCCAAATAGGATAAGTACATGACAATCAATTCAGAAGATCATTCTATCGAGAGAAAGATTAGGAATAAGAAGAAAAATAGAGCAGAGCTAGAACATTATTTACAATATCAGCTATGCATGAAAGTCTTCCAACGAGCATAACATTGATGAAAAGTGCAAAATGAAATTCCAGTAAAATTTCTGGTGATGAACTGATGGGAGTCTCTCGAACAATTCACGAAACTTTCGCAAAACTGTTCTGAGCACGAATAATTTTTGCTCGAGAAGAATTTGCAAAAGATCAATCAAACTCTGTAACGAAATGAGAAGAATTCGCGAAAAGATCAACCAAGCTTTGTAACGAAACGAAACGAATTCGCAAAAAAGATCAATTAGGCTCTGTAATGAAATGAAATGAAACAAAACTAGACAAAATGAAGTGAGGAGAAGAAAGACGAAGCAAAACTTGAATGAGCTCTGAAATTGATTTATGTTGAAAGCCAAGTGATCGCGAAACGAAATGAAACGAAACACGAAGCAAAGATAGTCGTGAACAAAATCAGTTCGTGTGGAATTCAGATATGATTGCTGGTCACTGCCGACTATATCATTTTTACAATCCTCCAAAATGTAGATAGACACTATTGATCTACATTATAGATTAATATAACATTCAACAAAATTGAACCAGTGTGGGAAATTGAATAAACAATTAAATGAGATGCACAAACAATAGTAGACAAATATTCATTCGAGATCATACAATCATTCAGAATAATATGTACATAACAGCTACAATATTATCCATTGATCCTCTTGTTTTCAAGCACTGTGTGATAGATCCACACAGTGCATTGGCATGAGAGAAATACAGTTCTCCCACGAATGGCATCTCGCTTACTAGCAGACTTCTTGGATCTGCTGATTCACTTACAAAATTGTCTCACTCATAGGCGAACATGTATTCTGTATATTTTCTTCTTATAGTTTTATGCATCAAGCCAAATGTATATAGTTCGCGAACTTTTTCGTGTCGCATCGAGTAACTTCCCTAATCAGAAAGATTCAACATCTATAACTAATCATGGATTACAAGAGCGGATTAGCCACGTCCTAAAGCACTTCTGCTGATGCCATGATATCAGATCAAATATTTGTACCCCATGGTACTTGGTTGATCTTCTTGGTCCTTTGTGGAGCATGAATGATTTTGTGTCGCAAAACAATTTCGTGTCATGTGTTGCGAAATTGTTCGCGAACATTTTTGCTTCATGTGTCTTTTCTGTCAAACTTAGGGTGAAAAGCTAGCAAAGCTTTGGCAATTGAAATGTTTTGTTTCTTCAAACATAACGAATTCTGTTAGAGGAGTGATAGGCCACCAATGCGCGAGACACTGATTGACTCACTTGAAACAAAGTACAAATACAAATGTTCTTTTCTTTTCCATCTCTGATTGTTCGTGTCATCTAAACTGATAGAATGTTAGTCTGTGGTCTGTAGTCATTTGCTTAGGATCCTACAATAATTTCGCAAGCTAACCAAATAGGCAGCACATGATCAGGAGTAGCCAAAAGATCTGCTCTCCAAAGAATCGAAAAGAAAAGAAGAAATTCTACATGGTATCAAAGTGGATTCTCTAAGGCAACACAATATGGCTACAATGATCCAGACAAGAATAGCAATCAATCTTGATGACACGAACTATCGAATATGTGTTGGATTATGGATTATGGATTATTCTCCTTATTACCAATTGACTAATCGGTTTTCATCTTCATCCATTGTTTATCATGTTCTACGGATTTTTTCGTGTGTTTACACAGTCTACAGAATTACAAGTGTTTTTACACAGTCTGCAGAATTACACGAAGTTTACGATAGTGTCTCCTTTTTCGCCTGTCAGGAATCTCGTTGAAAAATGCAGGTTCTCCTTTTTCGCATTTTTTGCTTGACAGAAATCTTGTGTAAAACCATAGTGTCGCATATTTCGCTTTTTCCAAAGAGCCTCAAATGTTAAGGAAATGACTTTGGCAAAGTGTGGGGCAATCCTAAATGAGATTTAAGGGCACCTTCTCCTTTTCCTCCCTTATCGCGAAAAACCTGACAGTGTCACCTGTGGCTATTCTAGTTCATTTCTGCAGAGCTAGAATTTTGGTTCATTTATGCAGATTGAACGTTTATGACCAACTTCACCGCTTATCAGCAATCAATGACAAGGATTGGATGGATGCCAGCTGATCACCAACCAACTGGCAATCGCAATTGATGACCTAATCTCTTAGTATAAATAGTTGTTCATATTCATACAATTTAATCATCATAAGTTAAAATTATCAGAAGCATTTGAATAGTTAGCTCTCTCTCTCTCTCTCTCTCTCAAGCCTACGAGCTTGAACACTCTTGAGCATTCTAGCTCACTTCTTAGAGTTGTTTTAGAGATTGCTATTGCGCCATTGCTTATCAGCATTGCACTTAATTCAGACTTTCATTTTAGCCACTCATAGATAGCATAGAGTACGCGGCTTCAATTCGCAACTTATTGTACTCATTTACTTTTGTTACGTTTTCATACTGAATTAATACTATCCTTCATTGCGTTCAGTTTTTGTCTCATAATGTATGTGTTTCTGTATTTCTTCGCTACTGATTTGCGAACAATTCGCGACTAATTATTTGTCTGATAATTTTTTATGCTTAATTGTTTGGCTACGTAATCACTATAGTACTGGCGATTTCAAAGTTAGTTACTATAAGGTCAAACGTGATTTCTATCACTATTGTCTTGTTTGAAATTGATAGGCATAGTCATGCATTGGAAAGATGAAGATAGTTTATTCCGCGATGCATGAAAAGTTTTCTTTCTAAACACATGAATTATTTGCATTCATTTTCTTTTCGAGCTAGACCTATCTTCTGCACACCAGTTTCCAACATGGTATCAGAACAATTTCACTACTTTATCTGATTCCAACATGGTGAGCTCCTTGTTGGCATGATTCTGCTTCTGACCGTTGAACCGTTGGATCTTGTTGTCGATGAACTTGTTGCTTTGTATTTTGTCTTTTTGATAAGCATGGATTCTTGATTGGACACCTGGTACTTGGATGATCTCCAAAATAGAAGGTACATGCATCCTTTTCAAGAAAATTGACCATGCGAGCATAAGCTTGATGACCGCCTGAACTTGAAGTGCAAGGTTCTTGGTCTTCCACTGCACTTGATCCGCTTGATTTTGCTGCACTTTGTGGCCTCCCACAGGTCCATTCTTGTTGGATCATCATTCGTTGTTGACCTTTGTTCCTTTGATTTTCCATCTGATGATTCATTATAGCGATAGGGAAAATCTCTCATCCCTTGTGAGATTTCCATCATGGCAGCATCCCTAGTGACGCATAGGATGCTAACCATACCAGATATGATCCTTTTGGGCAATCTAACATAGTATTTTGCCATGACGATCCGTTCAGGAATCGGTGGATTACAATCCTTCACTAAATGGACGATTCAATAGGTGTAGTCTCGGATTGTTTCATTAGGGAACTTTTTTAGTTTAGATAATCCTGCATTGGTGGTCTCCATAGTTTAGCACTAGAATGTTGCAAAGTAGCTGGTTGGTGAATTGCTTCAAGGTTTGCTCTATGACTCTTGTGTTCCAACCTTTTTTTTTTTTTGGGAGATGGAGAAGAAGAAGAAGAGAAGAGAATCGGTAAACAATGGATCAGTATGGATGAGAATAGAGACAAAAATGGATTTATCTAGCAGAGATGGAAATAAAAGATGGAATAGAGATGGGACAGAAGAATGATGGATGGATAGTGGTTCATGTGGAGGGAACTGATCAGCTTGATCTTGTGAAAAATGCAAAAATAAGCTTGGTAGAGGCCAAAAATCTTGTATATAGGATGATTACACATGTGTGGAGTCTGTTTCCACGTGTAAAAATAGTGTACTTGTCATGTACCATAATCATATAGGTTGTACATATGATTTAATTCAAGTTCTGGTGGCTAAAAAGGCCGAAAACTATTTTTCTAGACATATGACACATGGCATCAATCTATTGATTGCATGAGCCACATCCTTTGGTTAGGTGTCACATCCCATGTGTAGAGGACAGATCACATGTGTGGAATAAGCTGAAGTAGACGAATTTTGACTTCTAGAAGATTTTCAAGTAGATCTCCATATAGAAGGAAAATGGACCAAAATTGCTCAAAATAGAAGGTTTTGTCCAAGTGTCAGTTTTGCATGATGAATCATCATATGACAAAGCACCTTCACACATGTGGGATCAAAGGGATGATCAGTAACACGAGCTCCCACTTATTGTATATATAGAGCCACATTTGGCCATAATCATTGTGAGACACCAATCTTGGTTTTGGAAGCAATTTTGAGTGATTCTCTCCATTTGTCTACATTTATTTTGATTGTTTTGAGGTGATATCAATGTGTACTTGATTTTCAGGTTGGATTCCATACTCAGACAGGGTTTCACACGTGGGAAACCATAAAGTACACCTACCTTCAATTAATGATTGTTCTTGTTAGGATTTTGTGTCTAGAATTGATCTAGATTGATCTTAATCTCAAGTAGATTGATAGATCAAGTAATCTGACAACCAATCCCTCTTGAGGATCAGATTAAGATCCACTCTTGGTCCTTTTTGTACTTTTTTCACATGGTATCAGAGCCTAGTACAAGAGGTTTTGTTGAAATTGATAGGATTAATCCAAATCAAAGCCAAAATTAGCAGTTTTTTAAAAACTAGTCAAATTTTGTGTAGCGAGTTGAATTTGATAGCTATTCTCAAAATTTTTGGTCCAGATCTTGTTTTGGGCTGTAGGAACCCTTTTCACACGTGTGAGGCCATACAGCTCCGATTTTGACTGAGAAATTTCAAAAATTTGTAGAATTTGACTCACATACCCAATTTGAGTGATTTTTGGTGCAAAATCAAGCATTTTCTATAGAGAGTCTAATCGCTTGATTAGTTCTTGGATTAGATCAGCCAAAAAATTAAAATTGAAGCTTGAATGATGTGCATTAATTGATCTACTCTGATTTTTTGATTGTATGTTGAAGTTGAAGAGAGAAATTGCTAAAAATCATAGATTAAGGAGTGATTTTGCAAGGTTGAGACTAGAATCTAAATTTCCATCATTCTAGATTGGTTCATGAGTGATAAGATTGAGTCTATAAGCTTTCTAAATTGCTAGAAGACTTTAGGTTCAGATCTCTTAGAGAAACCATAAGAGTTTCTAGTGCTTTTTCACATTCAAAAATGGCATCAATGGGTGGTTTTTTGCTTGAAGCTAGTGAAAGACTTACATCCACTAATTATGCTACTTGGATAGTTCGAATGGAGTCTTTGCTTGTACTTCATGATCTTTATGACATAGTACTTGAGGTGGAAGTAGAACCTCAAGGAGGAGGTGAATTGGCTAAGTACAAAAAGAGATGTAGAGTTGCATTACACTGCATAAAAATGAATGTAAGTAATGAACTTTTGAAAGAAATCTCATCTTGTACCACATCCAAAGAGGCATGGGATTCATTAAAAGCCATTTATGGATCCAAGAACACTTCAAGGATACTCATGCTTAGGAATCAAATCCTTCAAAGCATGAAAGGAAGTAGTGAAAGTGCCCAAAATTATGTCTGTAGGATCAAATTTTTGAATAAAGAGTTGTCTTCTATAGACGATAAAATCAAAGATGATGAATTAGTTCAAATCATTTTGAATGGATTAGGAGATGATTATTCCAATCTTGTTCAAACCTTTGCTATTCAAGATTCACTTCCTAGTATTGAAAAACTTCAAAGTGTGCTTGTTAGTGAGGAGAGTAGAATGCTTCATATCAAAAGTAGGATGAGTTCCTTATCTTTGAATGATGGTGATGAAAAAGCTAAATTTTCTTTGAAATGCAAGAAGAAGAAGTTTCCATCCAAGAAGACTCAAGACATGGAGATGGAGAACAAAGATGGAGCGTCAAGTTCCAAAGGCAAGAGCAAGAAGGACAAGAAGAAGCTAAAGTGTTTCTTTTGTGGAAAAAAGGGACATTTTACATCCGAGTGCTACAAGAAGAAGAATGCCCAAGAGAAGGACAATCAAGGCAATTTTGTGCTTGAGGAGGAGGAAGAAGGCAATCTATCTTTGATGGTATCCTCATTACAAACATCTAATCAAGACACTTGGTGGATTGATAGTGGGGCAAGCTCTCACATGACTCACCAAAAAGACTACTTTTCTAATCTACTTTCTTACAATAGTTCTAAGAGATTTATCTTCACTGTAAGTGATCAAGAATGTGAGATTGTAGGTGTTGGATCCATTCCTTTATGTCTGGGTTTTGCTTTCAATTATCCATTACATCCTGTAGTATCAATAATGATTCCATTTTGATCTTCCACATTGCATAATTGGAAGATGTTAATCTCTCACTGTGCTTCAAGAAATGTGAACCAGATGAAGACATTTTCTCTATGAGAAATTCTAGTAATGATAAAAAAATGGAGTTGAAAGGATGTTGCTTACTATCTCAATCTAGGATCTAACAGTGATGTTGATCCAACCTATGAAATCTAGCAACAGATGTGAGAACAAATTCTCAACATAGAAAATCAATCTATCTTGAATTTGGATCTTGCTTCAATCACAAAAAAAGAAGCACATGCAAGTAAGAAGTCTATCTCTCCCACGAGTTTCAAAGTACTGATAAACTCTCTAGGAACTTACTTTCAGCTCAAACACAGTAATTTTTGTGAAATGAAAAGTCTAAGACCTCAGAACACTCACTTCTATCCAATTCTACTTGATTGACAGTGAAAATTGATAAAAATGGTGAAAAGAACTGATGTGTGCTCACTTTGGCATATCCCACAAGTTGAGTACTCTCTCAAACTCTTTGATTGTCTAAAACTCTTCTAAAAACTAATCAAATTGATCTAGAAACATGAACAACACATTCTACTCTTTAATACCTATCCAACAAGCTATAGAACATCAAATTTTGATCAAATCTAGAGAAGTAGCACTCATTAATCATGGGTTGATTTCACACGTGTGAGCTCTCTGTCTGTACAGGATTTCGCTGGAGCAAATCAGGCTCATTTTGATCCACTTATGATCCACAGATAGCTTGCCTCTCAGCAATTTTATCCCTCTCCCAAATCCAAATTCTTGCAAGCAAAAGCACTAAAGATCTGATGTATACACCCTCACCTCTTCAAAGCACAATGACGTACATCTGATGAAAAAAAATCTAACTTCTCACTATGAGAATTGAATGTCAAAAATAATTCTAAGTGCTCAGTATGGGAAAAACAGCCTGCTCTCAAGTAGAGAGAGAAAATCAATGATAGAAAACTCGGGTAGAGAGAGAATGAGTCCAAAACACCAAAATCTCATTATTCACAATATGGCAAAACATGCCAAGATTTCCCTACATGAGAGAGACTCGAATTCCTACAATAGAGTTGCATGGAAAGTCCACTTAACTGAACTAATTCACCTACCAGAGATCCACATGTGTAACTGCATGCATGGATGTTGCATGTACTGCATGTCAACTCATAAAATTGCCTAGACATGTGTTGATCATAGAAACCACTTTGCATGTTGCATGCATTGATTGCATGTGGCTTGCATGCATACAGTATGACATTGCATGCTATCTAAACTTCTGCATGTCATCAAAATTGAATCTATCTAACTCAAATCCGACCTATACTAGAAGGTTATGTGCCCAATTCACATACCTTTTATGTACAACATGAAATATAGTAGAAATAACCATAAACATGGCTCCAAACTCGAGATAGGAAGATAATATTTTAATAATCTTCACAATTTTTACTACTGGCTCCTCATCCGCCTTGGCTCATTCAGCTAAAAGGCTTTTCGCTTGTGGTGCAATCCGCAGTTGTTCTCCGAGGGGTAAACTAACGTGGCTTGACAGCAAGAGTGTGAGCCTTTCAGTGCGTGGTTCCTCAGGCTCCACCATGTGAAAAGGTAGTTCATGTTGGTGCAACCGATCATTCTGATCAGTGCGCAGTGGTGAGCCTATTTGCGGATTCCGTTCGATGCCGACTCGAGGTTTTGTGGGATTGTTTCATTCTTGCTCTTTTTCCTCCTCTTGTGCTTTTTGTACCCAGTGTCTTATTTTCTGGTACTTTCTTCTCTCTTCTCTCACATTTGGATATGGCGCTGAAGTTGAGGGTTGGTCGTCAGTGATCGATGGTGGTGGTGAGGGAGCCACTTCCTTCCTCTTCTATGCTCACGTAACAACTAACACAAGAGCATAATCGTGTCATCCTTTCGATGGAATCCCTGCTGGAACTGCTGATTGCTATATGGCAATGAGGTTAAGAGGTGCACTGGTTCCAAGTTTAAATGGACAATTCTTGAAATAATGTCCATAACCGCAATCCCGGCAGGAGGTTGTATATTGTCCTTTGTAGGGACATTCTACAATTCTGTGTCCCTCACCGCACCCGTAGTTGTCGTAATTTCTTCCACCTTGACGTTGAGTTTGAGCTGCATAGGCCGATACATATTCATTTATGGCAGGATCCATAAATGGTTCATCTAGTCATATTACTGTTGCTGCTCAAGTTGAGGTGACATTTGCAATTCTTGTTCTGCTGCTGTCAGGTTTACATGGGCCACTTGTTGATTGGCTGGCTCCGGTGGAGCAGGTAAGGCCATGCATTGTGGTTGATTGGGTGCGCCGTACCTTGGTGCCACGTTAGGTGCCCCTTGATGATAAGGATAAGAAGTCTGATAGGGACTTCTCTTCTGTTGAACAACCCTGGGATTAAACGGACAAAATGTCGTATCGTGTGATGTTGCATTGCACAGATGGCAGAATCTATGTGTCAGTCTTAGATTTTGCTTTAGGACTGGTCACTCGTTCGTTGTATGGTTTTGCGTACATACGGAACATCATACATTTTCTCATCGAGGATACTGCAGCTGGGTTGGTTCTAGTTGATGTGGAGTTACTGCTACAGTTCCTTGTAAGGCCTTCAGTTTCTGGTCAAACTGCGCCATAAGTTGCTCCATTTGTTATTTGTGTAATTTTGTCATTTGCTCCAATAGCAGTTCTGTGGATAGAGCAGATGCATTTGATGATGATGATGCGATCGAGGGAGTAGGAGTGTGGGTGGAAGGATATTTGTCGTCAGATCCCTCATCGTCTTCCATGATGGCATCTTCCATAGCTTCTTGTAGAGTAGCGTACTGCTCTTGTCTTTTCAGTTCTCTTCTGATACTTCGTGGTAACCTGGCTAGGAACCACATGATCACCGCATGATTGGGAATCAGGGCTGCACTGCACTCGGATCGTAGATGTTTGACCCGTTCAATATAATCCCGGACCCTTTCTCGTTTTCCCATCTTGACTTTGCTTAGCAAGAGAAACGGGTCTTCCAGGAACTTTCTTGGTTTAAAGCGCGTAATGAGAGCCGCTTTAACCGCTTCCCAGGTGGATTTCTCTTCCTCTGACAGGTTGAAAAACCAATCTTGAGCCACTGCAAGTAAGGACATAGGGAATAGCATCAGCTTTTCCGCAGGTGTCCGTTCGCCGTAGATTTCACAAGCTTGCTCGTAGATCTGGAGGAATCGGATGGGATCTGAGGATCTGTCATACTTTGGTATCTCCATCAGTGGTGCTCTCCGAACTGCATGCAAGGGCGCGACAGGTACAGGTTGGCCCATTGGATCCATTGGTACTAGTTCCGGTTCTGCCTCTTGTTGCATAGTTGCTAATTTGGGAATGTGTGGTGCCTGATTTGCTATCCTTCGTGCTATTGATCATCTTGATCTCAGATTCATCCGATGGTGGGTTCCAAAGTGATTGGATCTTGCTTATACAATAGGATGCAATTTGGATCTTCAAGGATCTGATCGATGTGATCGGCCGAAATGAATTTTAGGCCTTTTGCGGTGGTTTTTTCTTGATAACTTTTTTTTTCCTTGCACTGATTGACCTGAGATTTTGACAGTAGCTGGATCTAATGCAGATCTTTCCACTGATCTGGTCTGGGAGGTTATCTTGTGCGAGGGTTGGTTGTGCGAGGGTTCTTTAGCTGTTTTTGCAGGTAAACAATTTGATATCTTTCAGATCTTTGGGAAGTAACTCTTGCAAGCTTCACAGTAGCTGGATCTAGGTCAAACCTCACTATAGAATTCTCTGCGAGAGTTAACTCTCGCAAGAAGTAAAAATTCCACTGTCTGCGAGGGTTCAAAATCACTTTTTGTGCTTGATCTTCACCAAATCTTCATACTAACTCTCACAGGCTTCATCACTGATGTAATTTGACATTCTGAATCAATTGAGAGGTTCTACAAGAGTTCTTACTTGAAGGATTTGCTGGATCTTCACTTTTTAGTGATTTTTTTGCACTTAAATCCAATTTTTTGCTCACTGGAATCAAACTAACTCTCGCAAGCTCTTCTATGTCCTGGTCTCACTGAGATGGAACTTCAAAATCCTCTACGAGAGTTATTGATCACTGGAATTGAAAATTTCACTGTCTGCAAGGGTTCATTAGTACTTTCCCGTCTTTTTTTCACTGGGAACTCTCGCATAGGCACTTAATCATCGAACTAGCTCTTGCAAGCTTCTCTGTGTCCTTGTCTCACTGAGATGGAACTTCAGAGGGCTCTGCGAGAGTTCTTATGAAGATTTGAATTTTTTTGGATTTTTTCAAGGGTTTTTTGAATTTTTTATGATTTTTCTCTGATTATTTCAATCTGCTTGGAACTAACTCTTGCAGGCTTCTATGCAGGTCTGGGACAGTACACTGGAGCTGCTGCTAGTCATGCAAGGGTTAATTCCCACTGATTTTAGAGATATAAAAATCTGATGAGTTTTTTGGCTCTTTTTCCCTCCAAAATGCAGATTGGTGTGTTTTTTTTGAGTTTTTTGGATGATTGGTTTGGGTTTCAAGCCCTTAGAGATTGTTCAGGGCCTTCTCTACCCTCTCACACCTCCTCCGCTAGCTATGAACAGTCCAAACACAAAAAAATACAGAACTAACTCTAAACTCCCAAAACTCTACCCAAACTACTCTAAAAGGCAAGAAAATAGCTAAAATGCAACTAAACTAGTTAGTGTAAACCTATCCCCGGCAACGGCGCCATTGTGGGGTCGAAGATCTCTCGTAGTATAGCCCTTCCGCCTGTCAACAAAGGTTAGATCACTACATAGGTGCCTAACTATGCATAGATGCTACTTTTAGTTGAATTCCTACTTTCTCCCTTAACTCTACTCACCAGTATGCTACTCCTCTTTAACTCTACTCCTCTACACTAACATTCATCATAGTTGGGTGAAGGGAAGAGATAGAAAAGAAGAGGTTGAGAAGAGAAGAGAGAAAGAGAGAAAGAGAGAGAGAGATAGAGAGTGAGGGTGGAGGTTAGCTCAAATGCTCCTTATGCTTGCTAATGGAAAAGCATTCACTATGGCAAACAAATAACATGAAAATAGAAAGCAATGGAAACACAATCAAGAGAATTAGCAAGTAGTGAATAGCAAATGAGGATGCTTCTCTTCCAAAAATGGTAGAGTTTCCTCCTTCTCATTAAGCATGAAAATAGTGTACAAATGGTGCCTTTTTATAAAATGGGGAAGGCCCTTGCCCCTCAATCTTATTGGCTAATATCCACAATGATCCTAACCATTCATCTTGGACCCAACTTGATCCAAGGGTCCACAAAAAGTACAGTAGAAATCACAAGATTGATGTGAGTCCCAATTTGGACCTAACTCTAAAAAGTGATCTCTAAGTTTAAAAATGACATTGGGCCTCTAATTTTATTTTAATTACAAGGCCCAAGTCAAGTTTATTTTATTTACAACTTCAATTGCGTGCTCATTGGGCCATGGGCTTATACACGCAGGATGCCATGCCCTCGCAACACATTTTATTGGAGGATTTTATTTATTTACACTTTGTTGGGAATACCCCCAACACACTTTGATGGACCAGATGGTGGAGATGGAGCAGGATTTCAACAACCTCCTCCTGCCACTCAAGGCTCCGCATTTCAAGGCCAATCCCTAGGGCAAGAAGCTCAAACACCAACCAATCCATCGGGCTCTGGGGGTACCAACTCCCAACATTTTCTTTTCCCTTCCACCGCTTCTAACCCCCTCGACACCACTAACCCAACCTTCATTCCATGACAATTTTCTCCTGAATCACAAAGAATTGTAGAAGCTGACCCCTCGCCTCCTCTATCTCCTGATCCCGATCCACAAACCGAACACAAGATTGCCTTTGAAGCCTCAACCATTCGGCACAGAATCATGCCCACAGAACCAAACAAGGAGTTGCGCGCCTCTCAGGAGTTTGCAAAGAAGTATCCAACAACAAAAGAGCGAGGTGGCTACATACTGCCAGATTTGGACCAGTTTCAGACACATAAAGCAGCATTCAAACTCCTGGATCCACACCCTCTCTGGCATCATCAGCTCTTCTTGCAAAGTAGGACCTCAATGGCACGGTATCTCGAAGCTCCCTCCTACATGCGCGCCAATCCTTATTACTATCGAGTAGCAAGGCGAGAAACCGTTTCCTGCCACCAAGGTCAAGAATAGAATCTTTTGGCCTAAGCTCACAGGCGTGGATACCGGCAACTTAGCCGAAGACATGGTCACCAACTGCCGAGTATTCTACCAGAAGCACCATAGCAATCCTGATCGCGACGTCAGATACTTTGCGGATAATTGCAGCCTGGTGGCATTTTTGGCAGAACTCAGAGGTTTTTGGGATCGAGGGTTACTCCTAATCGCCCTTGACATCAATAAACCCTTGCGGATGCAAGACGACCATATCAACGTTGCAAGGCTCTATTATCGCATTGCACTCACTTCCGCCCTGCACGTTGATATGGTGGAGCTATGGAAAACCCATAACTTTCTCCAAGGTATGCTCCATTACTACAAACCCATGCCCTTCCTCAACAAACTACGGTGACAAATGATGGAAGGCATCGGCACGACAATCTACCACTCTCGACAGCAACAGTCTCGCCTCCAAGAAGCACAAAAGATCCAGGACGAAAAGGCATCGATTGGTGTGGGACCGCCAATCCAATAAGGAGGGGGATAATGTTAGCAACTATGCTAACACAGAGAATATAAAAAAATAATAATAAAACTCCGTGGCATGTGTTTTATAAGACCACGTATGAGTATCTATCAATAAACTTCAAGCCATGGCATGTGTTTTGTAAGTCCATGAGTAGAAGCTTAAATAATAATAAAATAGCTTAAACTTAGATTTAGAACTTAGACTTAGGAAACTTAAGACTGGAAATATTTTATCTTAAGTTTTCCTAAGTTAAGAAATTTGAAGTTCTAAATCCTAAGTTAGAAGTTCTTGAAAAGCTAGAAACAGATTAGTCCCATAAGTTAGTAGACACTTATGGAAGACCCTCCTTGCCATAAAAGGAGAGGTATTTGCATTGTAACCAACACTCTGAGATTATGCTAAATTGCTCTCTCTTTGAGATTATCATTCTGTTTCTTTGTGTTCCCATTGGAAGGTGCATAGCTTGAGGGAAGGTGCTCGGGCCTCCTCTTGCCTCCTTTCATTGGACTATTGTAGCATGTTTCTATTGGTTTATTTAGTTAGCCACAATTTATCTTTCAAACCCTCTGAGTGTTAATCTAGGTCTTAGTTTAGCAACCTTGCTAGTTGGGTTTGCCCTAGCAAATATTTTTATTGTTGTTCTAATTAGCTTTTTTTTGTTTCGGGCACTAGTTGGATAAGCCTTAGCGCTCTCATCTATGTTGATTATTTTCGTATTTTCATTGAAGCTTGTTGTAGAAACTTAGAAAGTGGACGATCCTCTACATCCCTACACTACATCCGTAAGTAGATCTAGCCATCGTACGAACTAGAAATACTTCCAACAACAAGGGAGAAGATCTGACTTTGATTGCTTTTTCAGATTCAGATTTTGCAAGAGACAGGTTGGATAGAAAATCCACAAGTGCTTACACTATATTTCTTGGAAGGAAATTTGGTTTCTTGGCTATCAAAGAAACATGCAACTATTTCCTTATCATCTTGTGAAGCTGAGTACAAATCTCTTACAACCACAACAAAGGAGGTTTTATGGATCAACAGGCTACTTTTGGAGCTAAAGTGTTATGCAGATGAGGATCTTCCAATTATCAAGAATGACAACATTTCTGCTCAAGCTCTTGCAAATAATCCAGTTTTCCATGCAAGGAGCAAACACATTGAAGTAGCTCATCATTTTGTTAGAGAAAAAGTCATTGGGAGAGAGATCTCAGTGGAGCATGTTGATTCTACAAATTGTGCTGCAAATCTTCTCACCAAGCCACTACTCAAGAATGTCTTTATCAAGATGAGGTCTAACCTTGGCCTAATTTTGAAGTCTATGTTGATAGGAACATAAATTTTAAGGAGGAGTGTGAAGATTATTAAAATATTATCTTCCTATCTCGAGTTTGGGGCCATGTTCATGGTTATTTCCACTATATTTCATGTTGTACATAAAAGGTATGTGAATTGAGCACATAACCTTCTAGTATAGGTCGGATTTGAGTTAGATAGATTCAATTTTGATGACATGCAGAAGTTTAGATAGCATGCAATGTCATACTATATGCATGCAAGCCACATGCAAAGTAGTTTCTGTGATCTACACATGTCTAGGTAGTTTTATGAGTTGACATGCAGTACATGCAACATCCATGCATGCAGTTACACAGTGGATCTCTAGTAGGTGAATTGGTTCAGTTAAGTGGACTTTCCATGCAACTCCACTATAGGAATTTGAGTCTCTCTCATGTAGGGAAAGCTGGGCATGTTTTGCCATATTGTGAATAATGAGATTTTGGTGTTTTGGACCCATTCTCTCTCTACTCGAGTTTTCCATCATTGATTTTCTCTCTCTACCCGAGAGCAGGCTGTTTTTCCCATACTGAGCACTTAGAATTATTTTTGACATTCAATTCTCATAGTGAGAAGTTAGACTTTTTCATCAGATGTATGCCATTGTGCTCTTGTTGTAGATTTTTCAAGTATACTGTTCTCTGATCAATCTTGTGCAATCACAACACCTCAGTAAGATCCTGTAGGGTGTATGGTGAAGTTCACTCGTGCTAAAAACTTCACTAAATATAGCAAATATGATCAAACTAGTTGAATCTTTCACACTTCCTCTTCAACTAGTTTTAGCATGGACTTTAATAACACTCTAAGTGATGTCCTATGCTTCATGAACAAGTCATTTCCCAATGCTTTGGTGAAGGAATTAGCTACACATTCCTTTGAAGACACATGTTGAAGCTCCACCTCCTTTGCAATGACTTGCTCAGTCACAAAATGATATTGCACCTCAACGTGCTTGCTCCTAGTATGAAAGATTGGTTGCCAATCTTTGGGCTGATTGATTGTCACAAAAGATGATTGGGCTCTCTGAAAAATCTAGCAAGTGGAGATCCTTGATCATTCTCTTGTCAACCCATACCAAAATGTAATGCAAATTACCAAGATCATGCACCTCAAACTCCTTCTTAAGAGCACTCTTATTATCCGCCACATCTTGATTGTCTCCACCACTCAAGATGATATCATCCACATAGATTAGCAAGATGGTAACATCATTTCCAGCAAACCTATAGTAAAGTGAATGATCTTACTCACTCATATCAAATCCTTAAGAGAGTCAAAAAGAGTTAAGCTTAGCATACCAACTCCTTGGTGCTTGCTTAAGGCCATACAAGCTCTTTTGTAGTAGATACATATGATTTGGCTTTGTAGATGAAATGTAGCTCTCGGGCTGCTCCATGTACACTTCCTCCTCAAGATCACCATTCAAAAATGCATTTGAAATGTCCTTCTACCATAGATCTCATCCATAGAGTGTAGCAAGTGAAATGATGACTCAAATGCTAACCATCTTTGCCACGAGTGCAAAGGTCTTATCATAGTCAATCCCTTGTTGTTGAGCATATCCTTTTGCTACTAACCTTGCCTTGTACTTGTTGATCAACCCATCTTGGTTTGTCTTCACCTTGAAGATCCATTTGCATCCAATAGCTTTCTTGTCCTTAGGCAACTCCACCAATCTCCATGTTCCATTCTTCATAAGAGCTTGATTATCAAGATCCATTGCTTGGATCCACTCCTCTTCTTTCCTTGCTTGATCTACACTTGTAGACTCATCCAAAGAGGTTAGGAAAGCAACATAATTTCTAGAAACTAGTTGCTTACCCTTTTGATCATATGTGAGCCTTGAAGGTACTTCTCTTTCCCTTGATGTTCTCCTTGGCTTTTGACTTGATGAAGGTCCATCATCATCACCATCCAAAATAGGATCCTTTTCATCAACATCAAGAATGTTAGATCCATCCACACTACCATCAATCATGCTTGAAGACACTTTTGGAATGTTCCCCTCATCAAAGATGACATCTCTACCAACAATCACTTTGTTAGTAGAAGGGATGTAAACCTTGTAGGCTTTACTCACCTCATTATATCCAACAAAAATACCTCTTCTTTAAGATGGATCCTCCTTGGTCCTATCATCAAGAGTAATGTTGACATAGCATGTGAATCCAAAGGTTTTCAGAAAGTTGACACTCGGCCTCCTCTTGAATAGCATCTCAAAAGTGTCCTTATATCCAAAATAGCACTCGGCCACCTACTGCACAAGAAATTGGCACACAACAAAGCTTGATCCCAAAATGGTTTGTCAAGATTAGCACTTAACCTCATAGCTTTAACACTTTCACATAAAGTCCTATTCTTCCTTTCAGCCACTCCATTTTGTTGTGGGGTCCTTGATGTTGTATACTCTTGATCCCATGCTCATCACAAAATGTGTTGAACTTGGTAGATATGTACTCACCACCATTGTCACTCAAGCACTTGATCTTTGTGGAAAATTGGTTCTCCCTTGCATTGTTGAACTTGATAAAGACATCATACACTTCATCCTTGCTCTTTAGTAGATAGATCCAACAAAATCTACTAAAATCATCAATGAATGTTACATACATCTTAGCTTCACTATTGCTGATTGTAGTAAATCCATGAATATCCTAATGTACAAGTTGAAAAGGCTTTGTAGATCTAGTATAAGGTAGTCTATGTGACTTAGACAAAGCATAGGACTCACAAACATTTTATATGCCACTTAAGAAACTTGGAAGGCCTCTTCTTCCTAGCCATTACCTCCAATGACTTGAAGTTGAGGTGTCCCATCCTTTTATGCCAAACCTCTTGAATAGGTATTTGCTCCCTTGCAACACGTCCAACTTGGTTAGCAATAACACAATCATCTAGTCTGAACAACTTCCCTTGCCTTTTACCTTTTCCAATCAAGACATCCCTCCTTTTGTTCATACAAGCATCTCCATCAAACTCCACCTTGAGGCCTTTACTTAGCATTTGACTCACACTAAGCAAATTCTTGGTAATAGATGGAATAGACAAGACATCCTCCAAATGAACATTCATATTTGTAGAAAGAGAGATAGAAAGTGTGCCAATCCCTTTGATTGCACACTCACCATCATTTGTCATGTAGATCACCCTCTTGTCATCTCTATATGCCAACAAAGAAGTGAAGTACTCTTTGTGAAAGGTCATGTGTGAACTTGCTCCACTATCAATCCATCAAGGATCTAGATATCCATCATTAGCAAGCATACATGAATACATCACAAAAGCATCATCATTTTCATCTTGAACATCCAAACCATCCTCATCAAGAGTAAATTACCTTGCTTGTCTCCTTGATCTCTCTTCTTCTTGCAACACTCACTTGCAAAGTGTCCTTTGATGCCACAATAGAAGCTTTAACCTTTGATCTATCCTTCTTTTTGCCATTTGAAGAAGCATCCAATTTTTGTTTTTGCCCTTGGATTTGCCCTTTGTGAACATAACATGCTCTTGAAGTGTTGATATAGATCCACTTCTTGCTTGAAGCCTATATTCTTCATTGATCAAGATCTCTTGAAGATCCATCAAACTTGGCAAAGTCTTTTGAATAGCAATACTTTGAACAATGATAGCATGACATTCAACAAGCCATTAAGAATCACTTGAATAAGCTCTCCTTCCTTAATGCTTTCATCAATGCAAACCAACTCATCATTTAATGGTTTCATCCTCAAAACAAAAGTTGTGGTGGCCTAGTCGTTATAGATTTCCACAAAATCAATGAATTACATAGTATAAAAGATTTGATGATTCCCCAAGAGAGAGAATAATCTCATCTTTTGCATGGTAACTATATGTATGATGGTAAATGGACTGAAATATATAAAATTCACAATGAATACTACAGTGACATAACTGGTTATCCAAAGTTATTTTGGTAAATTGGCATCCAGAAACACCAATGGTGAAACGATTTGGTCAAGGTCTGCAATTGTAAAGATTACTTTATCTTTCAGGCTCTTCAGACATCAGATAAACAGTCAAAACAAACAGCAACTAGCAAATAGATTCATCAAGCAGAATCACATTGGCTAAAGATTCTTCTTAGTCAAACATAGAGAATTAGTTTTTATCGTAGGAAGCAAACAGAATAAAGCATCAAACAATCTCATAGCTGAACACATAGCTCACTCAGAATTGAAGGAAGTTCTGCTAAAAGTTATGCTTAATAGCTTCGGCTAATTCCCTGCTCCTATTAGTCAGAATTGTTACTTGCTGGTGTCACCTGAAAATCCATGTTAGAGTAGTTGAAATTCAGTAAGACATGAGAAATGTGTGTGATACAAACAGAAGAATATCACAATCAATCACAGATCATACAGAGTGTATTTGCACAATGATAATAAGTAATCCTGTGAAAGATAGTAGAGGGAAAGAATGCTCAAGCTATAGGAACTTGCTCTTCACTCTCTATTGATACTTAGCTCTGTGTAGAAATGCGTTAGTACAATAGCACATAGTGTTGTCCTTATAGGAATGTTCTTCAACCTCAACATCGTTTACGAACCGTCAAAATGTCGGTTCTAAACTGCTACTGCGTCTCTTATAGAACGTCACAACTTTTATTCTAAATATGAATTTACAAGGTGCAATTAGGCCTTTACATGAATTTAGGCACTATAGCACATTTAAAAATATAAAAATTAATTTTTTTTTATAATATATGACAAAACTTGGATAATGTGAGATCATGAGACTCCACATATCTCTTTCCTCAACTGTGCAGCGGCTCACAAACAACTGATTTATGTCCTTCTCTGTCGCTTTCGACTGGCTGGCTTGTTATGAAAAATGGCCATGGCTCGAGCTTCGTTCTCTTCATTTACTTGCTCCAATGTCATTCCTTTTGTTGCCAGGAAATAATTGTTCTTCTGATTATAGTCTTCTTGAAATAACAAGTTTGGATAACCCCCCATTCCTTGATTGCCCATTGGTGCAAGAGGGCTACCAATTAATATATTATTAACAAAATGCATGTACCAACTATCCTCGGTCAGGATTTCAGACATCTCGGCAGAAGGGACAGTTAGTGAAAGGGCAGCATATGTATATTCGGAAAATTTTGCTTTAATGTACAGTTGTTGAACAGACAGAAGGGCATACGAAATAAGAGAAGCAATATTTACATGTCTATAAGTGTAATATGATCTGGTTATTGGATTAGTGGAGCGAAGTATATTATTTGTTTTTACTTCATCCAAATAACGAGAATAGTTATCTTCCCAATCTGTGTAAATTTCTCATAGATTAGGGAATAGTAACTGGTGAGAAACTCGAGAAGAAACTGATTTGGAGTTAGAAACAATTTCCTTCACATCAAAAATGTTAATTGATCCTAATTTATTCAAATACTCATCCAGAGCTAGAAAAATATTATTTTCAAATGTTCTTAGGTATTCTAAAATGTATATATACAAGGATCCTACGACCACATGGATATAGTTACTTTGCACATTGAACTTATTCTGAACAATGGCAAGGGCAAGGATTCCTTGTAAATGCACAGTTAGTTTGGCCCAAAGAGTATTTATGTTAGAAAAAGTCCAAGGGTTTTTCCCATCGTTCTTTAAAAGTTCAGGTAAAAAAAGGTAATCCATTCTCCATTGGTGTATTTGAGACGGTGTACTCTTGCTCAGGTAAAAAGATAGAAGCAACAACAAATCAAATGAAGCTTTTGAGATTGGGATCTCTAATGTAAGAGAGTTTATATCCTCGTTTCTCAAGATAAGCTTCTTCTTGGAAAACTCTGCTCTCTACGGTGAAATATGGTTTAGTCACTGGCATACTGCCGTCCATAGGCAATCCTAAGGCACGACAGTAAAATCCTTCTGTAATAACAATCTCTTGATTGCGGACGGTAGTGAAAATATGTCCTTCTTCTGTTTCACTCAAATTGTGGATCAGCTCATAACACAAATCAGTAAGAAGTACTGATGGGTTAAATTGAAGAAGTCCTTCAATTTGCACTCGAACAACTAGTGGTTGTAATACTGGTATTACTGGCTTTGGGTGCATTTTGAATACAATCGCCATGGTGCTTGCAGTTGTAAATGAGCGATGGCAGAAAAGAGCTTGATTGTAACAATTCAGAAATCGGAGAGCAAGAGTGATGGAAATTGGTAGCGACAACAACTGAAGTGTTTGAGGTTTTAGACGTATTGATGGTATTTCGGTAGATTAGACTAATATTAAATGGAACCGTGTCCTTCATTTTGAAGGTACATACTCAACAATAAAGTGTCTAGTCCTAAAAAATAAATAAATAAATAAATAAACAAAATACACAAATGCTTCGCTTAGTAAGTCAAAGCAAAGATTTTCATTTTTTTCGTTGAAAATGCAAAAAATACGAAGATGTCAAAAGGCTGAAAATCCCGAAAAATGCGAAGGTACATGTCGCAATTTTCGTATTGGTGAATTCACTTAATAACCATATTCCAATATAGTGTCAGGTTTTATGCAAAATAATATAGAAATGTAACGTAGGTGTTGTGTTTCGGCATTTTCACAAAAATGTATGCTGGTTTCGGCATTTTCGCAAAAATGTACAACCTGGTTTCGGCATTTTCGCAAACTTCGGTAAAAATGATGCACCGGAAACTAGTCATAATAGCACTTCACCCTTGAACCATTTACTCGAGTGTCAAGTAAATGTCCTTGGAGATCAGCTAACTGAAGTGATCCATTATTAAAAACTTCTATGACTTTATACAGTCCCGTCCATCTGGTATGTAATTTTCCAGGAAACAACATGTGTCTGTTATCATACAGAAGTACATAGTCTCCTCGTTTAATTTTTATTTTCATGATCCCAATCAGAAGAATGTGTTTCCGTTACTTTATTTAAAATTTTACATAAAATTTCATTTGCCCGCTCCGTAAGCCCATTTGCTTTTGGATTATATGGAGTGGTTTGGCGATGTGTAATAGAAAAATATGACAACATGGCTTCAATGGTCTGATTAAGGAAATGGGTTCCCCTATCGCTAACGAGTTCTAAGGGACAACCATATCGCGTTATAATGTTTTGGAATAAAGACCTTGCTACAGTCTTAACATCGTTCTTAATTGTGGCTTCGGCCTCTACCATCTTGGTAGCATAGTCCGTGGCAACGAGTATGTAACGACGACGAGTTTTATGCATGATCGGTTTGATAGGTCCTACAAAATCTATCCCCCACTTCTCAAAGGGTGCTAAGGGAATAATTGGAGTAAGCGGCCAATGTGTTGCGAAGCTGGATTTTCCCATTCTCTGGCATGCATCACATTTTTTTAAGAATAATTTAACATCTCTATAGATGGTAGGCCACCAATATTTAGCATTGAAAAAAATTTTTGCAGTATTTTTAAGAGCATGGTGACCCCCCGAATCTTCCTCATGTAATGCACTTATTACACCGGTCGTCTCGATTGGTTCTAAACACCGGCGGAGACTATTGTCAGCTCCTAATTTATACAATATTCTATTTATAATCGTATAAGGTCCTATCTTAGAAAGAAAAACAGTTTTTTGCTGTTTATTTAAATGTTCAGGATATATCTGGTCCTGTAAGAAGTTAATAACGCCCATATAAATTGATGTTTCCGATTGAATAAGCATTATATGTTCATCTGGAAATTCATCAGAAATGGTTTCTAATTGATTTTTTGTTTGGACGCGGGATATATAGTGAACATTTTGATGATCCTTTCCTCTTCTTAATTCTACTTCATAATTAAACTCATCTAATAATAATACCCATCTAGCTATTCTACCCGAAAGATCAGGTTTATTCACTAAATGTTTTAATGCGTAGTGATCTACGTGAAAAAAAAAGGGTATCCTAAAAGATAATGTCTAAATTTTTTTACTGAATAAATCATCCCTAGTGCTTCTCGCTCTGATGCAGCGAGTTGCCTACCCGCATAGCAAATTGGATAATCTATATTTTGGTCAATATGCTTCTAACCGTTGTGCACGCTCTAAACGTTTCTGTTCAATAATTGCTTGAGAGTATGTTCTTGGCATGCATTACATGAGAAAGATTCATAGATGTAATACACTTAAAAATATTGCAAAAGGTGAAATTCATCTCCCCGGCAATGGCGCCAAATTATGTGGTGGCCTAGTCGTTATAGATTTTCACAAAATCGATGAATTACGTAGTATAAAAGGTTTGATCGTTCCCTAAGAGAGAGAATAATCTCATATTTTGCATGGTAACTACATGTATGATGGTAAACGGACTAGAATATATAAAATTCACAATGAATACTAGAGCGACATAACTGGTTATCCAAAGATATTTTGGTAAATTGGCATCCAAAAACACCAATGGTGAAACGATTTGGTCAAGGTCTACAATTGTAAAGATTACTTTATCTTTCAGGCTCTTCATGTGAAGATTATTAAAATATTATCTTCCTACCTCGAGTTTGGGGTCATGTCCATGATAATTTCCACTAGATTTCATGTTGTACATATAAGGAGTGTGAATTGAGCACATATCCTTCTAGTGCAGCTCAGATTTGAGTTAGATAGGTTCAATTGTAATGACATGCAGATGTTTTGATAGCATGCAAAGTCTTACTGTATGCATGCAAGCCACATGCAATCAATGCATGCAACATGCAAAGTAGTTTATGTGATCTACAAATGTCTAGGCAATTTTATGAGTTGACATGCAGTACATGCACCATACATGCATGCAGTTACACATGTGGATCTTTGGTAGGTGAATTAGTTTAGTTAAGTGGACTTGCCATGCAACTCCACTGTAGGAATTCGAGTCTCTCTCATGTAGGGAAAGTTGGGCATGTTTTGCCATATTGTGAATATTGAGATTTTGGTGTTTTGGACTCATTCTCTCTCTACTCGAGTTTTCCATCATAGATTTTCTCTCTCTACCCGAGAGCAGCCTCTTTTCCCCATACTGGACACTTAGAATTAATTCTAACATTCATTTCTCATAGTGAAGAGTTAGATTTTTTTCATTAGATGTATGCCAGTAGAGGCCAAAAATCTTGTATATAGATAAACACACATGTGTGGAGCCTGTTCCCAAGTGTGAAACTAGTGTAGCTCTTGCCTTAGATTTTTTAAGCATACTGTTCTTTGATCAATCTTGTGCAATCACAACACCTCAGTAACATCCTGTAGGGTGTGTGGTGAAGTTCACACATGCTAAAAACTTCACATGGTATCAGAGCTTCATGCTTTGAAGGGGTGAGGGTGTATACATCAGATCATCAATGTTTTTTCTTGCAGGAACTCGGATTTTGGAGAAGGATTCAAACTCGCTGAGAAACAAGCAATCTGTGGACCATAAGTGGATCAAATCAAGGCTGATCTGATCAAGCAGAGCTCTGTATGGACAGAGAGCTCACACATGTGAAATAAGCCCTCATTAATGAGTGCTACTTCTCAAGGAATGATCCAAATTTGATGTTCTATAGCTTGTTGGATAGGTATTGGAGAGTAGAATGTGTTGCTCTTGTTTCTAAATCAATTTGATTAGTTTTTAGAAGAGTTTTAGGTGATCAAAGAGTTTGAGAGAGTACTCAACTCGTGGGATATGCCAAAGTGAGCACACATTTGTCTTTTTCACCAATTTCATCAATTCTATTGTCAATCAAGTAGAATTGGATAGAAGTGAGTATTCTGAGGTCTTAGACTTTTCAGTTCACACATATTACTATGTTTGAGGTGAAAGTAAGTTCCTAGAGAGTTTTTCAGTACATTGAAACTCATGGGAGAGATAGACTTCTTGCTTGCATGTGCTTCTTTTTTTGTGATTGAAGCAAGATCCAAATTCAAGATAGATTGATTTTTTGTATTGAGAATTTGTTCTCACATCTGTGGCTAGATTTCATAGGGTGGATCAACATCTATACTAGATCCTAGATTGAGATAGCAAGCGACATCCTTTCAACTCCATTTTTTTTTTTTAATCATTACTAGAATTTCTCACCAAGAAGATGTCTTCATCTGGTTCACATTTCTTAGAGCACAGTGAGAGATTAACATCTTCCAATTATGCAATGTGGAAGATCAGAATGGAATCATTGTTGATTCTACAAGATGTAATGGATATTGTGTGTTGGTTGATTCTGACGAATCCCCAAGATATTCGGACAAAGCAACTCAAGAGCACCTCTCAGCTTAGGCCGAGGAGGTCTCTGAGAAGACGAGACTAATGAAGACTAAGAGCCGAGTATGAGAGCCGAGAAATACTAGTTAGGAAAGACATGCAAGAACTGTGTAAGCCTCATGGTGAATCCTGGAAGATGGAATGACCATGTAGAAACTAGTATTTCTAGGCAAATGCAATAAATGCAAGTAGACCCCTCTTAAAGAAAGTAGAGTGATCCACCTTTTGATGGTGACCTCTAGTGGAGAGCATTATTCCACTTGTAGTTTATGAAATGTTGAAATTTCAGTAGGATGCCACCTAAGGAGATCTCTTGCTTATTTAAGAGACTCCCTCTTTGTGAAGAGGAGCTTTTTGCATTGTATCTACTCCATGCTTAATAAGAAGATTTTCCATGAGTTTGATGCTACACTAAGCTCCTTGATCATGATGGTTTTCTTGAGTGATGCCCCTATGATCATGACCTTCCATTCATATTGTGTGTGGTTGTGGATTTAGAGTGGATTAGTTTTCTTGCTTTCCTAGTTGTGGATTAGATTTCATGTTTTCTTGTGGATTAATGTAGGAGCCAGCATTCAAGTAAACTAAATAGGCTAGAAATGTGGCATAAATCCTACATATTATCTAACATTCTAGTTCTTGATGTTCTTGGGATGTCCAAGAATCAAAAGGCTGGTTAGTTTATTGATTTTTGGACTTCTAACATCTTGTAGAGTAGTTCTTGTTTCTTGTTTTGTCAATTTATGCAAGTAAAGAAGTGTAGGATCTGATTTCATTTTGCAATGATCCATTCTAGCAATCCTGTTTTTAAGTGCCATAATAATGCCCAACCATGTTTCAAGAAGAGCAGTTTTTGGGCATTCTTGGTGTGCTTGCATGGTAGAACGATTGCAAGGGATTTCAAGAGCTCAAGAGTGTTCAAAATCTAAGTATCCGTGACAGGTTGAACCATACTACAACCCCGAGAATCTGCTGCCTGATCTGGGCATTGAACCAAAAAAAAATGATTAAGAACATGCCCATCTAACAACCAAAATGGAGGTAGCTGTAACAAGAAGTAAATGAAGCAAAGAACAATAAACAGATTCTAGAAGAGAAAACAGTCAACATTGTGAGTGGAACTGAAGAAGAACCTGCTGCACCTAATGAAGCTGCAACATTCCACAAAAGAACCAGAAATGCCCTTCATTTTATAAAAATGAATGTTACCAATGAAGTGTTAAGAGAGATCAGTACATGCACCACTGCCAAGGAAGCTTGGGATACTCTAAAAACAATCTATGAAATCAAAAATACTTCTAGATTGCTTACACTTAGAAACCAAATATTTCTAAGTTATCAGAGAGTAGATGAGAGTGCTTCATCATATGTCATGAGAGTTAAGGATCTTCATCAAGAGTTAGCTTTGGGGAGAGGCAGTTGCATGTGCAAACTATCTTTGTAATAGGCTTCCAAATCTTGCAATAGGAGGAAAGACACCATTTGAGATGTTGTATAAGAAAAAGCCTAAGATAGATCATCTTCGGATTTTTGGTTGTGTATGCTTTGTGCATGTACCTATAGAAACTAGGAAGAAGGAAGATCCTAGTGCAGTGAAAGGAATTTTTGTAGGTTATGCATCTACTAGAAAAGCATACAAGCTTTATCTGCCCTCTATTGACAAAAATGTTGTTTGTAGAGATGTGGTCTTCCTTGACAATCAAAAATTTAACTTGGATGATGTTCAGATCAAAGAGACTCATGCAAGATCAATCATCAACCTTGATGTTGTTCAAGAAGAGGTGAGGTCGAGGCTTGAAGAAGAGCAGATTCAAGCTATCACACCAAGAAGATCTACACAAGCAAGATCTGAGCCAAGGAGGCTCACATATGATGAAGAAGGAAGGCAAGTGGAAGGTGAAACTTCCTATCATGCACTTTTTATATCAGATGAAGAGCCTAAGGATGTCCAGGAAGCTTTTCAATCCAAGAAGTGGTTGAAGCAATGACCCAAGAATTTGAAGCCTTGATGTCAAACAACACATGGGAGCTTGTGGAGCCACCAAACAACATGCATGTGATCGGGTGTAAGTGGGTATTCAGAATCAAGTATAATCATGATGGATCTATCAATAAGTATAAAGCAAGACTTTGTGCTAAAGGCTACTCTCAGATTAAAGGTCTTGATTATGAAGATACCTTTGTTTTGGTAGGCCCAAAGTAAAAAAATAGCAATATTAGCTTGCAAGATAATTACTCACAGAATGTCAAAACCCATGCTACTTTACCTTGTCTTTACACCCATCACCATGGAGTAGCAAAAGCAACAGAAAAACAACTATGTTGTCAAGCATGGGTTCATTTTCAAGGGAGTGTTCATCTTGAGCTTGGTTAGTTCTCTTCCTACCACAAACCTATCCAACTACAATCCTACTTACCAAATTCCTGATTACCACCTTCCTATTTACCACAACCACAAAGCAAAGAAAGAAAATCACAAAGCTTAGAGAAGATTAGGGGAGGTGCTCACTCTCTCACTCTTCCTTACAGATTGTTTACAATCAATTGAAATACATGACAACACAACTATTCATGTAAGCAAAAGTAAAAACATTTGAAGGCAAAAAAAGTGATGTTCTTTTAGAATTTTGGCATTATGTCCTCCTCCATAGGAACATAAGTGGAAATCACATGCATGGGGAATGCTTTTTTATCTGTTCATTCTCATTGGCTAATCCAATGTGGCAAGGAATTTAATTCAAGCTCTTTATTTTATTTTTTTGGTCCTCTATTATAGTTGAAGGTCTTCACATGAATCATACTCCCACATCAACTTGCTTTTGGAAAAATCACATGATTCATTCTTCTTCTAGCCTTTTGTCTTATTTACAATTTACAAGCTTGACATTGGACTTCTAATTTATTTTATCCTAAATTGCTAAGCCTCAAGTCTTTTATTCTCGCAACTTACAACTTACCTTCATGTGCTCATTTGATTGACCTTACACACATTGGATGCTCTTGCCCTCGCACTTATTGCACTTAGATTATTATTTTCTATTATACTTCGCACCTTGCTTCTTCATACTATGGTGCTCTTGTGTTGTGTGTCTTTTGCACTTCTTCAGTTAATACAGTCAGCCAACAAGTCTGAGTTCCACATTTGCTCCTTCGATATCTTTTAAATATTGAATGTGGCTTTTAATAGCAGCCCAAATATGCAAAACAACAATTATAAGTAGCAGAAAAATCGATCTCTACTTCTTATCAATGTGCACGCAATTTTTCTTTAATATGTATGAATCTTTTACTAAAAAATGAAAGTAGACTTGGTGCTTATGCTTAATTTGAGCGGCTATTATAGCTATAAGACCTTAGTACAATTCCAAATACAACTTACAGAACCATGCCGCTTGTATGGTATGTTAAACTCTTTGCATGTAGCCTCCATGATGGGTTGAATATTTGGGTAGAGCAGATGATACACTCCCAGAAATAAGTGGTGTTCAATCTAAAATTACAGAGGAGAACGTGTTAGTAGCTTGTTTAAGCAGTTTTACAAATACTTGTCCATAAATGTAACCTAGTAAACTTGAAAAAAAAATAAAAAAAGTTTCACAAGCCTATAGACATTATAGTCTCCTGAATTCTTTCATCATAAACTTTTGTGAATAGAGCTCCATATATAGCTGAAAGAAATAATGCATAATGCATGATGCTAACCAGAAGACTCTTAGAATAGATGACACAATTAGAAGGAAAATGAGCATCTATCATAAAATGTTTCTCCTTTCATTATAATTTTTATAAGTGAAATGATGCTTTGCTTTTTTAAAAGACTTTTTCGACACTAATTTGTAAATGTGGAGTTGACAAGAATCATAGTATTTAATTATACAATCAAAGCCTTCATGAAATTTTTGATAACTACTTGTTTTGTACTCAAATAATGAGGCATATATTAGGATTATCTACAACTATGTATGGCAACTTTGGTGTCAAAATGATTATTCTATTATATACTTTTGAAAGGCATTTTTGAGAAACAAATTTGTCTTTGGCCATTGCCTAGTTTTTGTGTGGGCCACTTACTCATTTAACAAAAGTAGGAGGGTTGAGGTGTACGGACCTTCTACACATTAATTCCACCATGAAACCTTAATCTTGAAGAAGTTATACACACAAAAGATACCCAACAATGAGTTAAACAAATGAATAACACTCATGAAAGTACCTACAAATTCAGTCTGCCACTTGAATGGGTCCACAACAGAGAATTTGTCGAGAAGTTTACCGACGAATAAACTTGAAATACTGCCAAATCAACAAATAGAAATCTTTTTATAAATTTGATCTGATTACTACAAACAACTAGAAAATTCTAACTAATTACTAAAAGAAACCATTATAAGATCTACCATGTGATGCTCAAACTTGTTTGAATTTTGTAAACCTAAAGATCTAGAAAACATATATGAAAACAATCTCACATTGCTTTCAAATGAAAAAAGTATAGTCAATGTGCAAACACCAATACACAACACAAATAACAATGTTGATGTTGAAGTCTAACTACCTGCATAGCTCTCCAAAACCATGAGGAACTATAGGGATTCCATTCTTGACCTCTACGATTGGGAAAGTTGCCTACAATGTGAGAAATCTCAAAAAATATTGTTAATGTCCATCCAGCTATAAGTTGTATAAACATGCATGCATCAGTAAAAAAAATAAAATTTCATCTGAGTAACTCTAAGAAGACCAAACAAGAATCCAGTTATGTGACATCAAAACAAACAAATTTCTTGCATGATGGGAAACAAACTCGTGATATAAGGTAGAGCCTTAGAAAATCTAACCAATTATAAGAACCGAAGAGTAGTAAGAGGACCACCATATACAAAGCATAGAAAATTTTTGCACTCCAAAATTGTTTGACTTCATTCGATGTCATTTTTGCAACAAGTAATCTATCATGAATAAGAACATAATGCTTAATGAACAATTTTTATCAACCAGAATCTTTATCTACCTATGTTCAATAGAGTATATTAAATTTGAGATTTAAACTATTATAAATCTATGTTCTTGGAGAGCAACGATTAAGCTTGGTTATTGACAATGATCAAATTGGTTGGATAGAAAGGATAGACCCGTGGTTATTTTCTTGAGAACAAAAAGGTTATTCCATGGTATAACAAAAACATGGACAAATAAAAAGGCAATAACTCTATCGATGTAACAATCTCAAATGCTAAATGCAATTTCTTGAAATAGTAATTGTAGTGGACATCTGATGATCTCATTGATCTATGCCTACAAATTATTGAGCCAAATATTGACAAGAATATTTTGAAGAGAATAGAAAAGAATTTCACTCACTTTCCATGTGTCCAGATATCAATGCTTCAAAGTCGTCCATCCATACCCCCTTCAACACTACTATAGCATATAGAGGCCACAAATATATATTACCTGAAGAATTACACAATGCATTAGCATACTATTGACAATTTGCTTGCTTATTCACAACTAAATTTGATGAGGAGTCGCAGTTGCGAAACAATCGTGGAAAGCAAAACCAACGATTCGATGCGTTTCGGATGGAGTTCAGATGTGGTCGCTGGGCACTGCCAGCTGAATCACTCCTACAATCCTCCAGAATGTAGTCAGGCACTACTGATCTACATTTATAAATTAATGCAGCATTCAACAAATTCAACCAATGTGCGGAATTGAAATGAATGGGAGAATCAAACACATGAGTAATAGCAAAAACATTTGCATTCAAGATCATACATCATAAATTGACATGTGCACAATTGCTTCAAAATCATCTATTGATTTTCTTTGATTTTTCAAGCACTGCATGCAGATCCATGCAGTGTGTTGGTGTGAGAGAAACACGGTTCTCTCATGAATGGATGTCTCGCTTACTAGCGGACTTGTGGACCTCTATGGATCCTGATCACAGAACTCGTCACGCTCGCAAGCAGACTTCTTGTCTGTATTTCGTCTTGATTGCTTATTGGCATCAGACTACTACACTGTATGTGTGTTATGTATGTTCATGTGTTGTCAAGTATCATCCAGTAAGTATATAGTCGCTCTATGTAACTTTAAGATTAGAGTGATTAAGCATCTACAACTAATCAAGAAATTACAAGAGTGGCAAATTAGCCACGACCTAGAGTGTATTTGCTGATGTCATGCCATCATATCAGATATCTGTACTTCTAGATACTTGCACAATCTTTGCTGGTACTCTTTGGAGCGTGAGGGCATAGAAAGTTTTGCGACGTTTTTCGTGTCGCGTTGTTGGTTTCGTTTCCGTCATCTGACTTTCTCGTGCTGGACCGCAAAAGATTCTCGTTCGGAAATCTTCCGTGTTTGTGTGTTCTTCGTCAGGTGCTCGTGAAACTTTCATGATTTGTGTCTCTTGACTTTTGTGTTCGCGAACATCTTCGTCAGACAAAGGGCTGAAAGCCAGCAAGGCTTTGTAATTAGAAATATTTTGTTTCTTCAGCTCTCTCTCAAAGCATGATAGCTTTACGATCCCGAGACTGCTCCTTTGTCCCTCAAAGAGTCCTTTGTCCAGGGCTTTGGTGAAGATGTCAGCAACCATGTCTTTCGTTCCAATGAAGGTGGTCTGCAGCATCTTCTTTTCAATCATATCCCTAATCAAGTGATACTTGATCGCAATGTGCTTTGTTTTGGAATGGAACACAGGATAATTGGTCAGGGGTATTGCAGAGGTTTTGTCCATCTGCAAGACCAGAGGCTCATTCCTTGTTTCGTCCAATTCATCCAAGAACTACCTTAGCCAGATTATCTCGTTGGCCATCTTTGCTGCTGCAATGTACTCAGCTTCGTAGAATGACTGGACCACAATGGTCTGCTTCTTGCTGACCCAGAGAACTGTTGCTCCTAATGCATGGTGCATCCTCCTGAGACGCTTTTACAATCATCCTTGAGGGATGCCCAACTAGCATCATTGTAGGAAAGTATCCTGAAACCTGCATCACGACAATAGCACAAGCCATAATCTCTCGTTAATTGAAGATATTGCAAAATGCATTTTGCAATCTTCCAATGTGTCGAGCCTGGATTCGTTCAGAACTGGCTCATCCTGAATACTACATAAGCAATATCAAGACGTGTGTTGTCAGCAAGGTACATCAGTGATCCTATCAGCTTCCTGCATGTGTTCTCTCTCTTCCTCAGTCTTCGTGCTGTCATCACTTGTCAGCACCGTCCCTGCGAGCATTGGAGTATTTGCTCCTTTGTAGTTCAGCATCCCAAAATCCTCTAGGATCTTCTGGGTGTATCTAGACTAGTGAAAGTATAGCTTACCTCCCTCGTAGTCTCTTTCAATTTGTAAGCCTAGGTAACGCTTGGCTTCTCCTAGATCCACGATCTCGAAATGTTTCAAGATGTCAGTCTTCACCTCAGCAATTAGCTGCTCACTCCTGCAAAGTATCAGAGTGTCGTCCACGTATACAGCCACAATGATTATCTGCCCATCTGTAACTCTGACATATACATTGAAATCAGCCAACAGAGGCTTGAATCCCAATGATTTCAGGGCTTGATCTTTCTTCTTGTACCATTGTCGGGCTGATTGTTTCAGACTATAGATACTTCTATGCATTCTGCACGCATAGTCAGGAAGTGAATTCGAGACATATCTTGGGGGTTGATCCATATAGACCTCTTCATTTAGTTCGCCATGCAAGAAGGCTGTCTTCTCATCCACAATGTGGATCTTGAGGTCATAAGCTGTTGCACATGCAAATAATAGACATAGGGACAAATGTTTGACGACAGGAGAGAAGGTTTCGGAGTAGTCAATACCGTATCTCTGAGAAAATCCCTTCGCTACCAGTCTTGCCTTATACTTCATCACATTCCCATCTGGTCCGTATTTGAGCTTGAAAACCCATTTGTATTTGACAGTCTTGCGCTTATGTGGTAATGGCTCCAACATCCATACTTGGTTCTTCCTCATGGACTCCATCCATCTGTCCTTCTCTGGACATTCAATCGCCTCCTCAAAAGTTTGTGGTTTGCCACTGAATCCATAGAACTCCTCTGATGTGGAAGCTGAGCTGCCTGGCACATATCTTGTTGGCGCTCTTCATGGTCTAGGTGACCTTCTGGGATATCTTCCTGGGATAGCAATGCCTTTGCCCTTGTCTACTCTGCTAGGTCCAGAACCATCTTGGTTTACAGGAACTGCAGCAGTAGGCTACCTCTCAAATATTTCTTTTTCAGATTCATCGCTCGAATGGGAGACGACTCAAAAATCTTCATTTTTGTGCCCTCTATCACTTGTGGCAGGTCATAGTACTGTCTCTCCCAAACTTCGTAGCTAACAGGATCGTCATTGGCCATTGTCCTGCTCTCATCAAATCTGTCATCTCTCACTGTTTTCATAGTGTTCGTGTCTGGCATGTAGACTCTGTAGTATGACAAATTGTTGTCATAACCTACCAGAAATCCCTGCTCGGCTTTCTCATCAAGCTTCTTTCAAAGCTTATATGGAATATGTGCATAAGCTGCACAACCAAAGATTTTGACGTGAGACAGGTTGGGCTTTCTACCTCACCATAGCTCATGTGATGTCGTGTGAGGGACACCAGACTTACCTGTTCTGTTCTAGATGTATGCGGCTATAGCTACTGCTTCAGCCCACAGTACCCTTGGAGCCTTCGAGTAGGCCATCATGCATCTGGCTGCTTCCATCAGGGTCCTGTTCTTTCGTTCAACAACACCATTGTGTTGTGGTGTGTAGGCTGCAGTCCTTCTGTGAATGATGCCACGATCATTGTAGAAGTCAGTGAAGTGATTCGAGATGTATTCGCCACCTCGATCCGTTCTAATGTTACGTACCCATAAGGGTACGCAACATGAAACTTGAGGTGACGGTCTCAGTTATGGGACGGAACGCTGATCTGGAGCTATAGGTCTTTTGGGTGCCACGTGTCAATGTCTCATAGTTATGGATCTGCGTTAGTGTGCACAACTGTCGCACGTCATTAGTCATGTGTGACTCCTATGGAGGGAGATGACCCACCTGGACTATGTATATAGAGGGGGATCTCCATGAGCTGGGTATTCATTCTTTCTTGGAGAATGAAGAGCTCTTTCACTGGCGGTCAGGTTAGGACGAGTATCTAGGCCTCAGGATGTAGGTAGGTGAGGGTCGAGGGCAAGGCATGGTGGTATGGGACACCATGGCTTACATGAGATCCGAGCTTGCTTGATGGTGGCCTATAGCTCCAGTGCATGGGGGTGAGGTGGCAGTACCTCTATGGTTGGGTGATAACGTAGCGTTCGTCACTTGTTTGTGCTCTAGCAATGACCGGCATGACGATGGGGATTCTAACAGTTGGTATCAGAGCCATCGATCATTGTGAATAAGGTGCAATCGCTCTAACTTATGTTATTGGTTGGTTTGAGCTTTTAGCTGATGATTTTGAAGGCCTGGTTGATTTCGTTGAATTGATCTGAACAACTTTGCTTTTTGGTTCGTCTCAATCTGAGATCGAATTGATGGAAAATGAACCACCTTTGCTAGCTATGGTGGTAGTAGTCGGTTCCTTTTGAATGTTTTACAGTTTTTAAAACTTCAAAAACCGATTTCGTTTCTAGCCTTATTTTGAGTTTTGGAAGTCGATTTTTTTTTTTTGCATACAAAGTTTTTCTTTGATATAAAAATAATTTTGCAAAAAAAAAAAAAAAAATTCCTCGGGCACCCGAGCGTCTGCGCGGATCTGCGTGCCTGCCTGCTGGTTTTCCGTACTGGTGTCAAAAAATCCTATGCTGTTTTTTTGGTAGCCGCTGTAGTCTACAGGACTCCCACAAATCAGCATACTGGAGGAACTTTGTTTATCTATGATAATTACGATTCACAAGAACCTTAACTCTTGGTTGTAAAGGATTTTTTGTACCTTAGAAGTACACAACACCTGAATATGTTGAGGAAATTTGCAAAGCTAATAAGGCTTTGGTTTATCAATGTAAACCAGAGGGTTAAGGCCTTCAATAGTCAACCTAAACTTTAAATTTTCAAGCTTTCTTTGTTGCATATGATTGAAAGTTGTTTGTACTTGTAAAGTACATTGTAAACTTTGAAACTTTGTTTCAAAGCTTTATTGTTTAACTTTTAATCTAAAAGTTATTCTAGTTTACAAAGTGTTTATACTAAATTATAAAACTTAGTCTTAAGGTTTGTAAATAAAAATCGAACCCAGAAGGTCGACAAGACAAAGAAGACCTCCAGAACAATACACTGACAACCTTCAATGGAGCGAAGAAACAGAGTTCGAATATTGCAGCTTCACTGAAGAGCCAACAACATATCAAGAAGCTATTCAGAGTCCAGAAGGTGAATTCTGGAAGCAGGCAATGTCAGAAGAAATCGAATCAATGAGACAAAATGAGGCATGGACACTAGAGCCACTACTTGAAAATAAAAAGATCTTCGACTGTAAATGGGTCTACAAAAGAAAAATCAAGTCAGATGGCACTGTTGAATGATACAAAGCAAGGCTTGTCGCGAAAGGCTACACACAAAGGTACGATGTCGATTGCTTCGATACATATTCACCAATAGTGAAAATGACAAGCATTCGACTACTCCTAATTGCATATGCAACTCAATACAATCTAGAAATTCATCAGATTAATGTAAAGACAACCTTTCTCCACGGAGATCATGAAGCAGCTTGAAGGATTCGAACACCTCGACAATCGACAATATGTTTGTCGGTCGCAACAATGCATTTATGGTCTAAAGCAGGCATCACGATCTTGGTATAAGAAGATCGACAGTCTTCTGAAGTCTCTAGATTACATTCCTACACAACCAGACTGTAATGTCTATATAAAGGAGTAGGAAAAAAATTTGTGATTCTGACTATATTTGTAGATGACTCCCTAATGATAGGAAATTCCTTGATGCTAATCAAGGAAACGAAGAGTCAAATTTCTAAAAGTTATAAAATCACAGATCTAGGGGAAACAACAAAACACCTTGGGCAAGAAATAAGAAAAAATTGAATCAGAAGAGAAATGCATCTGAGTCAATCAGAGTACGCCCAAAAAGTGCTAAAGCAACAGTACCGAATGATGAACTGCAAAGAAAAAACCACACCAATGATACCTGGAGCCAGACTAACGAAACATGATTGCCCAAATACAGATGAGGAGAGACAGAAGATATAAGGTATACCCTACAGTGATGCAAGTTGGGCGAGCTGCAAAGACGACAACAAGTCCGTGACAAGAGGATGTTCCGATTGCGTGCGGAGCAGCAATCAGCTGGACATGCAAGAAATAAACCTTGGTGGCTCAATCCTCACACGAAGCTGAATATGTCGCAGTTTCAAAGATGGTGAACGAGGTAGTATGGCTGCAGATGATGTTGGAAGCAGTTGGCATACCACAAAGAGAACCATGCACAATGATGATGGATTCTCAAAGTGCCATATATCTGTCCTAGGATCCTATTTTCCATTCAAAGACAAAACATATACCTTTGAAGTACCATCACATTCGAGACTTGATCTTGAAAGGAGAGCTCAAGGTTCAATACATAAAATCTGAAGACATGATTGCAGATTTGCTCACGAAGCCGCTCGACAAACCACTCTTCGCAAGACAAAGAAAATCAATTTCAAGTGGCGTTCACTCTGAGCTAACGGTCTAACCCATGACTGTAGATTTGACTCTCAAATCAGAGGACACAAGATCGACAAACCACTCTTCGCAAGACAAAGAAAAGCAATTTCAAGTGGCGTTCACTCTGAGCTAACGGTCTAACCCATGACTGTAGATTTGACTCTCAAATCAGAGGACACAAGAAGGCGATGAGATGATGAACATGAATATGCAGCAATGTAGATTTGGCTCTCAAATCAGAGTCGAAAAACAGAAATCAGACCGGCGCAGGCACAGATCACCACCAAAGTTACTGATATGAAGGCGACATGCACTGGCACCAGAGAGCAATCTACTCACTCCAATTACCCATAGACAAACATGATCTTATCACACACACCTTCTATCAGATTCATCCAGACTATCTTCAACACTGCTGTTGCCGCTGAGCCATAGCCCCAGCAGAAATGCCTCCAATATTCTGCGTGCTCTCTTCACGCGTAACAGAGTATGAATGTCGTATAAACAAAAAAATACCGTATATTATACGATGTGCAACCAAAAACATACGGCTGATTACGCAATTTAATCTGCTAGTTTCTGCTTCGTTTACAACTGAAAGTGCTAATAACGTAATAGATAACGGGCCTTTCCGGCTTTTTTTTGGGCCCTAAGCGAGCCCGGGAGGGTGAGCCCAGGGCCCAATAAAATGCCAGAAAGGCCCGTTACCTGTCATTATTAGCACGGGTTTTTGATATACGGTTTAAAAACCGTAGAGCGTACGGAGCGTAGAGGTTCCTGTGACGACATTTTGTCGTTTATGTTTGATGGTGGTTCTTGCCTTTGGCAATGGCATTCTACGGCTTGGCATTTAGTATACAGATCTTTATACAATGGCTTTGTTCTACGTCCTTCCTCTTGTTCTGAGCTTGAAAAAACATATCAGATGTGCGAATTTGGTCCAGATCTTGACGAGTTGAAGTTTTGTCTTCGGAAATTTAGGCGGATCTACCAGTTTCCGAATTCTGAATTCTTGGACTACGTCACTTCCACAATGGCTTTGTTCTACTTCCTTCCAAACTCAGTGAGACGTAAAAAGTGGCAGATTATGGCAGAGCTGGACGATGATGCAGCATTGCTGCTAATGTTGAATTTGGTCTAGATCTTGATGAGTTGAAGTTACCATCAAATTGACTTGGAAAGTCTTTAGATTAGTTATCTCCACTGGATCTGCGTTGGTTGATATAATTTTCTCAGCATTCTGGATATGGATACAAAACGTCTGCGTGACCAGCTCCTAACAAGCTTGCGCAAATGCACAGAACCGGCCTCCTTCTATCTCGGAATTCCTCTCTACAATTAGAAAATGGAGCTTCACAATCTCATTAGTCAAGAAAAGGAAGCATGTAAATGCAAGGAAATGCAAGGAGACTTACTGATCCGGATCAGAAGACGAGTGCGAGAGATTGAGAGTCGGCCACGGAGTGTGCCATCAGCGAGATTGGGCTGTTTAATTTATGTATATTAGTATGCACACCTTTATACAGATCGTATAAAAATTCTCTTTGAAAAAAAAAGTGGCAGATTACGGCATTTAAAAAGTCCGTTTTGAGCTCGTTATCACCAGGCCCTGCTAATAAGGTGATGGATAACCACTTAAAGTAGTAAACTGTGTTAATTGTTCAAGTGGCCATGCGTTTCTGTCTCTTAGTAGATGGTTAATGTTGTAGTGGCCAAATAGGGGATTCTCTTTATTGAGACCAGGCGTTAGGTTTCTTGGCAAGCATGCTGTAACGCTGTATATACATGTATTCGGAATAGAGTATTGGTAGTTTTGGTGCTTGTATCTGCAAGGTTAGCGCATCAGGTGAAGCTCTGACAACGTTTCCTAACGTTGTGACGAAGATTGCTAACATATCTAACATTATTGAATCAGTTTCTGATCACTCTGATGTCAACATGTTATAGAGTTGGTAAATAGCAGGTGTTATAGGCAACTAATCTTTGACTGTTTCCAATTTTTAAACAAAAAAACCATCATGAGCCGTAGATCAAGGCTTTTGAATAAGGAATGGCTATTGTTGGTACAGTATCCTGCTTTTGCTTGTGCATCCGTCAAGGTTTCAAGCCCTGCGCAACTGCAGGATGACGACACGCAGGCACAATGAGACGGGAAATAAGTGATGCTTTATTTTGTTACAAATGATTCTTCGGTGCCACCAATGCTTATATAAGGCAGCTGTGTGGTTATGCCCATCAGAAAAGGCTTTCAGAAATTCAGAGATAGCTAGATCTTCTCACACGCACTACCAGTTGCTAGTCTTTTTATGATTTATCTTTTATAAATTTCACATCTGCAGAGTTCTTCCGATAACACATTACAACGATTGCATTGTCCAGTGCACTTGAGTTTGCTATGCATTACGCATGTTGGTTTGAATAGTCACTACGTAGCTTTAAGCCTTTAATCAACTACGGAGGTTAGATGTGGACGATCCAAAACAGATGATTGCATGGCACGTTTGAGATTTGAATGTTTGGCGCTGCTGGATGAACTGACATATAAATGTTTAATTTCGATATATATGGCATTACATTTACACATTCCCGATGCTGCTAGTTTTGTCATGGTTCTCCTATCTCTCCTATTGTTTCAAAATGCAGTTGGCAACAACTAACCTCAAAATCAGCTAGCTGAAGATAGGAAGGTCGAGATGGCAGTGGATGTAGCGTTTGCAGATTCTAGCAAAGCACCCAATTCTGCAATATCGCTGAAAAAGTACAACCGTAAGGACGTGATGGCACACAGTACTCCAGAAGACTTCTGGTTGGTGATTGATGGAAAGGTTTACGACGTCACCCAATGGTAACAATACAAATTCACTATGCTACTCTTTGAAATCGCATAAAACATTAATCTGAATTCTCGACAGATGTTTAAAATTGAAAATCTGTATCGATTCGAGTGCACTCTTGCTGCAGGGTACCAAAGCATCCAGGAGGGAGCCTTATTTACGTGCGGGCCGGACATGACTGCACTTACATGTTCAACTCCTAAGACCCTGTTTACGTCTGGTCAATTCATGCATCACCCACCTCCTCAATTCATACTTTCTAGCTGTGACATCATAATCACTACTTTTAGAATATATCCATATTCATATTCTCCCAATCATAAGACAAAAGATATCTGATTTCCAAAGGACCAAACACCCTCCATAGATTCTCCTAACTGTACCAATAAGACAGAAGATATTTGATTTCTAAAGGACTTCCTGGCCACAGATTCTCCTAACTATACAAATAAGGCAGAAACATCTCTACAGATTCTCCTTACTATACTAATAAGACAGAAACACCTCCACAGATTCTCCTAACTATACCAATAAGACAGAAGATATTTTATTTCTAAAGGACTTCCACAGATTCTCCTAACTATAGTAATATTACAGAAACACCTCTATAGATTGTCCTTACTATACTAATAAGACAGAAACACCTCCACAGATTCTCCTAACTATACCAATAAGACAGAAGATATTTTATTTCTAAAGGACTTCCACAGATTCTCCTAACTATAGTAATAATACAGAAACACCTCTATAGATTGTCCTTACTATACTAATAAGACAGAAACACCCTCCACAGATTCTCCTAACTAAACAAGCTATAACTAATTATGTACATAGTAATGTTTTAGGTGCAGGTCCATGTGTAAGAGAGAGTCATTGATGTCATTGAAGTAAAAAGAGTCCTTGATGTCTAAAGAATGGTCCTTCTAGTGACCTTTGCACTCGGTAAAAAGATTTTAAAATTATGACGATGTTGCTATAAAGCCAAGCCATAATGGGACTGTCGTTGAACCAGTTAGAATTAAAGTAGAATCATTGTGCTACTATAATGTGGGTCCTATCAGTTGATAAGGATCAGTCGGCCTCGCCACGAGGCAAGTCAACGGGACACGCGTCCCGCCAACGGCAACATGGGTCATGCATGGGTTGCCTTAGTGAACAACTATATGTACAGTGTATTTTCATTTTGAGAAATACAGTTGCTATGTGAGCTTGCTGTGGAGAGTGTTTTCTGTCTGTGTTACTGTGTAGCATGATCTGTGTTCCTGTTCGAAGCAAATTCTAAGTTGGAGCCATACAGGGACAGACATCAGTAAGTTTTTGGAAGTTTATTGACTCATATATGTTTGAGTATTCCTACATTTAATATCGTGAAAAAGTTAGAAAGAAATGATTCTTTCATACATTTGACTCCATGAATTGCAAATGTATGTGAAAGTATCAGATCATTTACTCACACCTTTTGTAGAAACAAATGATGTTGATTTGAGGCGTGTGCATCGAGACCATAAAAGACTATCTTTTGATACCTACAAGGTGTTTCTTAGTCATGTAGTGCAAATGGTTTAATACCAAATTCAAGTACATGAAAAAATAAAATAGCTCATTTGAAATTTTTTTTGAAGAAACAAAACGTTTCTAATTACAAAGCCTTGTTAGCTTTCAGCCCTCTGTCTGATGAAGATGTTCGCGAACACGAAAGTCAAGAGACACGAATCACGAAAGTTTTGCGAACACCTGACGAAGAAGACACAAACATGAAAGATTTGCAGACAAGAATCTTTTGTGGTCCAGCACGAGAAAGTCAGACGACGGAAACGGAACCAACGATGCGACACGAAAAACGTCGCGAAACTTTCTATGCCCTCACGCTCCAAAGAGTACCAACAAAGATGATGCAAGTACATAGAAGTACAGATATCTGATATGATGGCATGACATCAGCAGATACACTCTAGGTCGTGGCTAATCTGCCACTCTTGTAATTTCCTGATTAGTTGTAGATGCTTAATCACTCTAATCTTAAAGTTACATAGAACGACTATATACTTACTGGATGATACTTGACAACACATGAACATACAGAACACACATACATTGTAGTAGTCTGATGCTACTAAGCAATCAAGACGAAATACAGACAAGAAGTCCACCTGCGAGCAAGACGAGTTCTGTGATCAGGATCCATAGAGGTCCACAAGTCTGCTAGTAAGCGAGACATCCATTCGTGAGAGAACCGTGTTTCTCTCATGCCAACGTACTGCGTGGATCTGCATGCAGTGCTTGAAGAATCAAATGAAATAATAGATGATTTTGAAGCAATTGTGCACATGTCAATTTATGATGTATCATCTTGAATGCAAATGTTTCTATTGTTACTCATGTGTCTGATTCTCCCATTCATTTCAATTCCGCACGTTGGTTGAATTTGTTGAATGCTGCATTAATTTATAAACGTAGATCAGCAGTGCCTGATTACATTCTGGAGGATTGTAGGAAGGATTCAGCTGGCAGTACCCAGCAACCACATCTGAACTCCATCCGAAATGCATCGAATCATTGGTTTCGCTTTCTGCGACCGTTTCGCGACTGCGACTCCTCATAAGTGGTATCAGAGCCTACCTACTTATTGTCATATTTTGACATAGCCAAGAAGCTAGCAGATCCAGGAGGCCAAACATTCAGACGAACAACCATCAATGAGGAAACAGACTCCAAGAAACAATGGCTTCAATCAGCATTATGCAGAGCAAGATCTGCACTATACTTGATTCTTCAGGATCTAACTTTCTAGCTTGGAAATTTAAGACATCTTTGATACTCAAGGGCGAAGGACTCTTCCCCTGGGTGGATGACACAGAAGAAATACTACGACAACAGGCAAGGAGCTACGTGAATGGAGGGAGAAAAATAACAAGGCAGTAGCCTTGCTATCATCTTCCATCGAAGATAGTCTCACACTTGACCTGACTACACTCTCCAAAGCTAAGGAGATGTGGGATGCATTACTGACCATATTTCAGACGAAAATCAAGACGTCAGATCATGATGCTGGAAGATCAACTGACGAATTTGCAGTGGGATGGAAAAGGCCTCACCTCTTTCGTAAGAAAGATGAAGGATTTGTTTCTGTCACTACATAACTCTGGAGTAGAGAATGTTGTATCAACTGAGAAGCAGCTCACGTACTTGTTGAGAGCCTTACCCAAATCTTTCCAGACGACACGAACCCTGCTCGGAAGAAATCTCGCCATGAACCTCGAAAAGGCAATTGTCGAGATTCGAGAAGAAGTCGAGGCCAGAAAACGTCTTGATCACAAAGATGGTTCTGACCAGGCCCTCTACGACAACAGAGAAAAATCCAAGAAACAATTCAACCCTAAGAGGGAGTCGAATCAAAGGCAGGATTGTGACCAGCAAGCAGAGGGGACCAGCAAGAGCAACTGGAAGACCAAAGGGAGGTCAAAACGACAAGATACAGACAAGAAGACCTGCGAGAGATGCAATGTGAAAAATGCAAAAATAAGATTGGTAGAGGCCAAAAATCTTGTATATAGATAAACACACATGTGTGGAGCCTGTTCTCACGTGTGACAATAATGTACTTGTCATGTACCATAATCATATAGGTTGTACATATGATTTAATTCAAGTTCTAGTGGCTAAAAAGGCCAAAAACTAGTTTTCTAGACATATGACACATGGCATCAATCTATTGATTGCATGAGCCACATCCTTTGGTTAGGTGTCATATCACGTGTAGAGGACAGCTCACATGTGTGGAATAAGCTGAAGTAGGCGAATTTTGACTTCTAGAAGATTTCCAAGTAGATCTCCATATAGAAGGAAAATGGACCAAAAGTGCTCAAAATAGAAGGTTTTGTCCAAGTGTCAGTTTTGCATGATGAATCATCATATGACAAAGCACCTTCACACATGTGGGATCAGAGGGATGATCAGTACCACGAGCTCCCACTTATTGTATATATAGAGCCACATTTGGCCATAATCAATGTGAGACACCAATCTTGGTTTTGGAAGCAATTTTGAGTGATTCTCTCCATTTGTCTACATTTGTTTTGATTGTTTTGAGGTGCTATCAATGTGTACTTGATTTTCAGGTTGGAGTCTGTACTCAGACAGGGTTTCACATGTGGGAAACCATAAAGTACACTTACCTTCAATTAATGATTGTTCTTGTTAGGATTTTGTGTCTAGAATTGGTCTAGATTGATCTTAATCTGAAGTAGATTGATAGATCAAGTAATCTGACAACCAATCCCTCTTGAGGATCAGATTAGGATCCACTCTTGGTCTTTTTTGTACTTTTTCCACATGGTATCAGAGCCTAGTACAAGAGGTTTTTTTTAAATTGATAGGGTTAATCCCAATCAAAGCCAAAATTAGCAGTTTTTTGGAAACTAGTCAAATTTTGTGTAGCGAGTTGGATTTGATAGCTATCCTCAAAATTTTTGGTCCAGATCTTGTTGTGGGCTATAGGAACCCTTTTCACACGTGTGAGGCCATACAGCTCCAATTTTGACTGAGAAATTTCAAAAATTTGTAGAATTTAACTCACACACCCAATTTGAGAGATTTTTAGTGCAAAATCAAGCATTTTCTATAGAGATCCCTTGATTAGTTCTTGTATATTGAAGCTTGAATTAGGAGCATTAAATGATTTTCTCTAATTTTTTGAGTGCATGTTGAAGTTGAGAGAGATTTTGCCAAAATTCATAGATTAAGGAGTGATATGCAAGGTGAGAAGATAAAATCCATTGTACCATCACTCTAGATTTGTTCAAGAGTGATAGGGTCAAGTTTAGAAGCATCAATTTGCTATGAAAAATCCTTGGATCTGTCCTCCAAGTGAAACCTTTGAGAGTTTCTAGTGCATATAGAGCATCTATGCAATTCTTTTGTAGAATTTGACATAGATTGGCTTAAATTGAGAGTTCTAGAAAAGAGATTGAGATCCAAGTCACATTGTTCAACCCTACTCAATTTGTTTGAGTGATTGTAAGGTTTGAAAAGAGTCATTAAGGTGTCTATGGCAAATGTGTAGAGAGAGATCCAATTTTCTAAGAGTTCCTTCCTTTGTAGAGGGCAAGATCTAGAAGCTCATTTTGTGTTGTTATTGGTGAAGAGTTTGTCTTTTCCTAAGTGATCAAATCTTTCTAAGTGGCATTAGCTCTTTGAAGCACAATATCTTAGTGAGAAAAATCACAACTTTTGATTTTGAATTTCATTATAAGTCTTAAAAAGTAGAGTAATTGGTGGAATCCAATAGGAGTGATTGAATTCAATTTGTTGAGCAAAAATTCACATAGAATGTATGAAACTCAAATTAGTTCTATTCAACTTTCTTTGTGAGAGTGTGAGGGTCAATTTGTGATCCCATTGGATGTCTAGAATGAGGAGGAGTCCATATTTGAGTATTCATACATGGTTGAGATCTTTGTGAATCTCTAGTTGTCTAAATTTTTAAGCTTTGTGAAAAATTGGTGGTATAGTTTGTTTTCAAATCGAATCAAATTCATTCTAAATCTCAAGAGTGAGATTATTTGGGTCAAGAGTGAGTCCAAAAGAAGTGATTGAGTTTGGTTTTCATGTGTTTGAAACAAAACCCATCTTTTGTTCAAGAATATCAAGTGTTGAGAGAACTAGTCAAGTGAAAAAGAAAATCTAGGTGTCAAATCTTTTCATATCCATTTCAATTTTCAAAAGAAAGAGTCCTTGGTATTTGATGAGTCCAATAGGAGATTGGATCTAATTTCTTTTGTGATTTGATTCAAATATTGTGTTCTTTTGTCTTAGTGATCAAAGCAAAGTTTCCAAGTGACTAGTCATTACTGTGAAGATTGATTCTTAGGTTTGTGAGCTAGATCTTTTGTAGATCCTTCTAGATTGTTGAAGATGTTCAAATCTAGTCTCTTGAAAGTCACAAATTACATTTGTAGAATCATATCATATGTTTTTATTCACATGGCATCAATTTGTGGCATCCTATTGAAGGAAAGAAAGGATCTTGAGTGCAACCTTTGTGGCAAGGGAGGATATTTTTTCTCAAGATGCTACAAAAAGAAGACCAGTCCATCCAAGGAGAACCAAAGCAAGAGGGCCGAGGTGAAGGATGGAGCTTCAAGTTTAAAATGCAAATACAAGAAGGACAGGTCCAAGGAAAGATGTTTCCTTTGTGGAAAGGTGAATGAGGCTTGGAGTCTCACCAGGACTTGCAAGATTTGTCTTCAAGAGTCCATCACAACACATGTCAAATCTTTTGAAATTTTTCATTTTTGGTTCAAGATGCAAAGATAGATGTCACTTTCATGAAAGTAACTTGGATTTATTTTATGTCTTTGGAAAGTATTTTGCTTGGAACTTTGGACAAGTTCAAACTTATTGTTATTATCCAAGAGAAATCAATCAAGAATAAGGAGCAATCACAAAATGAAAATAGTTTGATTTATGCTCTCATGTCAACTTATGAAGAACCATTTTGCTTTGAAGAGATTTTTGTATCTCAAAGGTGGATTAAGGCAATACTAGTTGAGTGTGATGCCTTAAAAGATAGCAAAATATGTTTTCCTTGTAAGCTTACATTAGTTATGAAGTCAAGGAAATGGAAATATCTTCATAATGTAGGATCTTTTGGTTTCAATAAGATCATGAATGATGAGTTCATTCATAAAGATGAAAACTGTAAGTAGTTAGCCTTATTGAGATGAAAATGCCTTTTGATTTGAATATTAGAAAAATCATGCCAAGTTGTGGTGATTTTTGGACTTATGTTTCTAGCATAAGTAATTTTGATAACCATAGGAAGTGCATATTGTGTGGTCATAGTTGTTGTGATCATTATGAGACATGGAGGTCTCGGATTTCCATCAAGAAGGAGCACGATGAAGAGGATCTTAAAGAATCATCTCAAGGTTCAAGTGTGCCAAGGATTGAGGAGGAGATATCTTCTCAAGTTATGATTCCAAAAAGAAACTCAAGAAATATGGTTGATGTGAAAATTGTCAACATTTCCTAGCTAGTTTGAGGTCCTAAATTGGCTAAAATTGTAAATAGTTTTGGTTCTGGAGTTTCACACGTGTGAACCAGGCCACAATGTTTTTATTTACTGTATTTTTTCAGTATGATGAAGTGTCAAACTTCATACCCTTCAAAATGAGACCATTTTGATGTATTTTGGTCATATAAGCCATTTTTAGCTATTTTTCCTATATAGGGAATATCTAGGGTCAAGTACCTTCTAGAGAGAGGAGAGAGAGTCATCTTCCTCATCCATAAATAGTAGGGAAGTCGTGGAGAACAGGTTGGAGAAACCTTTTGTATGCTTCATTGAGATCAATAGATCATTGTCATTGTTTCTTCCTCCATTGAGAGCATTGTTGTGTGTATTGTCTTCAAGCTATTGTGTATGATCTTAGGTGCTTTCCAAAAGTGGTAGGCTGATGTATTATGGACTGTATAATGCTATTTTGGGCCGCACTTGATGTTTATGGAAGTTTCCATTTGTGATAAATGCTTTTTGATCAAGTTCTTTGCATTCTAGGTAGCATAGAATGTGTTGCCAATTCCTAGCTTATGTAGTTTGGAGTGCAAGCATTCAAGCCAATGATCTTGGAGTTTAGATCCACTTAGGATCTGTATTTTTCACATGGTATCAGAGCTGGTTGGCTTCTATTTACAGTAAGTATTCCATTTTTGGTGATATTTGGATGTTTGATCAAGTTCTAGCATGATTTTGCATTGCTTTGTTGATCAAATCTTACTAACCTTTGTTTTGTGAGTTGAACTTGTGGATCAAAAGCATATTTCAGGTCTATTGAAGATCAGAGGCTGAAAAGAAACTATTTTGGATCAGATCATAACACCTAATCATTTGTGATTGTGAGGCTTGTGCATATTCAATACTAACAATGTTCTTTTCAATCCTATTGTTGACAATCTCCATTCTTGGATGAACACTCTCCTTAAGTGGATGAAACTTCTCCTTAAGTGGATGACAAATGCTCTTTTGAGTGAGTTGTAATTCTCCTAAAGGCTGAGCAAAGCTCCCATTTGGATGAAAGATCCCCTTTTTTGGGTGAACATATTGTAAGCTCCATTGTGAAGAGCATATTGTAAAGATTGTCATCAATTTTGGCATAAATTTTGGTGTACTTTGTTGAGCATGTAAGTAACTCTCCTTATGTAATTTGATTGGAGCATTTGCTGGAAGGTGTTAACCATTATGCAAGTGTGTTTTCAGGTTCTTAACAGGTTGAGGAACATTCTCATGTGAAGTGATCTTAGATCTACATCTAAACACCAAGATTTGACAAGATAGTGAAGCTAGTCTTGTGATTCACTAAGTGTGCTCATTCATTCACCTCTAAATCTTGTATTTATCACTTGCTGGAGTTTATAAACTTTTAGAAGTGTGGTTTACATGTGGTTTTACAGGTTGAATCAATATCTTAGTGTGTTGATCATATGTTGATCAAGTTTGTTCATTACTAGGTAATCTTGGCATCCTAGTTTTGGGTATTTTCTAAGAATGCAAGTAACTCTTCACACCATAACTTGATTTGGTCACTTGCTGGAAAGTTTGAGAGCTTAAGCAAGAGTGTGTTCAGGTTGGTTTGATTTTGTAATCCATTCTTAGTGTGTGCAAAGTGTTGCATGTGTTTCAATCTTCCTTTCTATGCTTGGAAACCATCTAGGTTCAAGATAGAAGTGTTTTAGGGTCCTAAATCTTCATAGATCTCTTTATCTATCATTTGTTGAGAGAAAAGTGAGTGCTAAGTGCTTTAGGACAGAACCTAAAAGTTGAAGAAACATTAGAATCATGGCTTCCAATGGTGGGATCATGCTAGAGTCTAGTGAAAGGTTGAGTTCATCAAACTACTCTACTTGGAAAGTGAGGATGGAGTCCTTACTTGAGTTGAATGAACTCATGGACATAGTTGCAGAAATTGAAGAGAGACCTCTCACACTTCAAGAGCAACAAAGGTTTGATAAGAAGGCCAAAAGGGCTCTTCATATCATTAAAATGAATGTTACAAATGAACTTCTCAAGGAAGTTGGAAAGTGTCAAAGTGCAAGTGAGGCATGGAATGCCTTAAAGAAGCTCTTTGAATCAAAGTCCACATCTAGGGTATTGACCCTAAGGAGACAAATATTTTCTAGTAGGCAAAGAGAGGGTGAAAGTGCTCATGCATTTATCTTGAGAGTTAAGTCCCTAAGTGATGATTTAGCATGCATTGATGAGAACATAAAAGATGGTGAAATAGTCCAAGTTATGTTGAATGGTTTGCTAAATGAACATGCTAACCTTGTGCAAAGTTTTGCCATTCAAAGAGTCTTGCCAAGTGTGGTTGACTTGCAAGAAATCTTATTGGCTGAAGAACATAGGTTGCAATCAAAGCTTGATGGTGCATCCTTGCAAGGTGGAGGTGAAGAGGCTTTCTTCACAAAAGGCAAATTCAAGGGCAAAGGTAAAGGCAAAGGGAAATGGTCCAAAGGTGGTAACTTTGATCATGATGATCACTCTTCCTCTTCCTCTTCTACTAAGAACAATAAGTCAAAGTTCAAGTGCTTTTATTGTGGGATAAAAGGTCATTTTGCAAATGAATGTTATAAGAAGAAAAGAGAGCAAGGAGAGAGGCAAGGAAATCTTACAATAGATGAGGAAGAACATAACACATGTGAATCACTTGTTATGACTTCAAGTTTGTTAGCCAACATAGATGATAATGATCCTTGGTGGATTGATAGTGGAGCCTCATCTCACATGACAAGACATAAGGAATACTTTACATCCTTATTGTCTTATGAAGGAGAAGGTAACATCATCTACACTGCAAATGATGGTCAATGTGACATCAAAGGCATAGGCACTATTCCTATTTCCCTTTCAACAAATAGGAAAGCAAATCTTGAAAATGTTTTGTACATTCCTTCAATCACTAAGAATTTGCTTAGTGTAAGTCAAATGATTGACAAAGGACTTGATGTGGAGTTCATTGGAGATGCATGTTTGATAAGTAAATGTGGATCCTTGATTGCTCAAGGTAGGAGGCATGGTAAACTTTTCAAGCTTGATGCATGTGTGATCTCTAATCATGAAGGATGTATGGCTAGGGAGCAATTGACAAACCAAGAAGTTTGGCACAAGAGGTTGGGCCATCCCAACTTCAAATCTTTGGAGGTAATGGCAAAGAAAGAGCTTGTTCTTGGTCTCCCTAAAAGTCTTGTTGCAAACAATAGTGTTTGTGAACATTGTGCCTTGTCCAAATCTCATAGACTTGCTTATTCTAGATCTACTTCTAGATCTAAAGAAGCTTTTCAACTTGTGCATTCTGATATTCATTCTTCTAGTACAACTAGCAATGGTGGGGCAAAGATGTATGCAACTTTCATTGATGACTTTAGTAGGTATACTTGGATCTATCTTCTTAAAAGTAAGGATGAAGTGTTTGCTGCATTTGTCAAGTTCAAGAATGAAATGGAAAACCAATTCAATACAAAGATCAAATGCTTAAGATCTGATAATGGAGGGGAATACACCTCAAATAGGTTCAAAGACTTTTGTATAGCACATGGGATTAAGAGGGAGATGTCTAGTCCTAGGACTCCACAACAGAATGGAGTGGCCGAGAGGAAGAATAGAACCCTTTGTGAATGTGCCAAGGCAATGAGACTACATGCTAATCTTGCTAAGTCTTTTTGGGGGGAAGCTTTAGCATGTGCTAACTATCTATGTAATAGATGGACAAGTGCTTCCTTGGATGGTAAAACTCCTCATGAGGTTCTTTATGGTAGAAGGCCGAGTGTCAAGCATTGTAGGATCTTTGGATGTACATGTTTTGTCAATATCACACTTGATGATAGAACTAAAGAAGATCCTTCATCAAAGAAGGGTGTGTTTGTTGGCTATAGTGAAGTAAGCAAGGCTTACAAAGTGTACATTCCTTCTACAAAGAAAGTTGTCATAAGTAGGGATGTCATCTTTCATGAAGAGAATGTTTCCAATGTTGTTGATGTTGATGTTGATGTGCCTACTAATCATCATGATGTGCAAGATGTCTTGGATGAAGATGGAGATGCCACTCCAAAGCAAACTTCAAGGAAGACTCAAAGGCAAAGGGTTAAGCCATCAAGGCTAACCTATGATGAAAAAGGAAAGCAAGTGGTGGACAACTCTAACTTTGCTTTTCTTACCTCTTTTGATGAACCAACTTGTGTAGGTGAAGCAATTCAAAAGAAGGAATGGATCCAAGCCATGGATCATGAGCATCAAGCACTCATCAAAAGCAACACATGGAGGTTGGTAAAGCTTCCAAAGGACAAGAAGGCAATTGGTTGTAAGTGGATCTTCAAGATCAAGACAAATCAAGATGGATCAATCAACAAGTACAAGGCAAGGTTGGTGGCAAAGGGGTATGCTCAAGAATATGGTATTGACTATGATGAGACCTTTGCACCCGTGGCAAAGATGGTAACTATTCGAATCCTAATCTCTCTTGCAACTCTTTATGATTGGGATATGTGGCAAATGGATGTTACTAATGCCTTCTTGAATGGTGATCTTGAAGAAGATATTTACATGGAGCAACCCGAGGGCTATGTTTCACATGATGAGCCTAATCATGTGTGCTATCTCCAAAAGAGTTTGTATGGGCTAAAGCAAGCACCAAGGAGTTGGTATGCTAAGCTCAATTCCTTCTTACTTTCTCAAAACTTTGTTATGAGTGAGTATGATCATTCTCTCTACTTTAGATTGAATGAAAATGATATCACTTTACTTTTGATCTATGTTGATGACATTATCTTAAGTGGTGGTAACAATCTAGATATAGATGAAATCAAGATGGCACTCAAAAGAGAGTTTGAAATTCAAGATCTTGGTAAACTTCATTATATCTTAGGAATAGAGATTATTAGAACTTCTAAATCTACATTCATATGTCAAGAAAAGTATGTTAACTCTATTCTAAAAAGGTTTCATATGGAAGATTGTAAAGTTGTTTCTACTCCTATGGAATCAAATGTAAAGCTAACTACAAGAAGTAATGAAAGATCCTTCAAGGACATTACTCTCTATAGAAAGCTAATAGGATCTCTTATATGGTTAACCATCACAAGACCTGATCTAAGCTTTGTGGTTGGTAAACTAAGTCAATTTATGCAAGATCCTAGTGAGGCTCATTGGAAGCTAGGAAAGAGAGTACTTAGATACATCTCGGGATCTAGAGATTTTGGCATCTTGTATGGAGGTACTACACCTAACCTTTGTGGATTTTCAGATTCAGATTTTGCAGGTGATCAAATGGATAGGAAGTCAACAAGTGCCTTTGCAATCTATCTTGGAGATGGAGTGGTCTCATGGCTATCAAAGAAGCAACCAACTATCTCTCTATCTTCCACCGAAGCCGAGTACAAGGCATTAACAACATGCACCAAGGAGATTCTTTGGATCAAGAGGATGTTATTGGATCTTCACTTGCTGGAACCAGAGAAGACTCCAATCATACTTTGTGATAACCTTTCAGCCCAAAGCTTGGCAAGCAATCCTGTTTTTCATGCAAGGAGCAAGCACATTGAGATTGCTCACCATTTTGTGAGAGATCAAGTCATTGCCAAAGAGGTGGAGCTTCAACATGTCTCTTCAAAGGAGTGTGTGGCTGATATCTTCACCAAACCATTGGGAAAGGACCTATATCTAATGCATAGATCTAATCTTGGAATGTGCTCAAAGACTATGTTGAAACTAGCATCCAATGTTGAAGAGGGAGTGTGAAAATTGTCAACATTTCCTAGCTAGTTTGAGGCCTAAATTGGCTAAAATTCTAAATAGTTTTGGTTCTAGAGTTTCACACGTGTGAACCAGGCCACAATGTTTTTATTTACTGTATTTTTTCAGTATGATGAAGTGTCAAACTTCATACCCTTCAAAATGAGACCATTTTGATGTATTTTGGTCATATAAGCCATTTTTAGCTATTTTTCCTATATAGGGAATATCTAGGGTCAAGTACCTTCTAGAGAGAGGAGAGAGAGTCATCTTCCTCATCCATAAATAGTAGAGAAGTCGTGGAGAACAGGTTGGAGAAACCTTTTGTATGCTTCATTGAGATCAATAGATCATTGTCATTGTTTCTTCCTCCATTGAGAGCATTGTTGTGTGTATTGTCTTCAAGCTATTGTGTATGATCTTAGGTGCTTTCCAAAAGTGGTAGGCTGATGTATTATGGACTGTATAATGCTATTTTGGGCCGCACTTGATGTTTATGGAAGTTTCCATTTGTGATAAATGCTTTTTGATCAAGTTCTTTGCATTCTAGGTAGCATAGAATGTGTTGCCAATTCCTAGCTTATGTAGTTTGGAGTGCAAGCATTCAAGCCAATGATCTTGGAGTTTAGATCCACTTAGGATCTGTATTTTTCACAGTTGATTCCATGTGGCTCACATTTCAAGGGAAAGAGGAGCATATCTCATGTGGTATACATCTCATACTTCTCTTACGTCATTTGATAAATCAATTTGCTTTAGTGAGATCATTGCATCTCCAAATTGGAGTAAAGCCATACTAGTTGGGTATAAAGTCTCTCTTGAGAACATAGATGATGTTCTTAAAAGGTTGAAATCGATTTTAAATCAATCAGAAAGCAAATGGTTATTTCATCAAATGTATGCTCTTGAGTCATGTAAGAGCAAAAGTGATTTGTTTACTCATAGTTTGAAAATTTGTATTGAGGCAAATTGTAAACTCTTTATGAGAGTAAGTGAATCATCTTCTAAAGACACTTATCTCCATAATGAAGTATTTATCCTTATTGGATCTGAGATTATCATGGTAAACAAGCATGAAGATATGATGAAAACACTTTGTTATTATAGCATGCATAGTCTTGCCAATTTGGATGAGTCTAATTCTCTAGATCGTGGTAACATGATGTTAGATCTTTGTGATCCTAATAAATCAAGAAGAAATCTTTATTTTCTCATGAAGGAGCATGCACATGAAGAAGGAGCAAGCCTCAAGGTCAAGCATCTACATGAAAATTGGAAGGAATCAATTTTGGAGGTGCTAGGATGGTGCAAAGCTCTCAAGCTCATCAAAGATGTCAACATCAAAGAAGCACTATCATGGATATGGTGATTTCAGATAAACATCAAGCTCATTGGCTGATCTTCACACCTTTTGAACCAGCAAAGACCAATTCAACCCATGGCGTCAAGTTCAAGATCATCATGTTTTCCATCAAGCTAGATTTTTGAGGAGGAGTGTGAAAAATGCAAAAATAAGCTTGGTAGAGGTGAAAATGTGTTTCCTATGTACTGAGTTTATATCGTATACTTAAACTAGTCAGAGTACATAGACATATGAACAAGTTATGTGTGGAACAGTTACTTGCAAATTCATGTCTCTTCCTGTGGAAATAATAATTCATTAACTTATTTATGGTTTAGAAGAAGATCTAAATGTGGTGTTATACATGTATAATTGAGATTTGCACCTAGACATTTAAGATTTCTGAATCATTTACAATTGACTTGAGTAATTGGATTACTTCTGATTAGAAGTTAATTGGATAATTAAGATAAACACACATGTGTGGAGCCTGTTCCCACGTGTGAAAATAATGTACTTGTCATGTACCATAATCATATAGGTTGTACATATGATTTAATTCAAGTTCTAGTGGCTAAAAAGGCCAAAAACTAGTTTTCTAGACATATGACACATGGCATCAATCTATTGATTGCATGAGCCACATCCTTTGGTTAGGTGTCATATCACATGTGTAGAGGACAGCTCACATGTGTGGAATAAGCTGAAGTAGGCAAATTTTGACTTCCAGAAGATTTTCAAGTAGATCTCCATATAGAAGGAAAATGGACCAAAAGTGCTCAAAATAGAAGGTTTTGTCCAAGTGTCAGCTTTGCATGATGAATCATCATATGACAAAGCACCTTCACACATGTGGGATCAGAGGGATGATCAGTACCACGAGCTCTCACTTATTGTATATATAGAGTCACATTTGGCCATAATCAATGTGAGACACCAATCTTGGTTTTGGAAGCAATTTTGAGTGATTCTCTCCATTTGTCTACATTTGTTTTGATTGTTTTGAGGTGCTATCAATGTGTACTTGATTTTCAGGTTGGAGTCCGTACTCAGACAGGGTTTCACATGTGGGAAACCATAAAGTACACTTACCTTCAATTAATGATTGTTCTTGTTAGGATTTTGTGTCTAGAATTGGTCTAGATTGATCTTAATCTGAAGTACATTGATAGATCAAGTAATCTGACAACCAATCCCTCTTGAGGATCAGATTAGGATCCACTCTTGGTTCTTTTTGTACTTTTTCCACATGCAAAAGAGATGGGCATACAGTAGATACATGCTGGCTCAATTCCAAGATTGAGTGTATCCATTGCCACAAAAAGGGTCACGTAGCCATGGATTGCCGCCAGAACCCGAGGAACAAAACAACACAGAACAGACAGGAGAACAACAACAGATCATCCTATGTCGAGGAGCCCGAGAGCTCAACGATGGGCAAAAAAAGAACAAACAAAAGTTGTTCCACCGCCTACATCTGTGAAGACGTGTGTGCAGCATTAACATCTGACACACATGAGGTAATCCTAGATTCAGGAGCCACCTCACACTTCGTGACATCAAGACGAATAATGTCTGATTTCAGAAGTGCAGATCCTTCAAGATTCATAGTTCTTGGAGATGGATCTAAACATCAAGTGAATGGTATTGGTTCATTATGGCTCAACACCAACAACAAAGATAGACAACTCGAAGACGTTCTGTTTGTGCCTACTCTGCAACAAGACTTGCTCTCTGTAGCAAGAATAGCAGATGCAGGGATGCGTGTGACATTTTTTGACAAAGCATGCAACGTGATTGATGCCAGTACTAGTACTCTGATCACTCAAGGCAGAAGGAAAGGAAACCTATATCATCTAAAGATACACTTACTACAGATCAGGTGCATCAGACTCATGATGACCAACCAGACACTCTGTGGCACAAAAGACTCTGCCATGTGAGCTCAATGGTACTTTACCAAGCAAGCCATCGAATTTCCTGTCAGGACACCTAGCCAGATGCGACCAAAAACCCTATCGGTTCGACAAAGATCCTGTAGTGAAAGATACAAATCAGATTGGATCTCAGCAAAGCATAAGTGATTAATCTTTCCAATCTGACTCAAGACATCGGCAACACAGTTTGACATACGTTTACGACACTTAATGTCAAAGACAAACTTCTGAATGAGTTCTGACCATCTAGCCTTACGGCCACGAAGGTCCTTCGCATCACAGATATACTTAAGAGATTGGTGATCAGTCATTGCCGTAAATCTGGCACCATAAAGATAATGCCTCCAAATTTTTAACACATGAATGATTGCAAAAAGCTCCTTCTCATAAGTAGAATACCTAGTCTGAGTAGGATCCAGCTTCTTGCTTTCAAAAGCAACTGGTCTACCGTCTTGATAAAGGACCGCTCCAACAGCAAAGTCACTAGCATTCATATCAACCACAAAGGGCTGATTAGGATTGACAATATGCAAAATTGGAGCTGTAGAAACACAATGCTTGAGAGTCTCAAAACTCTCATTCATTTCATTCGTCCACGTTATCAATGGACTTTTTCTGCGGCTAGATTTTTTTTTTACCCCCTTAAGAACGTTCGTCAAGGGCAATGCTATTAAGGCATAGTCCAAAATGAATCTGTGAAAGAATCCTGTAAAGACCAAAAAGGATTCACATCACGAACTGTCAAAGGTCTCGGCCATTCTCTCACCTTACGGACTTTGTCATAATCGATTTCAAGACCTTTATCCGATATGACATGGCCCAGATATTTGAGTTTAGTTTGAAAGAACTCACATTTCGACTCCTTAGCATAGAGCTTTTCTTGCCTTAGAAGATCTAAGACAATACGAAGATGCTCTTCATGCTCCTCAAGGGCCCGACCATAAATTAATATGTCATCCAAATACACTACCACAAACTTTCCTAGATATGGACGAAGAATATCATTCATCATCTACTAGAAAGTGGCAGGCGCATTCGTGAGTCCAAAAGGTAACACTAAAAACTCATAATGGCCATATCTGGATCAAAATCCAGTCTTAGGAACATCTTCGTTCCTAATTCTTATTTGATGGTATCCTGATCTAAGATCAATCTTGTAGTAATACTTAGTCCCATTCAGACGATCCATAAGATCATCCATCCTAGGTAAGGGATATCTGTTCTTGATGGTTAAATCATTTAACTTTTTAAAGTCACCACACAAACGTGTGCCGCCATCCTTTTTACTTACTAAAAGGATTGGTGCTCCTCAAGGGGACTTACTAGGCCGTATATGGCCCATCCTAAGGAGTTTTTGTAACTGCTTAAAAATTTCATCCTCTTCCTTGATGCTAACCCTGTATGGAAAAAGAGATACAGGTTGGCTTCCAAGAAGAAACTCTATCTAATGGTCACACTCCTTTGAGGGAGTTTATCAGAAAAAACATCGCTATATTATTGCCTAAGTTTGTTAAATATTATTCATTCAGGTGAGTTAACACTTAAGGGATTATTTACAGGCACATTCAAAGGCAAATGCGATAAATCAATATTTATACTCTGGACTGCATGGTCATCCACATAAATTTCATCTTTCAAAAAACAAAGATAAACTTTATTACCAAAATCTTTTAAATATTCTACAACTTCTAAAGCGGATACCAAAGGATCAAAAGGCCTACTTACATTGCCTTTTAGCTCAACCAACGAGCCCTTATGCAAAAAAGAAATACTATGAGTAACATAATCCTTTCTTAAAGACTTGTTTTTAGAATAAAACCATTCTTTTCCTAAGATTATGTCTACGCTATCCAAGTTCATAATATGTAAATCTAGTGGTTCAACATAATCTTGAATCTGAAGCGGCAGCTGAGGAACAAGCTGATCCCAAGCTTGTCGATCTTCCCCCGACGCCATTTTCACCACGTACAAGTGATTACTTGGCGTGGTAGCCGCCCTGAGCTTCTGCACCAGTTTAGCATTTATGAAGTTATGTGTGGAACCATCATCAAATAGAACAGTCACATCTTGGCATCCTACAATTCCATTCATACGAATGAGATCATGGGGACCAAAAACAGTTGTATTAAAACAACAATTCTTGCAACTAGTGCCATCCTTAAAGGATAAATCAACAAAAGAAATACTAGAATTACCTGGCGCTTTAAAAGATTCAGGTTGCCCGCCAGATTTCTTTTGCTTTTTCTTTGGGCAATCTTTTGAAAGATGCCCCTTCTCCATGCAGGAGAAGCACAACCCGCCAGTTCTCGCCTTGTCATAGTCAACGCGCTCCAATTTGATGTGTTTTTTTCCGCCTTGGGAACTGGTGTCCGCTGTTTTGTCTCTGCCCCGCTTCTTGAAAAATCTCTTTTCTTTCTGTTCAGCCTTGGGCAAAGCCTGCTCCTTGGATTTTCGCAAAGCGAACCGCATCTTCGATTGTCTGCGGTTGGTTACGTCGCACTTCTAGCTGAAATTCCTTTGGAAGCCCCAAGATAAAATGTAACTTTAACAGGATAGGATTGATTCGCGAGGCGAATTTAGGCAAATTTTCTTGGAATTCCTGGATATAGGCATCTAACGGCCTAGTACCCATCTGCACGGTGGCAAAACGCCGCCAATGCTCAAAATCATCCAACACCGGAAGAAAAGCCATTTTAAAGACTTCTTGGAAGGCGTCCCATGTAGAAGGGGCAGTAGCCCTCTCCTTTAGATCCTGCAACTATGTAAACGCCTTTTCGCGTAGAGAGCAGAAGCGATCTTCGTACTATCAGGTGCATCGTGCATGAAAAAATGACTATTCCATCGATCTAGCCACGACAATACCACATCGGGAAGTCGGTCTTTCTTTTCACTCGAAAAGAATTCCGGATTAAACATTGGATAAACGCCAATGGACCGCGAGTGCGTCGAAGAACGCCACTCTTGCTCGGTCGCGGCATGCTTGGCCTGCATTTTACTAAAATTGATTTTGCAGCATATTTAGGGCCTGAACAGCCTGGTTAGTGTCTACATCAGGAGGAGAAGGTGGTGAAGACGGTCCTTCACCCGAGGGCATAACAGGGTCCATGGCGCACTAAGGAAGAAGGCAAAGAAAAAACTGCAAGGGCTTCGCAACAAAAGGACTTAGAGAACTTGAGACCACTACTCAAGGAGACTAAGCCACAATAAGCACCTCAATGATGGAAATGGAGCCTATACCCCCCATCCCACTTCTTTTCCTTCTTAAAAAAGCCTTGCCGGGTGGCGGGCCTTATGGTCGCCACCTAGCAAGCACATGGGCACCTAAAACAAGTGGCATCCCCTCAAGGGGTCCACCTACCCTCAACTCACATGGCCACCACCCTCTTTACGCCACCTCACCCAAGGGTCACTTGGGTCACGTCCCCACCCAACTTTTGGGTCACCGCCTTGACCTCATGGCCTTATGGCCTAAAGATACACCTAAATCTCCTCTAAGGCTTGTCCTTAGGCAAAGGAGAAGGTGCAGGTACAACTGTACGTTCATGAGGAGGAGGTGGAGGAAAAAACATCAAATTTCCTCCCCTAAAGTGAAAAGGATGAAGAATTTACCAATTTTTCTTTGTGTGTAGGTGGAAGATTACAAAGTGGAGGATTAAGCCCAAGAAAGAGATTAAGAAAAACAAGAAGAAGGGTACACAGGTCTGTACCTACAACAGGTACAGCTTGCAAGTACAACTGTGTACTTTTGTTTTATTTCTCTACCCCTTTCTTCCAAATTTTGTTGAAGCAAATTCAAAGTTTGATCTTCGGCTTCCTGTTGCTCTGGGGTATGGGGCTCAACATTTTGATTTGATGTTTGCCCTTGATCTCCCTCTTGAATCGGCAGTAGTGTGACTATCCATGTCTCTTTTTGTCCTTCAATCCAGGGAATGTGGACTTGTCAAACTTCACATCTCTACTCGACACAATTTTCTTTGTGGTTGCGTTGTAGACTCTGTAGACTTGTGATCCGTTCGAGTATTCCACCATGATTGTTTGCTCTGACGTTTCATCGAGCTTGTTTCTTTGTTCCTTTCGTATGTGCTTGTATGCTGCACATCCAAATACACGCACATATGACAGATCAAGCTTTCTACATGTCCACATTTCGTACGGTGTTTTGTTTTCCAGGGCTATCGTTGTTGATCTATTCTGCAGGTGTACCGCTGCAGCTATTGCCTCAGTCCAAAATTGACTTGGCAATCGAGCCTGTGCCATCATACATCTGGCTCCTTTGACTAGTGTCATGTTTCTTCTTTATGTGACACCATTATATTCAGGTGTGTGCGCAGGAGTGAATTGATGCTCTATTCCTTGTTTTTGACAGGATCTTGAAAATTATGTGCTCTTGTACTCACCTCCATTATCAGACATGATGATCTGAATCTTCTTTGAGATGTGTCTTTCTTCGAATGCCACGAACTTCTTGAAAGAGTCAAACACTTCAAAATTTTTCTTCAAATAATAGATCGTTGTCATCCGGTTGTAGTCATCAATGAACATCAAAAAATACCTCGATCCTGAGAGCGAATCAACTTTCATTGGTCCACAGACATCTGAGTGGACAAGCTCAAGAACTTCTTTAGCTCTTCTTCCCTCATGCACGAATGAATTCCGATGTTGTTTCCCTTTTTGACAGGCTTCACAAAACTCAGTATCGAGTCTGGATATTTTCAGACCTGTGACTATGTCCTTCTTGCTCATGTTGTAGAGGCTCCTCATGTTCAGATGATATATTCTTCTGTGCCAGAGTTGATCTTTGTTTTCTGATGCATATAGTATGCTATCAGAATTGCTAATTATCTTGGCTTGGTAGAGATTTTCTTCTCTGCATCCAACTGTCAGCAACTTGTTCATTGTTTTCTCGATCATCCGGCATACATTGCCATCAAATAGAACTCGAATTCCAAGATCTGTTATCTTGGAGACTGATAGTAGGTCTTTTCTTAATGAGGGTACGTAGAGTGCTTCTGGTAGCTATCATGTAGTGATAACCTGTGGCTCTGATACCATGTAGCGGAGTTTGGGCTTTTCATTATTTTTGTTTTTGTTTTTCCAGAAACCTAATCAAACGACTACAAATCACAGACCGTGATAGAATCAATCGAGAAGACGACATCACAAAGAAGAGGTGGAGAAGAGAACAATTGTATTTACTGTTTTACATTTTTGGGTGAGTCGTTCAGTGTCTCGCTCATTGGTGGCCTGATGCTCACCTCATTACATTTTGCGTCTACGGCCGGCGCTCGGGCCCGTCCAATCTCCATACGCGGGAGTGAATGCAATTTTTTTTTTTAATACAAAAAAAAGTGCGTCCACCCCGGACATATCCGGACGCAGACGCGCCTGAGTTAGATGAGCCCCGAACACATCCGTGTCCGGATGCGTCTTCGGAGACGCGTTCGCATCTTGGGCTACTTCCTTAGATATTTATTTATTTATTTATTTATTTTATTATTAATTAGATTTTTTGACATCTTATTATTCATTTTTTAATTTTTAGATTTGTTTTTTTTTTAATTTTTAGATATATTTTTTTAGTTTTTTTTTATCTTTTATTATCTATTTTCTAATTTTTAGATTTATTTTATAGTTTTGCTATTTATTTTTTTAATTTTTAGTATTTTATTTAAAATTTTGAGATTCTTTTAATTTTTTTTATTATGAATTGTTTGGATTGAGATATGTTTGAGCTTGTTCCAACTAGACTTAAAGTTGCTGCTCTCTTTCACTATAGGTATTTTCAAGGTTGTACTACCTTCCTATGTGAAACACTTGCAATTGTATTTGAGATGAATCTCAAATATTCCACAAGACAAGTTATCTAGATCAGACACACAAAGTGGTTTGAGACACTTTGGCTGGTTTAAATCCTACTTTTGGCATGTGTGAAATGCTTCAAAAGAAAATACTTTTGACACTCAGAAGGCCCAAAGGGTGTTCAAATATTTCAAACTTAGTCTTGATCTTCAATTTCTTGTGTAGGATGCTCAAAACAATGGATTCAGAATAAAGTAAGATTGAATCAAATCAAAATGTTGTCACTCGGATTTTGAACCTATCTCTATCCTCTTTAAGAGCTTATAACTCTTGCTAGACACATCAAATTATTTGGTTTCAATTTCTATGGAAAGTACAGATCATAAGCTTTCCATCAAGTTATAACACTGCTATCTTTGGATCTATAAGCAAGAAGAACAAAGGGACTGAAAATCTCTGATTTTCACATGTGTGAAATTCCAGAATTCCGTACTACCACAATTCAAGTCTGAAAATTCAGTTCAAGTCCAATCTGATTCAAATACACTTCAGAGAAGGGTGAGAAAAAAATACAAAATTGTTTTTTTTGCTTGATTTAGCTCTCAGTTTCTTGTACAATCAAAGATGTTAGCATGCAAAGCTTAATTTGGCTCTGATACCATGACAAAATTTCCAGAATTCACACGAGTATATAAATGTCCACAAGTATGATTGATCTTGATTAAGCTTTGTGATTGGCACTATAACCTGATTCTAGATTGATTATCAAGATCTAGTTCAGAAGATATGGCTAATTCACAATCTAGCATGCTAATCAACAGAATATGATAGCAATGCATCAAAGAATGAACAAAAGTACAAGATATCAGTGTATAAACAATAGCTTCAACACGAGTTAGAGAGAGAAAGCTAGAGAGATAACAAGCAAAATAGTTTAGATCCAAAATGGCATGAGATAGCTACAAAAGTTTGGTTCTTCATCATTCATTATGAGGAGAGCTACACATATTTATGGAGTTTGAGGTCGCTCGAGGTAGAACCACATCCATCCATTCCAAAATGACATCTAGAGTCTATGTGACATTTGTCACTTGCCATGCATGAAATTTTACCAACTTTTTACAAGTGTATCCGTTCTAACTAACAAAGTCCAAATCATCATGCATGTGTCCATTACACTTTGTGCATGCCTTGCATGTCACTATGGATCACTTACAATTAATGCATGTGAATTGCCACGAGTTTCTACTATCATGACTTTTCTAATTCTATGTCTACAAACTATATGGAAGTTGCATTTATCATTCTAGATATTACATAACCATGTAGCTCGAGTTCTATGTAGGCCAAACTTGGCATTTTGCATTAATGAACTACATACTTGCATGGTACAACTTTTGTAGCAAGCCAAGAAATCAATATGGATTGTTTTTCAATTTTAACATTGGCCATGTTCAGGAGACAGTCCACCTTGGATGTCTTGAGACCTTCCCCCAACAAGTTTGTAACTAATGTTTGAACTTTGAGATCTAAAATTTGAATTTTCAATTGAATAATTGATGAATCATCATTAAATCATTCGACATTCATGATTGAAGATTCAACATTCAAATGTAGTATGTACTATAATTATTAATGTGTCTTGTAGGCTTGAGGAGGTCTGGCTCCTTTGGCAGAGCATGTGGGAGTGGTTTCATAAGCCCCTGCATGCCATGGACCACATACTCCATCCACTTTGGAGGAGTGAGCAGTAGTACATAGATATGGAGCTCAGGGATGGCTGGAATGTACGCGAGCAAGCTAACCTGCTGGATGAGCTCCAAATTTTCAAGCATGAGACCTTGGAGTTTGCGGCGCTTTTGAGAGACGATAATAAACAGGCCATTATAGTTTTAACTTAACATTTTAGTGCACAATTAGTCAATCACGTTATGTGAAAGCAAAGGCTGCAACTGAGACTGTAGTGGTTGTTCCAAATGAGCGTCTTTTGGAAACTATAGGTGCAAACACATCAATAGTAGATGCATTTTGCCTTGCAAATGATGTCCTTCGGCAGGGTGTGCAAGATATTTCAGACATAATTACCATCCCTGGCCTTGTTAACGTTGACTTTGCTGATGTGAAGGCTTTAATGTCAAATGCAGGCAGTGCCATGTTGGGCATCGGTGTTGCATGGCAAAAATAGGGTAGAAGAGGTTCATGTCTCCTCTGCTCTATTCAAAGAGCAAGCCTATGGGGGTGGTGTACAATGTGACAGGAGCAGCAGATCTTACTCTTCATGAAGTGAACATAGCAACATAAATTGTCTTTGGTATGGCTGATCCAAATGCCAATGTAATCTTTGGTGCTGTCATTGATGACAACTTTCATGGCACCATTTGCATGATTGTAATTGCTACTGGCTTTCAAGACCCTGCAGCCGAAAGCACCAACAGAAACAGATGCAAGGGTAGGACTGTGGAGGATGATATTTCCTTCTGGGAACAAAATCGGCATCAAGGATGGCTAAAAGTACCTCCATTTCTGTGAAAGCCAGAAGAAATAGAAAGGGTATCATTTAGCACTGTGTGATTTTGGAGATTACTTGTGTATGTACAGGTTACTATGAATCTTATGTAGTTTGCCTCATGCAAATATATTACCCAGGCTGTTGTGATAAAAAAAAGTAGAGGTTATTGAACATTTGGTATGTTTGATCAGCTCTTAATGCGCATTTGAGAGCTCTTCAAAAAAGAATGTGAAAGCATTTTTGCATAGCAACACTTTTATTATGCTACCCAAGGGAAAGCAAAAGCATGACATCAACGAAGAAGTGTTAGAATGACAGGATACATTGAAAGGCTCACGGTGGGTGATTTAAAAGAGTGTTGAATTGAAGTGTGGTATTTCTTAAGAAATTTTATTTCTTGAAGGTTTGTGTTCCTTGGAGGAATGAGCACGTGACTCGTATTCTGGCTACCATAGGAGTTCCTAGAAAGATGCTGCCAACATGTTTTGTCATAATATCAAACTTGTTCTAGCATTTTTGAGAGTTGATTTGTGGTGCTAACAGCTCTGAATCTGATAAAGAGTACCTTCTGCACTCATATCTGGGAGTTGTCCTTGAAGTGGCCATATGACAAGGATGCAGATCAACAAGATTTGGGGCAGAGATGTTTTCTTCTCCCGAGGGGTAATCTATTGTGTTGTGGCCCTACAGGATGATTCAGATGTACATCTGGAAGGTTCCAGCTTACCAATAGAGACTGGCTGGTTTCTTGAGTTTTTTGTAATTACATGAAGCAAAAACATTGACAACAATTTCTAAACTTCTCTCTCTCTCTCTCTCTCTCTCTCTCTCTCTCTCTCTCTCTCTCTCTCTCTCTCTCTCCCCCCCATTTACGAATATCTGGTCTATATTAACAAAATTCTTTGATCAACCTCTAAGGTTTAGTTTATCTAGCAAATAGTATTCGTTCTTTTGTAAGATGTTCAGTGACAAAACCTCATTTTATTCTTTTTAGAATCTAGCATTGGAGATGATCAACTAATTTGTCAAGCTACTTTTGCTTTCTGAATTTGCCAATGGTCGGAATATTTGTTGATGGCATTGGTATGATTTTTACAATACACTTATTAGCTTTTGGTTTCTTTCAATAGCCAATTTCTTTTGGCAGAAGAAGCAGAGAATTAGGGGTAGTGCCTTAAACTTGCTGATCAGATCAGTGCCACAAAAAACAACCATGTGTTTATAACACAAAAGAGACCACACGTTTATAACACTAGAAAGCCAAGTCTTTAACCCTCTACCAAGATGGTATGGACGACAGACATGTTCGCAGACTCTGCGTGGATTATATATTACACCATACCAAGTTAAAGAAAATGGGAGATTTTCACGAGTTTTATTGGTGTCCTGTTTTTTGTGCTTTGCATGGATTACCCACCCTAGAGATTGACTATATCTCTTTTTAGGGTCAACACTCAAGGTGCTTATCTAATCACTCCAACAATGGGAATACATTTTGTGATGTACATTGCCAAAATGGGAGGTATGCGATGTAAACTCATTCCCATAAAAACTAAAAACTCTTTTAGTCCTTTACAGTGTATATGTGGTGATTTCTGTGGTAGTTTCCATGGGTGATGGCTTTTGCTTGCTGGTGTGCCTTGGGAAATATGTTTGCACCCTTTTTGTGCTATCCATTTGGCGTAGTTTTACTGCTAAGTGCAAGATCAGTACTCTTTTAAAATGGTGGACTTTCATCCTAAAAACTTAAAGCTAACCAGTTTTGATACTTTTGTCTATAGGGAACTTTTCATCTGGCCTTCCACATAATGAAGTTGAAAGGTGTTTCTTTGATGGAGTGTATCTTGCTTCTCCTCTACTTTTGAGTCCTTAAATAGGATGTACTGTTTTTGGAGTTTTTTGAAGCCTCTCAAGTTGATATTTTTTTGCAGATAACATTCGAAGTTAATAGCTAAATAACATGCCTGATAGAGTGCAAGATTTTAATCAAAGAATGAATAGATTGTTGTACAATGTACTTCTTTCCAAATTTCCAGCTTATTAAGAAATGATTAAAAAAAAATTTGCACTTTCTTTCCTAATCTACTACTTCAATGACATGTTCAAACTTTAGATGAAATCCATTTTGAGCATGGTAGATACATAGGGCAAGCTGTTGGAGAACTTTATTTAACTAGGAGAACATAAAAGATGATTGACTTTCATTCTCACTAGATTAGTTTGGTTGAAGAAGAAACCTCTTGAACGCTGGAAAAATAGTATCGTTTCATGGGCTGTTCACATTGCCCATCAACCAAGCAGCGTGAGTGTTGCTCGGAACACTCCCCCCCCCCCCCCCCCCCCCCCCCCCTTGGCGCTTTTTTAGAAGGGGGGGTGTGTGCCATGGTGCCCCCGGGTCACTGTGCACCCTATCTGGAGGGGGGCCAGGGGGAGGGAATAGGTATGGAGGAGGGAGGGAGAAAAGGACGGGGGAAGGGGGGAGCGGGGGGGTATAAGGGGAGGGGGGATTGTACCCCATGCCCCCTCCCATTTTTTTTTTTTGAATTTTAATTTGGGGGCCTAATGAAATATTGGACCCCCATTCTTCTCAATCCAAGTAAATGGGAGGGCGTAGGAAGGGAGCAGGGACAGTAAAGGGAGGGCATGAGGGGAGGGCACGCCGAGAGAGTGCTAGGAGGGTGTCAGGTGGGCGTGGGGAGGAGGCACGGGGAGGGCAAAGGGAGCGCAGGATGCAAGGAGGGCACAAGGGTGGGGGCGTGGGGAGGGTGCAGGGACGTGTGCAAGGGAGGGGACAACTCTCTCTCTCTCTCTCTCTATATATATATATATATATATATAAATCAAAAAAATAGTGTTTCGAGAGCAGCTCACGCTACCCGAAACCACATTTTTCTTCATGTTTTCTTTCCGGGCAGCAGTCGCGAGATATGCACATGTACCAAAGGTCTCTCTCGGCCTCTCTCTGACTGCGAGATGTGCGAGATATGCCAAGGTCCCGAAGGTCTCTCTTGGCCTCTCTTTGACCCAGAGTCTCTCTCTCTCTCTCTCTCTCTCTCTCTCTCTCTCTACGCATCACGTTCGCACACTCAGGTGGACACACTTTGGTCACGTACATACACACACATACATCGGCCACCCATCAATGACCATCGAATTTTTTCTTAAACCATCGGCCACCATCTAAATCATTGGCCCTTATCCACATCGTGTCCCTCGCCCGTCAATGACGGGCATACTTCGCTAGTTGTCAAAAATACATTTTCCAAAAGAATAACACCAATGAAGTCTCATTTTTCTTTCGCTCCAGGGTTAGGAATTTCAAATTTCATCAAAAAATTTATACTTTGTAAACCAGTTGTGCCAAAGGTTCTCTTTGAGTTTCGAACTTTTACCCTAAACCCTAAACCCTACATGACTGGGATGAAGGGCGAGTATGTTCTCAAGATGCTCGCCTTTGTAGTGAAACTGCTCACCGCAAGGATGAAAGTTTTAACTTTATGACTAGGATGAAGGACGAGCATGTGCTAAAGATGCTCACCTTTGCCATGAAATTGCTTGTCGAGAAATGCTCACAAAAATTCATCCCCCCACATTTCGAATTCTTCCTATTCAGTTCTTGGACAGTCATTTTTTGAAAGTCTCATTCCAAGTGCCATAGGAGTCTCCTTCCCTTTGCACTCAAGCATTGCATTATCTTCCAAAATTTTACAGACATAACTTTGTTGATATAGTGTTATGTTTTCTGTTATTTTATTTCTCGTGATTTTAATTCCTAGGAATTTTCTAGCTTCTCCAAGGTCTGTTATTTTGAACCTATGAGAGCCATGGTTTCTTGTATCATCTCTAAGTTATTTCCAAACAATAGAGTATCATCAACGAATACAGGGTATTTTTGAAAATCTAGCAAGTCCCAGTTCTTGTTGATCATCCACTAATAAAGCCTCAGGTTCTACGTAAGCGAATTCTATCCACGCTTTTCCTAAAGCAACCATGTCCCAGCAATAAAAGAATCGACAACAGTGCCCCTTCACGATAGTTGCAGCCTAATGCCGAGGGACCGACACTACTCTGGGCCATGGACCCTGTTGTGGATATTTTTTGCACAGTAATAAACAAATGGGTCCCACCACTTAAAATATTGTTGGCCAAGCCTTACCTAGTGGGCCCCACCACAGTACATTGCAAGTAGAGTAATAAGTGCGAGGGCACCGGCATCCTGCACTTGTAAGCCCAACCCAATGAGCACAAGTAGCAAGCTGTAATTCCTACGAATAAGAGACTGGGGGCTTAAAACTCTAGAATGACATTAGAGGCCCTAAGTCAAGTTGCAAGTAAACAAGCTTAAAGGGCCCAACTTAAAACTCACATGAATCATGTGAGTGCCCTTGTGCTTTCTTAGCACCAATAGAATGCTTGGATTAGAATCCTTGCCCCAATGAAGTGGCCAATGAGAGTGAAGGAGACTCACCTCTAAAATCTATAAGAGGGAGCCATTTCCTTTGTATTGTATCATCTTCCATTCTCATTCTAATAAAACTCTCTTGGTTTCTCCATCTCCATCTCTCTCTCTCTCTCCTCTCTCTCTCTCTCTTCTCCCTCTCTCTTCTCCCTCTCTCCCTATGTTCAAATAGAATAGCTTTGGGTAGGCGCTCGAGCCCCCAAAGCCTTTCTCAACCTAGGCATTCTCTCTCTCCACTCTCTTTCTCCTCTCTCTCCTCTCCCTCTCTCTTCTTGTTATGTAGCTGAAGGCGAGGTTGTCGCTCCCAACGATGGACCCACTATGCTACATCGACGACACTACAGTTCTATTGAAGGAGTTCTATCTTGCATCTTCTATGAGTTTATCACTTTCAAATGTACTCTTTGTTCCTAAACTCACAAAGAATGTGATTAGTGTTGGAAAGTTGCTTGATGATGGTTTTGATGTGAAATTCAATATCAATAATTGTATCATTAAGAAAGGTGATGAGATCCTTGCATATGGATCAAAATATGGTGGCATTTTCAAGTTAGATCTACAAGCAAATGCACGTTCTTGTGATATTGCTTTGAGAACTAGTATTTCCAAGGAGGAATTATGGCATAGGAGATTGGATGATACCAATTTCAGATCTATGTCTTCTATGGTCAAGGAGATCAAGCCAAGAGAAGCTTGTTTTATGGCAAAATCACATAACTTAGGAGCCATATATGATGTCTTCTACCAAGACTTGACATCCTTGGAGTTGGAACACTCGTATGTTCAACTTTCTTCATCAATAAACAAGGGAGATACCACTTGTTTTTCTACTTTTATTAATAATTTCACAAGTGTTTCTTCAAGTTTTATGGTGCATGATTATTTTCTGTTATGCAAAGCTTTCTGGAGTTATGGAGCTACTGGAAGAAATACATATGTGTCTTGTTCAACTATAAGCCTAAGATTGTTTACCTTAGTGTACTTGAAAGTTATTGCTTTGCATGTGTTCTATTGGAAGCAAGGAAGGAAGGAGATTCAAGTTTATGGATCATGGTTGGATGTGTAAGAATTCGATGGGCCTTCAACGGATGCAACTTAACCTTTCTGGTTCAGAGGTTGCTCCGTGATGCAACTTAACCTTTCTGGTTTAGATGTCGCACCAAAATCATGGAGCCTTTTTGCCCCTTCTGTGAGCCATGTTTCAGGATCCCGTCCCCGGACTCCTAGCCGCCCATGAATCCAAGTGCTCCCCCTTACCCGCAAAGGGGCCGGTACCAGTGGACATTAAACACTTAGACATTTACCACTTATATCCACTTTGAACGAAGTCCCACTTCTACTTTTGGGATTTCTTTGAGCGTGGGCCATGGCTTCACTTTGCCATTCCAACACTCCCCCTCAAAGTGGGGCACATGTCATGTTGTCTGGTCCAATACCATGTAGAAATTTGGTGGGCCTTCAACGGATAAAACTTAACCTTTCTGGTTCAGAGGTTGCACCAAAATCATGGGGCCTTTTTGCCCCTTCCGTGAGCCGCATTTTGGGATCATGTCCCCGGACGCCTATCCGCCCACGAATCCAAGGGCTCCCCCTTACCCGCAAAGGGGCTGGTACCAGTGGACATTAAACACTTAGACATTTACCACTTATATCCACTTTGAGCAAAGTCCCACTTCTACTTATGGGATTTCTTTGAGCGTGGGCTGTGGCTCCACTTTGCCATTCCAACAGGATGCTTATCCACCAAGGAGGACTATAAAGCCTTTATATTCTCTATCTCAAAGGTGTTTGAGAATGGAGATTTTTATTATTCATAAAGATCTATTTTCAACCTTGGAAAGGGCCGAGATCATTATATCTCAAGATGCATCACAAGTCATTTCTATTGAGAATATTCAACTTATGATGGGGTCGAGGTTTGAGGAAGAGTATCCTCAATATATGTATTCAAGGGGATCTTCATTATACAATGCCGAGTCCTTGTGGTTCTTTATTCATGGAAAAGAGAGGAAAAGTTCAGGTGGTATTCACTCCAAAATACTCACTTATGTTTCTTTTTCTTTATTTGATGTATTATCTTGCTTAATTGGAATTTTTTTTATCTCAAAGTTTGAGTAAGGCTATTCTAGTTTTGAATATAGCCTTTTGTTTGGAAATAATTCTTGTCATTGGTGATTTAATTATGTTTCCAAATCATTTTGAAAGCAAGATATTGTATCATCAAAAATTTGCTCTTGGATATCGTAAAAGCAAAAAATAGAACAAGCTCAAACATATTGAGATCATGATTTTTCATGTGATGAGGCATATTGTAAACTTCTTTTGAGGTTAAGTGAAGAGGCACTGCATCGACACCTCAAGGGCGTGGCATCAACTAACAATAAGTGTCCTCTTTGGAGATGACGTTGAGAGCCGAGTTTGAGAGCACAAGAATTACTAGTGATACGCTAAGTGCATATACCTTGAGCCCCATGGTAATTCTCGAAAGATGGAAAACCATGTGGGAGCTATTAATTTGGACTCTCTCAACTTGAGTTATGTTTTTTAATAAAGAGGCCTCCTATTATCATGTAAGAGGTGGAACCCAAATCTTTATAGAATGGGATTCACCCATTAGTCAAGAGGTGGAATCCAAAAGCATATAGAATGGAGTTCACTAACTCACTACTATAAGGAAGGTCGATCCATTATTTTTCGATCCCTTGATTTTTCAATCCCTTATTTTTTTGATCCACTGTGTTTTTCGATCCATTGATTTTTTCGATCCCTTATTTTTTAGATCTATTATTTTTCGATCACTTATTTTTTCGATCCCTTATTTTTTTGGTCCATTATTTTTTTGATCCTTTATAATTTTCGATCCACTATAATTTTTTTATTCTTATAAAGTTTCAATCTCATGTCTTTTTCGACCCACGTATTTTTTCGATCCAATGTATTTTTTCGACCCACTTTATTTTTTTTCGACCCATTTACATTCACTAGTACCTCTGAAACTATTGCATCCGACAACTTGCATCCGACGACCATTTGCATCCGCCAGTTTCCATATCCTATTTGCATCCGCCAGTACATCCGACAGCTTGCATCCGATCACCCTTTGCATCCAACAAATATTTGCATCCGACAAATCTTTGCATCCGACCAACACTTGCATCCGACAAGCATTTGCATCCGACGTGTATCCGACAAACCTGTATTTTACTTGTCTTCGACATTTTTCCATACAACAATACATTCTGTTGTATTCGACACTATATTCCATTTGCATCCCACAATTTTGCATCCGATGACTGTCAGTTTGCATCCGACGAGCTTCAGAATTCATCTGATGAGCTATTTGAGTTCTTCATAAATGATCAGATTTTCATGATTGATTTGACATATAAATCGTATCCGACCTTGAGTTCAAACATCTCTGATGAACAATCAATACCAAATCTCATATTTCTAATATGATTCTGGTATACAATTCAGTCAAAGACCAAACAGTCTACAACATATCCTTTCATGACCAAGTACATCCGAGGCTATACCCATTCGACAAGCCTCTAAATTGTAACTAAAGTTAGATCCGACAAGAGTCACCATATTTCCTATATGACTCCTGAATCCCTCATCACATCCGATTTTATGTCCGATGCTTGACTAATTCATATTAATTGAAATACATCCCATGACCATCATCATATCTTACATACCATGCTATATCTGATGGTTAGTATACTACCAGGATCAATTGCATGTCAAAATCGAGGCTCTTTAGTCGAGGCTTTCATCTAAATGTTTTGAACCGACTCTCTTCCACCAAATTCTTTCACCGAATCTTCACTAAGGAATTCAACCCGAGTCTCCTTGACTGAGAGATTCAATCAAAGTTTTCCACCGTAGGCAATATCTGGCATCCACTCTCTAATGCATGAAATTTTTGTTTGACAAGTACTATGTATTTATCAACTCTCTATACAATTGGATATGATTGGCATATAAAGACATGATTTTCATAAAAATCAATTTCTAGGCCTAGGATGTAATGTATCTCTCCTAGATCTTGCATTTTAAACTCACATCCAAGTGCTAGCTTAGTTTCATCAACTAGCTTGATACAACTTCCACAAAGAATAATGTCATCAACATAAATTAGAAGAATGACAATATTGCTATCAACAAACTTTAGATACATGGAAGGATCATAGTCACTAAGAGTAAATCCTAGTGAGACAAGAAAAGAATTAAGTCTTGAATACCATGATCTTGGTGCTTGCTTGACTCCATAAAGACTTTTGAAGAGCAAGCACACTTTGGACTCATCCTTGATGAATCCTTGAGGTTGTTCCATATAGATCTCCTCCTCAAGATAACCATTTAGAAAAGCATTGGATACATCTAATTGGAACACCTTCCACTTGAAGAAACAAGCAAGAGAAATAAGAATTTTTATTGTCACCATCTTTGCAACGGGTGCAAAGGTCTCCTCATAATCAAGACCATGGATTTGAGCATTGGCACATAATCTTGCTTTATGCTTGTTGATGGTGCCATCATGATTGAACTTGATCCTAAATACCCACTTGCAACCAATCATATGCTTGTTGGATGGAGGATCCACGAGCTCCCAAGTATTGTTGGTGATCAATGCATCATACTCTTGCTTCATGGCATCATACCACTCCTTGGTATTGGGTGCCTCTTGTACATTCTTTGGCTCTTCATGAGAGACATAAAAAACATAATTAGTGGAATCAAGATCCACTTGTTTGCCTTTATCAACATATGAGAGCCTCTTAGGCTCGGATCTATCTCTCATGGATCTTCTTGGTGAGAAGATCCGAGGAGAGTCTTCTTCAAATTTTGACCCCATCACATCATGATTGTCTTCAAAATCAATAATTGGTGATGCATCCATAGATTTCTTGATCTCGGCCTCTTCAAAAGATGAGTGTTGATCTTCACGAAAGACAACATCTCTACTTCCAATAACCTGAGAAGTAGAGAGTATAAAGACTCTATAGCCTTCTTGGTGGATGAGTATCCAACCATGATCCCTTTGCATGCACTAGGATCTTCTTTCTTCCTTGTTTCCAAGGAAATATGGACATGTGTTGTGACACCATCATCTGAGAGCTCCTACACATTCATTGACGAGCTCATCCCTTCGGTCTGGACCGAAGTCCTGCTCGTTTCTCAACCAAAGTCTCACGATCCTCAACATGACGAGCTCCACAATCTCAACCGGAGCCGGACCACTACCTCATACCTCTCGACCGAACCACAACTTTACGATCCTAACGTGTCCTGAGTTACACCTCAACCACCGCTAATTGTTCAACACTCGAACGGAGTCATAACTCAACATTTAGAACGAACATATCTTTGACATCTTTACTAAAGGAAACCGTCATATCTCAACCGGACCCTTTAGTCCAAATCTCAACCGGAGTGCTCAGTAAAAACTCGACCGGAGCACTGCCATCAATTCTCAACCGAAGCATTTCGCTCGCATCTCAACCGGAGTGCTCTAAAAAGACTTGACCGGAGCACTACCATCAATTCTCAACCGGAGCATTTCGCTCGAATCTCAACCGGAGTGCTCAGTAAAAAAAAAAAAAAAAAACTCGACCGGAGCACTGCCATCACATCTCAAATGGAGTGTTTAGTCCAATCATGACCGAAGCACTCTGCTCAGATCTCGACCGCAACACTTCTGTCAACTCTCGACCAAAGCATTTTGTTCACATCTCAACCCAAAAAACTCTCCTCAGATCTCGACCGGAACACTATGCTCAGATATCGACTGGAGCATTCTTCTCAAATCTCAACCGGAACACTGCTCTTGAATCTCAACTAGAGGACACAGTCCCCTCTCAACCGATGGCCTACTTCCAATCTCAACCGGAGTCGGACCCCTGTCAAATTTCAACCGGAGCCGGAGCCTCACTCAAGTTTCGACTGATGCACATCTGTCCTTGACCGTCACAAACCGTAGTCGACCGCAATATTACGATTTACAGCCTACGACCTCCATCGACCATCCCAAACCGAAATCAACCAGTAACAGACCACAACACCCGCATTCTGACAACCGTATCCACCGTACCCAGAGTGCACAAGTTTATTTTCACCATCCTACGACACTCTACAAGCTGTCATGGATCGCCCTAATGATCCGAATACTACAGAGGACTATCCACCAGAGATGGTCTCCCCATCTACCGAACAGGCTCGATTTAACAAGTATTCTAGGATGAAATCCCAAGTCCAAGAGCCATCCACAAACCCATTCGACAGATGGGAACCTACGCGTTATGAATCTCCATACAAACGACCACAATTCCATGCTGCCGAATCATCCCATGCATGAGCTCACTTAAACGGAGCTTTCGCAAATAATGTTCCATGTACTGAAAAAAGGACCCCAAAGCCAGACTTACCTGAGTACGATGGTAACACTGATCCTCAGCGATTTCTCCAAGTCTTTGAGAATGCATGTAACGTCTACGGCGAGACAACACCAGAGGCCATGGTACAGCTCTTCTCGATGACCATGATCGATCGTGCACGAGAGTGGTTTTTTAATCTTGATCGTGAAGATAAACGTGATTGGTTACTCTTGAAAGAGGCATTTATCAAATGGTTCAAGCCTTTTCGCTTGATAGAAAGTCCTTTTGTCAAACTAAGTAGTATCAAAATGACAAAAGATGAAAAAATATGTGACTATATCGAACGATTTAAACGATTAAAAAGTCAAGTACAAGAGCAACCTACCGAGTCCATGCTCATCATTTGGTTCCTCGTTGGACTTCCTCGATAGATCAGACGTGAACTTCGTTCCAATGATGAATATACGTCATTGAAACAAGCCATGTCTGATGCCATTCGATAAGAAGACGAGGGCTCAGATGTTGAGGAACCACGAGAATGGAGAGCACATCGTGCTGTCCAAGAAGCTCAACCAAACGATGACACACGAGAACAGTTATGAAAAACACAGATGAAGTTGCTTAATCAGCAACACCAACAACAGATGGAGAAACTCACCAAAGAGTTTCAAAACACTCTTAAGTCTATCCAAAGTTCAATGCTAGGTCAGTTACCCACTAGACAAATCCATCATAGACGAGAAAACACGTGGTGCCCTCACTGCCGAGGTACACACATTGGCAATGAGTGCCCTTCATACCAACCGGTCCCAAATACCACCTTGATCAAATGTGAAATTTGTGACTTTATGGGGCATACCTCCCTTTATTGCTATTATAACCCGAGGAATTAGCCTCACAACCAGTCAAGAGGACATTATCAACCTCCTCGACAACCATTTGTTTCACAGCAATAACACACGTCCTATCCACCACGAAACAACTAGATCCATATACAAGAGTTGCCCAGACAACCTAGACATCAACCTCAACAACAGCTGGCACTCTTAGGACCACCACCACGAGGACAACAAGATCTAGTAGCACAAAAAAATAGACATCCTCAAGAATCTGCACACACACACCTGGTAGAAAACTCCTACGATCAATCATATCATTCTGATACATCAATTCCATCATTTAGCAGTCACCAGTATCAAACCAACAACTCATGCTCGTGCAAACAAGCTGAGTATTCCACACCATCAACTAGCCATCCAAGATGGTTACGCTATCGCCACAGGACCCATGAGCAACCGCTGCTTTATCTATGACAAAACAGGACATTTCATGGCTGACTGTAAAGTTAAAAACCAAAACCATGCAGAATGTCCCAACAATGTTCACAAACACAGCTTCAAAGACTGTCCTAAACAACCTAACATGATCCTTCCAGCACGTCATATCACATCCGAACCTGTTAGAGTTCTTACTAGAGCACAATGCCAACAACAAGAACATCAGCAAAACCATGGACAATCAGCTGACCCACATGGAAGCCATTTGACGGCCTCCACAACACCAAAAGATTACCCAGACCCAAAAGTGGAACAAAGACAATACAACGAATTTCAAGATGAATTTTTGCGAGAGGAAAAACATACAAAAGGAGAAATCCCTCCAGGGACTTGAAGTATTTTCTGACCTCCTGCAAGCTCAACTCACCATGCCATTCCATAGTGCTATCAAATCCTTCACCGAACTTCAACGTTAGTTTTCAGCTGCCTCCTTGTTGGAGGGTTTGCGGATCCCAAGGCAACCCTAACCCTAGTTAGTAAGTGAGAGGGATTTGGCACCCTGCGTGTGTAAGTCCAACCCAATGATCACATAGTTATTTGATTGATTAGTTAAAAGTTAATAAAAGGACTTTAGGCCTTTTTGTGCGACTTTTAATGTCGCAGGGCCTAAATGTCAAGTTAGTGAATAAAGTTGGGTTTTCCTCCAATTTTGATGGTTCGCACACTTTTTTAAATTTGAATAAAAAGAGAGACAAGACTGGACCAATAGGATTCAAAGGCCAGGGTCCTCCTCTCTACTATAAAAAAGGACCAACTCGAGTTGCTCCTCATGTTTATTTCCTCATTTCAATAAAGCAGATTGGTTCTCTTTAGAAATGATTGATGAATGTCCTTGCTCTTCCTCTCTTCTCCTCCATTTCTCATTATTTCTTTGGATTTTGCTAATTGTTGGATTTGATCATTATTGGGATTGCTATTTCTTATGCTTTTTGTGAGAGAGAAACGGAGAGAGAGAAGAGTAAGTTTCTATCATTGTTGTGGATTTAGGGTTAATGGAAGTAGGGTTAATGGATGTAGTGTTAATGCTTAGTGTTAATGGATGTTAGTGTTAGATCCTCCATTCATGTTGAAATCTGAACTATACTATCGCTCTCATGGGAACGAACCTACGCGTGACAACTAACTCCGTCTCTTTGATGCTAGATTGACTAGATCTTGGATTCAGCTTAGGCAAGGAAAGAAATCCACTACAATTTTGGCACCGTTACGGGGGAGCTACGCCAATTTTTCAGTTTGCAGCATGTTTGGTTGATGGTTAGCTTGCATTAGGCATCTTGTCGTGGCATGAATAGTGTTAAAACTGCATTTTAGGATTAGTTTGGGATTGATTTTGCTAAATTTTGAGTGGATTTGCTTGTTTGAAATCTAATCTAATTATTAAACAAGGAAATCTATTCAGATCACCAATCTTAAGATCCATTTGGATCTGAGATATTAGAGAAAATAACAAAAATCGGTCAAATCTGTCAAATTTGGTCAAAAAGAGACAAAAAGCGTCATCAAAGCCCAGAACTTTTTACCCTCTTTTAGGAAACCTTCGCCGAGTTGTAGACACCTTTGGTTTTGTTTACAAAACCTTCAATTTGAAGGGCAAAGATTATTCCCAGCAGATTTCCAGAAACATAAAAAAAACCACCAAAAAACACCAAAAATTATTAAAACCCTAAAAATATACAAAAAAAAAAACCTTCACCCAATTCACTGTGCTTAGATGTGATTCAGATCTATCTACTGCCAAATCGACGAAGAATAATACCAAAAATAGAAAGGTTTTCAGAGGATCAGTTGTTATATTGTCATATTTTTATCAAAAAAGTCACTTTTTTGCAAAATTACCAGTATTACTCTTGATCCTTCGCCAGAACCTTCGTCGAGTTTTCAGAACATTCTATTTATATAAAAATACTATTTTGAGTTCGGCAAAGATTTATCTTAATCAGATCACAAAAAATCTTGATTCTTACCCTCGCCAGATCACAAACACTGTATTTTCTTGTGTTAGAAACCTTCGTCCGGTTGTCCATAATTTTATCTATGTCAGACCTTCCATCTGAGAAGTCGGCAAAGGTTATTTCCCAAGAAATTGTTGAGAGTTTTTATCCCAAACTAGCACTGTTGAACCTTCGCCGAGACAACCTTCGCCTAGAAAACCTTCGTCAGTCCTATTTTTAGTTTTTGATTTTCCAGATCAAGTCTCTATCAAAATTTGGATCAAATCTGATATATGCTGAATTAGACTATAAGAGATTTATCATTTTTGAGAAGTATCGATTGATCGAATTTTTGGGTAATTTTTCATCATATAGAGTCAGATTCCTGAAAAGTGGAATAGAACTGGCAGATCTAATCTGAGATAGTTTTGGAAAAATCTATATCCAATCACATTATCAATTTGATCTAAATCTGTAAGATGGCTGCCCCTGGAGCTGCTCCACAGGAGGTCAATCCAATTATTGTTAGAAGAGCACCCCGATTGGATCTACCAAAATATAATGGATTAACAGATCCAGTTAGATTTCTTCAGATCTATGCTGAATCCTGTGAGGTCTATGGTGAGATTTATCCTCAAAATTTAAGCTGTTTCCTATGGCCTTAATAGACGCAGCACAAGATTGGTACTATAACCAAGATGAAACTGAGCGTACAGATTGGGAGGTTGTGAAACGAGCCCTTGTCACACCCTTTAGACCACGAAAGTTTATGGAAGACCCTTTCCTACTTTTAAGTAAAATTAAAATGGGAAAGCGGGAAATGGTTCGAGATTACATCAAAAGGGTGAAACGTCTTAGATTTGAATGTGAGCCTGAGCTGATTAATGAAAATGCCATGATTATGTGGTTTTTGTCAAGACTACCTAAACGGATCACACATGAACTGAAACGCCATAATGAGTACGCACTTTTGCAAAATGCGATGGACGATGCAATTCGGGAGGAGGATGAAGATTCAAATGATGAGCCGAATGTCAGTATGTTGCCTTATACAGTAGGGCAGACTACTATGACATCCACCACTATTGCATCAACAAATGCCAATGCTACTGCAGAAATGATGTTCAATGAGTTCGAGAAACTTGGGAAGACCCAGCAGAAACAGATGAAAAAATTGCAGTTACAATTTGATTAGAAGATCAAAGCATTGGAAAATTTTCACGGAGAAGCGAACAAGGAACCTGAGAAGTTTGCAAAGACGTTTCCTACCAGGGAAAATGTCTGGTGTTCTATTTGTACACGAAATCACACAGTGAATGAGTGTCCTCAATTGAAAAAACGAATGAAAATCAGTGTTTGCCATATGTGTATTTCACCTGACCATGAGACTGCCATTTGCAACTTCAACCCTTGGATGATTCAGCAATGGTATGCCCAGATGGGATATCAAGATCCACCGTATGGAGGCAATCCAGCAACAAGACTACGACAATCTACTCTTGGATACCCGGAGCGTCTAGCCTTGCCTGCCCCACCAAAGCACTCCGCTCCTCCTGCCAATTTGATGGAACCAGATGCTTATGGAAGTGCTAAGCAATGGAGCTATGGTAATGATCAGGAAGGTGGATCTTCAAAACAGTATGCCTTTTGTGTTGCCGCTCAACAACAAGCCTCGAGAAATTGGGCCAGAGCACCACTTGGATGCTTTGCATGTGGAGAAAATCACAGAGCTGCAGAATGCCCAAATAAAGGAAAATTTGTCGTGACTGTGGATATGGGCATTGCTATAAAGACTGTCCAGCAAGACCGAAGCCACCACCAGCTTCAACACCTGTAAATTTGATAACAATCAAGCAAAGATCGGTAGCCCATAATAAACCAAGTGCACCCTTGATGGTGGTCACCAGAGCACAAAAGCAAAAAGAACCAGTAGTGGATTCAGTACCTGCTGATTCTATACCATTGAATGATACCCAACAACATCAGAAGTCTATCCAAATCTTAATGCAGAAAAACAAAGATATCAGGATATGAGACAGTGGATTAAACATCTGCAAGAAGAAGAGAAACTTGAAGCTGCTAAAGTAACAACTGAAGTTCGGTCTTCACCATTGTAGCCTCCAAGAAATTTACGTACGGATATGAATGATCAATTACATCATCACGAAGAACCCTTCAAGATGACTGAAATGGAAGCACCGCATACAGAATTACTCATGAATATTTTGTCTAGAAAGTTGGTGTCAAAAGCAAAAGAAGTCTTAGCGCAAAAGTTAGCTCAAGAAGAATCAGAAGACCATCAAGAGCCACTTTTTTGTGCTGGATTTGAAGAATCTAACGATGTACTCCATGTTGGAGTAGCTTGGGAAAGTGAACAAAAGAATATCACTCTGCCGATACAACATAGACAATTTTCTAAAGAAGCAGCCGTGATAGACGACGGTTCAGGAGTTCACCTGATTTCTACAAAGCTATGTACAAAATGGGGCCTTACAAAGATTAAGCCTGCTACTTTTGCTATTATTCGTCGTGATGGACTTACCGGAAGCACCAAATGTCTACCGAGTTCTCTTAGGACGTCCATGGTTATGAGTTGCGCAAGTAATTCATAACTGGGATACCGGCAAAATGACTTTTGAAAATTGTGAATATGCAGTTAAAATTGATCCTACGACTTGGACTATCAAGCCAGTGGTTCAAAAAGCGGATGACGATTCATCAACAACGGATCACACTTGTGATCGACCAGAGAAAAAATTGGGAGTTCAGTACGATTCTCAAACGGATACTGTCAATTGGAACGAAGCTCTTGCAACAATCGATTCTACAACAGGATATATGTGTCAACAAGATATTCAATCAGAAATGAGCAAGATTTCCTTGTTAGATCGAACTTTGGATACACCAATCACGTTTCCACTAAATGTGCTGAATGTAGCCTAGATATCAACGGATCCTATACCAGATCCAATTGAGGATGATCTCATACCAATGAGTCATGCCTTAACTTATGATGACAATGCAAAACTTACGGATGAATAGATTCTACATCATATGGATCCGACCAGATTTGGAGTGCGTAATGTTCCTAATGAACCAACAATCAAATCGCCCAAAGTAGTTATGAAATGGAAAAATTCCCCTCAAAAGATTGATTTAAAGGAAGTGCCACCTCTATTGGATAAAGGCAAAGGAAAAGTCAAGAATAATTCTTCAAGTCAGATCTCCAGCAAGACATCATCGTCTAGGAAGTCTTCACCTGAGAAGAAAGATTTATCATCCCGAAAGTCATCACCTCCACGATCAACTCCTGGTAAGAAGACTAAACGAAGATCCAAGACAAGTCCTTTCGAAAAAGAACAAGCAAATGTAGTCTAGCATGATATGCCAAAGCATTTTAAATGTTATACACTGGATGATGTGGTTATCATGTTACCTAAAGCACATCGTGAACCTGAAGAACACATGCCGAAATCTAAAGAGGTTTACGATGGCCCAGCTTGGACGCAGCCAATGAATCTTGCCGAACCAGGAGAATCGAAAAAGATTGTACAAGTGGGGTCACAACTTACTCCTGAACAGTATCAAGCACTCCGTTTGCTACTTATTAAGTATCAAGATTGTTTTGCATGGACTTATCAAGATTTGAAGGGTATTCCGACATCAGTCATTGAACATACCATACCTTTAGTACCTGATGCAGTACCAAAGGTTACAAAGTTCTATCGCTGTAATCCTAATGTGGCAGATCTGATAAAGAAAGAACTTCAGAGATTGCTTGATCTAGAGACTTTACTACGCAAATACAGGGATGTATTTGCAAGGAATTATACCGAGATGAAAGGAATCTCCCCTGAGATAGTAGTACATCAGATTCCTCTAGAAGACAATGCTAAGCCCGTTAGAGCTAAACCCTACCGCAGTAACCCAGTCTATCGTGAGAGGATCGACGAAGATATTAAGAAATTGTTGGATGCTGGTTTTATTTTTGAAGTCAACATACTGATTGGGTATCACCCATTGTGGTTGTAGCTAAGAAAAAAAGCAAGCTTCGTATCTGTGTTAACCTCAACAACCATCTTCCACATAACTCCCTTTCCAAACCCGTTCATACATCCCTTCCCCCACACTTTTCAAACCATTCTGCACTGCCACTTCCCATCTCAACCGAAGCCACTACATTAGATCTCAATTGGAGCCCAACCTTTCCCATCTCAACTGAAGCCACTCCATCAGATCTCAACCGAAGCCCAACCTAGCAGATCTCAACCGAAGCCACTCCATCAGATTTCAACCGAAGCCCAACCCAGTAGATCTCAACCGAGGCCACTCTGACATGACAATACCTCAAGTCCCAAGTAAGCCAGATGAGGCCACCAGCCCACCCACACTGATTACAATGACAATGCCACCAACATCACCACTGGCACAAGTTTTGGTGGGGGGGGGGGGGGAGGAGTGGTGATAGCCAGTCCCCAAGACACGGGAACAGCCCAGGCCCAGGAAGTCCACATATTGGACACATCTCAATATTTTGATGCTGCGGATCTGATGGAGATAAGTGATGACAAACCAAAAAAGGGGAAGCAGCCAGGAAGAAGTCAGACACCTCCACCTCCACCTCCACCTCCACCTCCATCTTCAATTCTAACACCATGCCTATTTTTTGGTTTAGCCTCACCACCCCACACCCCAGATCATTACCCAACCCTCTCTAACCCTAAAAAGCTCACTAAAGCAGCCAAACGCTCAATGATTGGCCTATCTAAAATGAGCTACCACATGCATTGGTTGGTGAGCCAACATCCAGTTCTAGAGAGCAAGGTCCAACATCAAGACCAAGAGATTGCACGATATCAAAGGATGGCCAAAGAAAAAAAAAAAAGAGACAGTAGAAAGCAGATCCGTGATGGCCGGGCAGAAAACCACCTTGGAAGAGGTCCAGCAGCAACTGAAGCACCAGATGGTCCAAATCAACCAAGTACGAGACGGATCATTGGGTGCAATGACAGTCAATGCTCCTCCAGTCAAGCTCGAGGACATTCAAATCCAGGCCCCACAGGCCTCAGCCATCCGGATGGAGAAATACATAAGGCTGATCCAAGAGCGAGAGGCCGATAAAATTTTTTTTGAAAACATTGTGGCGAAACAAGAGAAGATCATCTTGGAGTCCCAAAAGCAGCTTGAAGAAACAACGAAGGCCCTACAGCAAGTCTTGGACAAGGTGAACCAATTATGGGACACGGTGTGCAAGGCCCAAGCAGGTGCTCATGTAACGAAGCCACGCGATGATGGGAATGATGGAGCAGGGAATCAGGACGGGCAAACCCACTGATCAGATGGTAGCTCAGGATCGGGTGGCCAGAGAGCCGCTGCTGCTTCCATGAGATTTTTCTGACCCCCTCCCACCTTTAACCCTTCCTCATACCCCGCATTTAATTTTTCTAAAACATTCATTCCAACTTACCCAATTCTTCCATCTCCTCTTTCTTCATCACCTCCTAGTCAAATAATGGGCCCATCAAAAGGTCCACCTAACACCCACAAAGCCCGACGGGACGAGTTCCTCCAACAACTCCACTCCCCCGGTGTTGCGTATAACTTATTATTTTTGCCTCCTCCTAAACCGTTCACCCCCGCACCTCTCTCCCCAGATCACTCCATCCCCAACCTTCCGGAAACTAACACAGACATTGGAGCCGATGATGACTTCCTGGCTGACCAACCGGAGACAAGAAGATTCTCGCCCAAGCCAGACACAGGTGCAGGTGAGCCGTCGACAAGCAAGCGAGCAAAAGAGAAAGACACGGGCACCAAGGCCCTTGATGATTATCTAGCAAGGCCGCCCCAGCTGCGTAAGACAACTTTCCCTTCCCAGCCTAGAAGTAAACTGGCTAATACAAGGGAATCAGAGCGATTTGAAAGAAAATACCCTCCCAATATGAGGGGCGACAAAGAAGACATCGATCAAAGCCAATACTCCACCAGGGCCGAGATCGTTGCCGCACTACAATGGCAGCCAGAATGTCGGAGCAAAGTCCTGAAGGATAGCAAGCTTCGCCAGGAATATTTGAGGGCACCGACATGGAAGCGAGTGGATCCTTTTTACATGCCGCTCAAACGTAGAAACCCATGGCCAGTGGAAAAGCCTCAAGTGGAGTTAGTAAACTGGCTAGTCATTTCGGGAATTATGGCGAGAACCTCCTCGGATGATCTGAGGCTACACTTACTAGACTTCGGGCACAAATACAAGTCAGGTGCCGATCTCTGCGTGCAGGAAAGTGTCGAGTATTGTAGATCCATGGCCTTCCTGATGCATCAAGAATGTTTCTGGAATCGAGGTTTGGATCCCATTAGGATAAGCCCAAACACAGCCCTGCAGTCAGAAGAAGACCATGAGATGATGGCCAGACTATACTACAGAGCGGCCTTCATGTCGTCACGCTATGTGACCATGGTGTAAGACTGGCAGGAAATGGGCTTCGTAGAAAAAATAAGAGAATATCTGGGGCCCCTTAATTTCAGAAGTAAGCTCTGCTTCCAAGTTTTTTAAGCTCTGGGCCGGAAGATGAGCGAGCAAAAGCAGACGACGAGTCGACGAGGCAAACAAGATTCACAAGAAGTGCTCAAGAGGGCTGGTATGTAGCGGCCAATTGAGGGACTTCCAATTTTGGCGAATAAATTCTGCGGATAATGAGCACCTGGTTTTACGGAAGCAAACAAAAATCCATGCTTTTCCAAGTGCCAAGTGAAAGACATCACTGGTGTTGCAGTGGGTCCTACAACAGATTAGGGGTGGATAATGTTAGCTGATTTTCTAGTGCCGAGCCAAGCTGAAGACATAAGTTATCTCTCACCCATGACCGAGGAGGTCTTAGAAGAAAGAGAGCAGAAGAAGCTGAGAGTCGAGCATGAGAGCCGAGGAAATACTAGCTAAGAAGATAGTGATTAACTATGTGAGCCTACGTGGTGTATCCCAAAGAAGGAATGACCATGTAGGAGCTAGTAACATTTTCTTGAATAGTTGTAATAAATGTAGTCCCCCTTAAAATAGTAAGAGTGAGCCACCTTTTGATGGTGACCTCTAGTGGAAGGGCAAATTCCACATGTAATTTCTAATTTAGTGGAATTGCCACATGGGCTCCACATGGACAGCCTTCTTGCTTATTTAAGGGCCCCCCTCTCTTGTGAGGGAGCTTTTGATTGTATTTTCAGGTTCTCTTGAGCTAAAAAAGAGGATCCTCCATGAGTTCTTGAAGATCACTAAGCTCCTTGTTCATGGCAATGATCTTGAGTGATATTTCTATGAGCATGCTTGATTCCTTGCTTGTGAATTAACTAGATTTTTGTTTCTTGTTCTTGCCTAGTTGTGGATTAGCTTCAATTCTTGCTTGTGGAATCTTGTAGAAATCAGCATTCAAGTAAACTATAGAGGCTAGAAATGTGGTGTAAATCTTGCATAGTCTTGACATTCTAGTTCTTGATGTTCTTGGATAATTTAGGCATAAAGTAATTTGTGTTTCTTGATTTCTAGATTGTCAAATGCTGTTAGAAATCTTGTTTCTTGTTTCTTGAATCTGGTTTTGGTCTCAGTAGCTATTCTAGTTCTTGTGTTCTTTGATTCAGTAGTTAATAGTAGGATTGCTCTCTGTGCTGAATGCTGATCTGTTTGAGCTGTAGATGGTTGCATGGCTAGTGTATGCATGTAGCTGAGTATCGGATTTGAGTTACCCACTTACAGGCTGGGAAATACGTAATGCATCCTTGAATATTGCTTCTGCTCTGTAAATGTTCTAATAAGAAGAATAATCACAAAAAACCATAACGACAGAGGTAATCCAATAGAGATAAACAACAAAAAGAGAAAAATGTGTTCACAGATTCAGTGAATAAGTGAACATCTACATTCATGCTTCTTGTTCCTTGGCTGGGGAGTGAGGGTTCTAGAGGTTGATTGGATGCTTCTAACCTGGTTGGGTGGTTTCTCCACAGTGTGTTATCCTTCTGTGTTTAGGATTTGTAAGCAAGATCTAAGGAGCTTCTCTTATAGTGGTATCAGAGCCAGGTTTTGATCCTGAGACTTGTGGGTTATGGGCCCACCACGCTTCCATTGCACACTCTGATAAGGAAAATTGTGAGACAGGTAAAGTCTTTTTTAGGTTTTACACTTTTCTTCAAGAGATTTATTGAGGATTATGCTAAGTTAGCAGCATCGCTTAATAATTTGACAAAAGAAATGGTTAATAAAAAGAAAAAGAAGAATCAACCTAGTCCGCCTGTTGTTTGGAACGAGGAATTGAATCAGTGTCTTGAGAAACTTAAAACAATGATTGTTTCAGCTCCCGTGTTCCAAATTGCAAATCCAAATTTACCTTACATCGTGAGAACAAACGCAAGTGATGTTGCAGTTGGAGCAGTTATATTACAAATGGATAGGCCACTAGCATTTGAAAGCAAAAAATTCACTGGTCTTCAGTTGCGTTATACTACGCAGGAAAAAGAATTGTTTGCTATAATCCATGCACTTAAAACCTGGAGACACTACTTGTATGGTAGTTAGCTTGTAGTGTATACAGATCACCAGCCTCTTAAGTATTTTTGTAATCAACATGATCTTTGCGGGAGAAAAGGTCGATGGGATGAATTGATGCAAGAATTTGATCATGAAATCCGTTACATAAGAGACAGCTCTAATGAAGTTGCAAATGCTCTTAGTCGGCTCGGTGAACCGAACGAGCTGTCATTCACCCAGATTTCTACGAATCTATATTTTTCGTTAAGAGGAAAATATAAACCAGATTCCCATTTTGGTCACATTTGGAACATTGTTCAGACCGGAAGAAATGTGGACAGTGTTGAGTCAAAAACATAGGGGACTCAACTAACTAAGAAAGATAAGAAGATTGTGGAACAATTCACCATTCGAGATGGATTACTATTCTGGAATGGAAAAGTTTGTGTACCTGGTGATGATGAGCTCAAACGAAAGATTTTGTTTGAATGTCATGACATACCCTGTGCAGGACATCCTGGTATACACAGGACTCTGGACTTGGTTAAGAGAGAATTTTATTGGCCAAAGCTCAAGCCATATGTCGAGTCATATGTTGTTAAATGCAAGCCCTGTCAACTAGCAAAGGCTGAACGCCATAAGGTTGGTGGTTTGTTGCATCCGTTAGATATCCCATATAAGAAATGGGAAAGCATATCTATGGATTTTGTAGTTGGACTTCCGAAGACCCAACGACAAAATGATTCTATTTAAAGGAGGACGTGCGGGCAAAAAAAAATTCGCGTGGATATAGCCGTGGATTGGCGTGAATATACGCTTGCATACAAGCGCATGGATTATTCACGCGTGTATGTTCCACGCAAATGTCTTTTCCGGCAGCAGATCGACCGGATGTCATGAAATTCAAAATGCGTGGATTATCCACGCGTGGATTATCCATGCCAAGTCCGACTACCGGCAGCCGGACAAACCTTTGACACCCGGAGCCAGAAATAGGAATTCTAATTTCGCGTGGATAATCCACGCCATAGTAAAAATAAAATAAAAAAGTCTCGGCTTTTGCGTGGATACTGCGTGGATAATTATCCACGCGTGGATTATCCAGTCAAAATTCGCTTTATCCACGCAAAATCCAGAGAGTTGAGGCCATGAATACCGGGTGGATAAATTTTTTTTTATATCCACGTGGAAAGACGCAAAATTTTTTGTCCAAAAAAAAAACGTTTGGCGCGAACCAAAATGTGGTTTGCTCCGAAACTAGAGGTGACTTTCTATTTTTGTGTTGTGTGAGAGAGAGAAAAAGAGAGTATAGATGGGAGTGAGAATGAGATGAGAATGAATGTGAGTGAGAAGATTGATAGTATTTAGGATTTTTAGTTCATTGATGGATGTTAATAATATGTGTTTTGTGATCATAAGTTTTAAGATCTTTTTTGTTTGTGATGTAGGTTTGGATATGAAAAATGAGCTTTCATTGCAAAGGATTCAAAGATCAAGTGCATGCAAAAGGAAAAGCAAAGATTGCAAAACAATGAAGATACAATAGTAAATGTAAATTCACATTTATTTTGATTCATTTGATATTTAGTTGATAACTTAATGTGTTATTTATTTCCATTACTTTTTATTGTGCATTCTAGCATGCAAATCATGTGCTAAAATAGATACATTGCATTGAATTCATCAATGGATACATTTGCATTGCATAGATGTGCATTAAATAGACTATACATTGCATTGAATACATCAATAGATACATTTGCAATCAATAGATGTGCATTCAATAGACTATACATTTGCATTCATGGATTAAAAATATATGCATCCAAAATTTTTGCAAGAATGATGTGATGCCAAAACATTATATTGAATCCATGGGATTCCATAAAAGACTTAAGACCGGCATATCCATGATCGTAACCTTGCTTGTACTCCGCGGCGGTCATGTGTCTTCCAAAATCACTAAGCTACATTCAACAAAAAAACATAGTTTAGCAATAAAAAACATTAACAATCTCACTACAAAAATAGAATCATATTAAAAAATATTGCACTTACAAATTGGGCCTCTAGATTGCCCCTTCCTCCCAATACCAAGTGACTTTGGCCATATTTTAAGAGCTTCTCGGCGGCAGCCCTACGTTGTTGTTCATACTTTTGGGGATTGTTTTGCAACAATTCCCTTTTCACCTTCCTCCAATCCCTTTTGGAGCACCATCCAGGCTTCATGGGAGTCTTGGGATTCCTCACGGCTCTTCTCATCAATTGCCTTTTGTTTCGAATCCAAAGGCACATTGTATTCAAGGCCCAAGTCCTAGTAAAAGCATTGGATTGAGGGAATTCAGAATACAAAGTCTCTATTATTTTATTTTTGTCTTCAAGCGATTGGGAGGACCAATCGATCATGTAATATTTACCAAAATAGAAAGTAACTAAATCACGCAAACGAGCATGAACTACATTGCCATGCGCATTTTTTATAACTGCACCACATGGATTAAGATCATAATACACACTACACGATTCTTGGGAAGGGACATCTTCGGAAGCTCTTCTCTCGGATGATTCACTCGAAGAAGATAACACAAGATTTTTGATTCTATCTCTTTGTTGAGGAGATAGATTCTCAAACCACTCTTGATTATATTCTTCGGGCTCCTCACGAGTTCTTCTCCTAGATGGTCTCCCACTTGACCTTCCACTTGACCTACCACTTGAAGACATTGTATCAAAGAAAAACTTTAAAAGTTAGAAAGTAGTGGAGAATGGGAGTGAAAGAGTATTGAAGACTTTTACATTAGAAGAGTAAGCAATGAATAGAAAACAATAGATTAATAGTAAGCAAGAACAAAGAAGATCAATAGAGCAAGCAAAAGCAAGAGCAAGATCACTAGCAATGAAGAGCAACCAAAAGCAAGCAAGCAAGCAAGCAAGATCTATAGAGCTTAGAAGAGCAATAGCAAGCAAGAGCACTAAACACTAGATTAGAAAACCTATAAAACTTGAAAGGAAAAGAAGAGGAGCAAGAATGCTCGTGGACATGCCATTTTATTGGCATTCAAGTTTCGCGTGGATTATCCATGCAAAAGTTATCCATGCGTGGATAATCCACGTGTTTTTTTTTTCCTCTCTTGGCACGTGAGAGGGTCTCCCACATGGGCTTGCATGCTTCAAATGTCATTCAATATTCTCATAATCTTTTCTAGATTTTATGAGAATATTTTATTGTAGGATTTTACATAAAATATATTTTTTAATATGATGGAATGTAAAAAAATCAACTCAAAGATCATTATGGTAGTATTTAATTGTTAAAACTAGTTTTATATTGTTATAAATTTTATTTTTCTTGAGATTTGACATACAAGACAAAACCATGAGATAAGAAACCGTACATATTATTATTAAACAAGTAATTTGACAAGTTTTTTAAGATTTTATGACACAATATTATGTCAAATAGGTGATCATAAAACATTTAGTTTATTAATAGTCTAGGTGTCATAGATTTGATATAATTATATGACATAATTACATGGTCAAATAATTTTTTGTTGCTTTTGTCATGTGGCCTCTTAAATCGTTGCATGGGATCATTTAGATTCATGATCAAAAGCATTTATGTTATCTTGAGGACCTTAGTGATATTCTTTTTAATTGTTGGTGTGTGACCTATATAACCTTATATGAAATCATAGTAATTAGTTGAAATATCTTTTGGCATTGTAATAAAGATGTTGATCAATGGTGTGTTATCTAGTATATGATTTCTTGCATACAAAGCAACCATAGATAGAAAGGGCAAATGCATATTGCTCGTCATGAGATACCATGGCACACTAGGCCAATCCAAAGAGATTTACCTTGAGATCATCACTCATCTTAGACAAGAGTTTAAACTGAGAGCTTCGAACATTGACTACTATGTGGTCTTTAAATTAGGCCTGCACGCACTATCTACTGATGTCTAACATTTGTCAGTATGAACCTCACTTTGATTGCTCGTCATGTGTTGACCCACCAAAGCAATTTTCTTGATAGCAATGTTACTAGAATATTAGATTTACATTAAGCATGAGTAGAATATACATGGATTAGATGTTGGCATGTCTTTAACAAATTTTATTATATTTGTTGAGAACATACGGTCTCATAATGATTACTTATGATGTGGTATAGAGTAGCTGGCTACAGGGTGTATATGTCATCGACGATGTCATCATCATCAGATAGCGATTCATCTCATGATCGCAACAGCAAGTATATATTGTTATTGATATTGACATCAATTGCACTTTATTTGTTATTTGAATATGAGTGTATAATTTTTCTTGCAAATTTATTCTTACAATGACATTTGATTGGATTGAATGACACTGAAAGAATTTGTGCAATTTGCAATTGGATTATTGGACCAGTTTCAACCAGAATATAATGAGAGGATATCATGTACATGCACACAATGCAAAGGCCTTAGGATTCGGACAAGGAGGATTGTCAACGATCACATTTGGGCCAATGGAGTGCACACAAAGAATCCAAGAGTACGAGAGGTAAACTCTTTAAAGTGTTTTTTGGAAATGCTTTAATCTTTGACCCTTATGACACTTCAAGTATAGTTTGGCCAATAAATATTGAGCAATAGGATGAGTGCCACGATACTTTGAAGTAATCTCTCACTTGCTTCTAGAAGGAAAAATCCAAATAGATTATTTAGATGAAGTTAATCTCTCACTTGCTTCTAAAAGGAAAAATCCAAAAAGAATGATTAGATGAAGTTAATCTTTCACTTGCTTCTAAAAGAAAAAATCCAAATAGAATGATTAGATGTAGTTAATCTTGATTTCCATATTCAATCACCCATGATAGACTCATTAACGTCCGAGAGAGAGAGAGAGAGAGAGAGAGAGAGAGAGAGAGAGAGATCATGAAAGAGTTAAAGGTAACCAACACTCCCAATTCTAGGAAGGTGTGTAGCCCTTGTTTTCTTCCGTTAAAGACGTGGCTCAAATGTTTTTTTGTTGGAAGATGAGTTCCACAAAAAAGCCCAAATGCCGCAGGGAGGGAGCATGTGGTGACATTCTGGAGTAGGATATAATCGTGTGGTTCGGGAGTTTTGATTAGCACTCTATAATGTTCTCTCTGTTTTTCTCTTCATGTGTGTTTAGGGTCGATGTGGGTGGGTGGGTGTGTGTGCATGCGTGTGTTTGTGTGTGTGTTTCATGCTACTAGTTTACGGTTTGTGTTATATTTAATTTATGTTTCATGCTTGAGAGAGAGAGAGAGAGAGAGAGAGAGAGAGAGAGAGAGAGAGAGAGAGAGAGAGAGAGAGAGAGAGAGAGAGAGAGAGAGAGAGAGAGAGATAAATTGATACATCTAACATTTTCAACTTTTGCAGAAGAAGGACCATAAGCTGGTTTCAAGAAAAAGAGTTGCAAGAGAGATCGAGAATATTATTGATAGGATAAATCACATGAATATTGATTTTGAATCATCATTGGCCCTAGATGATGATCTTGTTGATGATGACCCCTTGCATGATATAATTAGTTCATCAATGCCTTGTGATTCAATCCATGTCTCCAAATCTCTAGAACGTTCTTACCACCCAACCACACCTATCCTAGATGTTGCACATGAGTCCTCCACAATACTCCATGTGGATTCCACAAACTTGACCACCCCTTTAAAAAAGAGAACACGTCTTGGACGTATTATGACTAGTTTGAAAGATAATTGCAAATTACTACGCACTGTTGATGTGTCAAAAGACATTCTAGGTTCTTTGTCTGACCTTCCTCTTCCACCTAGCTTGCAACCATTAGTAAAAACTTTTATTAGAAGTAGATATTCGTGTTGGCCACTCCAATCACCATTACCATTAAATGGAACACCATTTACATATTAGGGTCGAATGTACATGATCATGCCTAGTGAATACTTTCTTGAGGCTGGTTTGGGCCTTTTTGCATTGAGTAGTATTGAGGTCCCTTTAAATAGTGTTGTGACATTGATGTCGTATGCAGTACCTCAATACAATTGGGGTGATTGGCATGCTTTGTGTTGTCACCAATGGAGGATGCAAGTATATGGCTTGAATTCAAATGCTTGTTCTTTAGAGGAGCAACACATGCAAGGAGGCAACATCTCAAGGGCAAATCGTACATACATTGATGGACGTCCCGCTGTGCATCGAAACATTGCTGCATATATAAATAGTTCCATTGGCCACCCTCTATTGATGAATTATGATTTTGAAGAACGCACCAATGGAAAAGAAGAATATTTAACTAGGAATGTAAAGGGCACTTATGTAATAGTCTGCGCCACTAGATCTATCAGGTTTGGGGAGGAATTGTTCATCAAGTATAGTTTCAACCGTCCTCTACCCAAATGTTTGCAAAAGACAATAAGTCAAATGTGAAGATTTAAATTTTGTTGATATGTAGAGATGTATAATCCATGCATCTTGATTGTATTTGGTTTGTGTCATTAAATATGTCAAATGTTAAGAGCATTATTCGTCATTTGCCTAGATTAAATGTTAGGAGCATTATTTGTCTTTGAGTTCATTGAATGTTAACAAGTTGAAAAGACAAATCTGTCTAATAGATCCATCGATATGTTCATACTTTTTAAACTAAGAGGTAATTTATATTCATATGCAACATTTAGGTCTATCAAGTATTGGGAGGAAATGTTTATCAAACATTGTTTCAACCTACTTATTGTTATTTTGATATATAGGATTCTTCATCCTCATTTAGTGTTGGAGACAATAATCCTCGTAATGGTCGACGTAGACGATGAATGCAATACAACGGTCCACATATAAAGCAATTACCTCGTCGTCTATGTCAAGACTTAAAAGAGATGATGGAAATTGATGAGCGCATTAATCAAGAGACTAATGCATCTGAATCTCATCTAGATCTACTTCTTCGTAAACAAGTTCCAACGATGAAAATGAGCTTCCAATGAATGATGAATTTGAAACCATGGGAGACATGTTGGATGATATGTACGAGAACAATATTGCAGCTAGACACAATAAACAAGATAAGGAGGCACTTTTGTCTAAAGAAGAAAGAAAATTGTGAGAAGAATCAAAGACCACATTGTATCCTGGAGCAAAGACATCTTGTTTGACAACTTCTCTACTTCTATTAAATTTTCAAGCCAAATATAGATGGAGTGACCAAAGCCTCACATCATTATTTGAGTAAAATTTTTCTACTTGTCATTTTTTCTTTGAAACAAAATTTACAATTTGGACATCGAGTGATATTTTTTTTACAATGACTTCTTTTGTCATGTACAGACTATTGAAAAACAAAATTCTCCCAGAATGGAATGTCATGCTTGAGACAAGAGATGAGGCATCTGTACTAGATCTTGCTATTCAATCTAGAATCATGTTATTGTGCTAACGATAAAGCTTAATTAGATCTATCATACTTGTGGATCATCCCCACACGTGTGAATTTTGGAAATGGAAAGTATAGTATTTAGGACGATACATGATGTTGGAATATCAATCCACACTCTAGAGAGAACTATCAAACAGGACGGATAGCTCATTGGTAGAGCATCCCATCCGGTATGAGGGAGGTCCTAGGTTCGAATCTTAGTTTGTCCATCCATATTATGATTTATAGATTTCCTGAAAAGCGGTAGTACGGAATTCTGGAATTCCGCACGTGTGAAAATCAGAGATTTTCAGTCCCTTCTATCTCCTTGTTTGTAGATCCAAAGATAGTGGTGTTTGTGAAAATATGCAAAATTGGACCAAGAATGGATCCTAAACCGATCCATAAGAGTTATTGGATGTTAGATACAATTGATCTATCAATCTACACAAGATTTAGATCAATCTAGATCAAATTTAGATGAGAAAATCTAACAAGAACAATCATAAATGAAAGGGAATTGTACTTGCTAGTTTTACACGTGTGAAAACCTGTCAGAGTACAGACTCCAGCCTGAAATCAAAGTACAATATGATAGAAACCCAAAACTATCAAGAAAAATCAAGACAAATGATGAAATTGACAAGAATTGCCTCCAAAACCACGATTGGTGTTGCTTAATGATTATGGCCACATGTCGCTCTATATATACAAAAAGTGAGAGCTCATGGTACTGATCATTCCTCTAATCTCACATGTGTCAGGGTGCTTTGTCATGCGATGATTCATCATGCAAAGTTGACACTTAGACAAAACCTTCTATTTTGAGCACTTTTGGTCCATTGTTCTACTATATAGAGAACTAGTGAAAACTCTTCTAGAAGTGAAAATTTGACTTCCTCAGCTTATTCCACACGTGTGAGAAGACTCTACACATGGGATTTGACACCTAATCTCATGATGTGGCTTCATGCAATCTCTAGATTGATGCCATGTGGCATATGCCTAAAAAACATGATTTTGGCCTTTTTAGCCAATAGAACTTGATTTAAACTATATGTACAAGCTATATGATTGTTCTACGTGAAAAGTACATTTATTTCACACGTGGGAACAGGCTCCACACATGTGTAATCATCCTATATACATAGATTTGGCCTTGACCAAGCATAATTTTTGCATTTTTCACACTCCTCAAAAATCTAGCTTGATAAAAAAACATGATGATCTTGAAATTGACTCCATGAGCTGAATTGGTATTTGCTGGTTCAAAAGGTGTGAAGATCAGCCAATGAGCTTGATGTCGATCCGAGATAACCATATCCATGATAGTTCTTCTTTGATGTTGACATCTTTGATGAACTTGAGAGCTTTGCACGATCCTAGCACCTCCAAAATTGATTCCTTCCAAATTTCATGTAGATGTTTGACCTTGAGGCTTGTTCCTTCTTCATGTGCATGCTCCTCCATGAGAAAATAAAGATTTCTTCTTGTCTTATAAGGATCAAAAAGATCCAACATCATGCTACCACGATCTAGAGAATTAGACTCAGCCAAATTGGCAAGACTATGCATGCTATAATAACAAAGTGTTTGCATCATATCTTCATGCCTGTTTACCATGCTAATCTCAGATCCAATGAGGCTAAACACTTCATTATGGAGATAAGTGTCTTCAGAAGATGATTCACTTACTCTCATAAAGAGTTTACAATTTGTCTCAATACAAATTTTTCAAACTATGAGTGAACAAGTCACTTTTGCTCTTGCATGACTCAAGAGCATACATTTGATGAGATAACCATTTGCTTTCTAATTGATTTAAAATCGATTTCAACCTTTTAAGAACATCATCTATGTTCTCAAGAGAGACTATATACTCAGCTAGTATGTCTTTACTCCAATTTTGAGATGCAACGATCTCACTAAAGCAAATTGATTATCAAATGATATAAGAGAAGTAAGTATGAAATGTATAGCACATGAGATATGCTCCTCTTTCCTTTGAAATGTGAGCCACATGGGCTCAACCATGTCTCTTGAGTTTCTTTTTGGAATCACAACTTGAGAAGATCTCTCCTCCTCAATCCTTGGCACATTTGAACCTTGAGAAGGACTCTCCTCCTCAATCCTTTGCACACTTGAACCTTGAGATGATTCTTTAGGATCCTCTTCATGGTGCTCCTTCTTGATAGAAATCCGCGACCTCATGTCTTATAATGATCATAACAACCATGACCATACAATATGCACTTCCGATGATTATCAAGATTACTTATGCTAGAAACGTAAGTCCAAAAATCACCACAACTTGGCATGATTTTTCTAATATTGAAATCAAAAGGTATTTCCATCTCAATAAGGCTAACTACTTGCTTATGGATATAAGTGTCCACTTTGGATGCTTCACTTATTCTCATAAGAAGTTTGCAACTTGCGTTTAAGATTGAAAACTTACAATTTTCATCTTTATGAATCAACACATCATTCATGATCTTATTGAAACCAAAAGAATCTACATTATGAAGACATTTTCATTTTCCTGACTTCATATCTAATGTAAGTTTACAAGGAAAACATCAACTAGTATTGCCTTAATCCACCTTTGAGATACAAAAAATACAAAGAAATATAGTTCTTCATAAATTGACGTGAGAGTATAAATGAGACTATTTTCATTTTGTGATTGCTCCTCCTTATTCTTAATTGATTTCTCTTGGATCATAACAATAAGTTTGAACTTATCTAAAGTTCCAAGCAAAACGCTTTCCAAGGACATGAAATAAGTCGAAGTTACTTTCATGAAAGTGACATCTATCTTTGCATCTTGAACCAAACAATGCACTTCCAAATTAAATTTTTTAAAAGGTTTGACATGTGTTGTGATGAACTCTTGAAGACAAATCTTGCAAGTCCTTGTGAGACTCCAAGCCTCATTCACCTTTCCACAAAGGAAACACCTTTCCTTGGACTTGTCCTTTTTGTATTTGCATTTCAAACTTGAAGCTCCATCCTTTGCCTCGGCCCCTGCTTTGGTTCTCCTTGGATGGATTGGTCTTCTTTTTGTAGCATCTTGAGGAAAAATATCCTCCCTTACCACAAAGGTTGCACTTAAGAAAATCACAAAAGAAATCAGATCCAAACCCCTATTGGACTCAACAAATACCAATGACTCTTTCTTTTGAGAGTTGAAATGGATATGAAAAGATTTGACACCTAGATTTTCCTTTTCACTTGACTAGTTCTCTTAACACTTGAGTTTCTTGAACAAAATATGGGCTTTGTTTCAAAACACATGAAAATCAAACTTAATCACTTCTTTTGGACTCACTCTTGACCCAAATAATCTCACTCTTGAGATTTAGAATGAATTTGATTTGATTTGACAACAAACTATACAACCAATTTTCAGAAAACATATCGACTTTTTCATTATTTTTTGAGCTTTTCACCATTTTTTTTTTCAAGTTTTTCATCATTTTCACCGTTTTTTGAGTTTTTCACCATTTCGAGTTTTTTTTCGACGTCCTCCATCTCAGTTGTATCCGACACCCTTTCTCATCAGTTCCATCTGTCGCTCATTGCATCTGCCAACTTCCATCTAACGCCCTCCACCTTCATTTGCATCTGACACATCTGCATTTGCTAGTCCATTCTGTTACATCCGACACTGCATTCCATCTGCATCCCACAATTTTGCATCTAACAAGTTTTGCATTCCATGACTAGCTGTTTGTATTCGCCAAGCTTCAGACTACACCCGATGAGCTGTCTTAGTTTCTCATCAATGATCCGATTTTCATGATTGCTTTCACAAATAAATCACATCCTATGAGTTCAATCATGCCTGCAAAACAATCAATACAGAATCTCATACTGTTAATCTGATTCTGCTATAAGATTCAGTCAAAGACAAAACAGTCTGAGACACATCCATTCATTGACCAAGTATATCCAAGGCTGTAACCAATAGAAGATTTGACAAGCCTTTAACTTGTAACTAAAGTTACATCCGACAATCACATCTGAGAGTCATCATATTTTATATTAGACTCCTCTCTTCCATTGAACTCTTCAACCAAGTCTTCACTAAAGAACTCCAAGCGAGTTTCCACTAAGGAACTCCAACCGAGTCTTCTCGACTGAGAGGTTCAACCAAACTTTTCCACCGTAGGCACTATCTGGCATCTACTCTCTGATGCATGAAACTTTTGTTTGACCAGTACTTTGCATTTATCGACTCTCTGTAACTGGCAAGTCATAGTTGTAGAATAACTCAAGAATGTATTTTTTATATATCTATCAATTTCTAGATTACCTCATATTCAAGTTTTTGAGAGATCCATGTCACTTCATAGTTGATTCATGCATATACTTGAGATATTGGTCTTCGAGTCCACTATAGAGACATTGTGAGAATTTGGTCCAACATGCTTCGACCAGCTGTTCCAACCAAGCACTACACTCACTGTTCTATCCGAGTGCCACAACCAAGTGCTCTCATAGAGTGCTACAATCACCTTGACTTTTGTCGAATCTCAACATCAAACTTCAACAACATCTTTCAACCAAGGGATTCTCACCAAAGCAATTACCGAAAGACTCAACCAACAATGATCCAAAGCTAGCAGCTGCATGTGTCTATATCACCAAATGTGCAGTAGTGAGAAAATGTTCATGAAAAGAAAGACAAATTACAGACCAGATGAGCCAATCCCAAAAGAACATCACCTGCCACTTCCTCACAATAGTTACAACTGATGGATACTCAGCAGCCACAATTACCACAAGTGCAATCACCTGCTGCTAGAACATCCAGGTCCTAATTACCAACTGGAACACTACAACTATTGACATCACCCCCTCGCATCCAACAAACAATTAATTCTATGGTAACATTCCAATAGTCACCATAGGCAACAGATTTAGGGGAGGGAGAAAGGGAGCTACCTGCAATCACACAAGCAAAAGATACACTTGTAGTTGATCCCACTCAAGAAGACAAAGGCTAAGAAGACAGACATGCAATCCAAAGAGATTCAACTAGGAGGAGCACCCCAATCATAGATCTCAGATTTTGAGCACCGGGGAGACGAAGATCCTTAAGGAGGGGGAAGTACAAGTATTGGGAAATTAGTCTTCTCCTTCAACCACTTCTACATCCACACCATTCACATTCCCGTCATCCAGTTCTTTTTCCAACAACACCTGTATCTACTTCCATGTTTGTTGTATCATTCTCACCATCTATCAATATCACTACCACCATAACTTTCATTATCAGAATACCCACCACCCTACCTTACATCTTTCTATTATTCCACCATTTCACCATTCATCTCTTTTTAAACCCTGGTAGTCTATGCGAGGCAGCTAAAAGGTCATTACAATGTCTTGCGAAGACCAACTACCACCTACATTGGTTGGTTAGCCAGAAAGAATATTTAAGAAAGTAGGTGAAGCTGCAAGAAAAGATAATAAAAAATAAAAATAAATATAATCAAAGAGATCTAGCTAAAAAGGCCAATACAAAAGGAAAGATCGAGAAGCAAGACAAGATCTTGGCCAAGTCTCAACAAATGATGGATCAAAAGGAAGATGAAGATGACAGTGGACCTGCAGGACAAAGTGAGCTCCACGCTGAGTAATTGGTGATGAAAGCTCGACATTGCAAAGGTCTAAGACTGCAATTGTCATATTGTATGTTCCTTCACCTTCCACCAAACCCCTGATCATGTTTCTCTACCATCATCAACCTATACGTCCCAATCTGTTTCTACCACCAACTTCATAACCCCTTGAAGACTGATAACCCAAGGATTGTGCAACCTACCAATTGAAGGTTCTCCTCTTCTCGTCGAGACAAGAGTGTTGTTGAGACCGGGACTTCGACTGAAAGAAGAACTGAGAAAATACTCATAAGCAAAAAAGAGAATATAAAGAGTGCCAAGGCAATTGATGAATATTTGGCAAGACTTACAAGAAAATTGTTCGAGAAATCCAAAGAAAAGATCCACAGGCAGTTTGATGAAAGAAAAGAGTCCTAAGTTTTTCAAAGGACAATATGTTCAGATGATCGAGAGTTGGAATACAAACATGTTTATACCAGAGATTAGGCTTCATTTGGCACTTACTTGACCATAAATGAGACTCTATTTTGGCTAAATAACAATCATTTGAAAGTATTGCAAGACTCAATTTCATTCAGAATTGCAATAATCAATTTTTATTTAGAATTACAAGAATCAATTTCATCAGCGACAGCATATTGCAATTCATCTCCTCTTAGATGATTTTCATCATCACTCTCACTTTCAAAAATTATTTCATCATCCTGACTATTAGAATTTCTATTCTCAACATCTATGGAAGTGGGTGCTTCAAGTATGGTTTGACGATTTATTACATCTCTAGGTAGCTCAATCTCATAGCTAAAATGATGGTTTTCCATTTCATTCTCAACATTTGCACCCTCAAATACTCGTCATGAACGTGGTTCAACTTGAGCTACAAATACCATATCTTGTTTAGTCGATCTGGTTGAAAAAACACCTGCAAAAATCACTATTTTAGAACATATCAAAAACTCAAATACTGAAGTCACTTGCAATAAAATGAAAAACATTATAGCATAGCATGTGCACCTGCTCATAGTGACGAGGCAACACCAATGTGTCAAAGGACTCCATGCTCAATGTTTTTGATGAATCAATCACAAAAAATCCACTTGGATCCGATTTTACGGTTGCATTTGGCCCTCTACAAACTGCCTTGAACCATTTCACATCAAATAAAAAATAGTGTCCACTTTCACCAAATGAAACATCATAAATATTTTGTATAGTTCCTATGTATTCTATATCTCCTGAGATGGGATTCCGATCTCGTGCACTGCTTTGACTTTCTTGTGATGCTATTACACCACAATCATGTGTGCGTCTCTTGTTATCAATCCTTTCAACACAAAAGTGAAAACCAAAAGCCCATATAGCATTATACATTTTGCATTGCCACATGACAAACATGAATCTCATAAATAATCACTTTTTGAATGCCCTTTATGCAACACAAAAGACACTCTTTGTACTGTTAGAAATCAATGATAAACTTCATTGTTACTGTTTACGATGTACATTAATGTTGACAGCTATTACCAGCTGTAATTAGCCGTAGGCTAGTCTATTAGTCTACTCATAGGTTTTCTCTCTCTATCAGGGTTCAGGGTTTATATGTACATTTTATATTCAGTATGAAGTAAGGCTGATAGAGTGATATTGCGTGTTCTTCTTCCACCTTCCTACTTGGTGATTGCTTATGGTGAATGCTTGATGTTGCATATCTGATTGTTTAACATGGTATCAGAGCTACGATAGTCCTGCGTGTCTGATTAGTGGATACAGCTTGTCACAGGCTCCGGAATGAAGTAAGAAAGCCCTTCACAGGAGGTGAAAGCTTGGAGAGACAAAAACGGTTGGAAGATAGCCTTCTTGGTGTATTTTGCAGGTTTTGGAGCTCACAATTATTAGTGGGGAATAAAGACACAGTCCTAGAGGCATCGGAAAGGCCAAGGCTGCATCAGACAAATTGATAATCTATTGAGTGACAAAAGCTTACAATTTTTTTAGTCTTTGTGAAAAGTGCCATTTGTCAAAGAGTTGTGCCAAGAAATCTCTTTCTGTTTGTTTGGGGTACTACAAATCACATCAGACAATTTCTGATACTACCATTCAAAGTTTTGAGGCTGCATACTTTTCACATTACTGATCTCTGTTTGTGCAAAGAGGAGGCGGCGTACCCGCCGTGCTGAAGTGGGAAATCTAGAATATTTCCTCAGAAAGTTTTTATATTCTCTCTACTTTTCATCTTATCCGTACCAACATCGAATCCACACGAGCGAGCTAAAGAGAATTCCAAAAAGTCATACATCCTCGCGCCATTCCAATATCGCATGTCCGTACCAATATCGGATCCACACGAGCGAGCTAGAGAGAATTATGAAAAGTCGTACATCCTCGTGTCGTTCTGATATAAGGTGTACAATTATTATATGGTTCTGTGGCATGATAAAATTTGACAAGTTGTGTGCTCAAACTGAGCCATTTTTTTTTTTGATCCGGACTCATCTATCCACAACTCTAAGCGAGAGTGTCCTCAATGAGTCAAGCAAATTGGAAGGAGCCAGCAGCTATGCAGTTTGGAAATTCAAACTGAAGAATATTTTGATGGAAAAGGAGCTATGGGAGATCATGACAGGTGAAGAGACAAGGCCATTCATTGAAGAAGATTAGTGGACATTTGATAGGAGAAAATGGAAAACACAGAATGTCATCAACTTACCAGTTAGAGATGCAATTATTCCCTACATTTTGGATTCAGAAGGACCAAAAAGGCGTGAGATACATTGAAAGCATTGTTTGAAATGACAAACACATCTCGAATACTATTTCTGAAGACGAAGTTGCATACATTGTGGATGGATGATGGTGCAACTATTGATGATCACATACTGAAGATCAAAGAGATTCGTGACCAATTAGCAACAATTGGAGAGCGAATAAGGATTGTGAGATCATGCAATTGACATTGAATAGTCTAAGTGAGTCACATCAGATGTTTGTGACGAGTATAGCCACAAGAGAAAATCTTCCAACCTATGAAGAAAAAGGTGGATTGCTTTTGCAGGAAGAGCAACGTCAAGAGAACTTAAATCATCGTAACATGGGCTATGATCAAGCTCTTGTAGTTAGAGGATGAGACATAAGATTTGGTCGTGGAAGGTATCAATCGAGAGGAGGAAACTCAAGCCGGAGATTAGTTCAACAATTTCATAAGCAAGTCAATGATAGTCCGAATTGAGACAATTGGAATCAAGGTCGAGGTCAAGGACGTGACTATTCCAGACAAATAAATCTAGAAATTGTAGGTATTGCAATAAACCTGGCCATTGGGAGCGTGAATGCTTTAAGAAACAAAAACAGATAAAACAAAGAAGAGGCAAATGGCAAGCTGACAATTATGCTAATCAACATCAATTTGATAATGATTATTATGAAGACAACTATGCTGGTCAACATCAATATAATGATGATCAAGATGATACAGGTGAGAGTTCAAACTTATTCATTATAGCATTAATGACAAGTGATGAAGCCAAAGATACTTGGTACACTGATAGTAGTGCATCCAAGCACATGACTTCAAGGAAAGATGTGGTTTTTAGAACTCAAGGAAACTCACAATGGTGATGAACTTGGACAAGTCGATGGCAAATTGCTATCTGTTAAAGGAGTTGGAGTGGTACCAGTGAAGTTAGCTAGCGAGAAGATAAAACAGATAAGCAATATGCAATATGTACTTGGTACTCATATCTTGAATCGCTGTCCTACGAAGTCCATGGAGGGTAAGACACCTTACGAAGCTTTTACTGGAAAGAAATCTAATGTTTCTCATTTACGAGTATTTGGTTGTGATGCTTACGCTCATGTGCCTGATGAAAAACAAAAGAAGATGGATGTAAAAGCTATTAAGTGTACTTTCCTTGGATATGATGAAAGAGCCAAGGCATACAGGATGTATGACACAGATGCACAAAAGATCGTGATTTCCAGAGATGCTACTTTTGATGATATAGGTCAAAATGACCAAATAAAATTGACAATTGATTCTTTTGATGATAAAGCTAAAGTACATGTGAAGAAAGAAGTTGATGTCGATATGGAAGAGCCAATGGAAAAAGATAGGGTTAATAATGAGACTCCTAGGAGAGTGCCTAAGTGGTACTTGTCAGTAACAAGTGATGCTAATAAGGGAGATAGTCCCAAATCAAGTGAGCAGGGAGAGCTTATAAGATCAAGATATTATATTCAGCATGAAGTAAGGGTGATAGAGTGATACTTCGTGTTCTTCTTCCGCCTCCCTACTTGGTGATTGCTTATGGTGAATGCTTGATGTTGCATATTTGATTGTTTAACATAGACCACCTTTTATACTACACAAACATTGCAAACACAACTTAATTAGGATCATAGGTTGGGGCATTTGGGTAAACCACTTGAGCATTAGGATCATACAAATAATATACTACTGTCTCAGATGAGTATCCTGGTTGAGTAGTGTCTTCCACATAATAAGTTGCTGGATCTATGGAATTTGGATCAATAAAATGGACAGCTTGTTGTGGAACAGGTTGATTAATGACAAACTGTTGTCGTAGTTGGAACTAATTGGGTGCAATTGGTCATGGTTGATACACTCATGGTCATGGCATGGGTTGTTGTGGATTGAAAGGGTAGTATTGTCGATACATGGGTCTGGGTGCTAACGAAAAATGGGTTTTCAGTTGGGAGCACTCATTAGTAGTGTGATTCTGTGAACAGATAGAACACCAGATATTTTCTCTTGCCAGAAATAATTTGTTATCAATATTCTTCATAGCGTTTTGGAAATCGGTAGTGAGTTTTCCATGAGAATTTGTTGAGCATTCTGCCAGGTTTTCATTTGATGTAGGATGTCAGAAGATTGGGCAGTATTCTTAGGTTTTGGATTATAAAGATGTTCGGGATGCTTGGATTTCTTTTCATGGTTATCAAAGTCCTCATCGGACCCCTCGTATTCTTCACGAATGGCATCAGTCATTACATCCTTAAGTTGATCATAAAGATCAACTGGTTTCAGTTCATGGCGAATACTTTTTGGGAGTCCAACTAGGAACAATTTGATGGCCATACGTTCGATGATAATGTCATCGACACATTCAACCTTGAGACGTTTGAAACGCTCAATGTAGCTCCTAATAGACTCTTCACGACGCATCTTGATGTGAGTGATTTGTATGAATGAGCTTTGAGTTAGTTTGGATGGTGTAAAATGCTTGATAAGAGCGTCTTTGAGGTTAATCCAACCACTATGATGATCTGCCCATCTATAATTCTAACATACACATTGGAGTCAGCCAACAGAGACTTGAATCCTAATGATTTCAGGGCTTGATCTTTCTTCTTGTACCATTGTCGGGCTGACTGCTTCAGACCATAGTTGCTTCTATGCATTCTGCATACATAGTCAGGAAGTGAATTCGAGATGAATCCTGGGGGTTGATCCATGTAGACCTCTTCATCTAGTTCGCCATGTAAGAAGGCCATCTTCTCATCCACAATGTGGATCCTGAGGTCATAAGTTGCTGCATATGCAAATAATAGACGTAGGGATGAATGTTTGATGACAGGAGAGAAGGTTTCAGAATAGTCAATACCGTATCTCTGAGAGAAACCCTTCGCTACCAGTCTTGCCTTGTATTTCGTCACATTCCCATCTGGTCCGTATTTGAGCTTGAAGACCCATTTGCATTTGATAGTGTTGCGCTTATGTGGTAATGGCTCCAATGTCCATACCTGGTTCTTCTTCATGGACTCCATCTCTTCGTTCATGGCTTGGATCCATCTGTCCTTTTCTGGACTTTCAATCGCCTCCTCGAATGTTTGTGGTTCACCACTGAACCCACAAAATTTTTTTGATGTGGAAGCTGAGCTGTCTGGCACATATCTTGTTGGCGCTCTTTGTGGTCTTGTACCTTGTGGCCACTCTTTATCTGCGAATCTGCCTCGTGGCCTCCCTCTCTCCATGTCTACGGATTTCCTCATTGTTTGCATGCTCAAGTCCTGGTCCACGGCCATCTGAATGCGCTAAATCTCTGTTAGCGGCTCCCTCCTCCTGTTCGGCTCATCTTCCTTCTCTGGCCACGATTCCTGTCTGGCCACGCCCTCTCTCCTTCCTATGTTCCCTGCCCTAACCTGATTGCTGCCCTGCAAATAGCGACCCATCCCATTCTATGTTCTGTTCTGCCTGTGGCCCGTTAGATAGCCGTGTTCCAGCCTCCTTTAGCCTGCTCTAGATCTATCTATCTGTTTCTGCCATCTGTCTCACCTGTGAGCAGAGTCTATCAGTGGCCCAATTTGCCCAGTCTGTCTGTGCTTTATGACCTAGGGACGAATGTTTGATGACAGGAGAGAAGGTTTCTAGATAGTCAATACTGTATCTCTGAGAGAACCCTTCACTACCAGTCTTGCCTTGTATTTCGATACATTCCCGTCTAGTCCGTATTTGAGCTGGAAAACCCATTTGCATTTGACAGTCTTGTGCTTATGCGGTAATGGCTCCAACGTCCATACCTGGTTCTTCCTCATGGACTCCATCTCTTTGTTCATGGCTTGGATCCATCTGTCCTTTTTTGGACTTTCAATCGCCTCCTCAAATGTCTGTGGTTCGCCACTGAACCCACAGAATTCTTCTGATGTGGAAGCCAAGCTACCTGACACATATCTTGTTGGCACTCTTCGTGGTCTTGGTAACCTTCTGGGAGATCCTCCTGGAACAGCTATGCCTTTGTCATTGTCTTCTCTGCTCAGTCCGGAACCATCTTGGTTTACAGAAATTGCGATGGTAGGTTGCCTCTCGAATCTGATTCGTCGCTCGAATGGCAGACGACACAAAAATCTTCGTTTTCGTGTTCGTCTGCTTCTCCCTCTATCACTGGCAGTAGGTCATAGTACTGTCTCTCCAAAACTTTGTAGCTAACAGGATCTTCGTTGGGTATAGTCCTACTCTCATCGAATTTGACATCCCTCACTGTATTCACAGTGTTCGTGTCTGGCATGTAGACTCTGTGGTATGACGAATTGTTGTCATAACCTACTAGAAATCCCTGCTCGGCTTTCTCATCAAGCTTCTTTCAAAGCTTATCAGGAATATGTGCATATGCTGCATAGCCAGAGATTCTGACGTGATACTGGTTGGGCTTTCTACCCCACCATAGCTCATGTGGTGTCGTGTGAGGAACACCAGACTTGTCTGTCCTATTTTGGATGTATGCGGCTATAGCTACTGCTTCAGCCCACAGTGCCTTTGGAGCTTTCGAGTAGGCCATCATGCATCTGGCTGCTTCCATTAGGATCTTGTTCTTTCGTTCAGCAACACCATTGTGTTGCGATGTGTAGGCTATTTCTTCTGTGAAGGATGCCACGATTATTGCAGAAGTCAATGAAGCGATTTGAGATATATTCGCCACCTCGATCTGTTCTGATCTGTTTCACCTTGCTTCCTGTACATCTCTCAGCCCAATTCACATATTCTATGAATTTATCGAGCACTTCAAATTTATTCTGAATAAAGTACACTCTGACAAACTTGCTATAATCATCAATGAAGGCTATATAATATTTTGAACCTCCTACTGAGATCACGTTGAATGGTCCGCAGATGTCAGAGTGCACTAGCTCCAGAATCTTTGTCGTTCTATAGGAGTCTTTGACGAATGGAGTGTGCAACATCTTGTCTTTCAAACATGCATCACAGGTGGTCGAACTGGTTGCATTCGAGATGCTAACCTATGTTATCGCTCCATGATGGCTTGCCTGGTAAAGTGTCATTGAGTTCATGTGGCAGAGTCTTTTGTGCCACAGAGTGTCTGGCGAGTCGTCATAAGTCTGATGCATCTAATATGCAGGTAGGTGTACCTTCAGATGATATAGGTTGTCTTTCCTTTTGCCTTGAGCTATGAGAGTGCTAGTACTGGCGTCAATCACGTTGCATGTTTCGTTAGAAAATGTCACATGCATCCCTGCATCTGCTATTCTTGCTACAGAGAGCAAGTCTTGCTGTAGAGTTGGCACGAACAGAACATCTTTGAGTCGTTTGTCTCTTCCATTGGTGTTGAGCCATAGGGAACCAATATCGCTCACTTGATGTCTAGATCCATCTCCAAGAACTATGAATCTTGAGGGATGTGCACTTCTGAAATCAGACATGATTCGTCTTGATGTCACGAAGTGCGAGCATTAGAGGAGTTCTAAATCCAAAAAAGACCCTTTGTAGAGATTCTTTTTATATTTTTTCTCAATTTTTTCTTACACATGGACCAATCAAAACACTCAAATTTGAAATCTATGTAACGTAACTTTTTGAGTCTACATTTTGATTCCACACTAAAAATGGCATAACTTTTTATTGGTAAGTCCAAATTTAGCAAAGTTTAATGCATTAGAAAGTGCTTAACAAGGGCTTTCCAATGATATGTTAGATGACATACTTTTGAGCTATGAATAAAAAGTTATGGCAAGTCAAAAATATTAGTGCTATAAATATTAATAATATAATCTACATCTTGCACGAATTCTTAAAGGGTCTTTTGGGAGCTCAAAACTCCTCTAATGGTGGCTCTTGAATCCAGGATCACCTCGTGTGTGTCAGATGTTGATGTTGCACACACATTCTCACAGATGTAGGCAGTCAAACAATTTCTATTCGTTTTTTCTTCGTCCATTTTCGAGCTCTCAGGCTCCTCGACATAGGATGAACTATTGTTGTTCTCCTGTCTGTTCTGTGTTGACTTGTTTCTTGGGTTCTAGCGACAATCCATGGCTGTATGATCCTATTTGTGGCAATGGATACACTCAATCTTGGGATTGAACCAGCATGTATCAACTGTATGTCCGTCTCTTCTACGTCTCACGCAGGTCTTATTGTCTGTATCTTGTCATTTTGACCTCCCTTTGGTCTTCCAGTTGCTCTTGTTGTCCCCTCTACTTGTTGGTCACGATCCTACCTCTGATTCGACTCCCTCTTAGGCTTGGATTGTTTCTTGGATTTTTCTCTGTTGCCTTAGAGGGCCTAGTCAGAACCATCTTTGTGATCAAGATGTTTTTTGGCCTCGACTTCCTCTCGAATCTCGACAATTGCCTTTTTGAGGTTCATGGCAGGATCTTTCGCGAGCAGGGTTCATGTCATCTGGAAAGATCTGGGTAAGGCTCTCAACAAGTACGTGAGTTGCTTCTCAACTGATACAGTGTTCTCTACTCCAGAGTTATGTAGTGACAGAAACATACTTCATGTTTCTTACGAAAGAGGTGAGGTCTTTTCCATCCCACTGCAAATTCGTCAGCTGATCTTCCAGCATCATGATCTGACTACCTGATTTTGTCTGAAATCTGGTGAGTAATGCATCCCACATCTCCTTACCTTTGGAGAGTGTAAACAGGTCAAGTGTGAGACTATCTTCAATGGAAGATGATAGCAAGGCTACTGCCTTGTTTTTTTTCTCCCTCCATTCGCGTAGCTCCTTGTCTGTTGTCGTAGGCATTTCTTTTGTGCCATCCACCCAGGGGAAGAGTCCTTCACCCTTGAGTATCAAAGATGTCTTAATTTCCAGGCTAGAAAGTTAGATCCTAAAGAATCAAGTATAGTGCAGATCTTGCTCTGCATACTGCTGATTGAAGCCATTGCTTCTTGGAGTTTGTTTCCTCATTGATGGTTGTTCGTCTGAATGCTTGGCCTCCTAGATCTGCTAGCTTATTGGCTATGTCAGAATATGACAGGATAACCTGCTTTGATACCACTGATGACTAACGATGGAAATGAATTCGATCGTGATGTGCTCTGATACCACTAATGAGAATCAGTCACGATTCGCGAAGGCAAATCCGACACAACTCTTTCTCTCAGCTCGGATGGATTTCAGATGTAATCGCTGGGCACTACCAGCTGAATCACTCCTACAGTCCTCCAGAGTGTAGCCAGTCACTACTTATCTACGTTTACGAAAATTAATACAGCATTCGACTTAGTTTCAACCAAATTGCGAAATTCAACTGAACAAAAAAAACTCAGGCGTATGAAATATCAGCATGAGAATTCAACATCCAAGATCAGACTCAACAAGAAAATAATCTATATTAATTTTCTCTGAATCTCTTCAAGAACTACATGCGAATCCACACAGTGCGTTGGCGTGAAAGAAACACGGTTCTCTCACAAGTAGTAGTTTCACTTTACTAGCGGACATTTGGATCTTCTGATCCTAGACAGAATTGTCTTTGCACGCAGGTGGACATATTGTCTATATTTTGTCTTGATTGCTTACTAGCATCAGACTTCCAATTCTTTTGCATGTAGTACTACCTTCATCTTGAATTTCCAGAGATGGTATATTACAACAAGATGTGCGATTTTCAACACTTGATCATGTTTTTGAAAGATATGGAAATGAAAAAGAGCCACAAGGGAAGCGAAAAGCTCGAGTGTTGGGTCTCCCCTCCAGACTCCCAATGGCTAATTTGCCCTGAGACCTCAAATTATGACCTGAATTTATTATGAGAAGTTAGATGTGTAACATCCTTCCAAGGGATTCCAAGAAACTACCTATCACCATACATGGATTTCTGGATACCCCCCCCCCCCCCACATGATATGACTATTAGTGCCTCTTCTCGACATTAGGGGAGAGCGTAGATGGAGTTGCACGAGCGTCTCTTGTTGTGGAGGTTGCAACGATGATGGTGCACTTGAAGTGGCCTAACACATCCTTCTAGCAGGCCTCATCGTAGGAACTCCTTACAATGAGAGGGACTCTCATGGTTCTTGCTAGTCCATATCATTATTCTAGCAAGTCTCTCTATAGGGACTCCTTACAATGAGTGACACTAAGGTTGCTCTTTCTCCCTCAGAGAATATGGGGCCTTTTCATTACGATAGTGGTAGCGAGGGACATTTTCATTACGGTAGTGGCAGCGAGGGACATTTTCATGTCCATTTCGTAAGTCTCCTAGTCGTAAGTTGAATTTGACTTTAATGAGATTCAATTTTTTTTTTTTAATCTTTTTGCACTACATAAATTATCTATTTATTTGTATGAATTCTAGCTTTGTCAGTTTATGCAAAAGTCCATCGTAAGTATGCATGCTTATTTATTTAGTTTATATGTATTTTTGTGGTGTTCTTGGGCCATTATGTTTGTGCTCTTGGACAATTCATGTATGGTTATTTTGGTAATAATAATTGTCTTTCACATGTTTTTTAATGCATGAAATTTAACTCCAATATTCGTAATTTGTAGAGTGGAATGGAATTAGTAATTTGTTTTATTCAACTAGACTCATTTATTTGAACTTATTTCTTGTGCTAAATAGAATACAAATTGTTGAATTTCACACGTGTGGGAGTGCCCAAAAGTGTGATTGGGATCTCCTAAGACCTAGTGATTGCACAAAGATCAAGCATAGATTGAAATCCTAGATCTATCTCACAAATCTAAGGCAAGAGCACATTAAAACATGCATATATCATGCATACAAATACATTCACATGTGTGGAGACTTTTCAAGGAAAAAGCTAAGTGTGGAAAAATCCTTGCTCTCAAGTAGAAACGAACTATCAAAACTTGAGTAGAGAGAGAAGGCCAAGAATGCTCCAAAATGTAGAAAATAGCTCCAAAAAACTTAATTACAAATGATCTAAGACTCATATATATAGCAACTCGAGATAGAGGGGAGTGAAACATGATTGGACCCCTTCTTTATCTCCTCTTCCTATTGGTTGAGTGATATATGTGCTGCCTAGCTTGATTGGACCAATTTGATGGATTTCTAGCTTTTGATTGGTCACTAACTCTCATGCCAACACATAGTGACGAGTCACACACCCAACCTCAACTTGAAAAATGTAAGTGGCCTAACCTAACTTGAGCTAAATCACTCTCTACTTTTGGCCAAATCAAGACTTTACATGTGTACTTGCATAGATTGCCGCTAATGCCAAAAAAGGCCTAATCAACATTTAATATGTGGCTAGATGTAGTAGTGCATTGTGACACTTCACTGGACACCTCTATAGCCTATCTGGGCCATGTCATCCAGTTTCCTAATGACTCACTGAAAGACCCATACCAACTGCACCACCATGTGTTTAGGCCTACAACCATTAATTATGACCATGTACACATAAGGGCCCCAAATCCCTTATAGTCATAATTAACTTACGGGTTGTTGGTCTACTGATCGCTAGTGTGGACGCGCTACCCGAGACCAGTGATGGGCATGATATTCTTCCCCCTTATTCAAGTTCTATTCTTAAAAATTAAAACTGGGAAAGTTCCTCCTTAAGCTTCCTTTCTGTTTCCAAGAAACCTCATCATCTGTACATCTCTTCCATCAAACCAAATGCTCGATAACTATGCAATTTCTTAATCATTCGGTTCTTGTATCCAAGATCTTTTCAGGTTCAAGTCGAGATACTCCCGATGATTCATCAAAGAGGTCAAATTGATCTCTAGATCCAAGATGCTCTCCTTCATGTAGACTCTTCTTGAGTTAGCTTACGTGAAATACCGGATGCACTTGAGATCCTTCTGGGAGCTCCAACTGGTAAGCTAAGGATCCGATCTTTTTCAAGAGTTGATACGGTCCTCTATATCTAGGGGACAGTTTATAATGCTTGCCGGTACTCATTACACTCGAATCCTTCGAGATTTTTAAATATATCCAATCCCCCACTTGGAAGTCTCTTGGTAATCTTTTTAGATTTGCATAATGCCAGTTCCTATCCTGGTACACTAGATATTTTCATGTGCAATCCGTAGCATTTCCTGCATATCATGTAGGAAATCCGCTACCTTCTGAAACTTGATTATCTGAGTCTCTATTACGATGGGTGACCTAGGCTCAAATCCGTACATAAGCATAAATGGGTTATATTCGGTAGCCGGATGCTAACTACTATTATAGGAAAATTTGATCAATAAAAGATACTTTTTCCAATCAGATTGTCGTCAGAAAACATATGCCTGAAGCATTTGTTCCATTGTCTGATTACTTCTTTCCATCTGTCCATCCATCTCAGGATGATCAGAAGAACCCAAGCTCAGAGTCATCTCTAGTTTAGCAAACACAGCCGACCAAAAGTGACTGGTGAACTTCGGATCGTGATCACTCACAACATCACTTGGTAATCCATAAAGTCTAAACAGATGCTTTACAAATGTCTGAGCTAAATCAGAAGCCTTCGCGGTGGTCTTTGCCAGAATAGACGTAGCCAATTTGGTAAGACGGTCGACCACAACCCAAATTGCATCATGCTGTTTATTTGTCCGTGGTAACCCAACCATGAAATCCATGAAAATTCTATCCCATCTTTTGTTCGAGATATCCAATGGATGCAACAATCCACCAGCCTTATGGTGCTCTACCTTATTCAACTGGCATTGGACACACTTGACCACATAAAAACTTTTGGGATCAAGATTGACTAGGAAAAGGTGAAGATGATAGTGGAATGGCCAGTCCCTCAAACAGTGCATGAACTTAAGACATTCTTAGATTTCACTGTGTTTTTCTATAGATTTGCAAAGGAGTATTCAAAGATTGTTGCGCTTCTCAACAATATGTTGAAAGGAGTTAAAAGTCACAAAGGTAGGCCAAGTCCTCCCATAAGATGAAATGAGAAGTTAGATGAGAGTTTTTGGAAACTCAAGCTTCTAATTGCCTCAGCTCCAGCCTCGAGGATAGAGGATCTAGATTTGTCGTTCGTCATTAACATTGACGCGAGTGATATGACTATTGGAGCTGTTCTCTTACAAGAGGGCCAGCCCGTTGCCTTTGAAAGTAAAAAACTAACCGATGCATAGGTCAGATATACCACGTAAGAAAAAAAGCTTTTTGCGGTCATCCATGCCTTGAATGTCAAAAAGTGGTGTGCAGAAGATAGGTCTAGCTCAAAAAGAAATGAAGGAAAACAATTTGTGTGTCTAGAAAGAAAACTTTTTGTGCATGGCAGAATAAACTATCTTCATCTTTCCAATGCATGACTACGCCTATCAATTTCAAACAAGACAATAGTGATAAAAATCATGTTTGAACTTATAGTAGCTAACTTTGAAATCGCCAGTATTGCAGTGATTACGTAGCCAAATAATTAAGCATAAAAAATTATCAGACAAATAATTAGTCATGAATTGTTTGCAAATTAGTCGCGAAGAAATACAGAAACGCATACATTCTAAGACAAAAAACTGAACGCAATGAAAGATAGTATTGATTCAGTATGAAAAACGTAATAGAAGTAAATGAGTACAATAAGTTGCGGATCAAAGTCGCATATTCTATGCTATCTCTGAGCGGCTAAAATGAAAGTTTGAATTAATGTGCAATGCTGATAAGCAGTGTCGCAATAGCAATCTCCAAAACAACTCTAAGAAGTGAGCTAGAATGCTCAGGAGTGTTCAAGCTCGCAGGCTTGAGACAAAGAGCTAACTATTTAAATGCTTCTGATAATTCTGATTTTCAATGAATGAAACTGTATAAGTATGAACAACTATTTATACTAAGAAATTAGATATCAATTGCGATCGCCATTTGGCTGGTGATCCATTGGCGTCCATTCAGTCCTTGTCATTGATTGTTGATAAGCGATGAAGTTGGCCGTAAACGTTCTGTCTACATAAATGAACCAAAACTGTAGCTCTATAGAAATGAACTAAAATAGCCACAGGCGACACTGTCGGGTTTTTTGCGAAAGAGACAAAAAAGGAGAAGGTGTCCTTAAATCTCATTTAGGGTTGTCCCATACTTTGCCAGAGTCATTTCCTTAACATTTGAGGCTCTTTGAAAAATCAAAAAATGCGCCATTGTGATTTTACACTGTTGCACTGCTTGGAAGTAAACATTTGAATCTGAAGAGCTAGGTGTATTGTCGTGATCAATAAGGGAAGTATTGATCATTTGAGATCATGCTCAAGCAGAGTGCTTCAAGCCATAAAGTGCCTTATGGAGTTTACACACATGATTGTGTTTATCCTTGATAATATCACCTTCGAGTTGCACCATGTAAATGTCTTATTCAATAACTCCATTGAGATATGTTGTCTGTACATCTATTTGATGTATTTCCAAATCTGCTGCAGAGGCAAATGATAACAAAAGTCGAATAGAAGAATGCTTGACTACTGGACTGAAGGTCTCAGTGTAATCGACGTTGTATACCTGAGAAAAACCTCTGGCTATTAGTCGTGTCTTTCTTATGTTGATGCTGCTCATTGTACTTGACTTTGAAAATCCATTTGCAATCAACTACATTTCTGTTGGTAGGTAATTCGACAATTGTCCACATCTAGTTCTTGATAAGAGATGAATCTTCTTTATCCATAGCTTCTTTCCAGAGATCTGAGTCAGGCTGTCTGAGTGCCTCTTGGACAGACGTTGGTTCTTGAACAAGATAGGCTGCAAACTTGTCAATATACCAGTTAGGTGGTCTGCTGGTTTTTGAAGATCTTCTGGGTAATACAGGAAGTTGATTATTTTCATCATACTATAGTTGTTGATTTGCAACATCATCATCATCTGATCCGTCATTGATTTGTTGTTCATCAAGAGTAGAAGAGCTTGGACCTTCAATAGGCATAGTCGACTAAGAAACTAGAAAGCTCAAAGCGTTAGGAGAATCTGATAGGTCGGCTACATGGGGACTACCCTTTCCTTCGAGGTCTTGAAATTGATCTTCGATGAAGATGACATCCCGGCTAGTGAATATCTTTGACTCGATGGGATCGAATAACTTGTAGGCTTGATCTGAAGTTGTGTAGTTGATGAAAACACACTTGATACTCTGGAAGACGAGCTTCTTCCTGAGATCACGAGGAATCTGCACAAAATAAGTACATCCAAAAACTCATAAGTTTGATAAAGAAGGTTTGGTATTTGTCCAAACTTTGAATGGTGTTTTGTCTGTGAGGCCTTTAGTAGAACATCTGTTCTGAATATAGGTTGCTTTTGAAACAGCTTCAGCCCAGAAGCACTTTGGAAGTGTCGCATGTGATAACATGCACTTAGCCGATTCTGTTGAAATTGAAAAATAATTCATCTTGACTTTAGGCTTGCTACAAATATTGTACCATGCAAGTATGTTGTTCCATAAATGCAAATGCGAAGTTTGGCCTAGATAGAACTTGAGCTATATGGAAATGTCATATCTAGCTTGATGATTACAACTTGCATATAGATTGTAGACTTAGAAATATCAAAAATATGCTTGTAGAAACTCGTGGCATTTCATATGCATTAATTGTAAGTGATCCATAGTGACATGCAAGGCATGCACAAAGTGAAATGGACACATGCATGATGATTTGTACATTTCTAGTTAGAACTAAGACACTTGGTAAAAGTAGGTAGAGATACATGCATGAGATGTGACAAATGTCACGTAGACTCTGGTTTTCACTTTAGATCTCATTGAAAGGTCGATGGATGTGGTTCTACCTCGAGCTACCTCAAACTCCATAAATATGTGTAGCTCTTCTCATAATTTTATGATGAAGAACCAAATCTCTGTAGCTATCTCTTGCCATTTTGGATCCACACAATTTTTGCTTGATATCTCTCTATCTTTCTCTCTCTAACTCGTGTTGAGGCTGATGCTAATACACTAATTTCTTGTACTTTTGCTCATTTGTGATTCATTGCTATTATTCTTTGATGCTTATTTTCATATAGAAACTTGGCCGTAGATTTTGCATCAGCCACTTTGACAGCTTTGGCTTCAACCCAGTTGGTCATATAATTAGTTGCAATGGTAATGTAGCGAGCCTGAGATCCTTGAGCAGCGGGATGAATAGAACCAACATAATCCAGTCCCCATTTTTCAAACGGTGCTTGCGATAAAACCAAATGTAAGGGTTCATAATTCTGGCGAATAGGCCATCGTGCTCGTTGGCAGACATCACATGTCTGAATAAAATTTTCTGTGTCCTTATGAAGCGTAGGCCACCAACAACCGGATTGCAAAAGTTTGCAAACAGTAATATCTGTAGAGAAGTGTCCTCCACCCATGCCATCATGTGAAAACATGATTAGATCTGGTACTTCATGCGGTAAAACACATCTTCGTAAAATATTATCTGTTCCACGACGATATAATTGTCCTACAATTAATTGATAAGGTTGAGCCTTATGAATCAATTGTCTTTTCTGTACAGTTCATCATCCACTTCAGTATTAACTGGAGCGGATTCAATTTGCAAAACGTGATCGGCTAGATAATGTTGCTTTCTCTTTTTGACCACAATTCGAAAGTCAAATTCAGTCAATAATAATAACCATCTTGCAATACGTCCAGTATTACATGTCTTATTTACCAAGTAAAGTAACGGTTGATGATCCATATAAAATGCAAAGTGTGTTTCCATGAGGTAGTGACGAAATTTCCGACAGAAAAAATCATGGCTAGCGCTTCACGTTCTGTTGTTGAATAATTCTTCTCTGGATCTGTAAGCTGTCTGCTTGCAAATCGTATAGGATAATCTTTCTTATAGTCAACTGGCTGCGTCAAAACTGATCCAATGGTGTATTTTGAGGCATCTGTATGAACATGAAATTCTAATGTCCAATCTGGAGAACACAGTATTGGTGCTGAAGATAATGTTTCTTTTAACTTTTCAAAGGCTTCTAACGCCTCTACTGTCCAAATAGGAACAATAGTTAATTTGTATATAGGTTGTGCTAAATCTGCAAAGAAGATAATAAAAATTCGATAGTAGTTCGCATGACCCATAAACACATAAACTCCTCGAATTGTTGCTAGCGGTGGCAATTCTACAATAGGTTTGATCTTAGAATAATCGGTGGCAATACCATGTCTTGATATCACATGTCCAAGCACCACTCCGTGAGAAATCCATATCTAGCATTTTTCTGGATTTAGAGAAATATGATATTTGCAGCATCTTTCAGAGACTTTTTCCAATCAATCCAGGTGGTCTGTATCTGTACTATGAACTCCCAAGTCGTCCAAGTAAATTTCAAGGAATTTTTGCAGATAATCTTTAAAGGCAAATTGCATTACTCTTTGGAATGAACTTGGTGCATTATAGAGTTTAAACAACATTCCTTTGTAAGCATAGGTGTCTCATTCTGTTGCAAAAGCAGTTTTGTGGTGATCGGCAGGTGCAATCTTAACCTAGTTGTAACCACTAAATCCATCCAGGAAACTATAAGCTTCCGCTCCAGCAAGGCAATCCAAAATGCTTTCAATAAAAGGTAACGAAAAGTGATCCTTCTGTGTCACTTTATTCAATGCCTTGAGATTCACACAGATTCACAATTTCTCATTTTTCTTAGAAACAATGACAATCGGTGAAATCCATTTGGTATGCTCGATCTCATAAATGAATCGACATCAAGCAATCTTTGAAGTTCTTTCTTTATCAGATCTGCCACATTAGGATTACAGTGATAGAACTTTGTAACCTTTGGTACCGCATCAGGTACTAAAGGTATGGTATGTTCAATGACCCTTCAAATCTTGATAAGTCCATGCAAAACAATCTTGATACTTACTAAGTAGCAAACGGAGTGCTTTGTTCAGGAGTAGGTTGTGATCCCACTTGCACAATCTTTTCCGGGTCTCCTGGTTCTGCAAGATTCATTGGCTGCATCCTAGCTAGGCCATCGTAAACCTCTTTAGATTCCGGCATATGTTCTTCAGGTTCACGATGTGCTTTAGGTAACATGATAACCACATCATCCAGTGTATAATGTTTAAAATGCTCTGGCATATCATGTTGGACTACATTTGCTTGTTCTTTTTTGAAAGGACTTGTCTTGGCTCTTTGTTTAGTCTTCTTAGTAGGAATTGATCATGGAGGTGATGACGTTCGGAATGATAAATCTTTCTTCACAAGTGAAGACTTCCTAGACGATGATGTCTTGCTAGATATCTGACTTGAAGAATCATTCTTGACTTTCTCTTTGCCTTTATCCAATAGAGGTGGCACTTCCTTAAAATCGATCTTTTGAGGGGGATTTTCCCATTTTAGAACCGTATTATAATGCTACTTTGCTTGTTTTTTCGTCATCGAACCTGTCATCCTGTCTCCCTTCAATATAACTACTTTGGATGATTTGATTGTTGGTTCATCAGGAACATTACGCACTCCAAATCTGGTCGGATCCATATGATGTAGAATCTGTTCATCCGTAAGTTTTGCATTGCCATCATAAGTTAAGTCATGGCTCATTGGTATGAGATCATCCTCAATTGGATCTGGTATAGGTTCCGTTGATATCCAGGCTACATTCAGCACATTTAGTGGAAACATGATTGGCGTATCCAAAGTTCGATCTAACAAGAAAATCTTGTTCATTTTTTATTGAATATCTTGTTGACACATATATCCTATTGTACAATCAATTATTGCAAGAGCTTCGTTCCAATTGACAGTATTCGTTTGAGAATCGTAATGAACTCCCAATTTTTTCTCTTGTCGATCACAAGTGTGATCTGTTGGTGATGAATCGTCATCCGGTTTTTGAACCACTGGCTTGACAGTCCAAGTCTTAGGATCAATTTTAATTGCACGTTCACGATTTTCAAAAGTGATTTTGCCGGTACCCCAGTTATGAATTACTTGCGGCAACTCGTAACCATGGACGTCCCAAGAGAACTCGGTAGACATTTGGTGCTTTTGGTAAGTCCATCACGACGAAAATAATGACGAACTATACTCCTGCAATCTTGACAGGTATATCTTTCACCATTCCTTGTGGACGAACCGTCGTTTGATCAACTAGCTTAATAGCAAAAGTAGCAGGCTTAATCTTTGTAAGGCCCCATTTTGTACATAGCTTTGTAGAAATCAGGTTAACTCCTGAAACGCCATCTATCACGGCTGCTTCTTTAGAAAATTGTCTATGTTGTATCGGCAGAGTGATATTCTTTTTCACTTTTCAAGCGACTCCAACATGGAGTACATCATTAGATTCTTCAAATCTAGCACAAAACAGAGGCTCCTGATGGTCTTCTGATTCTTCTTGAGCTAACTTTTGCGCTAAGACTTCTTTTGCTTTTGGCACCAACTTTAGGAACTCTCCTAATGAAATATTGATCTTGCTAGACAAAATATTCATGAGTAATTCTGTATGCGGTGCTTCCGGTTTAGTCATCTTGAAGAGTTCTTCGTGATGATGTAATTGATCATTCATATCCGTACGTAAATTTTTTGGAGGCTGCAATGGTGAAGACCGAACTTCAGCTGTTACTTTAGCAGCTTCAAGTTCCTCTTCTTCTTGCAGATGTTTAATCCATTGTCTCATATCCTGATATCTTTGTTTTCCTGCATTAAGATTTGGATAGACTTTTGATGTTGTTGGTGTATCGTTCAATGGTATAGAATCAGCAGGTACTGAATCCACTACTGGTTCTTTTTGCTTTTGTGCTCTGGTGACCACCATCAAGGGTGCACTTGGTTTATTATGGGCTACCGATCTTTGCTTGATTGTTATCAAATTTACATGTGTTGTAGCTAGTGGTGGCTTTGGTCTTGCTAGACAGTCTTTATAGCAATGCCCATATCCACAGTCACGACAAATTTTCCTTTATTTGGCCATTCTGTAACTCTATGATTTTCTCCACATGCAAAGCATCAAAGTGGTGCTCTGGCCCAATTTCTCAAGGCTTGTTGTTGAGCGGCAGCATAAATGGCATACTGTTCTAAAGATCCACCTTCCTGATCATTACCATAGCTCCATTGCTCAGCACTTCCGTAAGCATCTGGTTCCATCAAATTGGCAGGAGGAGTGGAGTACTTTGGTGGGGCAGGCAAGGCTAGACGCTCCGGGTATCCAAGAGTAGATTGTCATAGTCTTGCTGCTGGATTGCCTCCATACTGTGGATCTCAATATCCCATTTGGGCATACCATTGCTGAATTATCCGAGGGTTGAAGTTGCAAAAGGCAGTCTCATGGTCAGGTGAATTACACAGATGGCAAACACTGATTTCCATTCATTTTTTCAATTGAGGACACTTGTTCACTGTGTGATTTCGTGTATAAATAGAACACCAGACATTTTTCCTAGTAGGAAAAGTCTTTGCAAACTTCTCAGGTTCCTTGTTCGCTTCTCCATGGAAATTCTCCAATGCATTGATCTTCTCATCAAATTGCAACTGCAACTTTTCCATCTGTTTCTGCTGGGTCTTCCCAAGTTTCTCAAACTCATTGAGCATCATTTATGCAGTAGCATTGGCATTCGTTGATGCAATAGTGGTGTATGTCATAGTAGTCTGCCCTGCTGTATAAGGCAACATACTGACATTCGGCTCATCATCCGAATCTTCATCCTCCTCCCGAATTGCATCGTCCATCGCATTTTGCAAAAGTGCGTACTCATTATGGCGTTTCAGTTCACGTCTGATCCATTTAGGTAGTCCTGACAAAAACCACATAATCATGGCATTTTCATTAATCAGCTCAGGCTCACATTCAGATCTAAGACGTTTCACCCTTTCGATGTAATCTCGAACCATTTCGCGCTTTCTCATTTTAATTTTACTTAAAAGTAGGAAAGGGTCTTCCATAAACTTCCGTGGTCTAAACTGTGTGATAAAGGCTCGTTCAACAACCTCCCAATCTGTACGCTTAGTTTCATCTTGATTATAGTACCAATCTTGTGTTGCGCCTGCTAAGGCCATAGGAAACAGCTTAAGTTTATATTGAGGATAAATCTCACCATAGACCTCACAGGATTCAGCATAGATCTGAAGAAATCTAACTGGATCTGTTAATCCATTATATTTGGGTCGATCCAATCGGGGTGCTCTTCTAACAATAATTGGATTGACCTCTTGTGGAGCAGCTCCAGGAGCAGCCATCTTACAAATTTAGATCAAATTGATAATGTGATTGGATATAGATTTTTACAAAAACTATATCAGATTAGATCTGCTATCTCTATTTCACTTTTCAAGAATCTGATTCTATATGATGAAAAACTACCCAAAAATTTGATCAATCGATACTTCTCAAAAATGATAAATCTCTTAGAGTCTAATTCAGAATATATCATATTTGATCCAAATTTTGACAGAGACTTGATCTGGAAAATCAAAAACTAAAAATAGGACTGGCAAAGGTTCTCTAGGCGAAGCTTGTCTCGACGAAGGTTCAACAGTGCTAGTTTGAGATAAAAACTCTCAGAACACTTTTCTGGAAATTTCTTGGGAAATAACCTTCGCCGACTTCTCAGATGGAAGGTTTGACATCCATTAACACTAAGCATTAACACTACATCCATTAACCCTACTTCGAAATCCCAATAATGATCAAATCCAACAATTAGCAAAATCCAAAGAAAGCATGAGAAATGGAGGAGAAGAAAGGAAGAGCAAGGACATTCATCAATCCATTTCTAAAGAGAACCAATCTGCTTTATTGAAATGAGGAAATGAACATGAGGAACAACTCGAGTTGGTCCCTTTTTATAGTAGAGAGGAGGACCCTGGCCTCTGAATCCTATTGGTCCAGTCTTGCCTCTCTTTTTATTCAAACTTAAAAAAGTGTGGGAACCATCAAAATTGGAGGGAAACCCAACTTTATTCACTAGCTTGACATTTAGGCCTGCGACATTAAAAGTCCGACAAATTTGGCCTAAAGTCCTTTAATCAACATTCTAATTAATCAAATAAGTATGTGATCATTGGGTTGGACATACACACGCAGTGTGCCAAATCCCTCTCACTTATTAACTAGGGTTAGAGTTGCCTTGGGATCCGCAAACCCTCCAACAATTCTCTTTAGCCAATCATGAGATTTGAGACCTTGCAACTTTCCATCCACTGTGAATCATGACCATAGAGAATGGGCAAAACCAGTTGGTGTTCTAATGTCATGAATAATGGAGCGCACACAATTAAGCTCCTCCTTAGTGATTGTCCAAGGTACTTTTGGAGCATGATCTTCACCATCCTTTATCCAATATTCTTTTTTGGTGTTTGATTCTTTTACATCGTGCCTTGCAGCAATGGTATATTTTTCACCAATCAAGTGTTTCCAAATAGATTCACATTTTTAAATATGTGCATGGGATCAAGTAGGTGATTAATCAAAAGGTTATTCCAATATTCCAAACGATGAAATATAGACAATCTTTTCATACCATTGATTGGCTTTGCTTGAGATTCCTTCCATAGTATTCGCCAATCTTTCACGGACACTCTCTTTCAACTCTTCCTCCAAAACCTCTTCTATGAGTGTCTCTGAATGGATGGCCTTAATGCAAGTATTTAAGATGATTTTCATAAACCACTTTTTTGAGACTAAAAGAGTATCTTCCCACAAGATTTGGCCCACACAAAAACAAGCATTTTTTTCAGCCATTTGAAAGCCTGCTTAACAAATGGATACTATCAATCACTATTAAAAAAAGTATATGTCAAAGAATAATTATAGCCATTGTAGTATATCATGTAAATGTCAAGAATTACTAGTTGTATGTAACTGTAAACAAACTCCTATGTAAACAAGATAGACATTGTTTGAATAATTACCTGAGCATTCACCTAATTCTGGATAGTCATGCATTGTCCACATTACAATGGCATGTAGTCTGAACTCCCTCTCATGTAAGGGACGCGAAATGTCATATGCTTTTATCCCCTTCCACAAATTTTCCAACTCGTCAATAAGCGGCTAAAGATAGACATCCATGTTCTTAACCTTGCGTTGGCCAAGAATTAAAAGTGCCAACATAATGTGTCTCTTTTTTGTACTCAACCAAGGAGGAATATGCTAGTTGACTACGACAATACTATGAGGATATCTTTATGGTAGATCATATCTAAGATGTACTTCAAGGTTATTATCTTTTCTTCCAATTTTTCTCTGATCCATCTTCTTGTATATAATGATTAGCATTACTTTTTTCACAAGCGTTTTTTCTATGTATATTCCTATCCAAGTTTTTTAGAAAACCATCGATTTTATACTTACTCTTGGAAAACACAAAAAATATGAAGACTCGAATTTTCCAACACAAGCTCAAAAAATATTATTCGTTCCTTTGTAATTTTTTTGATCATTTGTAAATTTTCGATCCTTTGTAATTTTTCGATCCCTTATAATTTTTCAATCCCTTATAATTTTTTGATCCCTAATAATTTTTTGATCCATTGTTATTTATTTCAACCCTATGTATTTTTTTTACCTTGAATTTCCATCTGCCAGTTTTCATATTCTAATTGCATCTGCCACTTGCCTTCAAAAGAACAAATTTCCATCAACCGCGTCAATTGCATCCGACAAGGTAATTGCATCTGACGGTCAGACCCATGAGATTGCATCTGACGAAAATTGCGTCCGAAGATGACCTAAAATTTTTTAGTATAAAGATGTCGACGTGGCCAATTCATTTTTACTTCACACAATTTCTAGACGAGTTTTTATCTCTCTGGAAAATTTCGGATGATCTTTCTATGTTTAGATCTAATTCAACCACTTTCTATTGTATTATAACAGCTCTGCATCATGTTTTCAATTGATCCATACTCCATCGTTTCTATACATCCATTCAGCTGCGTAACACTCTACCATATCATCTTTCCACTTTCTAAACTTTACACACATTTATGCTTTGTGTTTTTTATTCCATCTATCTTGTTTCATTTTAGATTACCAACATTTCCTCTCTCTGTGCATATCATTTGCAGTCAACTTTACGCATCGGATAATTACGTTTGAGAACCTTCGTAGTCTCTTAGACATAGAAGAATGTAATTTTATCATTGAGGGAGAGTGTTAGAAATCAATGATAAACTTCATTGTTACACTTCTTAGTTATTGTTCTCGATGTACTTTATTATTGACAGCCATTACCAGCTCTAACTAGCCGTAGGCTAGTCTAGTAGTCTACTCCTAAGTTTTTTTTTCTCTCTCTCTCTCTCTCTCTCTCTCTCTCTCTCTCTCTCTCTCTCTCTCTCTCAGGGTTCAGGGTGTATATGTACATTTTATATTCAGTATGAAGTGTATGATTGAGTGATATTGCGTGTTCTTCTTCTGCCTCTCTACTTGGTGATTGCTTATGGCGAATGCTTGATGTTGCATATCTGATTCTTGACACCATATGGAATATCTAGTTTTGTTGAAATTCAAAAGATATGCATTTAAAGATGCCATCTATTCTCCTAATCAAGGACTTGATACAAATGAAGGTTACTTCTATTGATTTGATTGAAGATCTACCTTATCCCACTTCTTAGGGACCTGAAAAGATCAGTAATAGACTTCTTGTAAAGATCTAAGAATGATCGTTAACAAAATCAAATCATAGAATACTAAAGACAATGCACTTGCTTGATTGAAGTAGACAATAGTAGTAGAATTGCCCCTCTTTCTATAAAGAGCATAAAAGTTTCAAATGATCTAATTTAAGCAACCTAATATCTTTCCAAAATCACTTGCAAAAGATCTAAATGGAACTTAAAGAGGCTGCAACACAATCTACTATCCAATCACAAGCAAAAATTGATCAAAATTGATGAGAAATTGATCTAACTTGATGCATAAGTCAAGCAATGGTTGGACTGAACCTAAATCACTTTAGAAGATGTCCTCTAAACCTTAGAACAGCCTTGAAGAGTCCCCAAATCTCTGATCTTCCCTCTCCTTGAATGCTAGAAAGCCTCCTCTATGAATTCAAAACTCGCTTAGAAATCAACTTTCTAAGCGAGTTTTGGATTGAATTCAACTTTGCCTCTGGTTTTAGACACCTAAACACTTGCAAATGAAGTCACACAACACCAATCTCCAATGTATTTGACTCACTTTGAGTTCTAGAATCAATGCTAGATGCTAAGATCCAATCTACACAAGATTTAGATCAAAAATTGTGAGCAAATTGAATGAAAAGCAAGGATTTAGCTCATTCCAACATTTAGGCTCTAAAAATTACAACAAATAAGGATCCTAAAACACTTGAAATGATGAGGGAAACAATAGATTATGATTTCATAAGGTTAGCACAAGTTGAACCATCAAAATCCATCAATAATCTATGCTTGGACCTCACTAAATGGCCCAAATACTTGAAGAAGCTTTCACACGTGTGAAAGTATGGCCTCCCATAGTCTGACTACTGCACACCAGACCCATATTCAATCCTATAATGATTAGTAATCACAAGAACTCAAACAATTATGAACATAGAGAGCAGTTGCACCAATATGAGAGAAAAATCATGAAATTGCTTGATTGATTTTGGTGAGAGATCATCACCTATATATACATGATCCATCATGGTTTTGGGCAGGTATGAGTAGCCCTAAACCTATCCCTAATGCTAATTTTGGTGGATCTTTCATCCCTACCAAGTTAGGGTTGGAATCTTGGAGATCTCTCAACAATGTAAAAATTACCAAAAATAGCTCCTACTTTTTCTCTCTTGTATCTAAGCATGATTTGGACTCATTCCAAAGGTTCTATCACTTAGGTCAACTTGAGAACATCCTTATGAATGGAATCCTATGCTATTTGGCACGTGTGACAAGCTGCATCATGACCGTCTAACTATTTACAAGTCATATGACCAAAACTAGTCAAGCTAGAATTGTGAATTTTTAACACTCCTCCTCTCTATCTAGCTTGGTTCAATCATTGCTTTACTAATCACTCCAAGTGATGATATGAACTTCATAAAAGGTGTCTTTTGAAGTGGTTTAGTAAGTAGATCAGCTACACATTCATTGCTTGGAACATGCTCCAATGCAATCTCCTTGGCTTGCACCATTTCTCTCACAAAGTGATGGCATATCTCAATGTGCTTAGATCTTGCATGGAAGATTGGGTTAGATGCAAGGTGTTGGGATGATATATTGTCATTGTAAATAATTGGTGCCTCCTCTGAATCCATGATCTCTAGCTCCACCAATAATCTCTTGATCCAAAGTACCTCCTTTGTAGTGGTTGTCAAAGCTTTGTACTCGGCCTCAGTTGAAGATAGAGATATAGTTTCTTGCTTTTTGGAAAGCCATGAAACCACACCTTCTCCTATAATGATTAGCCTTATTGAGACCATCTTGGCCATCAGTGCAAAAGTTTTCTCATAGTCTATCCCTCTCTCTTGAACATAACCTTTTGCAACTAATCTTGCTTTATGTTTGTTAACACTTCCATTTGCATTCAACTTAAGCTTGAAGACCCACTTGCATCCTATTACATTCCTTTGGGGTCTATGAACAAGCAACCAAGTTTCATTCTCAATCAAGGCATTATACTCATCCAACATAGCTTTATACCATTTTTTGGAGTTCAATGCTCCTTTAACATTAGATGGTTCTTCAAAACTAGATAAATCCTCAACTTGCTGCCCTTTGCCTTCATATGTGAGCCTTGATGGCTCCACTTTTGCCCTTGAAGATCTCCTTGGTGTGATAGGTGGGTTTGGTGCTTGCTCCTCCATGAGCTCCTCCTCGAGATCAAGATGATTAGTAATCACAAGAACTCAAACAATCATGAACATAAAGAGCAATTGTATAAGTATCCCTAAACCTATCCCTAATGCTAATTTTGGTGGATCTTTCATCCCTACCAAGTTAGGGTTGAAATCTTGGAGATCCATCAACAATGTAAAATTATCAAAAATAGCTCCTACTTTTTCTCTCTTGTATCTAAGCATGATTTGGACTCATTCCAAAGGTTCTATCACTTAGGTCAACTTGAGAACATCCTTATGAATGGAATCCTATGCTATTTGGCACGTGTGACAAGCCACATCATGACTATCTAACTATTTACAAGTCATATGACCAAAACTAGTCAAGCTAGAATTGTGAATTTTTAACAAGTTGGTCCATGCTTAGGACTCTATTCTAGGTGAATATATGTATAGAGAACTTAGGGCTATGAATGGCTATGTGCCCAGGATGCTTTTGGCTCTATATACTGGGTCCAAACTCGCCCTACTCCTCATTATGGTTGTGGATTCATTGTTAGGCTCTCACTCTACATTCATGTTTCTTGTTCCTTGGCTTGGGGGTGAAGCTTTTAGAGTTTGATTGGATGCTTCTACTTGGTTGGGTGGTTTCTCCATAGTGTGTTATCCATTGTGTTTGTGATTTGTAAACAGGATCTAAGGAGCTTTCCTTATAGTGGTATCAGAGCAAGGCTTACAAGTTTGGGGAGGTGGTGCTTTTCATTAATCGTAATCTGATGAGAGATCAGCAAATGGAGATTCTATTGAACCATGTCAAATTGATGTCTTCACCCAATCTCAGTTTTCAACAGGAGGTGTATGTGAGGGAGAAGAAGGAGAAGAAAATTGAAAGTGTCGAGGACTAGCTGACCAAGTGGAGTAGTTATCTCAATCTGCACGGTGTTCCTGATGAGAAAAAAATTGAAATTGAAGTCGTCGAGGACTGGCTGACCAAGTGGAGTAGTTACCTCAATTTGCACGGTGTTCCTGATGAGAAGAAAATTGAAAGTGTCGTGTTGTTCTTACGTGGCAAAGTGTCATCGTGGTAGCAAGATTTATTGGTAAAGCCAACTACTTGGGATGCGTTTGTGGAAGTTTTCAAAAAAGTTTTCATAGTTGCTAATGATGTTGACTACTACCTGAAGTTCATGAACTACAGGAGGGGTACAAAGAGTTTAGACTCTTATATCCAGGAATTCATGGACCTATGTAATAGGGTTCCATCATTCGATGCGAAGTTGGCACTTTGACAATTTGTCCTAGGTTTGCCAGCCGACTATCAGAACAAATACAGGTGAAATGTGCTTCAAAACCACGAGGATGTGTTTCGGATTGCGAAAGCATATGATTCCACAGTGGTGGCATCCATGAAGTAGGTTGCACAAATTCCAACCACTTTGAAAACCAAGAAGGGTAATAAGCGCAGTCCAGACCAAGCAAAATATTTTGACAAATTAGATCAAGCAGCATCAGAATCCAAGAAGCCGAAGAGAAAGAGATTTAAGAAATCTATGTCCCGGGAAAAGGCTAAGAAAGAGAACTTATGTTTCGTCTGTAAGAAGCCTGCACATATGCTGATATTTTGTCCAGAAAGGAAGAAAGTGTCTGCTCACATGATTGAGATCCCAGGAGGCAATGGTAAGACTTTGGAAATTAATCTGACCGATTCTGAGTGTGAATGTTCTTTTAGTACTACTTTTTTCTTGCCTAATGAACTTTTCCATTTAATTGGCACAATTAAAGATCAAGAAGGGAGTATTTTATTGGACAGTGGTTCATTTCATAATTTTATTGATTCTCATCTTGTGCAGAAACTCAGCTTGGAAACTGAAGCCATCAAATCATAGATATAAAGTTTATCTAGCTTCAGGAGCAGAGTTGGAGACTTGGAATGTAAAAGTCTCAAAGCTCCTAGTTTTGATGCAAGGACACACAGAATTAGTTAATTTTCATGCTTTCGACTTAGCCCGTACCAATTTAATCTTAGGTTATGAATGGTTATTTAGTAAATCGCCTTCTCTGTTAATTGATTTCGAGAAGCATGTTCTCAATTTCAAGGAGGATGATAAGGTACTTACATTATTTGGCAGTAATTTTGTACGTCCGTTGGATCAGATTTCTACAGTTAATGAAATGAAAACATTGGATTATTCTAAAGCTTTTTCAATATGTGCTATTCCAATTATGGATGTTCTTGAAATGAATCTAAATAGTTGTGAATTCTCAACAATTCTTAACTTAGTAAATTTAGATCATGAACAAGCAGTGAAAGAACATATCATAAATAGGGATGTTTTTCCATTTGAATTACCTCATGGTTTACCACCATCTAGGTCAGTAGACCACAGATTTGAGTTAATTCCAAGAAGTCAACCTGTCTCTAGAAAACCTGATAGGTTCTCTCAGAAAGAGGAGACATAGATTTCAAATCAAATAGAAAACTGAGGATGGGACATATACAACTTAGTAAATCACCATGGGGCGCTCATGTTTTTCTTAAAGCAAAGAAAGATGGAGGTTTCCAGATGTGTGTGGATTACAAGAGTCTTAATAAAGTGACTATCAAAATAAATATCCATTACTTAGGATGGATGACCTTGTAGATCGCTTGGGTGAAGCTCAGTATTTCACCAAGATAGATCTCAGGACATGGTACCATCAAATAAGAATTAAGTCAGAAGATGTCCAAAAGACGTGATTTCTTTCTAGATTTGGTCATTATGAATTCTTAGTGTTGCCATTTGGATTAATGAATGCACCAGCAACGTTCCAACAAATGATGAACGATTTGTTTTGTCCATATTTGGGGAAGTTTGTGGTTGTATTCTTAGACGACATTCTTGTTTACAGTAAATCCTTGGTGGTGTAGAACACTTAAAAATCATCTTGATGAAACTCTGTCGGGAGTTACTCTACGCGAAAGAGTCTAAGTGTGAATTCTTTAAGCAAGAGTTGCTTTATCTTGGTTATAAGATCACAGTAAATGGGATCAAGATTGACGAGGATAAAATCAAGATTGTGATTGAGTGGCCAATTCCAGGAATTGTGAGGCAAGTAAAGTCATTTTTAGGTTTTACACTTTTTTTCAAAAAATTTATTGAGGATTATGCTAATGTAGCAACACCAATAAATAATCTGACAAAAGGGTTTGTTAATAAAAAGAAAAAGAGGAATCAACCTAGTCTGCCTGTTGTTTGGAACAAGGAATTAAATCAATGTTTTGAGAAACTTAAAACAATGATTGTTTCATCTCCCGTGTTAAAAATTGCAAATCCAAATTTACCTTACGTCGTGAGAACGGATGCAAGTGATGTTGTAGTTGGAGCGGTTCTATTACAAATGGATAGGCCACTAGCGTTTGAGAGCAAAAAATTCACTAGTCCTCAGTTGCGTTATACTACGTAGGAGAAGGAATTGTTTGCTGTAATCCATGCACTTAAAACCTGGAGACACTACTTGTATGGAAAGCTCGATGGGCTAAATTGATGCAAGAATTCGATCATGAAATCCGTTACATAAGAGGCAGCCCTAATCAAGTTGCAAATGCTCTTAGTCGGATCGGTGAATTGAACGAGTTGTCATTCACCCAGATTTCTATGGTTCTATATCTTTCGTTGAGAGGAAAATATGAATTAGACTATCATTTTTGTCACATTTGGAACATTTTCCAGGCCAGATAAGAAAAACAGTGGAATAGTTAACCTTTCAAGATGAATTACTATTTCGAAATGGAAAAGTTTGTGTACCTGGTGATGATGAGCTCAAACGTAAGATTTTGTTTGAATGTCAAGACATACCCTGTGCAGGACATCCCAGTATACACATGACTCTAGACTTGGTTAAGAGGGAATTTTATTGGCCAAAGCTCAAGCCATATGTCGAGTCATATGTTGTTAAATGCAAACCATGTCAACTAGCAAAGGCTGAACGCCATAAGGCTGGTGATTTGTTGCATCCGTTAGATATCCCCGATAAGAAATGGAAAAGCATATCTATGGATTTTGTAGTTGGACTTCCGAAGACCCAACGACAAAATGATTCTATTTGGGTTGTAGTAGATCAGTTAACTAAGTTACTGCATTCATACCAGTCAAGTCAGCTATAAAGGCTTCTAAATTAACCCGAATCTTTGTTGAAAGATTATTTCGGTTGTATGGTCTGCCCAGTGACATTGTTAGTGATAGAGATCCTAAATTTACAGGTCACTTTTGTTCAGCAGTATTCCATAAACTAGAAACTTCTTTGAGTTTAAGTTCTTTTGATCATCCTGAATCAGATGGGCAGACATAAAGGACTAGTTAAAATATGAAGATATTTTGAGGACGTATGTTTGTCACATGCAATCTCATTGGGAAGATTGTACGATTTTCAACCTAGATCTCCAGTAAATGTTGAGACGAAGTCTGTGAAGATCCAGAAGGTTGCTGATTTTTTGCATGATATGTAAGAGATGTTGCAATTGGCTAACAATAGTATCCGAAGTGCTCAGGATAGAGCTAAACACTATACCGATCTTAAGAGATCTCCAAGCGATTTTAAAATTGATGACTATGTACATCTTAGGATATCAAAATATTCTAAAGCTCTGATACCATGTCCAGAATTAGATATGCAACATCAAGCATTCACCATAAGCAATCACCAATAGGGAGGCAGAAGAAGAACACGCAATATCACTCAATCACACACTTCACACTGAATATAAAATGTACATATAAACCCTGAACCTTGATAGAGAGAAAGAAAACTTAGGAGTAGACTACTAGACTAGCCTATGGCTAGTTACAGCTGGTAATAGCTATCAATAATAAAGTACATCGAGAACAATAACTAAGAAGTGTAACAATGAAGTTTATCATTGATTTCTAGCATATGGAAAGTTAGAATGAAATCCATCATGATCATGCAAGATCTAATGGAGATTGTAAATGGTAAGGAGGATGAACCTATTCATTCTCAAGAAAAAGCCAAATACAACAAGAGGTGCAATATTGCACTACATTGTATAAAAATGAATGTTGCAAATGAACTCTTAAGAGAGGTAGGAGATTGCACTTCGGCTCAAGATGCTTGGGAGACTTTGAAAAAGGTCTATGAATCCAAGAACCAAACTAGGATGTTAGCTTTGAAGAGTCAAATCTATAGAAGCTATCAAAAGAAAGGAGAGAGTGCACATACTTTTGTCTTAAGAGTGAAGGAAATGAACAAAGAGCTAGCCTTCATAGGTGATCCTATCAAGGATGAAGAGCTTGTTCAACTCATATTGAATGGACTAAGCTTTGAGTTTGACAATTTGGTTCAGGCATATACAATTATGGGTAAGCTACCCATACTTGAAGAGCTCCAAGGCACACTCATGGCCGAGGAGTCAAGAAGGAGCCAAATGCAAGAGAGGATGGATAGGCTTTCCATCCAAGGTGGAGATGACCAAGATGTCTTTACCAAAGGCAAAGGGAAATCCAAAGGCAAAGGATCAACATTCAAAAAGGCTTTAACAAAGCTTGAGGATCAAGAAGGACCCTCAAAGGCATCTCCATCACCACCAAAGTCAAGAAGGACAAATCCAAGGTGAAGTGCTACTATTGTAGCAAGATGGGACATTATGCCTCAGAATGCTTCAAGAGGAAGCAAGATCAAAGCCAAGTCAACATGAGCAAAAAAGAGGAGGAGGAGGAGAGTTCACATGAGGACTCTCTCATGATGTCCATATTTTCTTCAACAAGCTTCAAAGGAGAAGATCCTTGGTGGATTGACTCGAATGCTAGTTCACACATGACTAGCAAAAGGGAGTTTTTCTCTTCTCTCTTATCTTATGATGGACCTATAAACTCCATCTATACAGCAAATGATGAATCTTGTAAGATTTAAGGAGTTGGTAGCATTCTCCTTTGCTTAGGATCTTCCAAAAAGATCAACAGGTGTTTTGTACATTCCTACAATAACAAAGAATCTACTAAGTGTTGGCCAAATGGTAGACAATGGTTTCAATGTTGACTTTGCTTCAAATGAATATTTCATCAAGAAGAAGGGTAAGATAGTGGCTAAGGGCACTAGACTTAGCAAACTTTATAAGTTGGATGCATTTGTGGATACTAATGTTGTCATGTTGGCCGAGAAGAACAAAATATCTACCTTTACTTTATGGCAGAAAAGACTTGGACATGTCAAGGAGGAGTATGCTTTAGGCCTACCAAGGTCTATTGGGAAGGAAGACAAGATTTGTGAAGCTTGTGCTTCCAAGGCACATAAGAAGATGTTTCCTAACTCCATCACAAAGTCATCTCATCCTCTTGAACTCATACACTCGGATGTGCATATTGCTAGCACCAAATCTAATGGAGGTTCAGTTAGTGTTTGCCCTACTGTGGTGTTAGGATCAGTTAGTGTTTGCCCTACTGTGGTGTTAGGATCTATTACACTGGTATCAGATCCATCTCCATCCTAGGGAGTTCAGGACAACAGTAGAGAAAGCTATCAGAAGATAGGAAGTGTTTCTCAGATTCTCAGAGAGGAATAGAGGAGGAGGATCGCTGTAGGAGCAGCCTTCAAACTTCTGATTTCCACTGAGAAATCACAGTAGCAAGGAGTCAGATTCCAAGTGTAGGTAACTCGCTGAAAAAACAGCTGTTTCTCACTGAGTTCAGAGGATTCTTCGTAGTTTTTCCAGCGAAATTAGAGTAGGAAGAAGCCAGCACCTCCATCGCTGTACAATCAGAGACCTACATCCGATTTCCAGGGAAAAAGTTACTGGTTCTCAGCGAGTTGGAAGCCAAAAAAGAGGAGCAGGGCCAGCGCTGCCAGTGCTTTTGAAAATCTGGTTTTTCAACAAGTTTTTGGGCCCCAACGTCAAAGATTTGGAGCAAGAGGATTCCTACCAGATCAGCGAGTAGGAGACTTCTGAAATTTCAGAACTCAGAAGGGTTTTTGGACTTTAGATTTGCCTTTTTGTGGACAAGTTGGATTGCAATCAGACCAGCGAGCTACTATCCTCAAAAAACCGGGAAATTTAGTACCGTTTTGAAGCCTCAAACTGGCATTTTTCGGAACAGCAGGTCTGAAATTTTGGGGAAAAGAGCTGAAAGGGTTCCTCTTCATTCTTTCTTTGGAAGTACAGTCCTCAGAAACAGCTAAGTCATCTTTCCTTTCCCTTGTACAGTTGTAAATTAGTCTTTTAGACTTTTTTCCTTCAGAAGTTAAGGTAGCTCTCTTTCAGTTTCGAAGATGACCACTCCTCAGGGACCTGATCAACCCCAGGAGAGAGGCTTCGACGAACTTGAAACAGAAGCCTTGGCTTACAGAAAAGGGAAGGAACCCATGGAAGTAGAAGAACAGGAACAGTTCGCCGAAGAACTTGACGAACTGGTTACCAAGGAGCAGTTCCTCCAATTGGTAACAGAAGTGGATGAACTGAAGCTGGCATTAGCCAATTTCAAGTCCAGTGTGGACGACTCGTTCGCTGAACTCAAAAACTTGATTTTGAGCTCGCGAAAGGAAGCCTTCCCTCCACTTCTCAGTTATCCCCTTCTCCACTTCCATCAGTTTCGGGTGAGACTTTACGGTCTCACCCCAGTGTTTTTAAAGATTTAAAGCCTCCTACTTTTAATGGGGAAGAGAAGGATAGAAATGCAGATATTCTACAAACCTTCCTCAGCAAATGGGAAGAACATTCATGCTCTTAAACAGACCCCTGACTATTTGCAAGCAATTGAGGCCAGTCTTTCTTTAGGGCCTATGGCCTATAAGTGGTGGTTAAATCTCCAGGAGACTGGGCAGACTCCCCGGTCATGGAAAGCTTTTGAAGAAGCTTTCCTAAGAGAATTTCTACCAGAGAATGAACTTGATAGAGCCTGGGAAGCCTGGGAAAGAACAGTAATGGACAAATCCCTCATCCAATATATCTCGCAGTATCGAGAGGCAATTTTAAAGACTTAAAAATATGGATGACTATCAAAAAATCAGGGGATTTGTCCGTGGCCTCAAAGATGAATATAAAGTAGAGGTCCAGAGAAACTCGCCTACTACCCTTGAGCAAGATCTCAGATATGCTCAAATCTATGATGATTCAGTGGGTAGGAAGAGAGCGAGACTAGCAACCACTTTCTGAGCAGCTTCCTCAGAAAGACTTTCAATTTAAAAAGAAATTTTTAAAAAGAAAGAAAGAAGATAAATTTAAAGGTGAAGCTCCTCAGAAACGCCCTTCACTCATACAGCCCTTAAAACCAGATGATTTTGAGAAAGCCAAACAAGAACGTTTGTGCTTTGTGTGTATGGGCAAGGGACACACAGTCAGACAGTGTCCCAAGGGGCCTTTCACTAAAAAGATAAGAAAGATAAAAAACAAGTTCATTTTGTTCAGACTGTATGTTTCCCCAGTGACTCGGCAGCTTCCGAGATCAAAGTGTATCATGAAGATCATGAACACTGTTGCCAGCTGACCTCTGCAATGCTAGCGAGACCCCTTCAGCTTTGGGCCGCATGACCTAGTACGTATGCATGGGAAAGTTGGTAACCAGTCAGTAAGAGCCATGGTTGATGATGGGGCAACCCATAATTTCATCAACCACACCCTGGTTAAAAAGCTTAAACTACCAGAAGTACCTAGTCAACATAGGTACATAGTTTCATTAGCTAAGGGTGAAGATAAAAAAAATATGGGAAACTATGGTAAGTAAGTTAAATCTTGGTATTCAGGTGGTACCAAGATCAAATAAACTTTCAGATAATGCACCTGATCGAACAGACATTGTTCTCGGGAGAGATTGGCTCTACAGGGTTTAGTCCTTCCCTCCACAGGAAACTATCAGGAGAACACCCTCAGCTTTCAGTATAAAGGCCGAGAGATCCAGTTGCATGGGGAGCATGATGTTCCCAACAGCC